>CM053765.1:84355105-84375289 GCA_028658305.1 Pachyuromys duprasi
AAGTTTAGAAATAATGAAGTAGGGTATTGTCTTCTGCTAGAAGGGAGCACCAAGAGCCTAAGCATGGGTAGACAACATAGATATCAATGATTGTAAACAAACTCTGCAGTATCCTACCAACAGATAAGCAGCAGCAAAGGGTGTCTCACCTTCGGCACTCTGAATTCTAACTATGTTGCTTATTTCTCTATTGAGCAGGTGACAAGCAGCCTGTCTGGCAACCACAGCCACTGCTGTAGACCTGCAAGAATTGCTTCATCTGTTTTACACTGAGATTTCTCATATATTTCTACTTCTCTATGGGAAAATTGAATCTCAACCTGAAAATCATTATTCCTGAACAACTAATATGCTGTCAAACATTATGTAGACCAGTAAATCTATTTGATGAATGTTCTCAATTCCTGTCTTCCCAGACACATCCATGAAAAGCATTTGTCTCTGTACTTCCTTGATTCCTAAAGCAATGAATTCACACTAGTTTACTCAAACTTGATATTATATCCAATCTCACTTGTTGTCACTTAAGACTGCTTTCTCAGTGGAAGTAGAAAAAACATTAAGGATGCCTCAGCTATTCTGTTTCTCAGCCCTGTGAACAATGTACTATTTACATAAGCCTGCTATTGACTCAGAGCTTAGCCTTCTTTATCCAGCTTGAACAGGACAAAATCCTTAAGAGAAAACCAAGGGATATTTTCCCAGCCTTCTAATCATTATTCTTTTTCTCAGTGGGAATCTTGCCAAATCTTAGCTCTAGGTCTGGCCTTAAATATCTGAAGGTATTTTTCCATTCTAGCCCCACTGTGGTCTCTTCACGGATTTATCCCAGCTTTCTAAATGCAACTAAAAATAAAATGTAAAGAGGGAAAGAAGAACTAGCTTTATGTAGTCCACTCTGTCTTCTTTTCCAACCTTTTTAAATATGCACAGATTACAGTCAGCCTTTTTTGTTCTTGTCACTTGGCCACGACTTGAAGTGCATTTGAAATTCACTGTTACCTTTAAACATTGCTGCTCTGAGTCAGTCTTTTTCTACCCACCTGAACTTTTAATCTTAGAACTATTTGAGCCCTTCCAATGAGCAAAGTTCAGCACAACATTGCAGATGTGTAGTCTTGCAAGGTCATGAAAAACAGGAAGCTTTCACATGAAACTAAAAATCAGAACAAGAAGTTACTTAATCCCTACATTAAAGTTTTCTATAGAAGAAAAATTATTTATATGCATGAAATGTGTTATGGAGTTTGGTAGATTGAATAGTGGAGAATCAGAAGTTCAATGGCATATCATAAGTGGATTGGATCAGGACAAAGCAGTGTTGAGATTCAGCTGAAGTTAAATGATAACCTTCAGATCTACAGGCCAGAGTGGATGGCCTGGATGCAGATGAGTGAAAGATGACCTTGCTTAAGCTCTCTGTTCTCTTCCTATCCAAGATAGCTCTCACTGTTGACAGAAGCTCTTCACTGGCTATCAATTCAGGTCTCACATCTTCAGTACCGTCTTAGTGACAAAACCAGGAATTTTTACCAGCTATCTGAGTAATCCTTAGTCCACACATCAGATGAACCATCTCTGCTCCAGAGCCAAAACTAATGACCCATAGCTTCCTGGAGCTTCTTTTCCCCATCCATCACTCCATTCTCTTTAACCATGGAGTGTGAGGAAGCCATATAGCATAGCAGCAATCATATCCTCTGGACCTAGGGTATCCATGCTTGCACACCCTGCTCAAGCACTGTATTCCTATCCCTTACTTATTCTCTCTTCGTAAAGGAATCCCAACTAAACTCTGAGGTCATTCCTTCTAGTAAATAAGACAAAGAAAAAATGCAGTCAAATTATATTTTAGAATTCAAAATTCAAGTCTTGTTAAATTCATGGTATCAACAGAGTAGAGATTGAGGGAATGACCAACTAAATCCTGACCCAATCAAATACCCAACCTATGGGAGAGAACCAACCCCCAAAAGTATGGATGATACTTTGCTAAGCTTGTAGACAAGAGCCTATCAGAGTTGTCCTCTGTAAGACTCTAAACCACAGAGCCTCAAAACATGCTGAGACTCCCAGCCAAACACTGGAGATGCTTAGGGAATCTTGTGGAAAAGTGGGATGAAAGAGAAAAAGACCTGTAGGTGACAGTATCTCTACAAGAAGATCAACTAACCAGAGCCCAGAAGGGCTTGATGAGACTGAAGCAACCAAGGACTATTCATAAATATTTTCCATTCCTTCTTTCCAATTTCAGTCACCTAGAGAGGGAGTGGGGAGGCTTTTGCTGTCTCTTTTCCATCCATTGGAATCTGCCCATCAATAGAGACTATGTGGCTTGGTGTGCCAGCAGCTCTGCAATGAGTCAGGTCATAAAGACCTTACTGTGGGGTAAGCTCTGTGTGTGATTGTCTGCACACACTGCCTAATTCTAGAGAGGCTTTCAGAAAACCAGCTGTTCCTTTACAATTAGCCACATACACCTATACAGCTTTTAACAGAAGCAAAGAAAAATATTTTCATTTCCCTTGACCTTATGTATAATTCTTTCACAGTTGGTTTCAAATTGAGAGAGGAAAATACAAATTTTCCTTGAGTTTTCTTCAATATGACAAGTTAAAAAAAAGACTTCTAAAGTGATGTCCTAAGATAGACATGTTTTTTTGATTATTGGGAAGGCCAAGTAACTATGAAATAGAACTTTGGAAACATTCAGTGTTCTTAGTGTTGTGTTTCAGTTGATCTGGAACCCCCCACTGTTACTTCAGTGCTAGAGCTTTGCAGAGTAAGCCTAATTCTCACTTATCTCCAATACTAGCAATCATGAGCAAATCCTGTGGGAACTCCTCACCTCAGGGTCTTCTGATAACTCTAGGTGTAATTACTTCCCAGGGAGTTCTGTGGCAATTATTAGTTTTCCTCTCCCAAGTGAAGACAAGCATGAAAAGGAAATGAGCTAAATACTCTTACTCATACACATTTCATTTTTATTTATATATTTATCTGTTCTTTCACTGTTGATTAAACTCCTACCTATGACTAGGATCCTGACAGCACTGATGGTATCATGATAAGAACATAAGATTTTTTTTCTTTTTGTGTTTTAGTTATTTTCTTTTAGTAATTAAATTTTTATTGATTCTTTGTGTCTTTGAACTAATGTGCCCAACCTCACTCATCTCCCTGTCCCTTCATATCTGCTTTCTACCCTGCTAATCCTCCCTGACCCCTACAAAGAAAAACAATAGCAACAAAAATCTCACCTTGGAAGCTGTGGTGTGCCACAGTGATCACACAGTATATCCGTTTGCCCATGCAGATTTACTTGCAAACGTTCATTGGGATGAGTCATTGGTCTGGTTCCAGGCCTCTAGCTTCTGCCACACTATCAATACTGAATGTTCACCTGGACTTTTGGTAGACATCATGTTGTTACCCTGTGTCGCTGGGATCTTGCAGCTTTGGTTCTGCAGGACTCGTTTCTTCACGTGCTCCAGAAGTTCAGAGATACGGTGGTTATTAGAGTGAGCCAATTTAGATCTCTGGATATGGGACCCGGTGGAAGTTGAGGTGGTCAGCTCACCAGCTCTCCTGTGCTCCACCTCCCCCAACACACACACCAGGGCCAGATTTCTCCTGTATTGCCCAGGTAAAAAACAGGGCCAGCTCTCTAGTTCTCATGCCCTTTGTGCAGGAGGCTTGAGGGTATGTAAGGGAGGGCATACCCCATAGGTAGGGCAGAGGTAGACAAGGGGTGGTGCCTCCCTAGTATGGTGGCCAGTGAGAAGCAGTATCAGCTCACAGTGCTCAGACATCAACATGACCTCACGACAAAGCCCAGACCAGGGACGTCTGCACGCCTTTGGTAGTAACACAAGCCTCTGACATCCAAATAAACCCAGGCTGTGATAAGACTGTAGACACAGATATGACCTCTGGTACAGCATGGGCTCTGATGTTGCTACAGTCTCAGGTAAGCATAGGCCACTCAGGTCAGTATGTCCCCCAGCAGCAGCATGGGCCTCAGACATCCACGTGGTCTCAGATGGCATCCCAGACCATTGACATGCACATGGCCTTTGTTGGTAACTTGGGCCACAGACAGCAGCACAGACCCAAGTTGTGCAGAACCACAGAAGCAGACATGTTCCTTACTGACAGCTAGACAATAATTTCAGGTGACAGCATAGGCCACTCAGATCAGTATGTCGCTCAACTACAGCATGGCCCTCAGACATCTACATGGTCTCTGGTAGCAATCCAGGTCACTGACATCCACATGACCTTTGGTGATAATGCACTCCACAGACATCAGCATAGACCCTGGCTGCAGCAGTGCTATGGACCCAGACATGGTCCTTGGTGGCAGTCCAGGCCCAGACATCACCATGGCTCCAGGTGGCTGCAAAGGCTCCTCATATTTCTCTGTTGCTTACTGGCATTTACTGTTGAGTTCCACCTCTCTCCACAATGAAAAAAAAAATACTTGGCTTTGCTTTCTCTCTCATTGCTGTACCACATGCTCTCTCTTTTCCATTTCTCCATAACATACTTTTGGAGCTTATGGGTGGGAACTTAGATGTCTCTCTTCTGACCACCCTTGGGCTTCAGGGAATAAGAAAAGATTGTGTGTGTGTGTGTGTGTGCGCGCATTGAGGTAAAATGTCTATTTTGTTCCAAATATTTCTGTTGTGTTACTGAGATTTAAGTCATAAATATATAGTTATGATTAGGAAATAAAAAAGGAGAATGTATGGAAGTGTGTTCATGCGCTCTCTAGGATAAAATAGGACCATGGCAAAATGGAATAAAAAGAATCACAAAGACTTCCAGTGTGAAACAGCCGAAAGTGCCTGGGTATTCTACTCAGGAGGCTCCAATTCCATAATTCAGCATCACTGTCTTTCAGATTCTGTCTTTTTCATGCTTTGGTCACATTTGGATTGATAAAATGGTGGAGAGATGGCCATGTAATCTATATCCTCATCACTGCAGAGCAACTGCCAGAGAGGATGGATTGCTCTGAACTGAGCATCTACTGTAAGACAGCATGAAGTAAGTGAGATGACAGTTTTGGTAGGTCAAAATTGAAGAATACATTTCATTTCACATAACCTAAAAATACAGTTGGTTTCTGCACTGCTGGCACATATATGTTCCTTTCCTCTCTTACATTTCAAACATATTGTTACTTAGTGTTCAACCAGCCCATATGTAACTCCCAAGGTTTTTCACAGGATGCTGGTTATCCTACCTTTTACAAGGACCCTATTTATATTTTTCACATGCTAGTGTAAAGAGATGGTGCAGGGATGATTGCCATCAGATGCAGAGTGAAAGGCCAAATCACTTTTCCCATCTCAAAACAATGGCTTATAGAAATTTTGTTGAATGATATAGACTCTAAGTAGGGCTAAGAATCCTCTTGAGTTATTCTGGGTAGACTGATTTTTCAGAGACATGGGGTTCTTGATACAAAAGTAGAAAAATCCTGAGTAAATTGGGGAAAATGGTGAAATATAGTTTAAAGCAGCCTACGTGTGTGTTTACCCTAGAAAGGGAACATATGAACCAGGCATACCGACATACACCTGGAATACTGTCACCTTTGGTCTAATCAGATGTTTTCTACATCCAGCATGGGGCGATGCTGAAAATCAAAAGGTCAGCTTGTCTACAAAGTGAGTTCAAGACAAGTGTGGGCAACAAAACAAGATGCTGTCTCCAAAACCAAGCATATGAAAATAATAAAAATCACGTTTCAAAGACCCATGGGAATGCCTGGCTCAGAGTCACTGTTTAACACATTAGATTAACAACAAAATTAATGTGTATTTCAAATATATTTGTACATATGTTTTCTGCTAAATGAAGTCAGTGTATTATTCCTGATTACAGTCCTTATTAACCATCTTGTTACAATTTCCAAACAAGGAAACTAATGTAATCTTATGGAGATTAATCTTAGAGAGTATAGGAAATTGAGTTGAAATTAGGACAGTCAATGTGTCTTGACCCAAAGTTCCATTTCTTGGGGATGCCCTGTGCTTCTGTTACTTTGGTAGGTCTTATTTGTTTTGTTCCTCATTTGACTTTTGTCTAAAAGTTTGACATTTCTAGTTTCTAGTTTGGTTGTTTCCATTATCTTGAGTATACATTTAATCATGGATTTCACCACCAATTAATTTTTTAAGCATTTTATCTATTGCTAAACTTTGCATGTTTATTCAAGTTACAAAGGTCATTAAACTATTCTTTTAGTGACAGAGAAATCTCCATACATGGAAGTGTACAAACACTTAGCAGTATAACTTAAATTATAAATTTACACATAAAATTAATGCCCAACCCAAACAAATTTCTATTTTCTCCACATATGTATGTTCATACTCTATGTCTCATTGTCTCATTTCTCCCAACATCTTAAAATATACATAAAAATTAGTTCAGTTGTAGAGGGAAATATCAAACAAGTATTTTTCATTTGTTTTCTTCTGGAAGAAAAACATCATTTCTTCCATTGCTATGTAATGAAGATATTTGATGACTGATAAATGAACTCAGTTTTCTACTTTTATACTGTTGCTGTGATAAACATCATTGGCAAAAATAAAAATAAAAAACTTGGAGAGGAAGGGATGAATTTGGCTCCTACGAACAGGTCATGGTCCATCTCTGAGGAAAGTCAGGGCCAGAAATGAAGCAGAATCATGAAGGTTTGTTGCTTATCAGTTTGTTCATTTTCTCTTTTGGAGTACCACATTCAGCAAAGTTTCTTATATAGCCCACAGATATATATATGTTTTATTTGTAATAAAATTACAAATTTGTAAATTTGTAATATTATTATACATATTGAATTATTTGTAATTACAGCACTTTTACCTTCCCTTTCTTCTTTCCAAATCCTCCCACATACTATTCAAATTCATGGCTTCTTTTATCACTAGTTGATATTGCATGCATATCTGTATAGGTATGTAGACAGGTATTATTAAATATAACCTGTTCAGTATGTATAATTTTGTTTGTGTGTACGTTTTTAGGACTGACCATTTGGCACCGGATACACAATTGGTGTTCTTCTAAGAGGAAGATTATCTCTTTGTTCTCAGCTTTCTTTAGTTGCCTATAGTTACTTGTGAATCATTAGTTTCACATCAACTCATGAAAATTGGAATCACCTGAGTAGGAAATTTGCTTGACAAATTGTCCTGATTGTAGAGGGAAAACATACTCTGATTATAGGAAAGACCTTCAAGTAGCAGCATAGATAAAAATCGAAGTAAAAAAGTTTGTTCTTGCCTTTTGCTCATTTAGCCTTCCCTCTTCCCACCAGAGTTGATCTGCCCCATTGCTGCTGCTGCTGCCAATTTCTTTGCTGACAGCAAAAGTCATGTTTCCTAGTTTTCATTATAGAACAGAGACCATCAGCTACCCAAGAATTTTTCAGGCTCCTAGTGCCAGATTGGAGCTACTGGAAAACACCCTCTACTCAAACTGAAAATAACTATATATCATTGCTTCCTAGGTAAGAGACAACTCTTCTGGGACTCCTCACCCTGTAGAGAGGCACCCAGCTTCAAGCCCGAGAGCTGTGTTCTTGTTTCTCAGTGTTCTCTTGTGTTCTCGGGTTAGTTGGATAGATACTTTCTTCTCTCAGTCATTGCATTTAAGCTTATTAATGATGACTTTGACCTTGGTCAAGAAGCCACTTTTGATGAGAATTGGCTTTCACCTCTTCTTAGACAGGTATAATGGTATCCTGATCTTGGAAAAGAACTACAAGTGAACATGGTGAGTAAGGTGAGCTCTTCTCCAGTGAGCAAAGAAAAAGAGGTCTTTGCCTTTTTTTCTTTTGCTGCATGGGTGGACTTTGGAAGTCTAGCCTATAATTTGAATGTGTCTGTATAGAAAGTGTTTTAATAGGGAAAATGCAGTTTTTCATGATGTTTAGAGAAATAATCAACCTAAAAGTTGATTGTAGAGTGAGAATATTCCCATGAAAACAAAGAGAAAATGGTACAAAGAAAAAACAAAGAGAAAACAAAGAGAAAAATTCATGTTGCTGGCAAAATTCACTTCCCTCATGATTAACTTTGGCTCAGAAGCCTAAGGCTCCTTCAGTAACTATGGTGGTTTGTCCTATTCTGGAAAGGCCCTGTTCTAGGTAGTGTTATGTCAACTTGACAGAGCTAAAGTTATCTTAAAGGAAGGAATAGGGAAACGCCTTCATAAGATTCAGCTGTAAAGGCATTTTCTTAAATTAGTGATTGATGGGGAAGGGGCCAACTCATTGTGGATGATGTCATTTGTGGGCTAGTAGTTTTGGGTTCTATATGAAAACAGGTTGAGCAAGCCAGTATATAGCACATGTCTATGGCTTCTGCATAAGCTTTTGCCTCTACGTTCCTGCCTTGCCTGAGTCCCTGCCCTGACTTCTCTTAGCGATGGATTGTTACTGGAAGTGTAAGTGAAATAAACATTTTCCTCCACAATATGCTCTGGTCAAGGTGTTTCATTACAGCAATAGTAACCATAAGTAGGAAAGGTGCCATTCCTGGAGAGACCTTTAGTTTTATCTGAATTGCCTTCCAAAGGCTTATGTAAGAGCTTGGTCTTGAATTTGGTGCATCGGGAAGGATAGTGCTACAGGAAGTCTTAAGTCCCTGGGCCTGTAATTTTGAAGGACACTGCAGGACTCTGGTTTCTTCTTTCTCTTTACTTCCCAGATGCTGTGAAGTGATCCATTTGCTTCACTATGTGCTTCTCAATATAATGTTCTATCCCATGACAAACCAAAGACAGTGGGGCCAAGAGTTGATGAACTACAACTTAGCTACTATAAGCCTCCCTTTATTGTATGTTGGTAATCTTAGAGTTCAGTGAAATTCTCAAATAGAAAAAAAATGGGAATTAAAGTCTAGTTATATAGAAATAATTGAGCCTTGAGAGATTCTGGGAAGCTGTTCATGAGTTACCACGCAGATCCACCGCTATAGAACTGGAAGCCAAGCCAGTTTTCCTAGGAATATACAATACTCTTTGTTGGAACAATTCTCTTTTTTTCCTTCCATCTTCCTTAATTATTTTATGTTTTTTTCTTGATTGTAGATGGGCAGCTTTATATCTTCAAAGCAACATGAATGGAAATGCAGGCAGTGACATTGCAGAGTTCAGATGTGTTCATTACTGTAAGCTGAATGCTTCCAGCAGCAGAGTTTAATGAGGCAATCTCAAAGCCACTTAGACCATTGTTTGCCTTTTGCCTTTGTTTGCAAATTCAGCACAACTTTATGTAATCTGCCAGAAAATGATCAGAGTCTAGCAAAGTTACTTACAACTCAGGGGACTGGGTGAAACCAAATTGTCATTGCTTCTCTCTGTGGCAATTTGAGAAGACCAAAGAGACAGATACCTGAATCGTTTTTATAAGGTCACAATACAGCAATTTGGTATAGACACTTTCCCCAATAATTCCAGCTTTAAGACCTCCATATCCTGGATTTCACAGCAGTTATTGAAAAGCATCTGTTGCCCAGAAAATTGCTTCTAAATGTCACTTTGTGGAACTGTCCTCAAAGTTAGTTTTGGTGACAGTAAAGATTAGCACTAGGTTTAAAAAAATATTTTCTGAACTGTAATTTTTATTAGCTGTATAGTAGGAGGTAAGGGAGAAGGAAGAAAGAGGAAGAAGAGGAAGGAGAAGAAAAGTGTGATTAGGAAGAAGGGGGACTGAGGGATGGGGATTAGGATCAAGAGGAGAAGGAAGTGAATTGGGGAGGAAAGAAAGAAGGAAAGAGTGGAGGAAATGGAGGAGAAAGAGGAGGAGGGAAAAGAGGAGACAAAGAAGTGAGCAAGACTAAGAAATATAGGTGTTAAGATTGTCCAAGACCAGATATCTTCCACCAATGGGGATTTAGTTTCTCAACATTAGAGCAATCCTGGTTATTTTAACTAACATGTGGATCTTTACCCTGTACACCTTCCTGCCACAATAAATTTTTTACCTTGCTATACTTTCCCCTCCTCCATCTTGCAATAACACATGGATCTTATCTGTTCTTGGACTCTGGTTCAAAAGATGGCTTAAGAGGAGCATGTGCACAGCTAGGGTGGAGAGAGGATTCCATGCTTTTCCAAGCAGATATTGTTTTATTTCATTTTCACTGTTATTTTCCTCAAGAAAATTTGAATAATGCAAGAAGTGAAAAGATTGGTTTTAGTGATGACCAGCATATGACTCTTAGGTTTGAGAAGGAGAAGCAAGGTAGCAGTTTATGGGAAAGGTTAAGAATAGCTATAGAACATTTCAAAAACTGTGAGATTATTCTGGAAAGTTGATGTTAATTTTCTTGGCACTTGTATTTAAACTCTAGAATGCCCTAGATTATTGTTTTGATTTGACAAGAAAACTTCTCTTTCCAATGGTTGGAGACCATTACAAAAAATTCACAATCAATCAAGATACTAGGTTACCAGTCCCAATGGGTGCCTCTAAAATATTACTCCTACACTTAAGGTTCAAGAAACATGGTGGAAACAGTGTGGCATGGCAAGAACCTCAGAGCCAAAGGATCAGGGAGTTTTTCTCCTAATAATGTCAAATAATGTCTGAAGCTGCACTTATAACTTCTCAAAAACTTGTCACAAACTTGTCTAAACATGAGCTAAACAAATGAGATACCAATCGAAATCCCTAAGCATAAGGGAAAAGCCCACAATGTCTGAGTCCTACACAAATAACTATAGGCAACCAAGAAGTGCTGAGCATGGGAGAAAGAGTCTTCTCCAAGTAATAGCACATCAATTTGTTATCCATTACCTAATAGTTATCCCTGAAAAAATAAATATGAATAACTTTATATAGACAGAGTAGATTATATTTAGGAATATACACACATATATATGTATATATGTATGTGTATATATGAATGCATGAAAAAATAATTAATAAAAATGGCCATTAATTTTAAAGAAAAAATGAGGAGTAACTGAGAGGGCTTGCAGGGGACTTCGAGGATTCTACTAACAAGGAAGATTTCTGAGAAATGGAAAGATGTGAGAACTGAAGGGAATACATTTTGGAAGAATCCAAGCCAATATTTTTCATATATGTAAATGAATATGAATATTCATATTCTCATGTTATACATGAAAATATATTATATAATGGCTCACAATTATATATAAGAATATAATATGTAACACATATCATATATTATATATGAGAATAATAGTAGTATTGAATTATAACATAATAAATAATATATTGTACAATAATATAAATAATATATAATAATGTACCAGATTCTATGTGTATTGATTATAGCTATTAGATTATTATTATTATAGGACTCTTGACTGTGAGAACTAGTAGGTCTCTGACTATTGTGATGGCTCTTGAGACTTTTCTCCTCCTGTTGGGTTCCCATGCCCAACTTCAATATGAAAGCTTTTGGTTCATCTTATTATATTTTATTTTCTCATGCTTGGTTGTTATCTCTTAGAAGCCTGTTTTGTTTTTCTAAAAAAGACAGAAAAGGAGTATATCCAGAGGGAAGAAGTGGAGAGGAAAGGGTAGGAGTCAAGGAAAGGGAAACTATAATCAGGATATATTGTGTGAGGAAAAAAAATCTATTGTCAATAAAAGAAAGGGATTAAAAATATTTTAATTGAAAAAATATAAAGTACATTCTGCTTATGGTTTCTCTTGCTTCAGGTTCTCTCTGCTCTGTCCCATCTCTCCACTCATACAACACTAGGCTCTTTCTTTCTCTCTCTCTTTTAAAATTAAGCAAACAAACAAACAAAATAAAAAAGAAACAAAGAAAAACACAACACACACATACATATAAACAAAACTCATAAAAATACAAAATCAGAAGTCATTAATATACATGCCAAAGACCAGTAGAACAGAAAATGCCCAAACAAAACAACATGGAAGAAAAAGTCTCCCAAAGTGTCACTGAGTGTTGGCCATTTACTGCTAGGCATGGGGCCTGCTCTTAAATGTGGTTTGTATAGCTAGTGAGATATCACTGGAGAAAACTAATTTTTGGTTTGTTACCAATTGTCAGTTGCAAATCATTGTTTGTTTAAGGAACAAAATTCATGTTTACTTCCTTCTCTCAGGGCTGGGACCCATCTGGTTTGAATTTATGCAGACCTATCACATGCTGTCATGATGCCTATGAGTCCATCTATGTGTAAGTCCTGCTGTTTGAAAGACAATTTTTTTGGTGTCCTTCATACTCTCTTTCTACCTATTTTTCTACATAGCTGCCTGAGCCATGAGGGGAGGGATTTGATGAAGACATCCCATTTAGGACTGAGCGTTTCAAAATCTCTCACTCTCTGCACATTGTCCAGTTGTGGGTCTATCTGTTAGTCACCGTTTACTATAAGAGGAAGTTTCTCTGGTCATGGTTGAACAACTCACTAATCTATGGGTATAGCAGACTGTAATTAGGGGTCATTTTATTGCTATGTTACTTTAGCAGAAAGTAGTATTTAATTTCCCCTAATCACATTTTTTAATTATTCTGGAATCAAAAAGCTTCCTGGGATGTGGTAATAGCTTCGAAAACTTTCTGTAGAAAGTTTGTTAATGTATGGTTCTGCAGAAACCAACAATGGGTTTGTTGGTTATTAGTAAAACCAAGTGTTCAGGAATGAAAGACAAAGATTCTGAGATTCTGTCCATAAAAGACCTGGGTATTTTGAAAAACTAGCTCCCAAATAATTTCTTAATATCACTTTTTAAAATATTTCCTTTATGCCCTCATCACAGCTTCTACTCCTTCCTCTCTTCCTAGTTTCTCCCTTTCACCTCTCCTCTTCCCAATCCTCCTGTTTCCTCTTTCTACACAGGAAAAGGGAGGTCGTCAATGGATAACAGCTAGCTTTGGCATATCAAGCTGCAGTAGGACTATGGAATCTTCTCCTATTGTGGTTGGACAAGGCAGCCAAGGTAGGGGAAAGGGAACCAGGGCAGGCAACAAAGTCAGAGACAGCCCCTGCTTATGCTGTTAGGATTGGCACATGAAATTCATGCTGCACAGCTGTTACATATGTGTCGAGGACCTAGGTCTGTCCCATGCATGCTCTTTTTGGTGGTTGAGTCTCTGTGGGACCCTGTGGGCCTAGGTTGGTTGATTCTGTTGATTTTCTTGTGGTGTCCTTGATCCTTCCTCCCCCAATTCCACAAGATTCCCTGACCTTCACTTAATGTTTCACTGTGGTTCTCTTCATCTGTTTCCATCACCTGCTAGGTGAAGCCTCTCAGAAGACAGTTATGCTAGGTTCTTATCTGCAAGTATAGGGGAATATCATTAATAGTGTCAGGGGTTGGCTCTCTCTCATGGCATGGGTCTCAAGCTGAGCCAGTCATTGATTGACCTTTCCCTCAATTTTTTATCCATCTTTATCCCCACAAATTTTGTAGGCAAGGCAAATTGTGGGTCAAAGGTTTTGAGGATGTGTTGGTGAGCAAATCCCTCCATTGGAAGTCTTTTCTGGTTACTGGAGATGGTTATTTCAGGTTCATATTTCCCATTGCTAGGAGTCTTAGCGAGGGTCACTATGATAGATTCCTGAGGGTTCCGCTGTCCTAGGTTTCTAGCTCATGCCAGAGATACCCACAACCACCAAATCTGGTTCTTTTACCAAATACTCCCTCTCACTATCTTCCTCTGACTTGATCACTTCTGCTCCCCTCCCCCATCCAGTTCCCTCTCTCCACCCAACCTTGATATCTATTCTATTTCCCCTTCTCCATGAGATTCAAGTGTGCTCCCTTGGGACCTCCTTGTTATTTAGCTTATTTTGCTCTGTAGAGTATAGCACATGTATCCTGTACTTTATGGTTAATATCCACCTATAAGTGAGTATGCACCATGTTTGTCTTTCTGGGTTTGTATGTTTATAGGCATATCTTTCTTTAGGTTGGGGAAGTTTTCTTCTATGACTTTGTTGAAAATATTTTCTGGGCCTTGAAGTTTGTATTCTTATTCTTCTATTCCTATTATTCTTAGGTGTGGTGTTTTCTATCATGTCTCAGATTTTCTGAATATTTTGTGTCAGGAACTTTTTAGATATAACATTTTCTTTGATTGATGTGCCAGTTTCTTCAGTTGTATCTTCTAGGCCTGAAATGAAATTCTCTCTTGCATCTCTTGTGTTCTGTTAGTGATGCTTTCATCTATAGTTTCTGTTCTCTTCCCTAGGCTTTCTGTTTCTTGGATTCCCTCAGTGTGTGTTTTTTTTATTGCTTCCAGTTCCATTTTCAGGTCTTGGATAGTTTTATTCATTTCCTTCACCTTTTTGACTGTATTTTCCTGTAATTCATTAAGAGACTTATTCATTTCCTCTCTTAAAGACCTCTATCATCTTGATAAGGTTAGATTTAAGGTCATCTTCTTGTGCTTCACTTGTGTTGGGATATCTAGGACTTGTAGCTTTGATGGTGCCATATTGCTCTGGCTGCTGTTGATTCTACTTATGCTGGCCTTCAGACATTTAAGTTTTGCATTTATTATAGGTTTAGATGCTGATTTCTGAGTTTTTCTCTGTTGGATTGGTGTTTTGGGGAGGGGGGATTTTTTTTCTTGGTTTTTGTTTTCTCTCTATCTTCTAACCTGAGTGGCTTGGGATTCTGTTGACTAGCAAGTCTTCAGGCCCAGTAGAATGTCTCTCCTAGCATTTTTCTGGCCTCTGGGGTTTTGGGTCCAAATCTTGCCTCTGGCATTCCTAGTACCAGTGTGACCTGTGGTCTCTGGTACTGGAGGGATTCCAGTAAAGTAGGCAGAGTTGTGGTTTGGAAAATGGAGTCAGAGGATGGGGTGAAGTTGAAGGCTGTTTGCTGTGTTTTAAGGAGATATGGCAGGCAAAAGCTTGGGGGAAGGGTCTTAGCTGGTTGTTCCTGGTGCCAGCAGGCCTTCAAGAAAACAGTCAGAGTTGTGAGGGTATGTAAATGGAGCACAGGGAATGGGGGTGCAGTTTCTTGCTGTTCTGTGTGCTTACAGGGCAGTGACTAGAGGCCACCTTACCTGATGTCCCTGTTGCTGACAGAACTCTGGGAAAACAGACAAATTGTGGGGTCTGAAATGGAGCACAGGGTATGGGGCTCAGTTTACTGCTGTTGGGTGTGCTTTCAGGGGATTTGGTGGGCAGAGGCTAGGAGGGGAGCTTACCAGGTGTCTTTAATTATCTCTTAAAGCTCCCACCAAATCAATAACAGTGAGACTCTCAAACTGAGGATGATTTCATGTCTTTCACCAGATCTCTTGGGAGAGCTGAGGCAAAAAAGATTGTTTTATGAGAACGAGACACAAGGATATAAGGAAAAGATCCAAGTTGCATATTGTTTTTAGAATAAAGTAGAAACTCAAAAAGAGAGTGTGTACCCTTGCATGCACTGGCACACCCTCAGCCTCTGCACTTTAGCTGTACTGCCCCTGACCCAAGACTTGCCTTTCAACCTTTGGCTGAGACACTAATTATTTTGCTTCATAGGGCCCAGTTTCACTTCTTTTTGCTAGAACTGTATCCTGTAGCTGTATGAGAGGGAACCTGTCTCATTCTCTAATTAGTTCCTCCAAGAGCATGTTAGTGATTATCTTATCTAAAATGGTCCAACTTCATTATCTTGTATGTTTTCTTCATAGGTCTAAAAGAAAGATGCAACGAAACTTGTTTCTTTTAAAGTAGTGGCTAATGTATACTAAGTATTTATTGAATACTAAACATTTTTAATGGCACAAAAATTATTTTCATGAAAAATTTAAGAGGTATGGACTACTAAATTTCCCCTTTAGCATAAGATAGTAAACTGAGGCTAACAGGACTTAAGACATTTCTCTACAAAATCACACAATAACCAAGACCTCTGGTTCACGGCTGGGCTATCATCACTGCCACTTCTGTCTTGTCTCCTTACAATAGATTAGAGGCTATTGAGGGTAGTGATCCTTCCTGACCTCAAAGGTGTTTCTTGAGCTAGTGGAGCAGACATTTCTTGAAGAAGTTAATAGGTTGGAAGAAGGTCCCTGAATGTTTTCAGGAGAAAGTGGGGCAGTAATGTTTGGGAAGAAATCTAAGGAGTCAGGGTGTGGACAGAGAATAGGAACTCTTTCTGGATTTGGCCTGTGTTTGGGGGCTTAGGCTTAGTTTTTTTTTTCTTGGTTCTATCTAAAATGCTTACTTAACACATGCCTATATGGTTCTCATTTCTTCTGACTAGAGCTATGCAGCCAGTCATAGAAAAGGAGAAAAATTTTATTAGCTTTGGCCAAGGAGTGAACATCCAGGATTTATTAAGGACTGCATAATTTAACACCAATGGAATAAAACTGCCTATCAGCAAATGGGTTTATAAAACAGACTTCTCAAAAGAAAATACACAAATGGATAGTAACTATTTTATAAAGTGTTCGATATCCCTATTTATGAGGAAAATAAAAATTAAAACTATTTGGAGATATTACCTCACTCCAGTAGGGATAGCTATCATCATGAATTCTGAAAATATATATTAGAGGGAATGTAGAAAAATAGGACCCTTTATTCACTACTATTTTTCTTTTTTTATTAATTACAATTTATTCACTTTGTATCCCAGCTGTAACCCCCTCCCTTATCCTCTCCAAATCCCACCTTCCCTCATCTCCTCCCATCCCCCTCTCTCAGTCAACTGATAGGGAGGTCTACCTCCCCTTCCATGGGACCCTAGTCTATCAGGTTTCATCAGGACTGGCTGCATTGTCTTCCTCTGTGGCCTGTTACAGCTGCACTCTCCTTAAGGGAAGGTTATCAAAGAGCCAGCCAGTGAGTTTATGGCAGAGATAGCCCATGCTCCCCTTAATAGGGAATTCCACTTGGAGACTGAGCTGCCATGGGCTACATCTGTGCAGGGATCTAAGTTATCTCCATGCATGGTCCATGTTTGGAGTATCAGTCTCAGAAAATCCCGTGGGTCCAGATATCTTGGTTCTGTTGCTCTCCTTGTGGAGCTCCTGTTCCCTCCAGGTCTTTCTATCTCCCTCTTCTTTTATAAGATTCTCTGAACTCTGCCCAAAGTTTGGCTATAAGTCTCAGCATCTGCTTTGATACTCTGCTGGGTAGAGTCTTTCAGAAGCCTGCTGTGGTAGACTACTGTCCTATTCCCTGTTTTCTCCATCTTCCAATGTCTGTCCCATTTTCTTTCTGAGTGAGGATAGAGCAACATCCCTTGAGTACTCCTTCTTGCTTAGTTTCTTTAAGAGTACAGATTTTGGTATGCTTATCCTATATTATTTGACTAATATCCACTTATAAGTGATTATATGTCATATCTGTCTTTTGCCTTCTGGGTCACCTCACTCAGGACGATCTTTTCGAGTTCCCACCATTTGCCTGCAAATGTCATGATTTCCTTGTTTTTAATTGCCGAGTAGTATTCCATTGTGTAAATACACCACAATTTCTGTATCCATTACTCAGTTGAGGGACATCTGGCTTGTTTCCATCTTTTGACTATAACAAATAAAGCTGCTAAGAACATGGTAGAGCAAATATCCTTGTTGTGTACTTGCACATATTTTTTTTCCCCCTGTGTCTTTTTATTTATTTATTTTTTATTTTTTTGTTATCGATCACAGGTTAGGTACTTTGTATCCCATGCACAGCCCCCCCACTCCCTCCCACCCTCCCCAACCCTCCCTCATCTCCTTCTTCCCCGCCCCTTCCAAGTCCACCAACGGGGGAGGACCTCCTCCCCTTCCATCCTACCCCAGCTCATCCTGTCTCCCCAGGGCTGGCTGCAATGTCCTCCACTGAGATCCAGCCAGTCTGTCACTCCCCGGCTTGTATGGGGGTTAAGAGCACTGGCTGTTCTTCCAAGGGTCCTGAGTTCAATTCCCAGCAACCACACAGTGGCGCACATATTTTGTATATATGCGTAGGAATGCTATAGCTGGATCTTGAGGAAGCACTGTTCCTAATTGTCTGGGAAAATGCCAGATTGATTTCCAACATGGCTGTACAAGTTGACATTCCCATCAGCAACGGGTGAGGGTCCTCCTCTCTCCACAGGCTCTATTGCATGTATTCTCACTTGAGTTTTTTTTCCCATTTTTAATTTATTTTTTATATTAATCACAGGTTATGTACTTTGTATCCCTGCTGTAGCCCCCTCCTTTATTCCCTCCCAATCCCACCATCCCTCCCTCATCTCCTCCCTGCCCCTTTCCAAGTCCACTGATAGGGGAGGTCCTCTTCCCCTTCCATCTGACCCTCACTTATCAGGTCTCTTCAGGAATGGCTGCAATGTGTCCTTCCTCTTCTGTGGCCTAGCAAGGCTGCTCCTCCCTTGTGGGGTGGGGAGGTCGAAGAGCCAGCCATTGAGTTCATGTCCAAAATAGTCCCTGTTCCCCTTACTAGGGTATCCACTTGGATACTGAGCTACCATAGGCTATATCCGAGCAGGGGTTCCAGGTTATAATTTTTGATCTTAGCGATTCTGATGTGTATAAGGTGGAATCTCAGGGTCGTTTTGATTTGCATTTCCTGTATGACTAAGGACAGTGAGCATTTGTTTAAGTGTTTCTCTGTAATTTGGTATTCCTCTATTGAGAAATAAATATCTGTTTAGCTCTGTACCCATTATTTAATTTAATTACTTGATTTTTTGCTGTTTAACTTCTTGTGTTCTTTCTATATTCTGGATATTAGTCAAGATACTTTCCTAGTCTGTAGGCTGTCATTTTGTTCTGATGATAGTGTCCTTTGATTTACAGAAGTTTTTCAGTTTTATGAAGTCCCATTTATTGATTGTTGATCTTAGAGCCTGTGCTGTTGGTGTTCTGTCCAGGAAGTAGTCTCCTGTGCCAATGAGTTCAAGGCTCTTCCCCACTTTTTCTTCTAACAGGTTTAGTGTGTCTGGATTTATGTTGAGGTCTTTGATCCACAGGACTTTAGATTTGTGCAGGGTGATAAATTTGGATTTATTTGCATTTTTTTATTTGTGGATATCTAGTTAGACCAGCACCATTTGTTGAAGATGCTATCCTTTTTCCGTTGTATGCTTTTGGCATCTTTGGCAAAAATCATTATCCATAAGTGTGTGGGTTTATTTCTGGGTCTTCTATTATATTCCTTTGACCCACCATTCTGTTTATATGCCAGTACCATGCAAATTTTATTATTGTTGCTCTGTAGTGCAGCTTGAGATCAGGGATGGTGATATTTCCAGAAGATATTTTATTGTACAGGATTGTTTTAGCAATTCTGGGTTTATTATTATTACATATGAAGTTGAGAATTTTTTTTCAAGGTCTGTAAAGAGTTGTGTTGGTTTTTTATGGGAATTGCAGTGAATCTGTAGATTGCTTTTGGCAGGATGGCTATGTTCATTATGTTAATCCTACCAATCCGTAAGTATGGGAGATCTTTCCATCTTCTGATATCTTCTTCAATTTCTTTCTTCAAAGATGTGAAGTTTTTTTTCAAACAGGTCTATCACTTGCTTGGTTAGAGTCATCCCAAGGTACTTTATGTTATTAGTGGCTATTGGGAAAGGTGCAATTTCCTAATTTTTTTCTCAGCCCTCTTGTTTTTTGTGTAAAGGAAGGACTACTGATATTTTTTGAGTTAATTTTGTATCCAGCCACTTTGGTGAAGGTGTTTACTGCAGGAAGCTGCAGGAGTTCTTTAGTAGAAGTTTTTAAAACTCATGTATAAAATCATATCATCTGCAAATAGTAATACGTTGACTTCTTCCTTTCTGATTTGTATCCCTTTGATCTCCTTTACTTGTCATATTGCTCTAGCTAGGACTTCAAGTACTATGTTGAAGAGATATAAAGAGAGTGGACAGCTTTTCCTTGTCCTTGATTTCAGTAGGGTTGATTTAACTGTCTACCCTTTTAGTTAGATGTTGGCTATAGGCTTGCTATACTATGTTTAGGTATGTGCCTTGTATCCCTGATCTCTCCAAGACTTTAAACATGAATGGGTGTTGGATTTTGTCAAATGCTTTTGGAGATGATCATGTGGTTTTTCTCCTTCAGTTTGTTTACATGGTGGATTACATTGATGTATTTCCTTATATTGAACCACCCTTGCATGCCTGGGATGAAGTCTACTTGGTCATGGTGGATGATATCTTTTATGTGTTCTTGGATTCAGTTTGCAAGTATTTTTTTT
>CM053765.1:84375789-84397327 GCA_028658305.1 Pachyuromys duprasi
CTATTTTGGACATGATCTCAATTGCTGGCTCTTCGACCTCCCCACCCCCCGAGGGAGGAGCAACTTTGCTAGGCCACAGAAGAGGACATTGCAGCCATTCCTGAAGAGACCTGATAAGCTAGAGCTAGATGGAAGGGGGGGAGGTCTACCCTTATCAGTGGACTTGGAAAGGGGCAGGGAAGTGATGAGGGAGGGAAGGGTGGGATAGGGAGGGAATGGGGGAAGGGGCTATGGCTGGGATACAAAGTACATAACCTGTGATTAGTATAAAATAAAAATGTTAAAACTAAATTAAAAAAAGAATTATATATTTAAAAATCATCATTTAAAAAGCAAAACAAAAACAAAACAAAAAAAGATTCCAGAAATAAACCCTGAACAATAAGACAGCATTTTTAATAAATTTTGCTGGACTAACTGGATATGTGCTTATAGAAGAACTCAAATAGATATGTAATTATCAACTTGCACAAAGCTCAACTTCAAATAAATCAAAGACTTCAACATAAAACCAGAGACATGATCATAATAGAAGTGGAAATAAGGACTTACCTTGAACTCCTTGGCCTAGGAAAAGTCTTTTGAACAGAGCATTATTAGCACAGGCACGTAAATAAACAATTAATGAATTGAACTTCAGGAAACTGAAAACCTACTCTAAGGCAAAAGACACCCATCATTGAGACCCCATAAAATGTGAAGAGAATTTTACCAAGTCCACGTCTGATAGAGGGCTTATACCTAAAATATACAAATAATTAAAAAATACTGGTATCAAGGAAAAAATAAGTCAGTTAAAAATAGCAAATGGATCCAAACAGATGATTCTCAAAAGAAAAAATTCAAAAGTCTGAGAAACAATAAAATTTTCAACTATATATATATACATATATATATATATAATTTTCAACAAATATGTATATTTTATTTGGGTTGCTATACTTCTACTTTCCTTCCAACCCCTAATCCACCCTAATCCCTTCCAAGCACCCAACTCTAGGTAGCAGAGTTAGATGGTTAGAGGGGAAAGAGGTTACAGACCTCCATAGGCTTCTTCGTACTGATTGGCAACATAGAATTCCTTGGGGCAGGTCCAGTCATTGTCTTCAGAATATCCAGCAGTCCAACAAACCATCAAATAAGCAATCCAGCTATAGCAAACACAGCAGCAGGATGTGCCAACAGGAGTGACAAAAAGAAGAGGGGAAGCATCAGACAAGACAGGCCTCCTTGATGCTCTCCCATTTATGCCCTCTATAGAGTTCCCATAATTAAACTAACTGCAGTGGCAAAGATCATACCCCTATTAGTGCATGAGTTATAATCACCTGCTGTGAAACAGCCTTTTATCCCACACCTGAGATTAAAGCATAAACATATTCACATATCGTAACTAGGTTTTTAAAGAAACCAAAACTCTCATTACAAACATCTTTAGCCATCAAAGAAATGTAAATAGAAACTACTTTGAGATTTCATCTTATATCCATCCAAATAGCCAAATCAATAAGTGAATGCTCATGCAGGTGAGGATGAAGAGTAAAGAGAACACTCATCCATTGCTTGTGGGAATGTAAATTTGAGCAGCTACTTATAGAAATCAGCGTGGCAGGAACGTAGGAATATGGGGCTAGATCTACCTTCAGATACAGCTATACTACTTTTGTGCATATACTCAAAGGACTTTTGGTCATACTACAGAGACCTTGCTCAAGCTTTATTGCTGCTTTATTCATAATAGCCAGAAATTAGAAACAAACCAGATATCCCTTATCATATGAATGGATAAAGGAAATGTGGTCCACTTACACAGTGAAATATTACTCAGCCATTAAATTAAAATGAACAAATGACATTCACAGATAAATGGATGGAACAAGAAAAAAAAATCATCCTGAGTTTGGTAATTCAAATTCAGAAAGAGAAAAATGGTGTGTATTTCTTATATGTGGATATAAGCTGTTAAGTCAATGGCAAACAAGCTAAAATCCATAGAACTTTTGAGATTAAGTACAGAATAAGGGACTAGTGACAGAGGGAAGTAAATAGATCACCCTAGGAACAGGAAATAGAATGAACTGTCATGAATGGATGGGAAGGGGGACTGAATCAAATGGGGAGGGTAGAAAAGAAGGAGACTATGAAAGAGATACAGGAAAGTTAGCTAAAATTAAGGGCCATTGTGTGATATCATGGAAACCTAATGCAGGAAGAGCTTCAGAACATATAAATAAAGGTTGTCTTAATTGGGGTTTCTATTGCTGTGGAGAGACACCATGGCCATGGCAGTTCTTATAAAGAAAAACATTTAATTGGGGCTGGCTCACAGTTCTGGAAGTTTAGCCCACTATCATCATTGCAGGAAGCATGACAGTGTACAGGCCAACTGGTGCTGGAAAAGGAGCTATGAGTTCTAAAACTGGATCAGCAGACAACAGGAAGTGAATGTTGCATTAGACCCAGCTTGAGCATTTCAGACCACAAAGGCTGCTCTCTTGTCATGTACTTCCTCCAACAATGCCACAGCTACTTCAACAAGACCACACCTTCCAATAGCACCAGTCCCTATGAGGTTATGAGGTCATTTTCATTCAAACTACCACAAGGGAGATCTAAATGATGGCAGAGACAGAGTTCCATCCATCTAGTTCTTACAGCTAAATAAATCTTCCAGAACCAGGACTGGGATACATCTAATTGAATTGTTGGCCTAAAGGTTCCCAAGGGAAACCCAAACAACCCAGGTAGTTTCCAAGATTACAGGCTGCGCTCAACAAACTGACAGCAAGTTTCTATTGCTGAAGACCACATGTACACAACTCACGGAACATGGAAAAGTTGAGCTGGTGCCCACATAGAGTCTACACTCCTATATACTAGTGTCTTTGATTCAAGAAGGTATTTGCACAGTACCAAATGAGAAATATAAGCACCAACCCAGCTACAAACTCTTTGATCTACAATCATGCATTGCCTGCAAGATATACTAGTGCAGTAGTGGCACAAGCTTGTGGGAGTAACCAACAAATATCTAAGCCTACTCCCTTAGATAAAACACATACCCAACACTGCATAGCAGACCAAGCACCTGAGACTAGATATCCCAGGGACCTGGGACAAAACCAACTACTCTTTTAAAAGGAAAGCAATAAAATTACACCTAAACACATTTTATTACAGTGATAATAGATCAGTGCCTTGCTCAGCAATCAGCAGAGAAGTTTCTTCCTGCATCAAGAGACAGAAACCAACCCATTGCCAGAAAATATGCACAGAGATACTTTGGAACATGCACCTGGAAAGAGAACGTCTTCATCAAATCTTTCCTCTCAGGGATCCCTGTGGAAAAAGGAGGCAGAATTATTAGAGCCAAAGGTGAAGGAAGACACCAAAGAAACAAGGCCCTCCAAAGGACTGATCACATATGAACTCACAGAGACTGAGGAAATATACATACTCAGGGCCTGCCTGAGTCTACCCCAGATGGGGTTCTTGAGCTGAAAGGAAAAATGGACACATACACTCATCCCTAACCCAGAACCTGTCTCTAGCTGACAATCACTGGTAAATGGCAAGTGAAATTTTAGTTTACTCCAGTGGAAACTCCAAACTCATTGGGGCAAACAAATTACTCTTAAGGGTAAGCTGAATGCCCAGCAGTAGATGGCCACCAGAAAATAAACTCAAGAGCATCTTTGGAAGTTTCTTTTCAAATAATCTCAGGTCAAAGCTTTTCTTTTTTCTTTTCCCTTTTAAAAATTCCATCTCATTTTTTATTTACATTTTACATTTTCCTCTTTCTTTATCCTACAAGTCTTTTGAAAATATATTTTAACGTTCAGTTTAGTGTTTTTGTGGGACTTCTGAGTGTGTTAATGAAGGACATCTGTGTCTGTATCTCTTTATTGAGCCTTTTCTTGGTCTCTTTCCCTTCTGTTTGTTTCCCATTCTGATGTGTCAGTCTCTAGTTTATTATATTTGTTTGTTTTCCATTCTGATGTGTCAGTCTTTAGTTTTATATTATATTTTGTATAGTATTGTTTTGTATTGTACTTATTGTATGATGTCATATTACATTACATTGCATTATATTAGATTATAATCCCTTTGAAGACTCTTTTTTTTTTTTTCTAATGAGAGACAGGAAGGAAACAGATTAAGGTAGGAGGCGAGGTAGTGAGTAACTGGGAGAAATAGAAGGATGAGAAACTGTAATAATGACATATAATGTGAAAAAAAAAACCACCATGAGAGAGGAAAATTGATAGTGCTAAGTAAGAGAACTATAAGAGTTTACACATTAGGTTTGTACACAGGGAACAGCATTTACTTTGGTCAATGGAAAATTGATTGGGTTTTCCAAAGACTATAGAAAAATATAAACAAATAAAAGGAAAGTGCTGTTTGTTTTGCCTAGAAATCTAGAGTTCTCTTGCCTCTAGTGTCTCTGAATCATTCCAAATTCATCTCTCAATTCTGTGTACAAGGATGCTCCTTCAAAAGCCTCAATATTATTTTTTGGTTCATTGAGTCCCCAAGTTTTAGCAGTTCTTCATAGTTGAAAATATGTTATATGCATCTATGGTAACACCCTAATCAAGTGTTTTTGTATATGTAATGTTTGCTAATCATAAAATATAGAGAAAATAATTTTAATATAATAATTATTGTTTGATTTGAATTTTTATGTTTATCTTCCAAAAGATAGTTTGCTGTCTTGTAGATGTAAAAATGTAGAAAAAATGTAGAAAAATACATCCTCAATAAATAATAAACCCTTCATACAATTGCACAGTAAATAAATAATACAGAGCATTTACATTCTGCTTTCAGCTTATATCTACAGTAACATTGTTTCCTGACTCCTCCACCAATAATTTCATCAAGTACTATAGCACAAGATAGCACACAACATACCCTGCATTGCTTTGCCCATTCATCAAGGGCACCCAGTCCACTCAGATTCTTTTATAATCACAACACGGAATCATAGATAAAGATTTGGAAGCAGCTTTATGTTGCAGTGTCTCTCTCTCTCTCCCTCTCTCTCTCTCTCTCTCTCTCTCTCTCTCTCTCTCTCTCTCTCTCTCTCTCTCTCTCTATCCCTCTCAGGTTATAGAAACAAATATTTATCTCCTCCTTATCAAGCTCTAATAAATTACATTACTCCCAAAGTCTAACCTGGGGAGATGATGAGTTTATTCAGCTTATGGATGAGAGTTAAATTACAGGAGTGTAGCTGACCCCAAGGAGATGTACCAGGAGAAACTCATGCCAGCATGGATGCAGACTTCCTCATAGACAGAGTCTTTCTGCAAAGACAGAGTCCTCCACTTCCATTAATCTTTCATCCAATATATTCTGGCATCTCTGAAGGCCAGAGGATATGTGCAGTTAGTCGAAAATTGCACACAACTGATCAAGAATGGCAAGAGTAAATGGCTGCATCTCATGTGAGAGTCCAACATCCCTTCTGTCCTGTCCTTCTTTGAGAGAACAATAACAGACATCAAGACATCCTATCTCTTGAAAGCATTCATGAATGTTCTGACATAGATGATCCCTGTTACACCCAAATAATACTATAATACTGAATATAATACTGTACTTCGAAGTACACTTCGACACTATAATACTGAACTTCGAAGATGATGCAGAAAACAAATGTGGAAATGGAGAGAGTGAGATGTGAGGAGAGAAGGGCATATGATAAGGATCTGTACTCTGGTAAACATCTAGGATCAATGCTTCTGTAAACCCTCTACAGAACCTTCTAGAATAAGCCTTAGAATTATCCCTCTCAACTTCTATTCAGCAGCTGTAAAAAATTTCTTTGTAGACTGTTATTTGTCAATCACTATGATAGGTACTAGACACAAAATCTAAGTGACTTTCAATGATTTCAAAGTGTTCCCTGAACAGGAAAAAAAAAGTCTCAACTTTACAGTGAGTTTGAATGGGAAAACACAGCCGCTTGTGTTAGCACATTCACCAGTGACACTGAAATCTGGGGCATGCAGGAGAACAAGGTGTATAGTAACAAGACTACTACCTCATCTTTGTTTGGCATATGAGAATTATCCCCAGAGAGGTATATGTTTGCTGTTCCTTTATTGCTGATTGTGCAAGTACCACCTCTTCTCGGTATTTATAGCTCTTTAGTAACTCACTTTTATAAAAACTTCTTTATCGTGTGTGCGTGCGTGTGTGTGTGTGTGTGTGTGTGTGTGCGTGTGCCCACATACCTGTCTTCATGTGAATGCAGAGGTGAAAGGATAACTTTCGGGTGTTGGTTTTCTTCTGCCACATTGTAGGATTTCGTGACATAATTCAATCCTCAGACACAAGCTCCTCCAGGTTTTTAGCCCTCTCACCACTCCCTGTAGCTTCTATTAATGTTTTGCGGCTGTCTTCTCAAAGATTACAGGTCTCAGGATCTTTAGTTTTTAATAGTGCTTCCTCCAATGGACAGAGGAGTGAGGCATTTCATATGTACATAACCTATGGACTCCAACCAAATGGTCTTGTCAATAACTTAAAATTTTTTACATTGCAGATTTTCTCAGAACCATCTTTCTCCAAAGAGCATTATTCAACATTCTCTGACAGTAAGAAACCAGCTAATGGTTCAAAGTCTGCCCGGTCTGTAAATTGTTGACTACATGTAAAATTATCTTTCTTTCAGTTAAAAAATATTGTAACTAAGATTATTTTGCCATGATATCAAAATGTTCATTGAACTATTCTTTACTGTAATATTCAACAGCAATGGAGACACATTTCTAAACTTCCTAGAGATCACAGAGGCAACAAGAAATGCTTGCCCCAAGCATTTCTAATCATCAGCAATGTCTCCTCTGAATTTATTTCACTGAAGGCTTTCATGTAGTATCTGTTCAGAATCAAGTCAAAACAGTAGTGACACACAGCATTCTTCTCTTGAGACTGTCGACAACTTCTCCATCTATTTGAGCCTGTTATTTATAAAGACTAACAAGGCTTCAAATGCATCAATGCAATATAAATATATAATTGATCATTTACTCAGAGATTTAGATTTCTTCCATGTCTTCCATTTCTTCCATATCTCTAAGTCATCTGTCCTTCCATTCTGCAATGTGTCTTTTTACCTCAGTCTCTTTGACATTCAGTTTGTGCCTTCTCTGTCATACTGTCATACTAACTTGCAACTGCCGAAGTCACTAAAATAGCCACCAACATATTGACCTAAAAGAAAAATTGTTTCCCTTCCTAGTATACTAGTATAAGTTGAAAAAAAAGTAATTTTTGTTTTTTCAAAGTGTAGATAACAGACATGAACCTAGCACTGCTGGAGTGTCTTATGTAAAAGAACATAGTTGGAGATGATTCTCGGGGCTCCAACTGTATTAGCAGCATTCAAACACAGTGAGGCACTAAGAGAGTGATTAGATGTATAACAATACAAACACTCATGTGTGGAATATCATATTGTCAATATACAATGAATATAATCATTCTGTTGTCCAAAGATGTTCATATCTATTATTAAATCATTTTCCCTTGTGGAAATGTACACGGGAACTCAAATCACAACAGGAAGTTGTTACAATTACTGAGTGATCATTATCACAAAGAACAAAGATGTACAAAGTCTTTGCAATCAGTGTAACAGTCTCTAGGTACCCTATTGTATGCACAAAGAGAATAAGGACTGTTGGAAGTATTTACCAGTCAAGGACAACCTGTCTGATGTATCTGAGATAAGTCCTTGATAAAAACAATTAATTGTAAATTTTAGCATGAGTTCCTGAGATTTTATTTGTACATTTCCAGTAGGCTCACCCCATTCTGTCAGAGTAACTAATTCCATGCAACACTTTCAACAATACTGACACACATAGCTGCTATTCCTTATCAAAGAAGAAAGGAGTTGCTGAAATACCACTCAAGATAATAAAGGTAATGGATGAAAATTTACCATACAATCTTTTCCCAGTGGCCTCTGCTCTTAATTATACATTAGTCAGCTTTCTACATAATCTGTCATCTCATTAACAGTTTCCTTACTGAGACAATGGGCAAAGGCTTCATACCCAGAATGTATAGTATAGTAAATTTCACTTAGTATCATTTCATTATGATCAAACTTGTAGCTGTTAAGCACTACTAAAATATTAGAACAAGTTTCAGCCTTCTCAAATCTGGTGTTATCTCTACCACAAACTGCATGCATGGCTTGAGGCAAATCACTTTCTCTCCCTGACTCTCATTTTTCTCACCTATAAAATGAAGAATTTTCTGTGATTTTTTGCTTAAGCTTACTTTCTGCTCCAGTAGCCTATGATTCCTATGCAAATGTAAGGGCTATTTATTAAATGGCTCAGAGGCTCCACTAAGCAGATCTTAAAGACTTTAAATTTTGTATACTGAATGTCTGGCTTTAGGAAGGGCTAGGGAGAATGCCAGATTTGAAAGGAATTAATAATACTAGAATTATTTTAATATTTATTTCTTATAAATTTTCAGAGAAAAGGAAGAAGAATCACAAAATATAATTTTTGTCTTCTATGTGGAAACTCAGAGCTAAAGAGGTAGAGAGAATTTATTAAGTGTCCAGAGATATCTTAGGTGTCCCTTCAAATAAAATGATCGAGGTTCCTAACATATGTAATTTCAATTTCAGTAATGGTTGGTCTGGAGTACTAGCTGCATCTGCAAAAAAATTTTAAAAAAAAGTTGACATTTATTACAGGCTCAGACATGGAGAAAAATGATTCTTCACATGAATACATTTGCCTAAAGCAATGAGAGTCTCAGAGGGAAATCATAAACACAGAGAAAATGCTGCCTGACTCCCTCCACATTCTGAGAAACCTACAGAGAATGAAAGCGAAGTAATTACATTCAGAAAATTTTACTTCTCTTTTTTCTTGACTTATTATAGCAGCTTTTCCAGGTTCTCTGCTTCTACCTCTCTGGAACTTACTTTCCTATATGTGCTAGTAGCTTCCTGTTGCAGACATTTGTGGTTGTCCTCCTGGACTGTCTCAGACTGAGCATGGGGCAAGGCAGGATGATGCCAGAAAGTTGGTGCCAAATGCTTGATACTCATGGAAGCAATCTCCAAGTATTTTTTTCTTAGCACCTAGTTGATAAGTATCTTTGCTTTATCATCCACAAGACAAGACAAACTTGAGGTAGGCTCACTAAAGATCCGTAAGTCCCCAGCATGCTGGAGCAAACTCAGTCACTATGCCAGTAGCTTCTGTGCTGCTGTAAGAACAAACCTGCCAGATCTAATGCAGAGAAGTAACTGAAAGAGAACCCCAACTGTGAGTTGTTTGCTTTTGTTTGTTGTTCTACATCACATTTTCACTATGACCACTCTCTCTATGAACAACTTAAAAGACAAGGACCTGGAGACAGGGGTGTAAATGCATATGTGCCATTCCTTTGCTATGGGTTAAGGATACTCGGTGTTCCTAAGCACATTTTCTCAGTAAAATAAAATATTTCTACCCGCATATACTTCCTTCTTTCTCTCCTCACTAAACATCAGAGCCCACAGCAATGCGACCGCACAGTTCTTTACAGGTGTATTTCTACCTAATCATATCTTTACACATATAATCATGGCTTTGATTTCAGCTTATCAAAGGACCAGGAAAAACCCAGCTTCTTTGCCTTCCCTGTTTTATTTTTGTGCTCCTTTCCATGGTTTCTGATATGATTCATGATAGTACTTACAGTCAAATGCTAGTTTATTTTCCCTCCTCTGGGAGAATTCAACTTGAGATATTTCTTCCCCTTCAATCCAAAACATACCTTATGTTAATATTCTGACATCTCCAAACCCATGCACAAAATGTTTTAATAAAAAACACTTTGCATGGGTTTACCTTGAGAATAGATATGGAATGTTAAACAATGACTTACATGGGAAGATTCAAGATTTAGGAGAAAAATCTTAAATAATGTTAGTGAATACTCAACTAATCTCCTATACCTCCTTATCTATGAAAAAGAGCCACTTTTCCAGTCCACCAAGAGCCACATAGCCAAGCCATGATGACTTCAAGTATGCCATTTTTGTCCAAGATTTCACCTTTTTTCCTGTTGACTTTAAGTCATTTTCCTGACTTACTGCTGAGCACATGATACTGTATCATCTCTCCTGTTACCCAATAAATTGCCAGTCACCATAATTAATAAAAGAGTTCTCATGATGTTATAATGTGGTCTAATGGCCTTATCCCCTCAAGCAGTTTATTCACATTGGGAATATAAGGAAATTATTAGTATTAACCTTTATCAAATTTTTGTATCCTCATGGAAAATTTATGTGGAATGGGAGTATAATACAGAAAGGTACAGAAAAGAGACCATATGGAACTCTGCTGGATAAGGTTGAAGTCTGACTTAGCCAATGTAGCTCATTCTATTTAAACAGACTCCCTTTTCTCAGCAAGCTTCTCCACCCCCTCCCCACCCCCCAAATCTGGGTGACCACAGATCTTGCAAAGAACATCACATAGCCCTCAGGGCATATTACAGGACCATTTCCTGATAAGAAAACTGGTTCAACAAGCATCCGGGAATTCCTGGAAATGCTCCATCTTACTAAAAAGATCTTACTTTTGAGAAGTGACCTTCAGTTGTACTTGGGGATTCCCTTGCCCATGGGATAATTACGTACTATAACCTCCTTTTTATGCTAGCGCATGATGCTCTTGACTGTAAATGAGGTACTGAATCACTCACTACATTTAAATCAAGCATCCTTGAACCCTTGACCCTAAGTGAATCAAACACATTCACCCTCAAAATCCCTCCCGCTGCTCAAGGTTTATAAATTCCTGATTTCAAATAAATGTACTAGGGGTGTGCCTAGTATGCTGTATGATATTGTCAGCCTTCCACCTCCTTTATCTCCCTCTGGGCTGCGTCTTACTGGACCTGCCTTCCAGTTCTCTGGGCCTGGACCTCACCAGGCCTCTATCTTGACTGCATGCCCATGAGGCATAGGCTTTAACCCTCATCTCTGCTGTGTTCAACACAGCAGGTTAACCAAGAGCTGAAACACTTGGGTATCACCATAGGCTTTGGGACAAGCAAGTTTCCACTGCCATGAGTGATCTCATTCTAAAAAAGCTAAAGTGTAACACTGTGTGGAAATCATTTTCCATACCCCAGCCTAGTGCACAGGCCTCTTGCTAAAGCACTCTAGCTACTCCTCAGAGAAACAGAACCCCAATCCAGGGGTTGTCCAGTTTTCTATCCAGAAGCCTAGTTCCAGTCCTTCACTGAAATCCAGACCCCCACTGAGCACTGAATGATAAGACCATGGATTATGTAAAAAGTAGTACATAGTTGCTGGCCATTCTACAAATCCCATAAAGTTGCTCCCAATGAGCAGCCTATTTCTTTTGTTCAGATATGATATTTCTGTGAAATTCAGACTGCCTTGATCTTATGATTTTTCTGAACCTAGTATCCAAAGACACCCAATAGAATTATTGGATACTAAAATAAAGTAGTCTTGGCAATGGTAACTTTTAATTTTAGAAAGAATAAAATGAGGTGCATCTTGGTATCAAAGTCATATTTAGCTAAAATTCCAGCCAAGAATAATAATAACAGTCAGGACGAGAAAATGTGCCTTGGGGTTTTGCCACAGGCACCCTATGGTCAGAGATGTAAAATGGGAATCCAATGAGTAAGAATAAGTCAAAATCATTTCTAACTTTTATAATTGTAAAATGGCATATAAAGTAAGAGTTGCTACTATTTTATACGTATATTTTTCAAATAGTCATATTTTTCAAAAGAAATCTTGCCACTCCCTGAAGTGAAAGTTTCTGGTTTCTTTGAAGACTCAGTTGAGTCACTTGATGTTTTACTGGGGGCTATCTTGAGAGAGGCCTATCTGTGGCTAAATCCAAACCTCCACTGCCTTCAGTAGCAGGTATAAGATCAATATTACTTTTGATTTTCCACTTGGTACCTTCTGGCTGACAGAAGAAGGTTTTTTTGCGGAGCCTTGAGCTGACAGGCCCCTTGCTTCATTTCCTGATTGAAAGAGGTTAACTGCATGTGTCTTTTGGACTTACAATCCCTGGACCAATGTTTCTCTTGCCACAGTGGCTCTAAAACATGAAGGTTTTTCATTACATTGCACCCAGAAACTGCTTGTTCTCCTCTATGTATACCATTTTCTTCAGAGTCTACTGTTTTGTTCCTACTATTTTGAGCTCTGACTCTTCTAGCCTTACAATTTTTTTTGAAATGGCCAAATTCACCACATTTATAACACTGGGCATTTTGAATTCTGAGATTTCTAGCTACAGCTTGTCCAATGATTTTTGGCATTATGCTCCTGAGAGCCAGTATCAGTTGTCTCTCTTATCCATTTGTGTACTGAGGCGCCTTGTGTTTTTAATGGTCTAATTGCTCTCTTACATTCAATATTTGAAGTTTCAAATTCCAAGATCTCTATCAATGACTTTCTGGTTTCAGGATCTGGAAAGGCTTTATTGACAGCAGAAATCAATGTACAAGAATTCAGTGCAGGATTCTCCAGGGCCTTGTATTATCTTAATAAGGGGGGTGGTTTTCCCCCAGTTCCTCAACCAACCATGTGTGATGCTTAAAGCACAACATTTTTCAAGAATGACATCATCAGACTAGATTTGCTCTTGTAAATCAGCATAATGCCCTTCATCAAGCAATTGGTCTGTAACATTTATCCCCCATGCTACATTACATTGTTCCATTTTCCTGGCTTTATTCCTACATCACAATAACTGTTGTAATTAGTTGACCAGCTTCTAAACAGCTGAACAGTTGAATCACTTCTAAACAGTTGAACAGCTTACACTAAACTCTTCCAATTTGGGGCAATAAGTCTGTTTTGAATAGCCCAGTTATTTAATACTTATTTAATGAATCGTGAATGTATTCCATACTTTAAAATAGACTCTTTAAAACATTTTAAATCTAGCATGTCTATTGGATGCCACATCATATCATCATAAGCTTCAGCACCGTCATTAGCAGGCATATGCTGCACAAAGACTATGAAGACTGATGTTGCCTATATAGCCCTAGGCAATTTCTCTGGTGGTGTACTTGAATTGACAGTAACCCAATTACCCTGTACAGTCTCCTGCTCTTCCCAGACCCTTGTCTCAGGGAGGTGCTCTGGGTACCTGGTATTGAAAGTGAGTTGAGCAGGTTGGGGTGACAACCTGCCATACCACCTAGTTTTCTTCCCTCTTTAATCTTGCAGGAAATTCCCTGTGTGGAACACCAAGATTGAACCCTGTTGTTTTCCTTCCATGGGCTCATTTTGCTTTCCAAACATCTCAACCTCTATTTGAAAACTTTCTAGGTGTTTAGCCAACTTTGCAATCTTTTCTAGCACCAGAGAACTGAGTGAACCTTCTGTGTTCTCAGCTTCCCACTCCAGTCTTTTTCAAAATGGTATATAGGAAGACCACAAAGCAAAACCAGAAACTCCCTCTGGGCACAAGACAGACCACCTAGCAGCAATAGCTGCTCTTTTGCCAACTTCATTAAACAACATTGCCAACCCATCAAAACCTGATTATTCCCCACTATATTAGAAGCAAAGTTACCTATTGTGCCTAAGCCACAACTGGGCACCACTTTATGCTTAGATTTTTTACCTAACCTACTTTATTTAAGGTTCTTAAATACCTTTACCTCTCTTTCACTCCCTCCTCTCAGCCCCCACACATTAGGTAGAAGATTAATAGGGAAAAGGTCTATAGATCTCTTTTATCTACTTCCTGCTGATTAGGGTTGATGGATCCTTAGGGGATTACCAAACTCAGTCTTCAGGATACCAGCAGTCCAGTCCAAAGGCCTACACCAAGCAGCAACATGAATCAGCATGATTCAGAAGATCAGGACAAGTTAGAGAAAGATGCAAGACTCAGTTATATTGTCCCAAGAAATTTTCTGGAGCACTTATTTCTGCAAAGTCAAGTGTGGAAACACGAAGATCAGCACAGCGATGTTGATATAAAAACAAACAAACATAAAGTCTCTCTGTCTGTGGGCTTTTACCTATCTCCTCTCCTCAGAATCCACCCATGGGTGTTCTCAGATGGCCAAAGTCACATCATGCACATGATAAAGCTCACCGCAAAAACTATCAAGTGCCTCAGCAAAACATCAACTGAGTCTTCAAAGAAACCTGGTTGAGTACATATGGATTCAAGTTCCTAAGTAGTGAGGTATTATTAATGAAGATAATATGGGAAAAGATGACAGGAGTCCAGCCAGAAGTGCACAGTAGGCAAGATGCTGGAGACTCAATCAACTACATTGGGATGGAGTAAGAAACCAGCAGGGAGCCAAAGTCCCAAAAAGAATTCAGAACAAAGTTCTGTTTCGGTCTATTAGGTTGCCGTACATTTGTGAGTTAGCAGTTACTTATCTCATTGCAGTGATAAAATCCTTGACAAAAGCAACCTAAAGTAGGAAAGATCTATTTCGTCTCACAGTTGGACAATATAGTCCATTGTGGCTAGAAGCAGTAAAGATAAGAACCACTTCCCTGTAGCAGCAGGTGGATAATGCAGCTGGCCACATTACATCTAGAAAGGAAAGCAAAAGAAAAGGATGCTGGTGTTCATTTGGCTTTCTCCAGTTTTCTGTTTATGTACTGTGAATCTAGATCATGAGACAAATGTCATCTACATTCAAGGTGGTTTCCTTTCCTCTGTTAAAAATAAGTGCAATATCCAAGTGGGAACCCTAGTAAGGGGAACAGGGACTATTTTGGACATGAACACAATGGCTGGCTCTTCAACCCCCTCGCCCCACGAGGGAGGAGCAGCCTTGCTAGGCCACAGAAGAGGACATTGCAGACTGTCCTGAAGAGACCTGATAAGCTAGAGTTAGAAGGAAGGGGAGGAGGACCTCCCTTATCAGCAGACTTGGAAAGGGGCAGGAAAGAGATGAGGGAGGGATGGAAGGGATAGGGAGGGAATGCAGGAGGGGGATATAGCTGGGATACAAAGTACATAACCTGTGATTAATATAAAATAAAAATGTACAAAAAAAGTAAGTGTAAATACCCTGAGACACATCAAATTCAGCCCCAGTAACAACAAAGATGAACATCTCAACTCACCCCATAATAACTCAGTTTTCCCATCTTTGACATCCTAGGATCTCCACTGAAACTTAAACTATATTTGTCACATCTTCATTCAATGACCTCTCAGGACTTGCTTACAGCAGATCTTACCCTTTAACAAATTTCCCACAATGAACATCTTTCTGAAAGCACCTTTGCCCCTCCCCGATTTTTACATCATGTGTGAGTGCAAAACCAGTACCTGTGGATGACGCTCTAATTCTGCTTCCAAATAGAAACTCAGTGTGCCCCTTCCTACCACAACTCTAGTGACCTTTTTGCACCTTGGTGAGTGGCCCTAAGAAAAAAACTTCCTTAGAAAGATTTTGGGGCAGGGAATGCAAGTTCAAGTCTGTCTTTGTTTTCAATGGATTTGTATTTTTAGAAGCCAGGGCTTTTGATTGATAGGGTTCTTCCAAGGATAACTTTGCCTGTATTTGACCTATGTTTCCAACACAGTGTGGGGATTTTCCTTAATTGTGTTAATCTCTTTAACAATTATGTCTACTTTCTCATCACCTTCACAACCTACAGGAGTCATTTTTAAAATGTGTTTGCTCTACTTGTTATTTGCTCACTGTAAATTTGGTCAAAAGTGATAAGTAACTACTATACAGCCTAAATGGTACACACTCTTGTATGGCAACCTAATAGACCGAAACAGAACTTTGTTCTGAATCCGTTTTGGGACTTTGGCTTCCTGCTGGTTTCTTACTCCATCCCAATGTAGTTGATTGAGTCTCCAGCATCTTGCCTACTGTGCACTTCTGGCTGGACTCCTGTCATCTTTTCCCATATTATCTTCATTAATAATACATCACTACTTAGGAACTTGAATCCATATGCACTCAACCAGAAGCTGTACATAAAAATATGGAGGATGGGGAGAGTTGAAGTAGAACAAACAAATTAGTCTATTACTTTTGAATTCAGTCTCACTCAGGTATTCAAGACAAGAAAGTCATGCAGCTAAGTTATTTAAAGACTATAACATGAATGGTCTCGGGCTCAATACCTGATATAGTCTTTGTTCCCCTTTGAAATAGCGTATGAATCCTCTTTATTGTTCACATTCCTATGGGCATTCTAGTTTCTGGAGCTTCCACCAGAATGGCCTATTAAATCCTACCTATGGGACTTTAATGCTGCTCTAAACCACTGCTTTAGATTCTTATATACCATTCCTATGAGCCAGTTATGAAGACCTAAGAATCATATGATCAGATTTATCACAGCCAAAGCCCTTATTCTTGGTACAAATTTTTGTATTACTTGTTTTTCTACTATGACAAAATGCATGATAAAAATAACTTCAGGAGAGATGGTGTTATTTTGGCTTATATAGACCACCATGGTGAGGGAGGTATTACCTCAAAAGTGGTCCTATCTGTAGCAACTTCAGCATGAAGCAGCTAGTCCAATTGATTGCACAATCAGGAAATACAGAGTGATGAATCCTGATGCACAAGCTTGCTGTCTCATTTTTTTTTTCTGTCTATTCTGTCTGGCACCAGAGCTCACATTCATAATATGAAGCCTCTCCTGCATTAATTCTTTTTTTCTGGAATCAACTTCAGAGATACCACCATGGATATGTCTCCTCGGTAATTCCAAATCCAGTTAACAAAGAAGAGTGACAGTCACAGGAAGACTGTGGAAAATCTCGAGAGGTAGTGACTCATGGAAAACCATATAATAGACATACGGAAAACTAGATGGTCATAGCTTCCCTGAACTTGCTGGGTAAAAGATGCTAGGGTACAGACTACTGTGTCTATAAACTCCCAGAACCTCAGCAATGCCAATTAGTCCAGAGATGACTTGTGGTTCTGTAACCAAATAAAGTGAGGCAATGAAGTAAGGGGTCTCGGAGTTTTAGTCCATCATGGTCAGTCTAAATACACTGAGACATTTTCCATCCTTCTATTTCATTTCTAAATAGACTTAGGGAAGTGACTCAATATCAAGGTAACATTTACCTCCCACTGTATAGCTGCCAATATTAAAGAAATTTCTATTTACACAACTGTGTTAGTTGTGACTGATACATCATGAGTAGAGAACAAGGGTGTGAATTAACATCCCACAGTATTGTATACCTCACAACAATAGGACATATACTTCAAAACACCGTTATTTTCAGTGGGTGGAAATTCTAAAATACTGTGATATTTCTGAAGTTCTCAGCTGACAATAGTGTAAGGACTCACTTGATATTCTCTGGAAGAACATTACACTCCAAGCATGCAGCATGAACAAGGTCCAGAACCTATTTGTATTCTGTTGACCAAGAGCAACAAAAAAATAAGTAGAGTCACCAACAAATAAAGAGATACCTGATAATTCATTTTAAGTCTGACTTTAACACAAACCTCTTTGTTACAGAGCGCAAAGCTGAAACTAGGCCCCTTTCTTGTTTCAAAATGGAAATCATTTTCATTGATTGCCTATAAATTTTAACAAGGCACAAAAATGTCACGGTCTCCATGACTGGTTTTATATGTCAATAACTTTAATCCAATCTTAGTCACATTTTAATAAATATAGACATCATGTTATTGGAATAGTTATTTAATCATTAAGGCTTTTTAAACACTGAAATGCTATGAGTTATTTTATCAGAAAAATTGGATTATGGATAATTTTCATTACTAATTGATTTTCTGAAGTTTCTGATTGTTTTTATAATAACTGTATATTAAAAACTATAAAATTGACAAATGCAAATATTTTAATGTCTTGAAAGTTAGAGATGGGACAAATAAGGGATATGAATCAATTTATTTTTATATTAGACAGATTTTTGCTGTGAACTATAAAATTTACTACCACTGAGTATCATATGCACTTCTATCTGTGCCGTAATCATGGGGACAGGGTGTAAAGTTCTGTGATATTATAAATGAGCTCCTAAAATGTAGCTTTGTCCAAATTAATTCAATTTTTTGTGGTGCTTCCCCCTTACAACTTTTTTGAGTTTCTCTGTGAACCCACAGACAACTCTTATTCCATCATTTTGAAAAATAATACTGTCATTATTGAGTATAATATTCTTCAAAACTCTGGTCTCATAGTCCCTTGCCTGGATCTCTTTCTTGTGGAGGGGGGTATGAACTTTTCTTAAGATAGACTGTAATTCTTTGGGCCAGGTTGACCTAGATCTCACTGTATAGCCCTGTGTAGCCCAGTCTAGCTGCAAACTCCAACCCAGCCTCCAGCCTCAGCATCCTGAGTGCTGGGTTTATAGACATGCACCATCATGCCTGACTTTATAACTTGAATTTCTACATAATATTTTGCTTGTATTAGTCTCCTCAAAATTGTGTGGTTCAAAGTCCAGGTTTTGAGCTTATTTAAGTATGAATTCCCTATCACCTGGGGCAGCGGCTTGTATGTGGTATAAAGCAATGGCTATTTATTTGGTTTGTATAATTCAAGCCTTAGGGCCAAGGTGCTAACAGATTGACCTCTTCTAAACGTGAGAGAGGTGGTTACATGTTGCAAAGACTGTTTGTGCTTAGCAGGCACATTTTTGTTTAAGGTTGGTGACCTCTGTTTTTAATTTACCTGATTTTTTCACAGTATTGACTGGTTTTTTGGTGAATAATTCTTTATTTACATCTCAAGATCAGAAGTCATTCACGTTAAAGCCCTTCCTACGCATGCATTTATGAGCTATACTCACAAAATGTTCAGTAGCATTAAAAATCCCTGACATGAAAAATGTGTTGCATCACAAGGTCTTAAGATGAACCAAGAAAATAAATATGCAGCTCCGCTCCTGGGAGAGCAAATGGCTAGGCTGCTGCTGCTCAGAGCTTAAGGCTGCCTCCAACAGGTGTTGGCAAGTGCCATCAGAACAGCGAGTCATTCTTGCCATCTACAGGCCATAAGATGTATTGCTCAGAGAGGCCTGAATGGAGCTTATAAGATGTTGGGTCACACTCAGACATTCCTATGATGAATTAATATTCAGTGGAAGCAACTAAATAAACAATAAAAATTTGTTTCAGATGCCTACTGCCTTTACCCAATCTCTCTCAATTCGTTATCTCATTAAACCTACTTGTCTCATTAAACCAAAAAGGTAAGATTTTGTATCTTTCATTTTTTTATTGTTATATCTTGCCCTTTTCCCTTTGTAGTTATGTCTATATATGTCTAGATACAACAGGAATAAAGTTATTTCCTACAGTTTACTCAATCCATATTATTTATTTCTGTGTGTTTCATTGACCAGAAGATTGTTTGATATGTATTAGAGCATTCATAAAGATTGATGAATGAATGATTCAGATAATAAATAAATAAATATATAGGCAAATAAACTGGTATAATAATTAAGTCTTGGTATGTTATTCAAAAATATTTACAAATCTTTGACTAAAAAGTGGTGTCAAACACATATGCTATGTTAACTTACTTACTCATATGTAAACATGTATATATGTGTATTTTTACATGTACAGAGAGGACATGAGTATGTATGAAAATAATCTATGGTTTATATACTCAGATGTTTTGGAATTTGTATAATATTTGATTATGGCCTATATTTTACTAAAACCCTTAAATCCATGTATTTAATTTGTAATTTGACATTTAAGGTCTAGCTCTGACATGGTATCTGACAAAATACTTTGCAAGTATCATTCTTTCTGTAAAGGTAAAAAGGCACCAAGGCCAAAACTATCGCTATACCTTTGTTTGTCCTATCTGTGACTGACTGCAGAGATTTTGTCAGCTGAAATGAAAACCAATAAAACAATGTTTGCACAGTATTATTATAGAGAGTAAAAAAGAAAAATAAGACCAATATTGTTTCTTTTAAGAGACTACAAGCTTCTTGGCAGTTTTCCTTCTGTAAACACAATTTTGAGACAGATTTTCAGTTTCCAAAATGAATTATATTTAAAGATAAGGGGCTATTATTCTTTGTGCAACAACTCCTGTGTGCCAGGTACTGTGCACCAAGCACCACACTTGGAATTTCCATGAGTTATCACATTTAACACCAGACATTTATTGATATGCCCATGTCACATACCACTTAATTGAATTCCAAGGAGATTGTTTTGCAACATTACCTTGTAGGAGGTACAGTGCCACACCAGACCTGCTTTAAACTGGGAAGAGATAATGCCCTCTGTGTTGTCACCTTGGTATATTTAAGTCGGCCAAGGGCGTGGGGATATTTACAACATGTAGACGGTCCACACCAGTATAAGGATAAGCAGGTACCTGGGATGCTTTTAAAGCAAACTGACTCCCCCTCTCCTAGGCGGTATCAATTGCCATAGTTCATCAAGACAAGAACATAATTCTTCTCTTCTTGTTGGAGTTTGGTCTGGCCTGAGATTACATGGGTCTTATGACATGGTTTTAAAAATAATACTAGCCTAATAAATTCACAAATAACAGTATAACAAAGCTAGTTTTCTTAAAGTCACTAAAAAACTTACCCAACCCTAGAATCTATACAGCTCATTGTATTTCTATACAATCACAATAGCCATTCTGAAGGAATGGAATTATTTTTGTGGCACTGTATTTTCACTGTTGCTTAAATTTTGATTCATTACTTATCATCATAAAAAAAAAACTGTGAGGAAGTTGAAACTCTAAAGAAAAATTAACTTTATTAGCTTTATCTCCTCTTTTATGATTCAATTGTCCTCTGCCCACATTCTATTCTGTTATTTTCCTTATTAAAACTTAAACTGTATCCTAACATACCTTTGTGTATGTATGCATATTTATATGATGTAATCCCCACATATACAGGATAACAAATAGCTTTATTTCATTCTGAGTTTAGCTCACATCTCTTAATTCTATGCTTTCCAAGTCTGCCCATTCTTCTGTATATTTCATAATTTCATCTTTCCTTGGTCTAAATACCACTCCATTTTGTAGATGTATAACATTTTCATTGTCTATTCATCTTTTGATAGACATCTATCTTGTTCTGTTCTCTTATTATCATAAATAGAGCAGTGATGAGCAAGGATGTTCAGGTATATACCTCTGTGCTAGGTAGGATACAAGTCTTTGGGATATAGGCCAGGAACTGCAATAGCTGGATCATGCAGTAGTGCATTTTAATTTCTTGAGGAATCTCCAAGCTGATTTCCACATGGCTATGTTGACTTGTTTTCCTACAAGCAGTGAATAAGAACTGGCTCCAACAGGGCACAGGGGTCTTGTATGAGACGGTTTCTACAACCAAGGACTACGAGTGGATGTGTCCTGGAACCCCTGTGCAGATGGGACCCAGGATAGCTTGGTGTAGGACTGGAGGGCCTAGTGAGGGAAGCAGGGACTGTTTCAGTCTTGAACTTGATGGCTGACTCTTTGACCCTCCCCCATACAAGCCGGGGAGTGACA
>CM053765.1:84397827-84418834 GCA_028658305.1 Pachyuromys duprasi
GAGGTTATGGAGAAAGAGGAACCCTCCTCCATTGCTGGTGGGAATGCAAACTTGTACAGCCAATCTGGAAATTAATTTGGTGCTATCTTATACAAGTAGGAATAGTGATTCCTCAAGACCCAGCTATACCACTCTTAGGCATATATCCAAAAGATGCTCAAGTACACAAAAGGACATTTGCTCAACCATGTTCGTGGCTGCTTTATTTGTAATAGCCAGAACCTGGAAACAACCCAGATGTCCCTCAGTTGAGGAATGGATACAGAAATTATGGTACTTCTACACAATGGAATACTACTCAGCAATTAAAAAGGAGGAAATCATGAAATTTGCAGGCAAATGGTGGGAACTAGAAACGATCATCCTAAGTGAGGTATCCCAAAAGCAGAAAGAAACATATGGTATATACTCACTTATATAGACCCATAGGATATGAAGGTCCTGCTGAAATCTATACACTTAGGGAAGATATACAAGAAGGAGGACCCCGGGTTGGTATGATTAATGCTTGTTTAGATGAACCAATGGGATGGACATTGAACGGAGGATAATACAAGCAACAGGATAGGAGCATACCAAAGAAGGCCTCTGAAAGAATCAATATAGCAATGTATCAAAGCAGATATTAAGACTAACAACCAAGCCTTTGGCCGAGAGCAGGAAATAATAAAAATAGGGGAAGTTAATAAGACTTGTGGAGAACAAGAGCTCCACAGAGACCAAACTGGGCAGGGCACAGGGGTCTTCTATGAGAAGTTTCTCCAACCAAGGACCATGTATGGATATGTTCTGGAACCCCCGCTCAGAAGTGGCCGATAGTAACTCGATATCCAACTGAAGACCCTAGTAAGGAGAACAGGGACTGTTTCAGACATGAAGTGGATGGCTAACTCTTTGACTCTCCCCCATAAATGCCAGGGAGTAATAGCCTGGCTAGATCCCAGGGGAGGACCTTGTAGCCAGCCCTGAGGAGACAAGATGAACTGGGGTTGGATGGAAGGGGAGGAGATCCTCCCCTGTAGGTGGACTTGGAGTGGTCTGAGAGGAGATGAGGGAGGGATGGGGCGAGTTGGAGGGAAAGAGGGAGAGGGCTATGCCGGGGATGCAAAGTACCTAACCTCTGATTGATATATAAAAAAAAAACTATCAAAACTGCCCAGAAACTGAGAGTAAAGATCAGTCATACCTGAAGTCATCAAATATTTTTTCAAGTAGTAGTGTTGATCTAGAAGTCAATCAGAAAATCAGGACTTGAAACAAAACTATACAAAACTGGTAAGTGAGACATAAGCAACAAGGCAGTATGATGGTTTGAATGAGAATGCCTTCTAAAGGCTCATATGTTTGAATGCTTAGTCACCAGGTAGTGGAATTATTTGGGAAGGATTAGGAGTTGTGACCTCATTGGAGCAGGTATTGCCTTGTTAGAGGTGTGTCACTGGTAGTAGGGTTGAGGTTTCAAAAGCCCATGTCAGGTCCATACTCCCCACCACAATGAATGGGCTGATCCTATGAAGCTGTGAGTAAGCCCTCATATAAATGTTTTCTTCTTTAATGATCTTGGTCCTGGTGGCTCTTCACAGTAACAGAAAAGCAATTAAACAGATAGAGAAGATGAGAGAGGATTGGAGACCAACTAAAATAAAGGAAGACAATGAACACATTTTACTTTGGGCATGGCGAAAAAAAAACATGTTGTGTTTGCTGTTTTCCTTATAGTGAAGGAGAGGCAAGTGTTACAAATTTTTAGAGAAGCTGCAAGTTAGACATGATAAAGATAGTGGGAAAGGGTGTCACTGACAATCACAGCTCCCTGTGTTAGAAAAAAATAGAAAACTATGTTTTCTATAAATAGAAAATAGAAAGAGGGATTGTTTTTATACAAGAGTCTCTCCAGTTAAGACCCAAGGAAGAGACAGGACTGGGCGTTAAACAGTAAGACTGAATTTTTCTCCTTGGATGCGCTTATTCAGCTCAGCTAGAACCCTACAGATATTGCACAAAGCCAAAGGAAACTGAGTCTCACAGGTCACATTCTACACAGATATTGCACAAAGCCAAAGGAAACTGAGTCTCACAGGTCACATTCTACAGCCAGATCCATGCAGCTCAAGTCTTAACTCTATTACTTCACTATCCCTACAAAGAGACTTCCCAGGCTTAAATGTTCCAGTACATTCTCTCTTCCTGACTCTTCCTCTGTGGTATTATATGGCCTTAGGCATTCACCTGAAACCTTTTGAAATTAACCTACCCACATCTTAAAACAATTCCAATAGTAATGCTCTGTTCTATCACTGTGTCTGGAGACAACTTTAGTTATAGAAAACAAGTCCTCCACAGCTTCCAGGGAACCTGTGATTCAGAGACAAAAAGAGAATTTCAAACTCCCCCTAGCTCTCATGTTTAAGATGTTGGCTTTTCAGATATTAAGACTCACAATTAAGCCCTTGGCAGAGGGCGGGAAGTAATAATAAAAATAGGGGAAGTTAGTAAGACTTGGGGAGAACAAGAGCTCCACAAAGATCAAACTGAGCAGGGCACAGGGGTCTTATATGAGACAGTTTCTCCAACCAAGGACCATATATGGATATGACCTAGAACCCCTGCTCAGATGTGGCCCATGATAACTCATTGGCGAACTGAAGACCCTAGTAAGGGAAACAGGGACTGTTTCAGTCTTAAACTTGATAGCTAGCTCTTTGACCCTCATATATGCCAGGGAGTAACAGCCTGGCTAGATCCCAGGGGAGGACATTGCAGCCAGCCCTGAGGAGACAAGATGATCAGATGGAAGGGGAGGAGATCCTCCCCTGTTGGTGGACTTGGAAGGGGCGGGGAGGAGATGAGGGAGGGTTGGGGAGGGTGGGAGGGAATGAGGGAGGAGGCTACGCATGGGATGCAAAAAACCTAACCTGTGATTGATATAAAAATAAATAAATTTATTAAAAAAAAGATTTCCTGCACTCTGCCCCCAAAAAAGTTTTTTTTGAAAATTAACCTACACTATAAATATTTTATATGTTAAATAGCCCTAATAATTTAAGTCTGCCTAAAATGATACTATCTAGTAACAGTTTTATTATGTCAGTTGGCCATCATTATTGTATGTTTGGGTTTGTAATAAAATATTAAAACTGGTTTTTTAAAAAAGAAATATGTTGGCTTTTATTACTTTTATTGCTAGCAACCTAGAAATGGGAAAGAGAAAAAGAAAACTATGCCATTCTGGAAATAAGTGACCTAATTTTAGCCCTAGATGAAAGGGAAAGTAAGGGAAGAGTAGGCACTTGTGCTTTGAAGTAGTGTAAATTAGCAAATGTTCCTTATGTCTGAGGCTGAAAGACCAAACTGGATGACAGTTTTGACAAATACAGCATGCATGCACTTTTTTGAGAAGAGACCCTCAGCACCCTGTGTCTGTATCTCATGATTGGCCTACACAGGCCTGTGAGATGCTAATGAGGGTGTTTTGAGTATGTGAGTTCTAGTCTTGGGCTCTCTCCATCAGAATCACTGTTTCTAGCCCAGATCCCAGCATCAAATCCATAAAATTAGGTAGAGTGGGGAAGGCAGAACATTAAACCCTTTGTCATTCTGTAGTTACAAACAAAGGAACAGAGAATGGCTTCTCTTCCCAGGAGAAGTAAACAGAGTTAGGAGAGGAAAACAATCTGCTATGTTAATAAATAAATGAAGACAAATGGAAGGCGTTTTCTGTAGGTTGATAAATGGAATTTTCCATGTAGATGGGGCTGTAATACGAACCAGTTTGGATAAGAAAGAGCTCCTTTGAATTTATCTCTGGTTCTTTGGAAGAGCAAGCATAAAGCCATTTCTGCAGGTAAAAGGCCAATGCTGTACTATATGGTGGGCTAGGAGCAAGACTACCCGAATGAAGAGGACTGGATGACTGTAGTAAGGACTTACACAATATCTGTTACAGAAAAGTTGTTCCTCTTTCCATCAATCATCTTATAAAAGTAGTAACTTCACTTCTGATAAGAATTGTCATTGCTCAGGTATATCTGAATAGAACATGGATATTATTTCTCATGATGAGGATCAGAGAAGCAACACCATGCACTTTAGTGTCCAAGAAGGAATAAAACTAAATATATAAACATTTTTGGTTTTGGAATTTTATGAGGATGTATAAAAAGCTTGTTGTCAATGGATTGTGGTTTTAATCATGTAATTTCATGTTTAGCTGCTCCCAAGTTCCAAATCCCCTCAAAATCCTTGGCTACTTGTTTAGCATTTCTATTAAATTCTTGCACAGAGTTTAGTATTTTATTTGCTTGTGTCCATGGGAGGTTTCTGAGATTGGTTTTGTAAAAGGATGCTTACTTAGTACTAAGACATCATGGGTCAAGCTCTGGATTCTGTCACCACTGCTTTTAATCATCTTGTTAAGTAGCCCAATGGACAATAACATTATTATTCCCAGCTTATAAAAGAAGGCCACATTTAAAAGAACATCACCATGGGACTAAACTTTGGAGACATCTTGCCTGGCTTTGAATCCTGATCTTCTTGTCACCTGCTGTGTATTTTTGAGCAAGTTGGTTGACCTCTTTTTGGCTAAGATTCTTCCTCTGAAAAACTAAATATTTGTGCACCTTGCATGTGGTTGTAATAGAGCTAAAGGAGCTGCTGAGTTGTACCTAAAGGAAGCTTTCTGTAAATATTAGCCATGATAATTATAAGAGAAGTTAAACATATCTTTTTTATGCACCAGCAGCTTCTAGAAAAGGCATTCCAACCTACATCCAGAGACAATGGTCTCTTGCTTTCCATCATCAGGGTGTGTGGGCATCACATGTTGTGTTGTTTTATGAATTGAATTAATGAAAATGGACTGCACAGTCTTTGGGATTAAATTATCCCAGTTTAGGGTTCTTTGACTTCCCCCCACCCCCAGGGAAGAGCAGCCTTGCTAGGCTACAGAGGAGGACAGTCCTGAAGATACCTGCTAAGGTAGGGTCATATGGAAGGGGAAGAGGTCCTCCCCTATGAGTGGACTTGGAAAGGGGCAGGGAGGAGATGAGGGAGGGAGGGTGGGATTGGGAGGGAATAAGGGGGGGGGGGAGCTACAGCTGGGATGCAAAGCAAATAAAATGTAATTAATGTAAAAAATAAAAATTAAAAATTATCCCATCTTAGAAAAGATCAGAAAATTCATTTCAGAAATTGAGAAGTGTTTGGTTGTTTCTATAATTAAAGATCCAAGACAGCTATCTGTGATTTTCAAATAAAGTTACACATAAAGTGATTCACTGTATCTTTAAAAATGAAAATGACAAGAAAAGATTCCCTCTCACAAGAGTACTGGAAAGTTTACAAGGAAGTAAATTAAATCTTCTACTCATTAATGTCTTTTCTGCAAGTTGCTCATGGCAGAAGTAAATTCTTAGGGTTTGAATGATATGTTAATTAGACATGATGATAGATAACTGTACGAAGACTGAGTAGGAGGACAATCTGAGAAGGAAAGGAAACATGATGGAGGAAATGATGCTTCTTTCTACATGAAAAGCTGAAAATGAATGAGCCATTTTGGATAGAAAACTGACTCAAGCCTGTCTCTAAATAAATATGCTTTAAAAACACTGTTAGCCCTCTGTAAGATGTAGGGTTGGTGAAGATCCTTTCCCAGTCTGTAGGCTGTGGTTTTGTTCTGATGACAGTGTCCTTTCCTTTACAGAAATTTTTCAGTTTCATGAGGTCCCATTTATTGATTGTTATTCTTAGGGCCTGTGCTGTTGGTGTTCTGTTCAGGAAGTTGTCTCCTGTACCAATGAGTTCAAGGCTCTTCCCCACTTTTTTCTAACAGATTTAGTGTGTCTGGTTTTATGTTGATGTCTTTTATCCACATGGAGGTTAGTTTTGTGCAGGGTGATAAATATGGATATATTTGCATTTTTCTGCATGAAAACATTCAGTTAGACCAGCACCATTTGTTGAAGATGCTGCTTTTTTTCCATTGTATGGTTTGGGTTTCTTTGTCAAAAATCAAATATCCATAGGTATGTGTGTACCATGCAGTTTTTATTACTATTACTCTGTGATACAGCTTGAGATCAGGGATGGAGACACCTCCAGACAATCTGCTATTGTACAGGATTGTTTTAGCAATTCTGGGGTTTTTGTTTTTCCATATGAAATTGAGAACTGTTCTTTCAAGTTCTGTAAAGAATTGTGTTGGTATTTTGATAGGCATTGAATTGAATCTGTAGATTGCTTTTGGCATGGGCCATTTTCACTCTGTTCATCCTACCAATTCTTGAGCATGTGAGGTATCTTCTGATACCTTCTTCAATTTCTTCAGAGACTTGAAGTTTATCCAGAATATATAAAGAACTCAAGAGGTTAAAAACCAACAAATCGAGTAATCCAATTAAAAAATGGGGTACAGAGCTAAAAAAGAATTCTCAATAGAGTTATATAGAATGGTAGAAAAACACATAAAGAAATGCTCAACGTTCTTAGTCATCAGGGAAATACGAATCAAAATGACCCGGAGATTTCTCCTTATACCCACCAGAATGGCTAAGATAAAAAATTCAAGTGACTTTACATGCTGGAGAAAATGTGGAGAAAGAGGAACCCTATTCCACTGCTGGTGGGAATGAAAACTTGTACAACCAATTTGGAAATCAATCTGGAGCTTTCTCAGACAATTAGGAACAGTGCTATCTCAAGATCCAGCTATACCACTCCTTGGTGTATATCCAAAAGATGCTCAATTATACAACAAGGACATTTCATCTGCTCAACCATGTTCATAGTAGATTTATTCGTAATAGCCCAAATCCAGAAACAACCCAGATGTACCTCAATGGAGGAATGGATACAGAATTTATAAAATTTACACACTACTCAGCAATTAAAAACAAGGAAATCATACAATTTGCAGGCAAATAGTAGGAACTAGAAAAGATCATCCTGAAGGAGATATCCCAGAAGCAGAAAGACATACATGGTATGCACTCACTCATAAGTGGGCATTAGACATATAATATAGAATAATCATATTAAAATCTGTACATCTAAAGAATCTAAGCAAGAAGGAGGACCCTGGGTAAGAGATTAGTCCTCACTTAGAAAGGCAAATGAATAGATAATGGAAGCAGGAGAAAACAGAAAACAGTACAGGAGCCTACCACAGAGGGCCTGTGAAAGACTCTACCCAGCAGGGTATCAAAGCAGATGCTGAGACACATAGACAAACTTTGGGCAGAGTTCAGGGAGTCTTATGAAAGGGGGAGATAGATATATCTTGAGGGGACAGGAGCTCCACAAGGAGAGAAACAACCAAAAAAATCTGGGCCGGGGGTCTTTTCTGAGACTGATACTCCAACCAAGGGCCATTCATGGAGATAACCTAGAATCTCTGCACAGATATAGCCCATGGCAGCTCAGTGTCCAAGTGGGTTCCCTAGTAAGGAAACAAGCGCTGTGTTCTCTATGAACTCAGTGTGTAGCTCTTTGATCACCCTCCCCTCCCCCGAAGGAGGAGCAGCCTTACCAGGCTACAGAGGAAGAAAATGCAGCCAGTCCTGATGAGACCTGAAAGGCTAGGGTCAGAGGGAAGGGAAGGACCTCCCCTATCGAGGGGCATAGGACGATATGAGGAAGGGATTGGGAGGGGTTTAAAGCTCAATGCAAAGTATATAAACCATAATTAGTAAAAAAATAAATTTAAAAACAAACAAACACAATACATTGTTATCACTGATATTTCGGGCTAGAATAGTCTTGTTTCTCTGATTTGTTTGTAGTTTAAGACTCACGAACATGCAGATGGAGTCCTTGTCCTTGCTCACACCTGAAACTCCTACTTAATGACTTTCTCTCAAAGAGTTCTCAAGTTCCAACTCTGAGCTTTCCTCCAAGTCATTGGATAGTTTGAAAGGCATTCTGTTCACAAATACTGGAAATGTTATGCACATATAGATAGGGAATGTTCTTCTTCCTTGGAAATAAGAAAAAAAAAGTGACTATTAAGTCTCACTAGGTAAACCAGAGCATAAGTGAGGGAGAAAAAGAGATAGGCTGTAAATAATAGAGTTGCAAATGACCTTGGGAATGCATGAGGATGGAAGAAAGGAACACCACAACTTGTCCAGATGTCTGTTCCCACTGCCCTCCTAACTGCGTCACTGAAATAGTCACCTTGCCACTGCCCTCATTTGTTGTGCTTCGTAGTTTTTCCAGGTTTTCCTGCACTACTGAAAGGAAGGACCAGTCCAACGAGGGGAAAAATTCTTTAGTGTGTCTCATGTTGCAACATCAGAGAAGGAAGCACAGGTGAATATGGTCCATTCACCTCACTGAGAGCCTCTGAAGCCTATTGATGTAACCTGAGAAGGGGTGAGTGGGCCAATCATAGCCATTTGTCCAGACTAATCACAACTATTCATTTAGAAACAATGGCAGCCTTCCCTTTTAGCACCCATCACAATCGTCAAGGCTTGCAATTTGGACCAGTCATGACCTTGCTTATTATCACAAAGCAATGTACTAACTCCATCAGAGGAAATTACCTCCCTTAGCCCAAGTTCGAAATGGTTCATCTGCCTTCTGATTGAAAAATTTCTATTACAAGTAACTCTGGCTGTGCTTTTAGGAATGGAGAAATCAACTTTAGTCTTTAGGATAGTTGTCTCAATGCATTCATATAGTATTCATGATGGTGGGTGCAGAATAACGATATCCCTGATGAGTGTTGTCCTGATAATCCTTTTGATCAAGGTATCGTTTGATCAAAGGATACCTTTGATCAAGGTAGCACGTAGTTGCTAACCAGAGCACCAAACTGTACCATGCCCAGTACCTTTGCTTATTTACAGTAAAATAAACATCAGAATAGGTGGTTACAATGTAAACTTACAGAATTTATCCAAATACCAGCATCAGCAATTTTCACACATTTTAACAATTTAGCACTGCTCAGTGCTTGCTAACATTCAGAGAAAGGTGATTTGTCTTTATATGTCTTACTATTCCTGGTTTGTCTGTGCAATACCAAAACAATATTTCTGCATCAGAGCACTGGGTTATTTTTTGAAAGGAGGATAGTACAGTGTTTAGCCTGAGCTTCACTCTGTTTCCTGCTTCCAAGTTGGCTGCTTCCTCATCTCATGAGGTCTATATCTCTTAATGCACTGGTTTATGTCTCTGCTACGTATAGTCATTCCTATTAACCCATCATCATGTTCTCCTAATGGCTCCAAGAGTTAGTCTCTCTACAATTCCCTATATTGACCTGTCATTTTCTTTAAGATCCTAAAAAGAAAATGTCAGACTTTATTTTAGAAAGTAAGTGACAGGCAACCTCTCACACTATAATTCAATACAGGAACAAATCCTGTGTATCTTCAAGCTGTAACTATTCCAGAGTCTGTGAATTTATTTTCCAGCTATCAATTTCTTTTAGGGCTCAGGAACCAGAGAGTCAAATGTCCTCCCTTGCCCTCAAGGGCTCTTTTTTTGCACTCATCTAATACCTGGTTTTATTGTAATCACATAATTGATGGATTTTCATTAGACTATTTCAGTTTCACTGCCCTATCTTAGAAATTGTGCAAGTCATGATTCTATGAATTGGAAGCAGGAACAGATTACATTAGTAAACGGGTGAGTCTATGTGAGTGTGGGCTGGGAACCTGAGACTATCACCGTGGTTCTGGGCTTGAATGTGCACTAGAGTTATCTGGAGATTCCTTTTTTCAGTGTCTGTTGTAGAAAAGAGAAAGAGCACCCAACGGTTTACATGTCTCACAAGTTTCACATGTTGCTACCAGAGTCATACAACACACTCAGAGAACTATAGGTCTTCAGCATCTGGAAAGCAATTCAGTGATTTCCATTAGCAAGAGAAAAATGAGACATTGGTACAAAGGTATGACCAAAGGAAGCTTTGATTCAAGCCTGTATTTTTATTAAAAGATGTGCTTGTGTATGGCTGGTAGTATTCATAAAAATGGGTGTATCTGAATACAAATAGAAATATAATATAGCAAATAGAAATATAATACAGAAGGGGACATCTGAGGAACTAAAGAATGTTCTCTGGACCATTCCAAAATATAAGGTTAAATGTGGGCATCCTTAGTGTAAGGAGTTGAAAGGAGCACCAGGCAGGACGCAGCTAATTAGGAACTAAGGGGCTTCTCTGGCTTTGATATAACTTCAAGGTGGCATTATGACAAGGAAGCAAAAGAAAGGATAAACAGATTGAACTTTGACACATGACAAACTGCTTAAAGCCTAGTGTCTTCCAGTTACCCAAGTGAATTGATTTTACTCTCAGTAAATTAACCTCTCTGGTACTTAGTTGATTTATCTTTGAGAAATGGGTAGTTTTGATGTCCTCGTAGAATTAAATGAGCTATTTCAGACACTGAGCATATATGTTATTAAATGCAGAATTAAATTTTTTTATTCATTAAAATGAAATAATTGGGTAATCATCAGAATTTTGGAACCTTGTATCAGCTTTGATAGATGTTTGTGTCTAAGCAAAATTTATGATGATTGGTTTGTTGTATTGAACGTGAGACCCAAAAGTGAGTTACAGGCTGCAGAGGACCACCAATTCCTCTCACTCTTGTAAGAGAAATCAAGAAACAGTATAAGTGAACTGGACCAAAAATTGCTAGTAGGAATATGTCCCAAATGCCTTGCAGAGTTTAGGAAAATCCATAATCCATAATGAAGGATTTAGTCTTAGATTAAAAAACATGTCATGTCAAATAAAGCAAGAAAACAATAGTACTAAAATGATAATAGCAATAAAAATTTATTAAATTAGTCCTGATTTTTATATGCTATACCACACAGCTTTAAAGTATATACAGAAACATATTATTTTAGTTTTTATATGTGTACATATGCATATACATGGATTAAGTGAAGATGTATATAACCTATCCCATAGTGAACTTATATTGTAATTTGAAAGTAAAAAAAATATATATATATATATGAAAGAAGAGGTAGTTAGTAAGACCTGGAGAGTACAGGAGCTCCACAAGGAGTGCAACAGAACCAAAATATCTGGGCTCAAGGGTGTTTTCTGAGACTGATACTCCAGCCAAGGACCATGCATGGAAATAACCTAGAACCCCTACACAAATGTAGCCCATGGCAGCTCCGTATCCAAGTGGGTTCCCTAGTAAGGGGAAGAGGGACTGTCTCTAACATGAACTCAGTGGCTGGCTCTTTGACCACCTCCCCCAAGGGAGGCGCAGCCTTGCTAGGACACAGAGGAGGACATTGCAGCCAGTCCTGATGAGACCTGATAAGCTAGGGTTGGATGGAAGGGGAGGTGGACCTCCTCTATCGGTGGACTTGAAGAGGGGCATGAGAGGAGATGAGGGAGGGAGGTTGGGATTGGGAGGGAATGAAAGAGGGGTCTACAGCTGGGATGCAAAACAAATAAAATTTAATTAATATAAAAACTAAAAATTTAATTAAAATATTTCAAAAATAACTTAAAAAAGAAATCCAAATTGGTCATGATGGTACACTTCCATAATTCTAGCACCCAAGTGTCTTAGGGAAAAGTGATATCCTAGTTCAGGCTGGGATACATAATAAAATACTGTCTCATTACGGCTAGAAGAAGGGGGACTCGCTGTTTCTGCTTGGATATAATGCCGACCTGTCTTGGTTAATAGTGGCGACTCAAATATGAAGCATTTGAACTATGAGATTGGCTTGCTGTATTTCCAGTTTGCACATGGAAGATTGAGGATTTCTAGTTCTCCCTATTCTTGAGATCCAATACTTAACATTAATCTCTTTATATGCATAGATATATTACATAAATATATGCACATATATTATTTATATTTATATAAATATGAATATTTAAATATATTTTAAATTGTATGTAAATAATGTTTATGTACATCATAATCTGTAGTGTGATTGCTCATATGCAAGTATACATGTGTTTAGGGATGTATTTATACACTCACACACATTCCTTTATTTTTCATTAGTTCTGAAGAACCCTGACTAACGTATGAGCCATCACTGGGACATCAATGGTATTTATTTGTCCAATCATGCTTATTTCTTGCATTCTGGTTCTACTGACTTTTAAATCATTTCATAGAGATACTCAGATGTGACTTATCTGGGCTCAAGATAATAAGTTTTAAAATTCTATACATCAGCCTTCCTACTCACGAAGAGAAATTATTACAAATCCTGTTGTTAACAGCATCACAGGTTCTATTTCTTCTTGCTCTGCCTGACCTATTTCCATATGTTTCTTTACAGCTAGGAAGCCAGGCTGAGTGAGCTATTCAGAAAAGACTAGACTTGAAGCCCAGCTATTTCATGACTGGTTTGAGGGTTAGGAGGCTGACATTTTAGTTGAGGTCAAGATGTGATCGAAGGGAAATAAGAAAATTTGCATTGACAAATCCTCTTTGCATATTCCTCAGGGTAGGTAGCAAGTATGATACTGCCATGTCACTAAGGGGAAAATAAATGCGGCAAATCATTCACAACCCCAACGTGTGGTCATGGAAAAGCCATAAAATTAAAGTCTGGTGTTGCTTAGACAGTTGCCCCTTCTTCTAGGATGCTGTGCAATCCTCACATGTGTTCCTTATCATAGTTTGATGTTTATCCTTTGACAATTGTATTTGATACAAATTCAAGCCATGCTTGATAGCTAAGTCTTGTGTTCTAATGTATAAATGATACACTGGGTGATTATTTTCCATTCAACTTTGAGAAATGTATCTCATTTCTTTCAAAGACAGTAAATTAACAGCATGCTCACTGTCAACCCAGATTCAACTTCTTCCTTAACCTCCCCCTGATGAGACTAAATTTAAAAGCAATTCTCTGATTCATGATTTTCACTGTTGATATATAGCAGTAGTTATCTCTCCAGCCCCCAATCCCAAAATTGAAAATAAGAATCATGGGGCTGAAAGGGATAAAGCACTTTTATGCTGAAAATCTTCGGTGTCTGCAGAACTTAGAAATTATCTCAGGAAACACTGTCATGTTTTTCTGGTTAATAAAAGCTATGACACAGAAGTCCCAATAGCTCCAAGAAGTATAGAAAACTCATTTCTGAGATCCAGGTAACAAACTTGATCAAGTATATGGAGAGCATAAGTAGCTATAACAGATATTTGGGATTCTTCACGTTGTAGTTTTATTGCTCATTGGATTTTCTGTTTTTCAGGCTAAGTGCCTCCTTGCTGAGTGTCATGTTGGGTTTGTTCCCTGGCACAAAGAAAAGGCATGAGGATTTATTCTTTGTCCCTGTAGACTCTTGTGCAGTCACTTCTGGACACTCAAATGCCTGTACTAAAGTAACTTTCTACAATCATTTTCCAACATGCCATGAGAATCACCACCAGTGTAGGTCCCATAGAAATAGTTTAGTCACCATTGTCTCCATATTGCTATGGACTGTGGCTCATGACACTGCTCCTAGAATCACTATGATGTTACTATTAATTGAAACAGAAGCTGCTGATGCAACCTCTTCTATGAAGACTTCCCAAATGTATCCATCCAGAAAAAGCCTACAAGGTATAAGAACTTTGAAAACTAGTAGGAGGTGGGGAACATAGTTATTGCATGCTGTTCTACAGTACTTTCTTATTTACTGTAATTTTTATTATAAGAAGATGGAATATTATATTAGAATGTACAAGCAGTACAAGTAGTGCCATTATTAGCTTGGAAGCCAGCTTTGTCCTTATATGACCAAAGTTGTGAACTTTAGTATTCATGAAGGAAAGAAGTATATTTTCTTGATAACACTAGTTGACTATTTCCAAATTTTCAAGGACAAAGTGAATTTTATCTAAATATTTTAATGCTGTTCTTCCTACCTGGTCTACTTTGATTGTTCTCTGAACTTTGTGAGCAGCTTGAAAAGGCCTTTTAAGGGGCATGATATATGATGGCCTACCTCTCATAGGGATGAAACAAGTCCCTATGAAGATGTTATATAGAAACAATGATCACTGGCAGAGGGACATTCTTTTATGTTATTTATTTATTTATTTTTAATAAGCAGGATGTGTAACCATATGCCAATGAGGTATTTAAATATTGCTAATTCAAATGTTATAATAGAGGGCTGAGCACAATATAGAGGGTTTTATGTTAGGCCTAATGGTTACTGCTTAATGTACACAGATATTTGCACTTAAGTGGTGCTGAAAGTATGACTTGTAAGCTTCCAATAAGCTACCTGCTTACTTATCTAGGGACAATGACATTGGACTCTGATATTTATAGAAGTCACTTTTCCCAAAGCCACTCTCTTAGCCAATAATGGACTGACAATTATATTAATGTCATTTCAGGACTAGACACAGATTTACCAGCTGGTGGCTACATTAACATCAAGGTTCCTTGAGTGTGCGCTTAATGCATTCTTCTTAATCAGCAGGGTGGTAAAAGTGTCTCTAAGACTCTCCCTTCCCTCTCACCTTCTCTAGAATGACCTCTTCTTCCTTGGCTTTCCAGCTCTGTGATTTTAGTAAGGCTTTCTTTTATTAAATCTTTAGTCATTTCTGCCTGCTCCCTCTCAGCCTGACCCACCTTGGTCCAGAACAGTGAGCCCAGCAGAGGTAGGAAACCCAGTGGATGTGAGCTGGGCACAGGACTTAAGCCCCATTGTCCCCCATTCCGAGGAGGCTTGTGGGGCACTGAAAGAGCTCTTAGCTCAGAGATCTCTCTGCCTGCTCCCCATCTGCCTGGCATACCTGGGGCAAAGACAGTGAACTCAGTGGACCACCAAGCTAGTGAACACCACAGCCAACCAGGTGACTAGAGGCCAGCATAACAACACAAGCAACAAAACTCAGGGCCATATGGTACCACTAGAAACCATCCATCCTACCAGAGCAAGCCCTGGAGGTACTATTACACCCAAAGTACAAGAAACGTATTTTAAATATGAAGTTATGAAAATGATAGAGGCCTTAAAGGAGGAAAATAAAGCTTTCAAAGTAGCCCAGGAATATACACTCAAACAGGTGAAAGAATTAAACAAATCCCGTAACGAAAAAAAAAATACAGTCTACTGCAATTAAATAGGAGAAGGAAATGAATAAAACTGTTCAAGACCAGAATATGGAACTTGAAGCAATAAAGAAAACACAATCTGAAATAATCCTCGAGTCAGAGAACCCAGGCAAGAGGACAATACTACAGATACAAGCATCACCATCAGAATACAAGAGTTAGACGAGAGAATCTAAGGGCCAGAAGATATGATTGAAGAAATCAACACATCAGTCCAAAAAAAAAGTTAAATCTAAAAAGTGCCTGACACAGAACATCCAAAAAATCTGGGACAGCATGAAGAGACCAAATCTATGAATGATAGGAATGTAAGAAAGAGAAGGCTCCCAGCTCCAAGGCCCAAAAAGTATTTTCAATAAAATAATAGAAGAAAACTTCTCCAACCTAAAGAAAGAGAGGCCTATAAAGATACAAGAAGCTTACAAAACACCAAGTAGATTGAACCAGAAAAGAAAATCAACAAGCCACATAATAATCAAAACTCTAAATGTATAAAACAAAGAGAGAATATTAAAAGCTGCAAAGGAAAAAAAACCATCAGCAAAACCAAAAGAAGGGAATCATCTCTCCCTCTCTCTCCCAACCCCAACATCAATATAACATGAAGTGACATCAAATGGACTCAAGAAGAAAGCTGGAGTAACCATTCTCAAGTCTAATAAAATAGACTTTCAACCAAATGTAATCAAAAGAGATGGAGAAAGACCCTTCAAACTCATTACAGGGAAAATCCACCAAGACGACATCTCAATTATGAACATCTATGTCCCAAATATAAGGGCCCCTTCATTCATAAAAGACATTACTGAAGTTTAAATCATGCATTGAACCCCACACATTAATAGGTGGACACTTCAACACCCCACTCTCTACAATGGACAGATCATCATGACATAAACTAAATAGGGAAATAAAAAAATAATGGACACCATAAATCAAATGGACCTAAGAACTGTCTACAGAGCATTTCACCCAAAAAAAGAGAATCTACCTTCTCATCACTACAGGGAACCTTCTCCAAATTTGACCATATAGTCCTTGTAAGCCTCAGCAGATTTAAGAAGAATGAAATAACCCCCTGCGTCTTATCATATTACCATGGACTAAAGCTGGAACTCAACAACATCAGAAACAACAGAAAACCTACAAACTTATTCAAACTGAAAACCTCCCTATTCAATGACTACTGGGTCAGGGTACATATAAAGAAAAAAATTAAAGCCTTTCTAGTACTCTATGAAAATGAAGGCAAAACATGCTCAAACTTATGGGACCCAATGAAAGCAGTGCTAAATGGAAAGTTCATAGCACTAAGTGCCTTCATAAAGAAATTGGAGAGAACCTGTATAGTAACTTAGCAGCACAACTGGACACCTAGAACAGAAGGGAGAAAATACACTAGAAAGGAGTAGACAACAGGAAATAATCAAACTAAGGGCTGACATCAATAAATTGAAAACAAAAAGAATAATACAAAAAAATCAAGGAAACCAAGAGTTGATTCTTGGAGAAAATAAAAAAGATAAACAAACCTTTAGCCAAACTAACTAAAAGGCAGAGGGATAGTATTCAAGTTAACAAAATCAGAAATGAAAAGGGGGTCATAACAACAGACACTGAGGAAATCCAAAAATCATCTGGTCTTACTTCAAAAGCTTTTATTCCAGAAAATTGGAAAATATAAAAGAAATGGAAAATTTTCTGGATAGCTACCAAAGCTAAGTCAAGAGCTTGCTTAAGCAGTCCTAAGGAAATACAATTAGTCATCAAAATCTCCAAACCAAAAAAGCCCATGTCTAGGTTGTTTTAGTGTATAATTCTACCAGATGTTAAAAGAAGAGCTAATATCAGTACTCCTCAAACTTTGTACAAAATGTAAACTGAAGGAATATTGCCAAATTAAAGCTAGGAAGCCACAGTCACCCTTATACCTAAAGCACATGATGATTCAACAAACAAAGAGAAATTTCAGACCAGTTTCATTGGTGAACATCTATGCAAAAATATTCAATAAAATAGTTGCAAACCAACTCCAAGAACACATCAAATACATCATTCACCACAATCATAAGGCTTCATCTATAAACAAGCTCAAAGAAAAAAATCACATGATCATCTCATTAGCTGCAGAAAAATCCTTTGAGAAAATCTAACATCCCTTCATTATGAACATCTTGGAGATATCAGAGATACAAGGCCCATATCTAAACATAATAAAGACTATATACAGCAAACTGATTGCCAACATCAAATTAACTGGAGAGAAACTCAAAACAATTCTACTAAAATCAGAAACAAGACCAGGCTGCCCAGTCTCTCCATACCTCTTCCATATAGTATTTGAAGTTCTAGCTAGAGCATAAGACAATTAAAGGAGATTAAATGTATACAGATTGGAGGGAAGAAGTCAAAGTATCGCTATTTGAAGATGATATGATAGTGTATGTAAGTGATTCCAAAAATTCCACCTGAACTAGTACAGTTGATAAACAGCTTTAGCAAAGTGGCTGGATACACGAATTAAAAAAAAAATCAGTAGCCCTTCTGGACACAAATGACAAATGTGCTGAGAAAGAAATTAGAGAAACTATACCCTTCACAATAGCCACAAATAATATAAAGTATCTTGGTGTAACTCTAACCAAGCAAGTGTTAAGACATTTATGACAAGAACTTTTGTGGGGATCAGGAACTGAAGGAGGGAAGTGAGTGGCAATGGAGCCCACGGAATCCTGGGAATCAGACTCCAGAGACCAGACTCAAAGGTGTAGATCTAACTTTATTTTCCAGTGTAACAGCTTTTAAATGACCTAAAGGCCAATCAGGCCACCCCATCCTCAAACATGGGTAACAATAATGAAGGTTGGTGTGATTATAAGGAAACATGGGAGATGTGGGGGTGGAACAAAGTCTCCTTAGGAGACTTCCATAAACAAGGGGGAAGCAGTAACTACCTAGCCTCAAATCCATTTTGAGACTTCATTGGTGTGCTAGGAATCCCTAGTAGATCAACACTGTGTGAAGTGGATCAGCACCTTTTGAGGAGTTGTAGGGCTCACTGACTCTTCATTCGCCATTTCCTATGGGTCTTGATATTCCCCACAAACTTCAACTCTCTGAAGAAAGATATTGAAGAAGATATTAGAAGACAGAAAGATCTCCCATGCTTGTAACATAGTAAAAATGGTCATATACCAAAGGTAATCTACAGATTCAGTGCAGTCTCCATCAATATACCAACACAGCTCTTTACAGACCTTGAAAGAACAATTCTAAACTTCATATGGAAAAACAAAACAAACAAAACAAAGCAACAACAAAAATGGAATAGCTGAAACAGTCCTCTACAATAAAAGAGCTTCTAGAGGTATCTCCACCCCTGACTTAAAGCTATACTACAGACCAATAATAATAAAAACTGCATGGTACTGGTATAAAAATAGTTTGGTTCAGCAATGGAATTGAATCAAAGACCCAGAAATAAACCCACATACCTATGGTCACTTGATTTTTGACAAAGGTACCAAAACCATACAATGGAACAAAAGACAGAATCTTAAGCAAATGGTGCTGGTCTAACTGGTAGTCTATATGCAGAAAAATGCAAATGTATCCATATTTAACTCCCTGCACAAAGCTCATATCCAAGTGAATCAAAAACCTTAATATAATACCAGATATATTAAATTTATCAGAAGAGAATGTGATGAAAAGCTAGTCTGGAACTCATGGCACAGGAGACAACTTCTTGAACAGAATACCTATAGCACAGGCTCTAAGATCAACAATTAATAAATGGGACTTCTTCACACTGAAGAGTTTTTGTAAGGCAAGGGACAATCTACAGATTGGAAAGAGATCTTTACCAATCCTACATCTGACAAAGAGCTATTTTCCAAAATATATCATGAACTCAAGATATCAAACACCAATAAACAAAATAACCCAAGTAAAAATGGTGTACAGAGCTAAACAGAGAATTCTCAATAGAGGAATCTCAAATGGCCGAGAAGCACATAAAGAAATGCTCAACCTCCTTAGTCATCAGGGAGATGCAAATCAAAACGACCCTGAGATTTCACCTTACATCCAATGGAATGGCTAAGATGAAAAATTCAAGTGACAACACATACTGAGGAGGATGTGGAGAAAGAGGAAGCCTCCTCCTATTGCTGGTGGGAATGTAAACTTGCATAACCACTTTGGGAATCAACCTGGCACTTTCTCGGAAAAGTGGGAATAGCTTTACCTCAAGATCCAGCTATATATATTTTGGGTATATACCCAAATCGTGTTCCATCATACAATAAAGACACTTGCATAGCAGCTTTATTTGTAATAGTCAGAATCCGGAAACAACCTAGATGGTCCTCAACCAAAGAATGGATAAAGAAACTGTGGTACATATACACCATGGGATACTAATCAGCTATTAAAAATGAAGAAATCACGAAATTTTCAGGGAAATGGATGGACTTGAAAGGATTATTCTGAGTGAGGTAACCAAGAACTAGAAAGATGCACATGGTATGTACTCACTTATAAGTGGATTTTAGACATAGAGTACAGGATAAGCATACTAAAAGGCAGAAACCCTAAGAAGATAAGTAACAAGGAGGATACAAAGGAGAACGCATAAATCTCCCTCAGAAAAGGGGATAGAATAGACAGAGATAATGGCTGAAGAGAGGGAACAAGGCAGGAGAGGGGGCACAGACTGTTTAAAAGGTGGAGATCATACCTGGAGAGAGCAAGGGTGAGAGAATAGTAGGCTGGTAGAGAAAAATGAAACTGAAGGTGGGGACAGCTCTGTGATGGGTAGGCTCCAGGGAGAAAATGAGGGGAATTCAAACATAATATCTTAGTATCAGAGATAATAGAGACTGAAGAGGATATACTCTAACTAGACTAGTACTCTAGTAAAGGGAGGGGAATACCAATCCACCTACAGAAACTTAGACCCAACATATACCCTGCCTAACAGAGCAGAGATTGAGGGAATGCTCAACCAATACTTAGCCCAAACAAAAACCAACCCCTGATACTATGAATCATACTCTTCTAGGCTTGCACACAGGAGCCTGTCAGAGGCCCTAAGCAGCAGCACCACAAGACAGATTATGAGATTCAAAGCCACACATTAGTCTATGCATCAGTGTCTTGGCGAACAGTGGGAAGAAATAGAAAAGGACTTGGTGGTTACAGGATCTCCACAAGAAGAACAAGAGCCAACTCACTAGGGACAGAGTTTAAGCACTGAAGCATCAACCAAGGACCATGCCTGAACTAGCCCGAGGCCCCCTACAAAGATGTAGCAGATGGGCAGCTTATGCTTCATGTGGGTTCTCTAGTTAGGAAAGTGGGGGTTGCATTGGACAGAAACTGACTTGCCAACTTTTTGATCAAGTCCCTTGGGGGGACTGCCTTTCCAGGCCACATGGGAAGATGACCTGGTCAGTTTTGATGTGACTTGATGATCTGGGGTGGATGGAAAAGGGGAGTGGTTAGGGAAAGTGGAAGAGAAGGGAATGGGAGGGGAGGGGGGGAGGGAAGTAAACTGAATAAAAAATTTAAAAAAATAGATCTTTGCCCAGTTACCATAGTTGTTACATCTTCATTTCAGAAAGGTCTATGCTAATATAAACTCATAGGATGATTCTGTGAAGTGTCATTTTCTTCATGTTTACATACAGAAAATATAAGCACTGAGAATTTCTGTGGTCTCAAAATCTATTACTTAAGAATGAGTCTTTGGATAGAACTTATGCCAGGGCAGGTCTAAACCTGGCTACCTCAAAGCATAGCTAGTGGTGACTAACCCTCAAAACGTGTATCAAAATTTCTTGAATGAGATTATTTGGACTAGATACAACTGAAGAGAATATTCATGATTTAGATGACAGCTTAGAGGAAAATTACAGAT
>CM053765.1:84427037-84445851 GCA_028658305.1 Pachyuromys duprasi
CCTCTGGTCTGGAGTCTTTCTCCTCACTGTGTGCTAGAGTCTGAGTGTCCAGGTTTGAGATGTCAGGTGGGGGCTGTTCACTCTGCCCTGGGCTTGCTGCTAAGGGCTCTCCCCTGGACTGGAGATTTGGCGCCTCCTTCTTTGCCAGGGGCTGTGCACCACGGTCTGAGATGATATTTGTGGCACACACAGTGGGTTTGGGTTGGTGTGCATCCACTGTATGCAGGGCTGTCTGAAATGGTGCCCGAGGCCTTCTCTGTCTGGCCTGTGGACAGACACCCGAACTGGGGTTTTTGCTGGCGGATGTGTGCAGCTTTCACCCTCAGTGTGCGGTCTGGTCAAGATGGTCCCAGGATCCTCTCAGCAGTGGGTTGAGACCCGCTGGCGGACTCACACACTGACTGAGTTTTTGCTGGTGGAAGTGTTTGGCGTGTGCCCCTGCAGTGTGCGGACTGGTCAAAATGGTTCCCCAATCCACTCATTCTGGGGTGGTTCCGATGATTGGTCTGAGCCTGCAGCACACCAGGGTGCAGTGTGTGCTCGCAGTGTGCAGTTCAGTGAAAACGGTGTCCTGAGACTGCCAGCGAGACTGTGTGATCCAGTCTATAATGGAGGGTGCGGGCACCCAGAGTGGCTGCTTGTTCAGATCAGAGCTGTGTGCTGCTGGTCACCGGGAAATTTTTCCAGGTAATAACTGGGTGTCCCTAGGGTTTTCCCACTTGATTTTCTCACCGTAGGAGTTCTGCTCACCTGGCACTCACAATGCTGGCGTGTTAGGTCCCAGAGTTCAGTCTCCTGGTCACTGTGTTGGTTCTGCTCTCCTATTCCTCAGACACAGTGTTCTCTCGTGGCAGCCATCTTGGATCTCCTTAAATAATTTTTATCAATTCAAAAATTTAAAACTGTTGTTTGAAATCATGACATAAAATAAAATCTATAATTTTGATGATTACAATTGCGAATATAGACAATTATACAATGCCTAAAATATGTTAAGAATACTTTCTACTTAAAACTATAACGAAACTCAAAGAGCACCTCATTTTGTAAAATGGAAACTATAAAGAATCTAGAAAGATTCTTTCTAGTTGTTGTTTGAGAAGGACTCAATATGAAATGAGAAAACAGTAAGTAGAACTCTTGGATTATTTAGGGCAATGGAAATGTTTAGTTTGGTCCTATATACTGTGGGTTCATTTTATTGGCCATCTATCCAATCTCATATAATGCTCAAAGTCAAGATGAATGGTAACACAATGTACAAGTTTAAGTGTCAGTTGGAAGTATTACCTTACTCATTTTTTATCTTTTAGATTTTTGTTATACCTTCTTTAGTCACTGATTTTAGTAATACATCTATGTTCTCTACTTTTTGCTTATTAATCTTATTAGGCTTTAAAACTTCTTAATCTTTGAAATGAAATGTAAACTTCTGTCTTCTTTTCTTTGGTTCTTACAGCTTAAAATTGTCTAATTACATTATTAGTTTTTTTTAGTTCCATCTTTCTGCTTGGTTTTATTCAGGCCCATTGTTCTTTTTCCAATTTCATAGACTGAAATATCAATAGCAGCTACTTCATTTTGATACCATATTTTTCATGGTTCTCTAGAGTCATAGAATTTATGGAATGAGTCCCAATCTCTCTATCTCCCTCCCTCCTTCCATTTATCTATCTATCTATCATCTATCTATCTATCTATCTATCTATCTATCTATCCATCCAAAGTTGAACTAATCCAACAATGGCTAGCTGTAAATATAAAGGCCAAGAACGTAGCAGATGCTCAATCCCACTAGGCTGGGTATCTCAGCTGGTCTTTTGCATAAGCTGCGATTCAAGGAATAGATGAGCTGCCAAAGCAAGTGCAAGCAGTTGAAGAATGAACAACCTCTTCCTTCTTTCATTGTCCTTGTACAGGCTTCCAGATTAAAGATGTGCCTCAAGATCTGGATTAAAGGTGTATGTCCATTCAGATCAAAACAAATGTCATCCCACCTCAAGATCCAGATCAAAAACCTGTGTCATCTACCCTCAAGATCTAGATCACATGCGTGCCCTCCATTTCTGGATTGTTGCTCATTCCAGACAGAGCCAAGTTGATAACAGAGAATATCCATCACAAATACCATCCTATGTGCTCAAAGTTCATACATTAAAATTCTAATTCCTGTGCACCCATCAGGAGACAGGTTGCTTGGAGAAGAGGTAATAGGGCGAAGAGAGATAGCTCAAGAGATACTTTTGGAGAGAGGCAGCATTTGGTAAAGTGTTTGACTCATATACTATTGATTCTCTGAATCAGTTCCTGCCTCCAGGTCCCAGTCCTGCTTGAGATCCTGTTCTGACTTCCTCCAATAATAGACTATGATTTGGAAGCTTAAATCAAACCCTTTCTTGCCACATTTGCTTTTATTTTTGTTGCAGTAATAAAAATCCTGACTAAAACAGTCATATTACTTTCAGTAATAATGAAAAAAAATGACCAATAACAGTCAACATTCTTTTGCTGTTACTTACTTATAAAACATGGCATTACCAGTTTAAAAGTAAAATTTGGTTGTGAAGACATTTACATTTAATTAAATGTTTTCTTCATAAACTGAAATTTTTGCTTGCAATAGAAAATATTAAAACAAGTTACAGGTCTCATTGTTTTAAAATACAAATAAATCTTCCAAACGTTCAATAAACAACATACCAAAAAAATCTAAAAGACTGAAATATAGCCTGATGGAACTTAAGCTATTGAAAGAGCTTGAGAACTTGATTTTGTGTTTTCTTTCAGAAAGAATGTGTTTAACCTAGTCTTTGTTTGACAGGGACTGACTATAATAACTGTCTTGAGGGAGGAACAGCCTTGCTGGGCCACAGAAGAGGACACTGAAGCCATTCCTGAAGATACCTGATAAGCTAGAGTTAGATGGAAGGGAAAGAGGTCCTCCCCTATCAGTGGACTTGGAAAGGTGCAGGGAGCAGATGAGGGAGGGTTGGGAGGGGGATAGGGGGGAATGCGGGAGGGGGCTACGGCTCTGATACAAAGTACATAACCAGTGATTAATATACAATAAAAATGTTAAAAAAATAACTGGAGTTTTCCCAATACACTTTTCTTATGGGGGTCTTATGGGAGGAGTTTTATCTTAGATAAGGGGTACCTACAATTTTTTTTCCCATGGAAAGAACAAGTTTTACCATGATTAGTTTGTTTTTGCTTCTTTACTACAAGGACTCCTGTTGACCTGAAACTTGAAGATTCAGCTTGACTGACTGAGCACCAAGGATCTGTACATCCCCAAACCCTAAACTGGGATTAGAGAAGCATGTATTAGGAGGTCTGACTTAAAAAACTAATAGGGTGCCTACAGTTCTCATATTTGTAGGCAAGAACCCTAATAGCTATCTCTCCATCCTTCATGCATATGTTGATAAAATTTAATTGTAGTTATAACAATCCCTTATAGTAATATTGTTCCTAATAATGTATCAGTACCTAACTGTAGGGAGACAGATATCTACCATCACCTTGACCCTAATAGCTAGCCCTCTCTTCATTCTGTTGAACAAAATACAAAGTGTGGTCTCTCAACTGAGCGTTTCTCTCTGCCTCAATTTTTGTACAATTTTTCCTTTTCCCCATTATTGTCATTTTATTAAACCCAGTTCCTCCTGTTTACACTAAAGTATTGCATTCTCAGTGGGGTAGTCCCGTATTTCTCAACTCTATTCTCAAATCTGTTCAAGTATCCCTATTTCAACGGTGGACATCCTGGACATACATGGCACCGGGCACCTCAATACCCTACACGCCTCTGTGTTTGCCTGTCCTTTGAGGACACGTTTTATTACCCACAACTCCCGATGCTGCTGCCACAGCAAAAATCCCATAATCATACTTGCACGTAATGACGAGAAAATGGATTAGTCTTTTTCATTGATATAGCTTTATAATTGTAGAAAGTAAAAGAGCTTATGATAGTCTTGTAGCTGAGCATTGGTGGTAGCAAACTGAACCAGCTCCCAGCCTTTCCTTGCATGTTGTTAATTCCCTTGGGGTAAGTTCATCACTGAAAAGCAATTCGTACAGCTGAGCAATAACTCCCTTGAGAAAATACCCTTTTGTAAAATATAGAATCCATAAAAACTCTCGCAATTTTACTGGCAGTGGGCAGAGTACTACACTAGAAATATGAGAGGATAATTCATATGTGGTATAGTTAATAGAATACAGTTTAAATTATCTATGATGACATTAATATCATCATGGACACAATAATAAAAGAAAAAGAACCACTAACGTATACTGTGACCACAATAATGAATTACATTCTTATAATATTGTTACAGCAAAATACTTACACAGTTTTCTTCACAGTTTATTCCAAATGTTAATGGCAGAGGAATGTATAAGCCAGAAAGAGAAAAGAAGGGTATGCTAATCAGAGGGTTAGGGAATGGGCAACTAACAAGAAAGTGCTTGAAAAACCATATAAAGACCTACTATTTATAAATCTTCACATATAAGTAGTACTCATTCATGCACTCATGAGTACCCCGTGGCTCTCATGTGAAAGAGGACAATTTGATAATGCTCTCCAAATACCGTATGTGTCCTGAGAACTGAAATCATATCATCAGACTTGGGGCAAATGTCTTTACCCACTGAGCTAATCTCATCTGGCCCATATATATATATATATATATATATATATATATATATATATATATATATATATATATATATATATATATATAATACGTACACACATACATTTTAAACCAAGCATTCTTTTCTCCTTTTTAAAAATCATAACATAATTACATCATTTCCCTTCCCTTTCCTCTTTCCAAACCCTCAATACTCCCCTCCGTGCTCCTTTAAAAATTTATGGCCTCCCTTTTCATGAATTGTTGTAACATGTATAAAATTATGGTTACCCTACACAAGGAGATAAAGCTCCCCCGCCCCAAGCCATAGGTGATCAAACAACAGTCTAGTATCAGGTTTGGGATACCTCTCTTCAAGTTGTTAATCAGAGAAATCATAGAGACCTCTCAGAACAATAAAGGGTACTACTATTACTCTGTGTCACCCACCAGAACTTAGTGGTAGCACCCTACTGCTGAAGACACCAGACACTCAAGCTAGTGGTCATCTGGAAGCTTCTTCTATGTTGGCTAACTTTCACAGTCCTACATGGTGATAAGCAGGCCACTGGGGGAGAAAAGAAATTAACGGTCTTCCGGAGCTTTCAACCCTGTATGCTTCAGTAATGTCTGGCCTAGCAAAATAAGGCCATTGGTGCAATAGCAGCATGAATATTATGGGGGTAACTAATACATTTATGATGGGATTTAAGGCCCTCTTATAGCCAAGAACTTGTATTTGGCATTATAAATTAGATAAGAACAAAAAAATTAGGAAGTCTATATGCCCTCTGAGATAGCCTACTGCTGCTGCTTGGAAAAGTGGACATCACATCAAACTGCCTTATACACACTTTATATCCATAGAATAGTGCAGCTCTGATTCCATATCAGAAAAGCTTCTCATTTAGTAGGAAAAGGTTAACACAGAGAATCACAACAAATAAGTGCAGAGAATAAGCGACTATGGAATTATCAGCTTATTTTATGTCAAATGGGACATCCAAATCATTCCTTATCCCCAAGCCTCAGACAAAATCATGGAAGAGTGGGTAGAAAGAAGTAAGAGCCATAAATCAGGGAAGATTGTGAAAACAGAGTTCTTCTGGGACAGTGTCACGAACTCACAGTGGCTGTGTCTCCCTACAAAAGATCAATCCACTCAACATTCTAGCACAGCTGAGGAAAGCCTCCCAAGGCCAGACCCATAACTGAGAGCTTTTGGAAACTGATACCTGTCAAGGAAAAAAAGACTCCATTTTTTTCAAAGATATTGCCTCTTTAGTTTCCATCAGAGGATAGCTTTATACCCGTGCACATATGGGCAGGACTCACTGAATTCAGTAAGCTGTAACAGAAAAAGTAAGAAAAGAATATGAAGTTAACATGCCACATCACAGGGCTCCTGGAGAAGTGGGGCAAAGGGCAGTAGATATGGTCAAAATATATTTTATAGATGCATGCACTTGTCATGTAGTAGGCAAATAAAATAAAATAAATAATGAGAGATATAAACATTGGAATATAAACATATATGTGATTTAGCAGATAATGTGTTATTAAAATATAGTATTTAAATTTTCTTCTCTGAAGTTTATTTTCTTATTTTTTACAACCAATCTGTGTATGCATGCTTCATTTATATTTTCATAAACTTTCTTTTTTCTTTTTCTTTTTTCTTTTAATCACAGGTCATTCACTTGTATCCCAGCTGTAGTCCCCTCCCAATCTTTCCCTCCCAATCTCACCCTCCCTCATCTCCTCCTTGCCCCCTTCCAAGTCCACTGACAGGGGAAGTCCTCCTCCCCTTCCATCTGATCCTAGCCTATCAAGTATCTTCAGGACTGGCTGCAATGTCTTTATCTGTGGCCTAGCAAGGCTGATCCTCCTTTGGGGCGGGGGTGGGGGGAGGTCATCATTGAGTTCATGTCAACAATAATCCTTGTCCCCCTTACTTGGGAACCCACTTAGATACTGAGCTACCATGGCCTACATCTGAGCAGGAGTTTTAGATTATATCCATGCACGGTCCCTTGTTGGAGAAACAGTCTCATAGAAGACACCTGTGCCCTGATGTATTTGGTCCTTGTGGAGCTCCTGTCCCCTCTAGGTCATACTAACTCCCCCTTCTTTATACACTTTCATAGATAAGTAAATTAACATGATGTTATATATTTTATTTTTTTGTTTCATTACTATGTTATTTGACCTTGTGGAGAATACTTAGCTTTCTTGAAAAATATTATTTTATAGTTATCATTAGTTTGATAAAACAAAATTTGTCTAACCATTTCTTCTTTTTAGAGGCTATTTCAAATATATGTTATTAATATATAAGAGTAGAAATATTTATCACTTTTAGGTAAATGCCAGTATATTTTGAACTAAAATGCATTTTTAATCAAGTTGAGGCAGTATTTATATTTGAAAATTAAGACATGCTACTGCCCTTGGGAAATAGTCCAGTGTCCATCAAGACAGTTTTCTCATCACCTTGGAGATTATGAAATATCCTATTTACATTTTAATTTTATGGTTTCATAATTTATCTTTTGGAGTTAGTGTATTTGGCACCCTTGCCTCTTTTTTTTCCCATTTGTATGCACTGAGGTGTACGAGGGCTTAGTTCACAGACCTGATCCTTGTTAATGTTTTCTATAGCATATTAAACAAACAGCATTAGATTCTGTCCTCACACTGATGACTTTGAAATGGTCCACCTCAATGTCTGACTTATCCCATGAAAACTTAAATAGTTCAAGGGTCTCTGCAACTTCCCCAGTGTCTAGCAATCATTACAGATTAAATGCTAACAAAATACAACTCCCAATTTTCACCTCCACACTAATCTACTCCATTCTGACTCCATTTCAACTAATGGCAAACATGAACTTACAAGTTTGTAGGATGAAAATACAAATAAAAAATCCTGAATAATTTTTCTCACCTCTTAAAGATCATAAGGCAAATGATCTTAATCTTACTTCTAATGTCTTTTCTGTGATCAGAATCCATAATTTTTGTTGTCATTACCCAATGATAAATCACAACATTGAAATACTAATACTAGCCAGTCCTAATGAGACTGATAGAAGGGGAGGAGGACCTCCCCTATCCGTGGACTTAGAAAGTGGCAGGGAGGAGATGAGGGAGGGTAGGATTAGGAGGGAATAAGGAAGGTAGCTACAGCTGGGATACAAAGTAAATAACCTGTAATTAATATAAAAAATAAAAAGATATTTAAAAAAGAAATACTAATACCATTCTCTCTATTTCTTTGCTTTAGCTTTGAGAATGCAACACAACATACACACACACACACACAGGAGAGAGAGAAAGAGAGAGAGAGCACATATGACTCAACTTTTTAAAACAATACATCTTCTGCCATCTTTTAAGGTCTCTTTTCTCCCAGAGATAAATTAAAATTTCAACAATATATTAAAGAGCCCCACATCCTCAGCCCACTGGCCTTTGTTCTTTCTGCCCCAATACAATGATCTTTTTGATCCTGTATGTGGTTCTCTTCTACTTATTCGCATGGTAGCTTTTTGTCATGCCAATAGCTGTCAACATTAATTTGTAGAGCTTTAGAATGTTTATTAGTAAAACTGTCTCCACTAGAAATAGTTATGTATTTTCTAAATATATTATTTCAAGGAAATTTTATTAATTTTTAATAATAGTCATATTACTTTTGTGTTTATTGAGTTTATGTGTTTTATATCTGTCACTAGTGGATGTTTCATTTTCTGTAATTATGTATGCTAAGAAATTATTTATTCATTTCAAGCAATAATTTAACAAAAGCAGCATTTTGCAATAGAATCTTTGTTCAGGAGGTTTACCCACTCGTTGTTGGGTATTTAAGGAAATTCTTAGCTTCACATTGCAGATGGCAATACTACAAATCCAGTTGTGACAACTATGAAACTTCAGTGGCAGTAGCTATAAAAATCAATCCCTGAAGATTTTTACAGGCGTTTTGTTTTGTTTTGTTTTTGTTTTTTAAACCACAGACTCAACCACAGTTGAGAAGAATTGATCTTTATTTATAGTGTTGTATACAGCTTTTAAAAAGCCACGTGCAGCCATGTTGTGTTTGATGTAAAGGTCTGCCGTATTCCATTGCATCTTAAATGATTCTTAACTGAAGATCACATGGAAAGCATCACAATGGCTATAAGTAAGAGACAGATCAAGAGGTTATCTTGGAGTCTCACCCAGGATAATTGCATAACTTTATCATGGTAAGCCCTCCAGTTTATTTGTTGTAGGAACTGAGTAATGTAAACTATACTGACTCCAGGTGCCAAGAATATGGATAAGGTGCTTGACTCACTCTAGAGGTTGCATATGAGTTTATATACATGATTTAACCAAGTCTCACTTTTATCATCTGTTAAGTGCCAAGTAAAAACAGCTACTTTGCATCCATGCTATGAAGACTGATAATGATATATGACTTGTCCTAGCTTACTTTAATCAATAGATAATTGAGCCTTCATCACTATCTTTATAAGATCAAGAACATGACAACTGAGAGTTCTTCATGAAACTCAAGAGATAGTTGAATGAGTAAAAAAATGTAGGCTCCTTGATTAAACCTTCCCTGGACTATACTTTCATTTTCTTTGCCGCAGACATTCATAAAGGGTTCCTTGGAGAGACTGCTGTGAAATGTGTTTTCAAACATGTGAGATCCATATTCTATCATGTTCTTTGCTTTTTCCCTGGGAACATGAGAACAAACATATATTTACACTAGATAGGTCACAAATCTTAGACCAACAAAATGATTTTATCAGCTAAATTGCTGGAGGGATGGATCACTGGTTAAAAATGCTTGCTCTTTGAGCATGGGAACCTCAGATTGAATCACCGGCGCTCATGCAAATAAACCAACATGGTTGCTTGCATGTGAAACCCCACTACTAGGTCATTGTGAGAGGCATAACCCAGTAGGCAGCCTATCCAAAATGGCAAGCATTTGGTTAAATGACCTGTTTCTTGGTAACATGATAGAGAGTCATACAGGAACACAGTCAAAGTTCTTCTCGGGCCTCCTCATGCACTTGCAGAACTGTATATACTCACAAATTCATATGAAAACAGCACACACAGTATCCCCCTACCCTAACCATGCACACAAATACATACATGTGTCCCTTAACACAAACAACATTAGTTTGGTGGACTAGTAAAAATTCCATGATTGTGAGTGAGAAGTTACTTATAGATTATAGATTATAGATTATTCAAAGGCATCTGTAATACCATAAAGCCCACCCAGGATGGGTCATGGCTCATGAAATTACAACCTTGGACATCCATATAGCTTTTCCAGTTAGCTTTGTTAGTTAGAGATTTTCCTCTCCCAAGCTGTCATAAGTTTATATAAAGTTAAGAATGAAGCTTTTAATCTTTTAAGTATCAGGAACTCTCTGAGACTTGTGAGTTGTGTACTTACAGAAGTCTTGAAACTTTTGCTTACTTTCTAGGCACAGAATATTTTAATTAGGAATGAATTGCCATACAAAACACCAAAAGTCTATACTCATTAGCAGAGAAAAATTAAAACAAAACCATGATGATGTAAAGAGTCATGAGTTGTAACAAATATTTGAATTAGCCAGGCAAAAGAAAAAGTTTGAGGGTCAAGGTTTCCACAACTATTCATCTCAAGAGTTAGGACTGATGTAGTAAAAGTTATATCTATATGTCCTATGTACAAGATGCTTTACTTTTTATAAAATTATGCATGTTCTGTGAATATAAAGTTTCTAACAATAGGTCAAGTCTCTGGATCATTTCGTGTGATCATTCAAGTTATGTACAAAGTCTATCATCCAATTTCAAGAATCCATACCAACAAAGTTTTAATTTGAACAAATAATTGACTAGAGAATTAGGAGGGATTTCAGGCTGGTTTAGAGCGTTGGGATTAGCAGAAAATTAAGAAAAAATTAACATTGACTGTCATGGTGCCAGCAAGAGGATTCTGTTGGATGCAGAAGTGTAGGGTTGATAGGTGAAAAGAGCTATCTTTCAGAGCTTGGATCAGGGATTCCATTATTCCCAAGTAATAATTTTTGATGACCGGGAACATTTCAGTATGCTGCATATGAGTGCTGTTAATATTTCATTAAAAGAATGTTTCCCTCTGCCAATTCCCAGATCTATCAAAATTAGTTTAGAAGCAAATATAAATAAACACATATTACTTGCTTCAAGTTCCTAATTTTTCTCAATCAAAGAAAAATAAGACCCAAAGTAATTAAATGACTTGTTCAAGGGCATATGTGTACTATACTCAAAGCAAAAATTAGAACACATCCCTCTGCATTAGAGCTTTTCCCTCTGCATCTTCCTTCCTCCTCACTGATTTACTCTGCCATCTGTTGGTTTAAGCGAATGGTGCCTAGGAATGTTTTAAAGTCTAATGTACCTTCAGCCCCACGTAAAGAGTTCATCCTTTAATCGTCACACCTGATGTCTTTCCCAGAGGGCAAATGCAATCTTTGGGAATAATTTGAATCGACTGAAATGCTTAGAATTTGTGCATGTTGCCATTGACCCTCCTCCTTGAATGCAGACCATTATGATAGCCAAGGATGGCCACTGCCACTTTAAATTAGTGGTTTACCTTGAGTCCTGGAGAATGGAAGTGGTTTCAGGGGGGATATGATGATGAATCACATGGCAAGGAACACATGTAGCTGTGATTAATGGGACATTACACAACAACAAAAAAATAGAGCCAACTGTGTGTCGAGATAACTGCAACCACAAAGACCAAGTTATTGTCTAAGGTGATGTAATTAACTTCGAGCGCCACCATAGCTCGGATGGCTGATTCCAGTGAGCCTTTCTATTGTGCCAGTAATAATGTCGAGGCTGTGGCTTCTTCACTTTAAGTCCTACCCTATTAAGGAACATATTTTTTTTTCCTTCAATGCCTGGTACTGATAAAATGTCAAAGACTAAGATATAGCAATTTGAAGAAGCACATTTTAACCAAGTGTTCATCATGTTCATTCAACTTTTCCCTTTTTCCAAGGAAAACAATGGAAGAAAAGGGCAAACATTTGCCTTATGATATATGAGCTTCTACAAATATTCTAATGCCTGAAAAGCTGAGTGAATATCCTTTTTAATGGGAGGGTACATGCTCCTATGTAAAGAGAAAGTAGCATTTAGGAAGCCTTTCACTGCAGTATCTGTAATGTAGAAAGGTTTCTCCTGGCTTGTCACTCACTACAACCTGGCTGGAGCCTGACCTACTCATGCCAGTATGCAAAGTACTCTTCCCTCTTAAGGAGTTAGTAATTGCTTTGCTTTTGGGCAGGTATGCCTGATTTGGATATTTGCAAATGTACAATGGTTTCAGAAATTACTTTGCACATTTTAAATAGAGAAAATTGTTGTTTGAATAGTTCTCTTCTCTTTATTCTTACTCATATTTTTTTCAGTTTGCAAAGTGAAAGTGAATCAACATTAAAAATGTTTCTTAACTCCTGGATAAAATGCAGAGGCTTTCATTGTATTGGATACCTGATTCATGCCAAAAGGAACAGAGTTAATAGGACAATGCTTTAGCAATTATTCATCTTAGGAGTTTTTGGAATTACTTGGCTATTTTCACATGCTAACAACATAACTGACCTCCTAAAATTAGAAATATTGTAAGGTATAGTTGAGGTACCATCTTAGTTACCATCTTCTATGTGTGTTTTATTCTTCAGTTAATATTAAAATAAGTACAACTTTCTATATTTTATAGTGTACTTATCCTTAACACCTGTGCTCCTACAGAACAAAATTTTTAAAATTAATATATTTTTTATTAATTAAAATTTATTCACGTTGTATCTCAGCTACAGCCCCTTCCCAGTCCTACTCTCCCTCCCTCTCCTCCTCCCATGCCTCCCCTTCCATCTGACCCTCGCCATTCATGTTTCATCAGGACTGGCTGCATTGTCTTTATCTGTGGCCAGGTAAGGCTGTTCTACCCTCAGGGGGAGGTGATCAAAGAGCTAGCCACTGAGTTCATGTCAGAGACAGCCCCTGTTCCCTTTACTAGGGAACACACTTAGACACTGAGCTGCCATGGGCTATATCTGAGCATGGGTTCTAGGTTATCTCCATGCATGATCCTTGGTTGGAATATCAGTCTCAGAAAAGACCCCTGGGCCCAGATTTTTTTGTTTCAGTTGCTCACCTTGTGGAGCTCCTGACCCCTCCAGGTTTTTCCATCTCCCCCTTCTTTCATAAGATTCTCTGAGCTCTGCCCAAAGTTTGGCTCTGAGTCTCAGCATCTGCTTTAATACCCTGCTGGGTAGAATCTTTCAGAGGCCCTCTGTGGTAGGCTCTGCTTCTGTCCTGTTCCCTCTTCCAATGTCCACACAGTTCACAGTTCTGAATTAGGATTGATAATTTTACCAAAGGTCCTCCTTCTTGCTTAGCTTCTTTAGGTGTACAGTTTTAGTATGTTTATCCTATATTAGTTTTCTAATATCCACTTATAAGTGAGTATATACCATGTGTATTTTTCTGTTTCTGGGATACCTCACTCAGGATGATCTTTACTAGTTTCCACTGTTTGCCTGCAAATGTCATGATTCCCTCGCTTTTAATTGCTCAGTAGTATTCTACTGTGTAGGGGTACCACAATTTCTGTGTCCATTCCTCTATGGAGGGACACTGGTATTGTTTTCAGATTTTGGCTATTATTAATAAAGTTGCTACAAACATGGCTGAGCAAATGTTCGTGTTGTATTCTTGAGCATGTTTTGGATATATGCCTAGGAGTGTTATAGCTGGATCTTGAGGTAGCAGTATTCCTAACTGAGAAAGCACCAGATTGATTTCCAAAGTGGTGGTACAAGTTTACATTCCCACGAGCAACAGAGGAGGGTTCCCCTTTTCTACCTCCTAAACAGCATGTGTTGTCACGTGAGTTTTTGATCGTACCCATTCTGATGGGTGTAAGGTGAAATTTCGGTTCATTTAAAATGAAAATAAGAACAATATATAAAGAGCATACTTGAAACATGAATTTTGGTGCCACAATCTAGGGTGTGATTGCATGTTACATAATTATCTGTTTTATTGAATTAATTGTATGTTTTATCTATTAAAACAGAATAATATTATTTCACCAAAGTTTAGAAATACCAGAAAAAGAGAACCCATTTTATGTATGGTGCATTGTAAAAACTATTATGATTCCTTTGCTACAAATATCCCTTTCATTTAAGTGACTCTAATTGTGAAATAAGATGAAGAGTCTTTGAAAAACCTCTACTAAAATGTACCAAATTTCAACCGCTATTGGTTCCTGTTTCATGAACATTAAATTGCTTTTAATTTTTTCTCAATTTTTGCAAAAAGGATCAGCTATCAGAGACATTATATAGTTTGAGTTAGTAAAGCACAGTCTGTCATTTCAGGTTTTATTTCCAAGGAAACTCACTGAAACGACAGTGGGTCATTCCTGAGCCCACAAGGAAAAATTTTTGGTCTATGTCCCCACTAGGTGCCAATAAGTCAGTGCCAGAAAGGTGATGCAGTATCATGTAGGTCCAGAACCTGGAGAGGTTCCAGCTTCAGTGTTCTGATCCACACTCGTTCTTAATTTTTCCCTCCACACTGTACTGTGTCCTGTGCCTTATTTCTCAATCTATAAAATCATGTGTGAGTTGCTCTTGGTGAGGATAACACACCATGTCTGGAAACAACTTTAATTTTATCTGTGTTTCCAGTTTCCCCATGTCATTTACCATGACTGCTATAGACAAACATCTTTTGAGACTTTGATTTCTTAGATAACTGTTTGGATTTTTTTTTTTGCTATTATCTACCTTTAGATAAGACTTGGACCTCCTTAAATTTGCCCCCGTGAAAAAGAACAAGACAAAAGAGAAAATGGAATGAAAGTAGCCTCATTTGATCTCCTTTATTTGTTTCATTGGCTCTAGCGAGGACTTCAAAAATTATATTGAAAAGTTAAGAAGTGAAAATGCCTATCCTACCAAAAGTAATCTACACATTCAATGTAATTCCCATCAAAATACCAACATTTTTTTTACAGGCCTTGAAAAAATTCTCAATTTCATACTGAAAAACAAAAACTCAGAATAGCTAAAACAATTTTGTACAATAAAAGCTCTTCTGGAGGTATCTCCATTCCAGATCTCAACTTTTACTATAAAGCCACAGTAATAAAAACAGCATGGTACTGGCATAGAAATAGAATGGTGGATCAATAGAACCTAATAGAAGACCCAGAAATAAACCCACACCCCTATAGAAACTTAATCTTTGGCAAAGAAGCCAAAACTATACAATGGAAAAAAAAAAGACAGCATCTTCAACAAATGTTGCTGGTCTAACTAGATGTCTACATGTAGAAAGATGCAAATAGACCCATATTTATCACCTTTCACAAAGTTAAAGTACAAGTAGATCAAAAACCTCAACATAAATCTGTTAAAAGAAAAAGTGTGGAATAGCTTTGACCTCATTGGCACAGGAGACAACTTCCTGAACAGAATACCAACAGCACAGGCTGTAAGATCAACAATCAATATGTGGGACCTCATGAAACTGAAAAGCTTCTCTAAAGCAAAGGACACTGTCATCAAAACAAAACGACTGCCTACAGATTGGGAAAAGATCGTCACCAACCCTACATCTGAAAAAATGCTAATATGCAGGATATATAAAGAACTTAAACACCAACAAACCAAGTAATCTAATTAAAAATGGGGAACAGAGCTAAACAGAGAATTCTCAACAGAGGAATATTGAATGGCAGAGAAACACTTAAAGAAATGCTCAGTGTCCTTAGTCATCAGGGAAATGCAAATCAAAATGACCCTGAGATTTCACCTTACACCCATCAGAATGGCTAAGATCAAAACCTCATGTGACAATACATGCTGGAGAGGATGTGGAGAAAGGGGACCCCCTCCTCCACTGCTGGTGGGAACATAACCTTGTAAAACCACTCTGGAAAGCAATCTGGCACTTTCTCAGAAAATTAGAAATAGTGCTACCTCAAGATCTAGCTAGATCACCCCTAGGCATATACCCCAAAGTTGCCCCACCATTCTGTAAGGACATTTTCTCAATAGAAAAGAGGACCCCTTCTTCTCCAATGGAGAATTCTCTGGTTCCTTATGTGTGCAACGTCATGCTTCAGACATTCCACACAAAAGCTTGGAATCATGAGGAAGCAGCAAGAATGGCCTGCTTTCATAGCTGATTTTACTGCTTTTTTACAAGTACAAGTTATATAAGTTATGGTTGTAGATGTGAGTTGTAGCTGCTGTACATAGTATTTAGGTATTCTCATCTACTTTGTGAATTCATGCCCATCACTCTCAAGAAGAAACACTTGCTGAAAAGCCAATATGTGTAAACTTAAACAATTAGGGGAAGATGTTTTTCATATTAGCACTGACCACTAGGACCTGCCTCACAATTCATTCACTCTCTGCAGACATAAAGAAAAGCATAAATTTTACATTAATGTAATAACTGTAGCAACCATAGTGAGTGCTTTTATATGCTGTATGTGCTGTTGGCCAAGTGTTAAATAATGTAGTATAAATTAATAATGTATTGTAATAAAATGTTCATTCTCCTTATTTATATTTCTTTATTTAACTTGTTTTTTAATTTGAGGTTTCTTTATTCTTCTTTTATAGTTCTCCATCTATCCAGCTCCAATTGCATTGCTAATTACTTCTTAAATCTCAGTGACAACCTATCATTTCTTTGTATTTTTCTTCTTTCCTCTCAATCCTATCTTCCTTCCTTTCTAAGCTTAGATTAATATATTTTATTGTCTCTTGCATGTCCCTTTAAAGTAGTTTCCTCCTCTGGAATTTAATGTTTTCTGCTCTTGAGAAGAATTTTTTTTCCCCCTCAAGAACTGTTCGATGAGGAAAAAGGGAAATCACAAAAGGCAGGTGACTGTCAATATAATTTCGTCCTTGAATTCTTATCTTAAAAAGGCCTTTCAAACTTCAGCTATGACATGCACACCCTAGAAAAGAATCAGCCCTATAGAAGCCACGCACTGTCAGGACACAGAACATAACCCTGACATGCTGGTAGTTGAGTAATGTCTTTGAAATACAGGATAGTGTTTATTTAGGAACATGGTGATAGCAGGACTGATACTGATTTTGTTGTGGGTGTCCTGGCAGCCTCTAGAACAAAGGTGTTCAAAGGTTAGCTCATTTATTTTTTTTGAGCCTGTTTTTATCTTGTTAGTAACATATCCCACAGAGTGGATAAGTAGTGAAGGAAAGAGATTTTCTTGGCTTGCCATTCCAGAACAAGGTTATAGAGGACTTCTAGTAATGGCATTTGCGGACAGAGTCACAAGTGGCTCTGTGACTTAAAGAGCACTTGTCTCCTGTGAGCTTTCTGTTTCTTGTTATAAAGCACCAAGACTATTCCATGGGATTTCAGGATGGTGAATAAGGCTACCACAACCACTTTCCAAGTCCCAGTTCTAAACAGCAGTCACTGAAGTGTCCAGCTTCCTTATTTTCAATATTTCTATTAATCATTGAAAATTTTATACAATATATTTGGAGCATATTTATCCTTGCTTCACTAACTCTTCCTATTAACACCTTACCACCCTCAGCACCTCTCATTCCTTCCCACACAACTTGGAGATCTCATTCTTGCTTCCTTTCTTATTTTTCCATCAACCCCAGTTTGAATTGCCCAGCTCATCTTGGAATGTGGTCTCGTGTGGTTAATTTACTAACAGTCATATCATAAAGAAAAGATGATTTCCTCTCCAAGAGGCTATAAAATGTCAATAGCACCACAACAAATGGTGGGAATTCCTGCCTGCAATCAACCCTCTATGTTGGCATTTGTTTGCCTGGAATATGCTCAAGTCCTGTGAATGCTGTCACAATTGCTGTGAATGTATATATGTATCAGCCCGGTCTGGAAAACACTGGGGCCATGATATTACCCACCATCTCTGGCGTTTACAGTTGTTTTGGATGCTTTTCCATGGAGATCTCTGAGGAGTGTAATGTGGATGTCTTATTTAGAGCTCAGTGCCCTATAACATTTTATCCCCTATACACTAATAATATTTGGGGGGTCTCTATGCCATCTATATTAAGGAGATGTTTCTCTTATAAAAGTTGGTGATGTCCTGATCTGTGGGTATAATCTTTTGTCACTAGGAGTTATTTTTGTACTATATCGTTTTTGTTGTTTGTTTGTTTCATAGGTATTTTTGTTTTCTGTTTGTTTGCTTGCTTTTTAAATATTAAGTTCTCTTCTAGGTCTATGAATTGTCTAGTCATGGATTCTTGATCTCTTTGTTAGTGGCGTGTACAGGTTCCATCTCACAGAGTAAGGCTTAATTCCAAGCAGAAAGTGCTTGGTCATTCCAATTAAATTTGTGCCACTACTGCACTCATTGGCATATCTTGTAATGTCAGGCAATATCATAGCTTTCAGGGTTCATACCTGAATGATATTTAAGATTACTTTTCTCTTCTGCTAGTGTGTGCACAACACCGCAAACACTAAGCAGTAGAGGTGAAGCTTTTAAGTGTGTACCAGTTTGATTTCTCCATGATCTGACTCATTTACATGGTGTCTTTAGCGCTATCGTTTCCCTGCTAACTTTTTAATACCTCAGAGTAGAGGCTAATATATAACCTGTGAGTTGTAGAAAACCAACCACCTTCCAATCATAACATATTATCGTTATCTGTGTCTTGGAGACAGTACTCTGCACATCTCTGGAGGCTGCAAATCTTTTATTGGATCACACTAATTTCTACCTTTGTGTTTATAGAACTTGTATTTTTTTTAATTTATTTATTTTTATCTCAATCACAGGTTAGGTACTTTGAATCCCAGGCGTAGCCCCCTCCCTCAGTCCCTCCTACCCTCCCACTCCCTCCCTCATCTTCCTCCTCCCCACCCCCTCCAAGTCCACCAACAGGGGAGGACCTCCTTCCCTTCCATCCAACCCCAGCTTATCCTGACTCCTCAGGGCTGGCTGCAATGTCCTCCCCTGGGATCTAGCCAGTCTGTCACTCCCTGGCTTGTATGGGGGAGGGTCAAAGAGTCAGCCATCAAGATCATGACTGAAACAGTCCCTGTTTCCC
>CM053765.1:84446351-84464594 GCA_028658305.1 Pachyuromys duprasi
TCAGTCATGATCTTGATGGCTGACTCTTTGACCCTCCCCCATATAAGCCGGGGAGTGACAGAGTGGCTAGATCCCAGGGCAGGACAGTGCAGCCAGCCCTGAGGAGACAGGATAAGCTGGGGTTGGATGGAAGGGAAGGAGGTCCTCCCCTGTTGGTGGACTTGGAGGGGGCGGGGAGGAGGGAGATGAGGGAGGGAGTGGGATTGTGGGAGGGAATGAGGGAGGGGGCTACACCTGGGATCCAAAGTACCTAACCTGTGATTGAGATAAAAATAAATTAATTAAAAAAAAACAAAAACAAAAGGTTACAAACAAATCAAAAAAAAAAAAAAAAAAAAAAAAAGAAAGTGCCAGATTGATTTCCAGAGTGGCCTGGTAAGGCTGTTCCCCTCTCAGGGTGAGGTGATCAAAGAGCCAGACACTGAGTTCATGTCAGAGACAGTCTCTGTACCCCATACTAGTGAATCCACTTGGACACTGAGCTGTCATAGGCTACATCTTTGCAGGGGTTCTGAGTTATCTCCATGCATGGTCCTTGGCTGATTTATCAGTCTCAGAAAAGGCCCCTGGGTCAAGATTTCTGGGTTCTGTTGCTCTCCTTGTGACGTTCCTGTCTCTTCCATGTTTTCCTATCTCCCCCTTCTTTCATTAGGTCTCCTGCTCTCAACCCAAAGTTTAGCTATGATTCTCAACATCTGCTTTCGTATCTTGCTGGGTAGTCTTTCAATGGCCTCTGTTGTAGGCTCCTTTCCTGTTGTCTGTGTTCTCCCACTTTCTATGTCCATGCTGTTTGCCGTTCTGAGTGAGGATTGATCATCTTACCCAGGGACTTCCTTCTTGCTTAGCTTCTTTAGGTGCACAGATTTTAGTATGTTTATCCTATATTATATGTCCAATATCCACTTATAAGTATATACCATGTGTGTCTTTTTTTTTTTTTCAGGGATATCTCACTCAGGTCAACCCTGAGGTTTCACCTTAATACCATTAGAATGGCTAAGATCAAAAACTCAAATGACAACACATGCTGGAGAGGGTGTGGAGAAAGGGGAACCAACCTCCATTGCTGGTGGGAATGTAAACTTCTACAACCACTTTGGTAATCATTCCGGTGCTTTTTCAGACAATGAGGAACAGTGTTACCTCAAGATCCAGGTTTACCACTTCTAGGCATACATGCAAAATATTCTCAAGTATACAACAAGGACATTTGCTCAGCCATGTTCGTAGCTTTATTTGTAATAGCCAGAACCTGGAAACAACCCAAATGTCCCCCAACTGAGGAATGAATACAAAAAGTTGTGGTACATTACACAATGGAATGCTACTCAGCAATTAAAAATAAGGAAATCATGAAATCTGCTGGCAAATGATGGAAACTAGGAAAGGTCTTTTAATTTTTTTTAACTCAATTCTTGAATGGTTATAAGTGCTTGAAATCAATTAGTGTTCCCACAGCCTCACCGGGAAAGCTACCCAACATGCATGATGAAACTACGTGCATTCCCTTCACAATAAAGAGAGTTTCACTTTTCTTTCCAATTATAGGTAAAAATGTGCGTCCCAGTGTACAGTAAATGTTGCTGACTAAGACAGACAAATGACATATGGTTTGCCTTAGATTTCCTATGCATAGTATATGCAATTATTTTTTACATTATGAAGGAAATTTTGGAATATAAAGTATATTTTGTATATGAAGAAACTTACATATATTTATGCAGGTAATTATGTTTGAGTGATAAAAATATAACAAGGAGTTACATCCTTTCCCATTTTTGAATAATTTGTCATTATTTTATAATTGTTTTTAAAACTAGAAATATAAAATGTTCTTATTTTATAAAGACATTTCAGTGGCATTGCCTATTGAAAAAATGAAAGAATTGAGACTTAGAATTTAAAGCTTTGTATTGGAAATGACCCTGGCAGTTCAGCCATTTCTTTTCATCATAACACTCTTTCTATCATCTTCTATCGCCATTGTAGGACTCCTTTTTCTTTTTATAATAACAGAAGCATTTTCTGAAGGAGCTGATAAAGAAGACTTTTTCACTTTAATTTTTCTCTCCATTTCATCAATTTAATAACATTCTACCCCATTATTCATGATGGTTTCTACATTAATGCTTGCTGTTGGATTTTTAGTATGATTATAGTTTATCAGATTAGAAATAGTTATGTACAAAATTTGTAATGAAAGGATAGCCAAGAGGTCTTCTTTCAGAAGAAGTAAAAGATATAAAGTTAAAGAGAATAAAATATTAACATTGCAAAGAATGGTGTTGCAAGAATAATTCTCTGGAAAAATAGAATGGTGTCAAAATTCTCAGGCAACTCAGACCCCTATGCTTATCTGTGGAAAGGCATATAATTCAATACCTAGTGAAATGCATATGGCCATGGTGAGGATAAAAGAATATAAAACATTCAAAACACAGTTGATATATCCAAGAATTCAAGAAAAAGGACATGCATCTTTCTCGTTCTAAGTATTCTCAGAAAAGGAGGTGATCCCCTTGATCTATACACAGTTTAAAGGGTGAGGATCCCTGCCTTCACTCTCTGTTCAGCTGAGTAGAAAGACAAACAAGACCAGACATTTGTACAACTAGGGTTTGACTAGAGACTTGCAGAACCAGATTTGTGGGGACAGATGTGCCAGTTGATGCTGCTATCAGATCTGATTAACAGTAGTGTTCATTTCTCTACTAGCAAATACAAAATGACATCATGAAGCTCAGCTTTATGTCTGAGAAAAACATGTTTATTTTAGAATATATCAACACCATTGGATACTTACTTAGTCTGAGGCAAGCTGGGACAAAATTCGCCTTTAAAAACATGCTGCTAATATTGTTGACATTGGAAAATTACAGCAATGTTAGTAAAATTGTCATACAGATATTGTAGATGAAAATTGTAAGAACCTAATATTTTACTTACACTGAAATATATATCTGGAAATCTCATTAATTTTTACATGTCAACAGACTTATTGGTTGTCAAAGGAGACATCAAATAGAATGTGCACCTGGCCAGTGTGTCTTAATTTACTGCTTAATTGTATAGTTAAATGGCATTAACTATTGTTAGCCTCATAAAGTTATCACACACTAAGCTGAACTAGGCTTACATCTAAATTACTCTGTATATATGTTTGTGAATAGATTTGCTTACATGTGCATGTTCATGTGGAAACCATAAGTAATCATAAAAATTTGCAGTGCCTCCCACTTATGGATCTGTTTTTGTTAGATTTATCATCTGTGCCTGTATTCTGGACTAGTGTACCATATGACTGAACAGGTCAACTCCTTAATTTACACACAGATTCTTTTAACACTCTTTGTTCATGTATACTTCAGTGAATACTGCATTCTGCCTAATGAGTGCTTGGCACTTGGTGCTGGATTATATTTCTACACATACATTAACCAGGTCTTTGGTTATTTCTCATATGTATATCTTTTGTTCGTTTTTTTTCAATGATGTTTTTTAATAAATTTATTAATTGTTATATCAATCACAGGTTAGGTACTTTGCATCCCAGGCATAGCCCCCTCCTTCATTCCCTGACCCGAGTTCATCTTGTCTCCTCAGGGCTGGCTACAATGTCCTCCCCTGGGATCTAGCCAGGCTGTTACTCCCTGGCGTGTATGGGGGAGGGTCAAAGAGCCAGCCATCAAGTTCAAGACTGAAACAGTCCCTGTTTCTCTTACTAGGGTCTTCAGTTCGACACTGAGCTATCATGGGCCACATCTGATCAGGGGTTCTAGGCCATATCCATACATGGTCCTTGGTTGGAGAAACTGTCTCGTATAAGACCCCTGTGCCCTGCTCAGTTTGGTCTTTGTGGAGCTCTTGTTCTCCCCAAGTCTCACTAACTTCCCCTATTTTTATTATTACTTCCTGCCTTCTGTCAAAATCTTGATTGTAAGTCTTAATATCTGCTTTGATATATTGCTATATTGATTCTTTTCAAAAGATGCTCAAGTACACAGCAAGGACATTTGCTCAACTATGTTCATAGATGCTTTATTTGTAATAGCCAGAACCTGGAAACAACCCAGATGTCCCTCAGTTGAGGAATAGATACAGGAATTGTGGTACTTTTACACAATGGAATACTACTCAGCAATTAAAAAGGAGGAAATCATGAAATTCACAGGCAAATGGTGGGACCTGGAAACGATCATCCTAAGTGAGGTATCCCAAAAGCAGAAAGAAACATATGGTATATACTCACTTATATAAACCTATAGGATAGGAAGGTCATGCTGAAATTTACACACCTAGGGAAGATATACAAGAAGGAGGACCCAGGTTGGTATGATCAATGCTCATTTAGATGAGCAAATAGGATGGACATTGAATGGAGGATAAAACAAGCAACAGGACAGGAGCATACCAAAGAGGGCCTCTGAAAGCCCACAGCCTATTAAATAGAGTTTCTGGAGAAGGAGATGAACTGAGCTGATGCTTTCAGTAGTACAAGCTAGGGATTCATGAGAACTTCCTGCATGGTTTCAGAATACAGAGGTGAAAGTAACAGAGGACAGGGGACCAGGATAGCTTCGAGAAGCTGAGCTTGGTCCAAGTCTTCAAGTAACAGATGACTGAGCAATAATAACATATTTTTATTAAATGTTAGTAGCATCACTATGGACTAAACTGAGTCCCCCAGTTTAAAGTACAGAAGCCATATGTGACAAGCCTTCAAGGATATAACTAAGGTGAAATGAGTTGGAAGGACATGGCTCTAATTGAGAAGCATCAGTGGTCCTCTAAGAAAAAGAAATGATGCCAGAGGTCTCTCTCCCTTGTTTCAGAACACAGTAAGAAGTGGCTGTGGGCATGTCGGGCACCATGCCTTGCTAGAACTGGTCTGGCACTCCAACCTTTGGAATCATGAGGAAATAAATTTGTTCTTTAGGGCAATAAAATAAAATAAAACATCTATGCTGTTTTGAAATGGCAGCCTGAGTAAAATACTTCCACAAACAGGAGACATTTCCTAATTAAATTTTCTTCATTAAAGTTTTTTAATATGCTAAGCCTGACCTTAGATCTTTTTAATACACTGCCTTGAACTTTCTTTTTTTTTCTAATTTTTGCTCCTGAGATTTTAATCTTTCCTTGCATATATCACTGCGCCCTAATTTGCCTCAAGTGTTACTTGGAAAGATCGTTGGTTATAAATTAGTACATTATAATAAAACTTCCATGGCCCTAGACAGTAGTAGCCTGGAATTTATGTTCTCTTATTTATTTATTATTTTATATTTTATTAGTATTCATGTAGTCACAGGAGAGCTTTCACTGATTGCTACTCTTTGTCTTTCACTCTCCTCCTGCCTCTGGCAATATTGAACGTATGTCTCCAGACATGCAGTGATGTGAATTTATTTTAATTGTAAGAACACTGAGGTTGTGACTAATTCACTCCTTTGTAATTCACCTACTGTTTTATGGCTTCTTAACAATTACTGTTAGTGTTGTTTAGCTTTTAGATCTAAATCAATGCTCACTAATACCCAGAGGTTATCCAATAGTGTTAAAGCTTCCAACTGGGAGTGGGGAACATACTCTTCAGTAGCATAAGGTAAAGGAACATTATTCTATGTATGCTTCAAATGAGTCCCTATATTGATAAATTTCCAAGATAACGTCACTATTGCAAAGAAACCTGAGAATTACCATATCAGGTCAAAGCTTCTGTTCAATCAGAAACAAAGTAATGTAGTAGCAGGGAAAAAAGTCAACTCTTTGATAACATAACCATGTTTATAGACTCATTGCTTCTTGGGAGAGTAGGTGTCATAACTGTTCAAAAGCAGGCTTTCTATTAAGTTGATTATATACAAACTTTCTACTATATACACCTTCTAGGCAGCTGGAGGTTAGTGAGTCTTGCATGTTAGTACTGCATGGCTTCCTAACCCCTGTGTGTTTGCACTGTGATGTCATAAATCTATTTTGCAAACTTGGACCATGCTCTACTTTTCTTGAGCACAATACTCACTCACAGGGCCAGAACGCCCCTTCTTTCAGTGAAGAACAGGAAGCATGTAGTTCCCGTCTCTCTTTTGAAAAGCCATCACGGAAAAGTGCTTTGGGCCAAGCTCTTGTGCAGAAGTGAGGACTGGGCAAACCTTTGAAAAGATGTCATGAGATGAGAAAGACTGACTTCAAGTTAGGAATTTACATAGCTGTCTTTATGTTTAATAGTAAAATTCACTCTCTGTCACCATCTCTCAGAAAACTCTCTAGGATTTGGTTAAAATGTTATGGATTTTCTGAAACTTTCCCTGACCTGCTTGACATAGATCTATCATGTTGAGTTGAAGATTTGTTTAGTGATGTTGACTTTATAGGATGCCTTTATACCGAGTGGCTCTTCATACCCACAAACTAGACTCCATGGGCTTGTAAGGAAATCATTTTGCTGTTTTCTTCAGCTAAGTGCACGTTCTTAACACCCATGTGTATGTGTACAAGTACTCTATAGAAGCTGTGACAGAAAGAACTGGCAGCTTATAAAATAAAATGATGTAACATTTGTATATCTGGAAAGTTGGCTTTGTCTTTTTGTTTTTTTCTATGGATGTGAAAAAGATATGGGTTTGTATTACTTACACAAATTTATATAAAACAGTAAGTAGATTTTTGGAGTAGATTTCAAATGAGTTGGACAGCTATCAAATTCTGGACACTGAATATGACATGTGATATACTCTAATGTAACCTTCAAAACAAATGTAACAGGAATAACCATCCCATATACTCCTTATACAAGGAAGAAACTGAAGCTGAGAGAAGCAAACATGGAAAGAACAAAAGATAAACTTCCCCAAGGCAGGGAAATTCTCTAAATAAGATGGATTTGGGTTTTAGATTTGAACTCTATACCATTCATCAATAAATTCAAATAATCTAATAATCTCCCCTATCCCTCCCTTTCTCTCTTCACATATATGTGTGCATAATATATGTATTCATATAATTTTTATTTTACACTGCACACATAATATATATTATATAAATGTATGTATGATTGAATTCTGGATAACCATGTCCAATTCTAGATAATGGAAATAGATTTTTTTAAAAGATAAGTGATTTTATAGAAAAAAATGGATGGGGACTTCCACTTTAAAGAGTAGATAACCATAATGTGAAGAAGTTCTTGACTACATGGAACTTAACATGTTTGTTTTGGCTTGGAAAGGGTATAATTTCAGACAGTATCAAATACTGTGGAAGAAAAGAGACAGTAAGGAATGAGACTGTCTAGGAATGGGAAATGAATTGAGGGTTCCACTATCTTTGTTTCCTGTTCCATATCTGCTTTACCCTTGATCCTACTTTGCTCAGCTCTGATAGAAATCTAACAGAGGGAGAATACATTGATTAATATCTCAGGTTCCTTCATTATTTTTCCTATCAAAACCTCTAATAGACACTGGAGAAGAAGAGCAAAGTTCAGGCATTTATTTCCAAGGCTGTTCAACTGAGCTGGCTGAGTGCTCTACAGAAACTGAAGAATTTCTTCTTAAGCTCTGTTAACTAAATCCTCCCATTGTGTCTTTATACCTATGGGTGATTCCAGATCTACCTCTCAGTCAGACCTGTACTTTGTCTTGTTCTCCCACAGCAATCTGATCATATTCAGCTTTCTTGACTGAAAATATAACCTTACTCTTTCTGGTCTTGTTATCCACTCCCTATTGGTACTGGCCTGATACTCAGGCCACCATGGAAGGTCTTATGTAATGTAAAGTTGAGGAGATGCTGAACAACATACCAAATAGGAGCTAATTATATAAAATTACTTGTAATCTAGGCATGGAATTACATATCTATAATACAAAATGCTTAGTAAGCTGAGTCAGGAGGGTGACAAATTCAAGGCCTGCCTATGCAGCTTTGAAAGACAATGTAAATATAAAATTCAAAAGAAGGCAGAGTTGTAGTTGTAGTTAAGTGGTAATATAGAATTATCAGGCAACCATGTTTGTTAATTTTTCTCATTGCTACACCAAATACTGAATAAAACAATTAAAGGCATAGTGTGTTTTGGTTCTCATTGAGGTTGATGATGACAGTGCATCAGTAGTTATGGAGCATAATCAAATGTTGCTTCTCTGCTTGTTTTTTTTTTTCTTTTTTTGATTCAGTATAGAATTCCATCCATGGTATGATGTCACTCACATTTAGGGGCACTCTCCCACCTGAGTTATAACCATGTAGAAGCTCCATGAAAGACACTCTCAGATGTTTATATCCAAGGTGAGTCTAGGTCCTGTGAGGTTGACAATTGAGATTAACCACTACAGTCAATAAACTTCAATTCTCACTAGGACATCAGTCATAATGCAAAAAATTTTAAATAGAAAGATGAGCAAAAACATATATCATAGAGACCTCAACAAATATGATGCATGAAGAGGAAAAAGGGAGGTGTGACTGGCATGTATATGATACCACCAACATGGGAGGAAGTCTTCAGGGCAGGGAGTGGTACACAGGTCAGAACAATCTAATCAATATCTAGAAAATATTCTAAGCAGAGGAACATGACGGTGTAAGAAGATTCATTTTTACTTATAGGAAAAGTCCTCTGTAACAGGTTGAAGACAGACTCCTTGAGACATGTGTCTGTATCATGTCTGACACCTGTGCATATCCTGTGGGAGTGGGGTGAGAAAAAACAGCACTTGTAGGAGTAACTGCATTCAATTTTATGAAATTAGGCGATCTATATGGGACCTTATGGTAGTTGATCTTTATTGTAAATTTGTCTGAATTTCGCGTCACTTTGGTGGCATTATTCTCAGTGTGTCTATGAGGACGCAAATAAAAGAAAGAGAATATAAACTTGATGTGGGCATTTATCCCTCCGCTTCCTGGCTGCAGGTAAAGTAAGACTAGCTTCTTCCTGCTTCCACCACCATGTCTTCCCCATCAAGATAGACTGTAACCTCTCAAACTGTGATTTCAAATAAACTCTTCTTTTGTTAACACACTTTTGCCAACCAATATGTCATAGAGTCAAGAAAAGCAACAAATATATAGAAATTCAATGATAACCAATTTTTACCGAACAGGGAAGGAGATTAAAACACACAGAGAAAAAGACAGCAGAGGACATGATGTGAGTGTGGAAATGGATGTGCACTATTCTCACTGGTATTAAGTTGCCAAAGATTGACACATTCTCTACAGACCAGGAAAGGTAAGGAGTAAGCACTTTTCTCTAGAATGGGAGCCCCTACTCGGATTTTAAATTCCAACTTCTGGGTGCCAGAACTGTGACAGAAGAAGACCATTTTATTTTAAGAGACCTAATTTTTGTTAGTCAGCATCAAAATAGTAACAGCCTTTCAGAGGCCCACGCAATTCAATATACATGTGAGCAGTCATTTGCTCCAACTTCAGCTCTTGTGTTACCAGAAATCATCTTTGGCTCCTGATTTTTTGATTGTGCTTGGAGTGGATATACTCATTCACTGAATTACTCTACAAAACCCTTATCCTAATATCTGATGTGAGTGCCTAGCAGGGGTAACTGGGAATTACCAGGATTCAGGACAATACCCCCACAGATATGCCCACATACCCATCTGATGGAGAAAATTCTTCAACTAAAATTTCCTTTACCCAGTTTACAGGAGTTAAATTTCCTCAGTGGTGCAAAGTGTTTCAAATAAGGTGGAAATACATATAAGACACTTTGCAAAAATTACACTAGGATTTCTTTTTTAATTTAATTTAAATCAATTAATTTATCTATTACAATTTATTCACTTTGTATCCCCTCTGCAATCCCCTTTTGTCCTCTCCCAGTCCTACCCACCCTCCCTCTTCTTCCTCTGTGTCGCTTCCTTAGACACCTGATAGAGGAGGACCTCCTCCCTTTCCATCTGACCCTGGCCTCTGAGGTCTCATCAAGGATGGCTGCATCATCTTCCTCTGTGGCTTGGCAAGGCTGCATCCCCCAGGGGGAAGGTGATCAAAAAAACAGCCACTGAGTTCCTGTCAGAGAAAACCCCTGTACCCCTTACTAGGGAACCCACTTGAAAATTGAACAGCCTATGCACTTCCTTTGAACAGGGGGTCAGGGTCCTATTCATGCAGGGCCCTTGGCTGGAGTATCAGTCTCTGCAGGACCCCTGGGCCCAGATGTTTTTGACACAAAAATACTCAACAAAATACTTGCAAACGGAATCCAAGAACACATTAAAGATATCATCCACTACGACCAAGTAGGCTTCATCCAGGCATGCAGGGATTATTCAACATACGAATATCCATCAACATAATCCACCATATATACAAACTGAAAGAAAAACAAAACCAAACCACCTGATCATCTCCTTAGATGACGAAAAAGCATCTGACAAAATTCAACACCTGTTCATGTTTAAAGTTTTGGAGAGATCAGGGATACAAGGCACATACCTAAACATAGTAAAACCAATGTACTGCAAGCCAAAACCAACATCAAATGGAGAGAAATATAAATCAATCCCACTGAAATCAGGGACAAGACAAGTCTGCCCACTCTCTCCTTCTCTCTTCAACATTAGGATTTCTTATCCAGGGGAGAGAAGAAAGAATCCAAGGTAGTTAGGAGAAGAACAGAACAATAAATAATAAAAAAAACTTATTAAAAAATTCAGGTAAAGGTTTGAATGTTGAATTCCAGAAGGGAAACAGAGATATCAATTATAGTCTAAGGATGAAAAAAAAAAGATCCTGTCTTCTAAGAAAAAATAATGTTCTCCTAGAGTCAGTCTAATGAAAACAGTCATAGATATTCTTTGTCTGGGATAAAGCCTGAATGTGCATGCAAGAGCCTGCATGTTGGTCAAGAGGATCTTGTTCTTTGAGCCATCTCCTTCAGATCTCCTGTGCACTTCCCCATGGCATTTGGGATTTAAGGCCAAAACTCTTAGTAATTGCTTGCATTCAACAGGATTTTTACCAAATTAAACAATTAACTAGCATATCAGCAAATAAAAAATAAAATGCAAAACAAACAAATCACCACAATAATAAATTCTTGAGTATCTTCTTATTTTGAGCCAACTAAGTAAAATATTATAGAATGACTGACAAAAGGGGAATTCATTAAAAATATAACTGCCTAATTATGTGTGATGAGATGACTGTAAAACACAGAAGATATTTAAAAACCTAATTAAATTCAATGCATATACTATTTTAAAAGTCCTTACATCCTGATCCATTAAAAACTACAAAGAAAAATTTAGATAAAAGTCACAATGATTCATTGTGAAATGACTCAGAAAGGGAAGTAATCAAAACCCCAACAGGAAAATGGGGCCCAAGAAAATTCTTGGATTTATAGTCCAAAACTAGCCGACTCAGAGACATTTATTAATCTGAAATTTAAAAACTACATATGCAAGCCATCTATATGCTGTAAATCATTGTCTAATTTTTGTCATGGTTATAATTTGCTTTCTGCTGCTATGATAAACTGTACAACCAAAAGCAACTTAAGGGAGGAAAGGATTATTTTATCTTATACTCAGTCATCAAAGAAAATCAGGACAGGGACTCAAGGCAGGAAAATGAAGTATAAACCATTGATAAATGATGCTTCTTGGATCTATCTCCAGCTGGTGTATGCTCAGCAAGCATTTTTAAAGAGCCCAGGCCCACCTGGCTAAGGAGGTGACATCTACTGTGAACTGTGCCCTTCCATATAAACCAGGATTCAGGACAATACCCCCACAGACATGCCCACATACCCATCTGATGGAGAAAATTCTTCAACTAAAATTCCCGTTGTCCAGGCATGTTATTGTTACAAACTAGGGTTGCTTGGGAAGAACTAAACTTCAATTGAAGGATTACCTTCCTTAGATTAGTCTGTAGTATATTTTTGTAATTACTAGCTGATGTAGAAGAATCCAGCTCACTCTGAGCAGAAATACTCCCAGGTTTGTCTGACGCTGTATTAAAAAGTAAACCAATCAAGCCAGGGGTGCAAGCTAGCAAGCAGCATTCCTCCTGGACCTTCATGTCAGTTTCTTGAATTCCCTGGTTGATTGAATGTAACCTCTAAGGCACATCATCACTTTTCTTCCCCAAGTTCCAGACTGTTGTTGCCCAGCAACAGGGAAGCAAAGTAGAACAGCAACCAAGATTAGCTATCACTATCACAGTATGGAATTTTCTTACTGATTTGACTGATTCTGGTCCTTGTCAGAGTAGGCTTTAACAAAATCAGGTTAGAGAAGGACAGATTATCTTTGTGTTAGAAATGGACCACACATTTATCCATAGTTCTTTCTCTCTGTGTCCACCATGCTTGCTTGACTTAAGAAGGTGTCAGTCCTTTCTCCTGGAGACATTGCAGGTATGGCTGGTTTGTTACATGTGTGTCAGTAGGTGACAGCAAACAGAGAGGCTATGTCTATACTCAGTGTTCTGAACTATAATCATTCGAATAATTAGTACCCTAACACTCCCTGGAAAAGGTGAGCCTGAAATGACCACCAGTCTGGTGCCAGGCAGGCCTGGACAGGTTTCCAGTATAAGCAGCAAGCTGGAGCCTCGAGATTCAGATTCAGGCAAATTTCCCAAGGGGTAACTTGGGTAATTCTGGTGAGGAGCAAGGCTGAGAAGACCACCAGACCAGTGCCATAGTGCTTGGGCAGGAAGGTAGCCTGAGATCACCCCCAGTTTGGTGTTGTGGAGTCCTGGGGGCTGGGGGGATGCAGGTCATACCCAAGAAGACTCCTGCTCAGCTCTATAATACATAAGCAGGACATTCTTGAGACCATTCCTGAGACAATCCCAAACACTCAGAGACCCCAGGTATCACTAAGAAGATCAAGTAAGTGGTGAAGAAATAGAAGAGAATGAGAAGCAGAAGGATGTGGGCACAGTGAAGAGAGGCAGAACTGGAGACTCAAGGGTAGTGAGGAACAGGCTGACATGAGTAGCTGCTGATGCCACCTAAGACCATGGTGTGGTCCAGGCCTGGCCTGCCACTGGGGCCATGTTTGGGTCCCTGGCCCTGCAGCAACAGGGGTCTGTTACTATCAAAGGCCACATGGACGTCCCAGTTCTGAGTACCACCAAGGGACATGTCGATGTTCGAAGGATGTGTAGAACTGGCACCGCCTCTCACCTAGACATTATGGGAGAGCTGGCCCTGAGGCTTGAGAGCAGGAGAGCTGACCCTTCCTCTAGTCAGGTGCAGCACTTGGGAAAGCAGGTGCTGCACATTGCTGGGGTTGCAGCTGAGCTGGCAATGAAGATGTGAGACTGGGAGAACCAGGTGCCTGACAAGCTCAGATACATCTTAGGGCCAGATCCAGAGTTTTGAATTGGCTCACTCCAACATCTACCCCATCAATGAACTGCTGGAGTACCTGAACATTCCAGTCCTACAGATCCGAAACTACAGGATCTCCATGACACAGAGTCCCAGTGAGGTTCTAGTACTGATAGACTAGAAGAACCCAGAGGCATCAGAGCAGACCAGGAAGTCACTGCGATGAACATTTGCAAGCCAAGAAGAATGGACAAAAAGAGTATACTGTGGGACACACTGGGACACACTAAAGTTTCTACAACGGAATTTTTTTCTCTGTTGGAAAGGAGGTGCCAAGGTGGAGAATGGGTACGAGGGAAGGAGGAGATGAGTGGGATTTGGTTGCATAATATGAAATTCACAAAGAACCAATGAAAAGTTAAAAACAACAACAAAAAGATGTCAGTCGATACTGCCACAGCCACTTACTTGCTCTGCTCACCTGTATGAAATAGGTTGTAACAAAATGAAATTTTTTTCAATCTTATGTGGGTAGTGTTTATTAAGACCTTTACTTCATATTTTTATTCCAGTTTTTTGTGTGTGTGAGTGAGTGGCTCTAGCTAAAGTCAGACTTCAGACTAGTGAAAAAGAGACATGATCTAGCAAGGAATACTGTTTTGAATCAGAGGAAATGATACTCTAAACTAAGGCAGAATTTTCCAACAAACTGTACATGAATGCTAAAAAGAAAATGTGTACTCATGTTCACGGTGAATGCATATGCGAATCTGAACTTGGTTCTGAGTGTAGGTGCTGCATGTACTTTGTGAATGAGTGGCTGCAAGTTTCCAATACCTGTACCCTATTTGGCTTTGTGAAAGTAAGTGCCTCAAGTGATTTTTAAGTTTTCTTTATTATATTTATTTATTGTGTTTGTGTGGGGTGGGGATGCATGTTCCACAGAGTGTGTGTGTAGATCAGTGTAGAGTTTGTGGGAGGTGGTTCTCTTATTTGATCATGTGGGACCTTGGGATTGAACTTAGATTGCCAGGTTTGATGACCTGCTGAATCATTTTGCCTACTCTTCATGACGTGTGTGTATATATATACACATCATATATATATATATATATATATATATATATATATATATATGATGAAAATTTCACTTTCCAATCACTGAACAATGTGCTGAGCAGAAGCATGTGAGACAGCAGGTCTCCAAGGTCTTTGCCTGTAAGTCTCTTCATTGTTCAAAAATCCTCACGAAAACATCTTAATCATTAATAAGAATGCAAAAAAAGTACAGCGATATGAAAACAATTCCTTCACAGATAAACATATCTGGAATCCAGCTGTTTCCGAGTCTGAGTTACATCTGACCTCATTTATTCCGGTTTTTTGTTTGTTTGTTTGTTTATTTATTTATTTTTGTCAATATAGCCATGTATATTGGCAGAACCTCAGTATGTTACTCTGAGGGTCCATAATAAAATAACATAAACTGGGCAGCACTTAAGAAGCATAAATTTAGAACTCACAGTTATTGAGGCAGAAAAAACTAATGCCAAGTTGCCAGCAGATTTAGTGTGTGCTGAGGTCCACTTCCTGGTTCTTGGAGGCAAGAATTACGTCCTCCCTTGCTGGAAGATTGGACTAGATTCAATGGGGGTAGATTCTTCCTCTGCAGACAATAGCGCCGTTCATGAGTTCGCTACCATTAATAAATGCTGTAGTTTGTAGGGCAGGTGGACTGTGCCATCAGGGAATTCGGCATGCAGCTAGAGCAAGGTAGAGACATGTCCAAACCCCGAAAATCTCATTCTTGAGACTGGAAGGAGTATGGATCGCTCCCTCCCTGTTCTGTGCCAGCATACCAGGATGAACACAGTCTTGACACCCCATCTGCGCCATTTTCAGAGTAGTCATGTAACAGTGTACTCGGATTTCCATGGAAATAAAGTATCATCAACACCCTACCCCCAACGTAGAAATCTCTTCCCACTCACCCATGTTTAATATAGCCCTTGTTTGCCCCTAATAAAGGGGCACAAGGTATTTCACTGAATATCATCTCAGATTTTTAAATTTAAGCACTAATTCTTACAGAGTAATTCTTGAAGTGTTGTTTCAGAGAAGGTTTTGTCTCCCATTTACCATCGGATTAGAACCCTTAGATCCCTAAAAAGAGATCTGGGGACCCTGATCTTTCTGTCTTTCCTTTACACTTTGGTTGTTGTGAGGTGAGAAGCTTTGGTCCATACACATTCCTGGTCACGACGCACCATCTTAAAACACAGGTCAAAGCCAGAGTCAAGCAGATGTGGAACTGAAACTTCAGAACCAAGACTGAAAGCAAGGTTTTCCTTGTTTTAAGTTGTTTATCTTAGGAATTTTGTTAATGAGAAGACATTTAACAAATGTCCTTAGCATGTTCGAGAAAAACTTCCTCCCAACACTAGTGTCCATTAAGGGAGCGTTTCAAACTATGAATATGGAGGGGTTGGTGGGGAGACTAACATGAGACTAACATTCAGCATATGAAGGTGGAGAGGTGAGTGGGGCCTCAGTTACTTAACCAAAAACTGAACAAAGAAAAGTTTTGTACAGAATAAAGGAATATTAGTCATTTTTTCTATAAACAAAGCAAGTAAACTAAAACATCTATCTGCTTTCAAAGCTGGAATTATTCAAGTTCAAAAAACTACCACATTCTCATAGTCTGTGAGGACTAGGGAAACCATTCATTAACTACTACAGTGTGTTTTGTTTTTACCATCTCTATATGCCCAGAGTGTAGACCAATATTGTATATTTAATACATACTCAGTAAATATTATATTTATACACAATGATACCTAAATTCTTAAAATGTGCTGAAAAATGCTAAAAAAGGCCAAGTTTTAAAATATATTAGTTCTCTAAATCTGTTTTATTTTCTGGTATCGAATATTCATTCTTATGTATTCATAGATTCTACTGTTTGCTCAAAATCATTTTATAATCTTACTGCATATATGCAAATTTATTAAAATAGGGACTGGAAGTCAATCTTCAATCACAATCGACATTTGTGCCATCATAATATTTATCCTACCAATTTAGGTTATAATAGGCTTTTCATCATTTTTTATTTTAAAAATAAACCTGGTAAAATAAAATCAAGATATGATATGCTTATACTATTTGTTCACTTTTTTTGAAGGCAAGAATTTTCCATGTACTTCAGGTTGACCTGTAACTAATTATCTTCCTGTCTTGGCCTCCTGAGTATGGTATTACAGGTATATGCCACTATGCATGGCAACAGATTTAATATAAAAAAATTGAGTTCTGAAAATAAATAAAGAAAGAAAGATGTCACTCAGGTCTTGGAAGCAGGTAGGCTAATTGCAGATCTTTAGTTCTCCCTCTATTCCCCCAAATCCAATTCCCCAGGCTCAGCAGTCTCTCTCTGAGCTCTGTACCACACCACTTGGGGCAGCCTCCCTTCCCCACCCTTATCTTTTTATTCAGTGGATAACAGAGACCTCCCCTAATCATTGCTTTATCCTAGCCCTATACCCAGCAGGCATTGCCAGGGTAATCTCAGACCAGCGGGCTGGAGATCAGGCTAATTGCAGATCTTCACCTCTATTCCAAATACAATCCCCAGGCTTATTTCCAGCTCTGAAGCACACCACCTGTAGCTTGTCCCCTGCCCCTATCTCCAGAGGATCACACAGCTCTTCCTCTCAAACCTCCTTTCCCCAACTCATCTTATTATCTCAGGCCCCTACTTTTATCAGGCATCCTTTGAGAAACTACTGGTCACTCAGGCCAGGGCAATAGGTAGACTAACTTTAGATCCTCCCCTCTTCCATGTCATCTCCAAACCCCATCCCCCTCTGGCACCCAGATATCTCAAGCAATCCTCCTGTTTCTATCTCCTCTTTCTCTGTGCACCCATCTCCAGTGGATCATATATCTCTTTCCCTCCAAACTTCCTTCCCCCAATTCACCGCATTATTTCAGTCCCCAAATTCAGCCAGAATTCCCTACAAAACTTGCAGGCCAATGCAACCAGAGAAGTAGGTACCCTAATGGCAAATCTTCATCTCTTCCCCAATTCAGCCTCCCAGCCTTACTCCAACTCTTCTAAGAACCAGAGAAGGCAACAGAAACCTAGGAAGACCCCCCCCAATAAAAAGAAGATACCATCACTTAGATGCCAGTATAAAAACAGGCTAGGAAAATATGTCTCCTATTGCCCAGCAATCCTAACACAGCAGGCTCTGAGTATTGCAACATAGATGAAGCACAAGATAATGATCTTAAAATAGCCTTTTCGCATATGATAGAGGTCTATAAATAGAAAATTAATAAATCTCTTAATGAAAACTAAAGCAAACAGAAGAAAGAAATGAATAAAACAGTTCAAGAACTGAAAATGAAAGTTGAAACAATTAAAAAAAACTGAGAGAAATCTGATAATGAAAAATTTAGGAAGTCCATAAGAAAACTCAGAGGCAAGTCTCACCAACAGAATACAAAAGAATCTCAGGCACTGAAGACACAATAAAATACATGACTACCTTGGTAAAAGAAAATGTTAAAGCTAAACAACCCTGGAACAAAACATTCAGGAGCTGTGACACTGTAAAAAGAGCAAATCTAAGAAAAAAGGGATAGAGGAAGGAAGTTAAATGCAGGTCAAAGGAACAGAAAATATTTTCTTTTTTCTTTTTTTTTCTTTTTTATTGTCTTATTTTATTTTATTTTTTTAATTTATTTATTTTTATCTCAATCACAGGTTAGGTACTTTGAATCCCAGGCGTAGCCCCCTCCCCCATTCCCTCCTACCCTCCCACTCCCTCCCTCATCTCCTTCTTCCCCGCCCCCTCCAAGTCCACCAACAGGGGAGGACCTCCTTCCCTTCCATCCAACCCCAGCTTATCCTGTCT
>CM053765.1:84465094-84498152 GCA_028658305.1 Pachyuromys duprasi
ATTTTTTAAGTTGGAAAAATGTTCGTGTATAATTTTCTTATAAATATTTTCCTTTCCTTGGAGCCTGGAGTCTTCTTTTTCATCTCTTCCAATTATTCTTAGGTTTTGTCTTTTAATGGCATCCTTAATTTCTTGGATGTTTTGTGCTTGGGATTTTTCCCGATTTTTTATTTTCCTTGAGTGAGGAGTCCATTACAGCCAGCGTATCCTCAGCTCCCGAGATTCTCTCTTCCATCTCTTGTATTCTATTGTTGATCCTTACCTTTGTGGTTCCTGATCTTTTCTCTAAGTTCTCCAGTTCCAGGTTCTTCTCCCTTTGTCTCTTCTTTAGAGACTCTAATTCTGTTTTCATGCTTTGTACCGTTTCCTTCAACTGATTGACTGTCTCTCCTGTTTTGGATGATTCCTCTCTATTTATCTTTGATTGTTCCTGTATGTGGGCAGTTAATTTCTTCTCCATTTCTTTGAGAGCCTTGTTCATATCCTCTTTTTGTCTCTCCATTTGTTCCTCCAATATCTGCATAATCAAAGCTTTAATATAATTTTCCTGTGTCTCCGCTGAATTAAAAACTCCACTGCTTTTGCGTGTTTCCGGTGGGGCCATGGTGTCCTGATTTTTGTTGGGTGAGTTCTTTCGCCGATTTCTGGGCATTTGTTTATATATAATCAGGGAGCTGTTTGTGTTTTAAGGCTGTACTTCAGTCTGAATCTGTCAATCTCTTGTGTAGGAGTATTCTTCAAGAAGATCAGGCATTTCCGGTGGTTTGTGCTGTGTGTTTTGTCTCAGTTAAACTCTGTTGTGGGCTCTGTGTGCCCAGCTTCGTGCTCTGTGTTAGAAGCTGTGAGCACTGCAGGCTGGTCACCCCTCTGGTCTGGAGTCTTTACTCCTCACTCTGTGCTAGAGTCTGAGTGTCCAGGTTTTAGATGTCAGCTGGGGACTGTGGACTCCTCCCTGTGCTTGCTGCTAAGGGCTCTCCCCTGGAATGGAGATTTGGCACCTTCTTCTGTGCCAGCGGCTGTGCACCACGGTCTGAGATGATATTTGGGACACACACAGTGGGTTTGGTTTGGTGTTCATCAGCTGTATGCAGGGCTGTCTGAAATGGTGGCAGAGGCCTTCTCTGTCTGGCCTGTGGACAGACACCCGAACTGGGGTTTTTGCTGGCGGATGCCTGCAATTTTTGCCCTCAGTGTGCGGTCTGGTCAAGATGGTCCCAGGATCCTCTCAGTGGTGGGTTGAGACAGAACTCGGGTTCCTCTCAGATCTGCTGGCGGACTCACACACTGACTGAATTTTTGCTGGCGGAAGCGTTTGGCTTGCGCCCCAGCAGTGTGTGGACTGGTCAAAATGGTCACCCAATCCATTCAGTCTGTGGTCGTTCTGGCGATTGGTTTGCGCCCACTGCACACTCGTGGGTTCAGGCAGAACTAGGTTTCCTCCGAGACACGCCGGTGGACTCACACACTGACTGAGTTTTTGCTGGCGGAAGATTTCGGCTCCTGCTCCCGCAGTGTGCGGACTGGTCAAAATGGTCCCCCAGTCCACTGAGTCTCCAGTGTTCCGATGATTGGTTCGTGCCCGCAACACACCTGCGGGTTGAAGCAGAACCTGGGTGCAGTGTGAGCTCGTAGGGTGCAGTTCAGTGAAAACGGCACCCGGCTCCTCCTCAGACTGCCTGCGAGACTGTGTGATCCAGTCTATTATGGCGGGTGCGGGCGCCCAGCGCAGCTGCTTGTTCAGATCAGAGCTGTGAGCTGCTGGTCACCGGGAAATTTTTCCAGGTAATAACTGGGTGTCTCTAGGGTTTTCCCACTTGATTTTCTCACCTTAGGAGTTCTGCTCACCTGACACTCACAATGCTGGCGTTTTAGGTCCCAGAGTTCAGTCTCCTGGTTGCTGCGTTGTTTCTGCTCTCCTACTCCTCAGACACAGTGTTCTCTCGTGGCAGCCATCTTGGATCTTCTGATATCTTCTTAAATTTCTTTCTTCAGAAACTTGAAGTTTTCTTTTTTTTTTTTTTTTTCAAATAAGTCTTTCACTTGCTTGGTTAGAGTCATACCAAGGTACTTTATGTTGTTTGTGGCTATGGGGAAGGGTGTAGTTTCCTTAATTTCTTTCTCAGCCCTGTTGTCTTTTGTATACAGAGGGCTACTGATTGAAGTAATTTTGCATCCAGCCACTTTGCTGAAGGTGTTTATCAGCTGAAGGAGTTCTGTGCTTGAATTTTTGGGGTCTCTCATGTATTCTATCATCTCATTTTCAAATAGTGATACTTTGGCTTCTTCCTTTCCAATTTGTGTCCCCTTGATCTCCTTTAGTTGTCTTATTACTCTAGCTGGGACTTCAAGTTCTATGTTGAAGAGATATGGAGAGAGTGAGCAGCCTTGCCTTGTCCCTGATTTCAGCGGGATTGATTTCAGTTTCTCTCCATTTAGTTTGATGTTGTCTATAGGCTTGCTGTATATTGTCTTTACTATGTTTAAGTATGTGCCTTGTATCCCTGATCTCTCCAGTACCTTAAACCTGAATGGGTGCATTCATGTTTGGATTTTATCAAATGTTTTATCTGCATCTAAGGAGATGATCATGTGCTTTTTCTCCTTCAGTTTGTTTATATGGTGGATTGCATTGATGAATTTTCATATGTTGAACCACACCTGTATGCCTGAGATGATGCCTACTTGGTCATGGTGGATGATATCTTTTAAGTGTCTTTGTATTTGATTTTCAAGTATTTTATTGAATATTTTTGCATCAGTATTCATAAGAGAGATAGATCTGATGTTTTCTTTTTTTGTTGGATCTTTGGCATGATATTTTATATAGTTCCTAGGGATCTAAACTCAGGACCTTGTGGTTAGATACCAAGCATGAATCCACTCATGCTGTTGGTGATTGATATAAACTAGTGGTAGATAGGATGAGGTCAGCAGCTGTGACTGTTTCCCTTTTTTGAGGAACAATTATTAATACTAGATTTACAGACACTTATGAATAAGTGTATTTACAGTACAGCTACTAATGCATGGACTTTCTTTCAAGACTCAATAGGGCATCTCAATGATAAATTTGTAAGATTAGTTATTTGTAAAACTGGAATAACACTAATGACTAATGTTTATTTGAATTTTGTTGTTAACACACACTTCTTTCCTGAAGATGAATGTAAAGAAAGTTGACATTAATCTTTGGGGATTAAACTTTTAGGCTGAAATAAAAGTACAGATAGAATTGTATTCCTTTTATAAGCACTCATAGGGTCACTAAGCATCTGTGATAAGCCACGAATACCAAGCCTTCCCCCTGATCTCTATGCTAGCTAATTAACTGTATAGAAATGAAGTCGAAAGGGTTCTTAGCAGGTCATGTTACTGATAGCTTCTTTATTTTGTGCGTGTGTATGTCAGAAGTTTGGTAAACAGCATGAACATAACACTTCATAAACACTTATTTTAACACTACCCACAATCTCATTATTGTCCAATTATTTCTTTTTATTATTTCTTGTGAAGGAAAAATAATATTACATATGGATCAATTCCTCAAGAAAACTGATAAATTTCTTTGTCAAAGAACTTAAAGGGGAAGGCGGCACAGTGTCTCTGGAAAAAATGCATCTGCAATTGATTTCAAAGATAAAGGGAAAGCACAAAACCAAGAGATATTGATATAGACAGATGAATACAGATGGTTAAGTAATATACAGCTACATGTAAATATACAATATATAGAAAAAGCATTTCAACATTTGATTACTTGAGCAGCTAATATTGGTAAACTTTATAATCTTCTATTAACCTTTAAAATGGTTCAGTAGTAGAGTTCAATATAATATTAACAATTCTGGTTGGCTCTTTCAAAAAGTAAGGTAAAAAGTAAAATTTCCTTGAATCTAAAACAGCAGTAAGAAAGAAAGAGGAGGAATAAGGGCAGACAAGAGAGTTGGGGGGGAAGATGGAAGAAGAGAGGGGACTGGATGGTGGATCAAGGAGAAAAAAAGGAGTGTAGGAAAATCCATAATGCTGAAATAATGCAGACCAAGCTGAGACAGACATGAAGTTTAGAAAGATGATTTTTAGCCTATAACTTTAATTCACATAGAAAAATGAAATAATATTTTAAGTTTGCTTTCTCTTTTTTGCTTCATTCTCAAAGTTAATTTCCAGACTTGCATTTATCTATTTTTTAAATCACTTTCATATTTAATTTCTTTCTGAAATTATGGGACACATTTCAAATTAAATTTGAGAATACCTTTATACCTTTGGCATTTTGAGGGTCTTAATAACGTTTAATCTCATGGCAGAATCACTAATAAGATATATTGCATAACATGGCTAAGTATACGTAGCTGTAGAAAAGTTGAATACAAATTGAGTTTTTAATTTTGACTTCTGATCATGATTTAATAAAATAAAAGTACCTTTTTGCAGTATATAACCAAAATGAATGGATGAAATATTTGAAACAACTCATTTAACTCATGAGACAACTAGCAGTAAAATACTTATTACTGAAAAGAGAGAAAGTGAGGCTAGGCTCAGGGCTGCTTTTATATTTACTTTATTTATCCATCTATCATCTATATAAATATTTGATTACCTGTGCATGCATGCTTGTGTGTGTGTATGTGCATGCGCATGCACGTGCATGTGTGTGCGCCCTTGCACACAGGTACCAGTTAGCCTGTGTTGGTCAGAAGATAACTTGCTTGGGTCCTTTTCTTTAAACATAGGGGTCTTGTGACTCAAAGCTGTGTCAGGCTTGGTGCACTTTACTCACTGAGCCACAACTCTAACCTCATTTAGGTTTGCAGACAGGATCTCCCTTTGTTGCTCAAGCTGTTCTATAACTCATTACATAACCTTGAACTCTTGGCAGTTCTCCTGCCTCAACAACCTGAGTACTGGGTAAATAGATGTGAACTGCCACACTCTATTCCCACTTTTAACTGGAGGAAATTCCTTCTCAGGTGCAGTCAGGGAAATCCACGACAGGAGATTCAGAGAAGTAAAGAATTAATTATCCAAACTCAAGGTGAGAATTATTTATATGCCTGTGGTATGTGTGTATTTGTGTGTGTGTGTGTGTATTTATCTAACCATCAAACTGCAGCCCACAAACAACTATGCTATTATATGTTAACCAAAATTTTAAAATAAAAAGCTTAAAAAGGACAGGATTGCTAGCTTGCTTGCTTTGCGCACTGTATACTCTATAAACGTGTGGGATTATCACACTCCAACCCATGATCATGTACAAAAATAATAGTAATTAATAAAGAAGTAGAAAAAGAATGTGTCTGTGTGGCCAAGGGAAAGAAAACCCCATGGAAAGTGCTGTATGTGCCTTCATTTGCTGCTCTTAAATCTGGAGCAGAAGAGGGTGCTCCTGCTTTTAATGACAATTGTGCTGATTTCCAGTATCTGTTGCAGTGTTCTGCTCATGTAGGAAGTGAAGAGCAGGCACAGGCTAAGCACAAGATATTTCCAAGTAAAGAAGCAGCATGAGGGATGTGAGAACCGCATGATTTCCAAATATTTAAAGCTGCACATAGCAGGGAGCTCCCACAGAGAGACCCATTGAACACATATCAGTCAACAGGATCTATTATCCTAACACTGGGATGAATAAACTTTTCCTAGAATATATGCCAAGCCTCACTTTTTTCCAAAGAAAACCCCTAAAAACTAATTCTTAAAATGTTTGAAGAAACACAGAATGACTAAACTAAAGCAAATATTCTTTTAAGAAAAAACAAACAAACAACAACAAAAAAATCCACAAAATGTGTCATTCAGAAAGCACCACGACTGAATTACTTACCAAAACCCCCAATTCAGAACACTGCTGGGTTGAACATCACCCTTAAACACTGTGTGTCGGGGGGGAGACATTGTATGTATAAAATAACTTCCATGATATACAGTGGAAATGTTGGGGGAAACTTGCCCTGCAGGAATAGAACTTGAAATGACAAAAATGGGCAACAATAATAAACCATAAACAGTAGTGAAAGATGGTATTAAGGAAAGAATAACAAATACATATGATAACAAAATACCTTTCAAATGAAACAGGAAAATAATAGCATAGTGTGGTGAATAGGTAAATGTAGATAATTTCACAATGAAACATCTATTAAATAATAATGTCTATTCAATTTTTGTAATGACCATTGAAACTTATACCTTTTTAAGGAATGGGTTATCCATTTTGGAATTGTTAGCCAGTGAGAGCCATCCCACAAACTCCTTCCAAACATTATATCCTATTGACAGTGCTAACAGTTATCCTACAGAACTTGACAGTAAGACCCTGTTATTGAAGGTCTACATTCTTGAGCCACTGAACATAGAAATGTTAAACTAGTCCTAACCTGAAAGCTACATTTCTAACTGGATGTATTTCACAATGCTGGAAAATGCTATGCTGGATCCTGGAAGAGAAAGGTATTAATCATAAGTAATCATCAATCATACCCAATAATGACAGCCTGCCAAGACATGCCTACTGTGCAGTAGTGACAGAAATGCAACAGGAAGAACCAATTACTTTCTACATAGGGTTAGGATCTGGTCCACAAAACGAAACACATACCTGGTAACCTTACTGGAGCTAAGAACACATGGACAGACAGGTCCTAGGTCCTAGGAGTGAGCCTACTACAATTACTCTGCTGAAGGGACATAGTATAAACTGACTTCTGATAACGTGTCACCATACTCACAGATTAGTGCATCTCTCTACAATCATTGAAGAAGCTTCTGTTATGTAGTAGTGGATTACACTTATCTCAGAGACCCAGAACTGGTCATGGTACAGAGAATATTTTTAGTTTTGAATGAGTCACAATTCATTAATATAAAATTAATTAACATAAATCCAATTAAAATTAAAATATAAATTTTAACTATATGTAAAGTATGCATGTAATTAAAATTTTTGTATTTAAATATAATGAAATATTTAAATAAAGTAAATTTTAATTATGTTTATATAATTTATTCATGCTACCTATTTGTATAATATATTCCATTTCATAAATTTTATATATGGCAATGTTATCTTGGTGCATTTAATGTTTATAATAGATTTTCTCTAGTCCATATTTAATGTTATCAATACTTATTAGAAAATATTAGTAATCTAATTATGAGGCTGAATATTGATTGTTAACTTGACTGGATCTAGAATCAACTAGGGGACACTCTCTTTGCATCTCTGTCAGGGATTTTCTAGATTTGGTTAGCTCAGGGAGGAAGCCACACCCTTACCGTGGGCAAAAACAGTCCATGAGCTGGGGCTCTAGGTTGCATATAAAGAGAAATCATGTTAATCATGCTCATCACCTTGGCTGGTTCTACAATCAGCCAAGAGAGAAGCTTCTGGTCACATCTGTGAGCGACTTTTAATTAAATAATTAAAGAGGGAAGGCACATCCTAAATCTGGAGGGCATCTTCCAGTGGTGTCTTAGAAAGAAGGAGGTTCAAAAGGAAAACATTTCATGGCCAAGTTTATCCACCCTGTTTGCCTTAAATCTCGAAAACCCACTTAGTATTATTTTTGTCGTGTGAGGTTGAATAGGAATCCATATTTTGAGAAATTTTAGGGATGTCAAATGTAAAATAGAATAGGCACCTGGTAAATATTGACAATGTCAATTTCCTTATTAAAGTATGCACAGCGTAATTGCAAAGAGCAAGCTGTTACCCAGCATACCTTTCCGTGTTATAGAAACCAAGATCTCAGCTACAGTGGCCTCATGCTTCCTTCCACCCCAACTACTTTCCTTTTCCTACCCTGAAGTAGCCAAATGATAAACATAAAAAACAGTGTAAAATGGAGCTACTTAAAAAAATTTTTAAACAACGCATTTATTTTATTCTGGTCCCACCCACTTTCTCTCCTTTTCCCCTATTCCCTTCCCTTAGTCCACTGAAAGAGGGAGTCCTCCTCTCCTGACATCTGATCTTAGCTTATCAAGTCTCATCAGGACTACCTGGATCTTCTTCCTCTGTGGCCTGGCAAGGCTGCCCCGCCATGGGGAAGTGCTTGAAGTGACCAAAAAGCAGACAAAGGAGGAGTTCACAACAGAGGCAGCCCCTGCTCCTCTTACTTGGAAACCCACGTGGAAACAGCTGCCTATGGGCTACATCAGAGCAGAGCTATGGGTCTTCTCCATGCATGGTCACTGGTTGGTGTATCAGTCTCTCCAGGCCCACCCTGGGCCCAGTTTTTTTGACTTTGTTGATCTCCTTATGGAGCTCCTGTCCCCTCCAAGTCTTTCTGTCTCCTCCTTCTTCCATAAGACTCCCTGTGCTCCGCCCAAAGATTTTTTCTTTTTTTATTTCAATTTTTATTAATTACACTTTATTCACACTTTGTATCCCCCCTTAAACCCCTCCCTCCTTCCCTCCCAGCCTTCCCCTCTCCCCCTTCTCCACACATGCCCTTCCCAAAGTCCACTGATAGGGGAGGTCTTCCTCTTCTTCCTTCTGATCCTAGTCTATTAGGTCTCATCAGGAGTGACTGCATTGTCTTCCTCTGTGGCCTGGTAAGGCTGCTCCCCCCTCAGGGGGAGGTGATCAAAGAGCAGGCCAATCAGTTCATGTCAGACATTCCCTGTTACCATTACTGTGGAGCCCACTTGGACACTGAACTGTCATGGGCTATGTTTAGGTTATCTCCATGCATGGTCCTTGGTTTGAGTATCAGTCTCAGAAAAGACCCCTGGGCCCAGATTTTTTGGTTTTGTTGCTCTCCTTGTGGAGCTCCTGTCCTCTCTAGGATTTTACTCAGCAATAAAAACAAAACAAAACAAAAAAAAACAAAAAAAAACAATGAAATCATGAAATTTGCAGGTAAATGGTGGGAACTGGAAAAGATCATCTTGAGTGAGGTGTCCCAGAAGCAGAAAGATACACACAGCATATACTCACTCATAAGTGGATATTAGACATATAATATAGGATAGACCTACTAAAATCTGTACACTTAAAGAAACTAATCAAGAGGGAGGACTCTGGCTAAAATGCCCTGTCCCAAGTTTTGTTAGTCTGAGCATCTGCTTCCATACCCTGTTGGGTGGAGCCTTTAGAGGACCTCTATGATAGGCTCCCGTCCTGCTCCCTCTCTTCTGCTGCCTCCAGTATCACCCTGTTTGTCATTCTGAATGAGATTTAAGCTTCCTCCCTAGAGGAGCTACTTTTTAATAGTATCTAACTGCTTTCAGAGACAGATGCTCCAACTAGGAAAGGAAAAGTCCTGCAGTAAAGACAGATGGCTATGCACTTGTAACATTTCACATTGTGGAGGCCTCAAAAAGAACCCCTCCAAAAATGGTACTCTTTGGGTACTAATTACTTCACGAAGAAGAATGTAGAAAGCGACTAATGCACTGAGGGCTTTTATTTGATGTTTCTCTTTTTTTTTTTTACTGCATGCTCTGTACTTACGCATGTACAAATGGGTCTCATCGAAACAGCATTCTGCATAATTACAGCACACTAACAAGTTACAGTGCAAAAGTGACTGTCATACAGGAGTTGACACAATTGCCGCACACATCTCTCTTTCCTTATCCTAGAGCTCAAGGGTAGGAATATGCAACCCGGAAATGAGTGCGGAGTTGTCCCAATATCCAGAATCCACAGGCAGTAGGTCACTCTCATTCTTTTTTTAGTCCTTCTCAGGTGCCTTAACAGTCTCCTAATCACTGTTTTAAATTTCCAGAGTCCCCATTTCCCTCCCCCTTTGGAGAAGACAGGTGATACAAATCTTTTATTATAAAAGTCCTGGCTTCCATAAGATATATTCATGCAAATGATAAATTCTTATTCTCTTTCTGCTGTTAAGCATTTTTTTTTTCAGTTTATCTGCTAAGTGTCAATTGTAGGACCTTCAACAGGTAGAACACTAACTTTGGCATCTATGTGAGCCAGTTCAAAAAAAAAAAAATCAAGTTCCTTGTATTCAGTCACTTACCCTGAACTAGGAAGTTGCAAGCTTAACATAATCCAGGAAGTGCAACTCTCATAGAGTTTTGATAATGGAAAATCGTGATCATCAGCAAGTATGGGAAACATAACCCAGTAATGGGGAAATGGGACCTATGTTTTCCCCTATTTACAAAAACAAAAGAAATATTTCTGGGAAAAAAGAAAAGCCAAAAGACTAGGTTTCTTTTAGGAAATTCCATCACAGTTAAGTTTATATTTTACTTTCAAAGGACTGTTGCTTTTCAATATGAAGAATGACATTCTTCCAAATACTTTTAACTCCTATGATCAAGTACATTAACTTCATGGCACTGTGGATTTGCTTATTTGTATTAACACTAACCTTGGGATGTTTTCTCCTTGTTCAGTGATAAAGTCTGTGAGGTGAGGAAGCTTGCCTATCCATGTACTTCTTTGATGTTAATATTTGAAAATAACTCTGAGGTGAGAGGTTCTTGCAGCTCTGCGGAAGGATGAGTCACCCACCTATTGTGAAACAGTCACTGCTTCCACTTAATTTCTGTGGAGAGAATCTGTGAGCATTACAGTTCACATCAACAAGCTCTTAGGAGGAGGATGACACTTGGCGTCAGGGACAAATCTGCTGATTTGAGAAGTATTGCTTCTCCTACTGGAACACAGAACTAAAAAAAAGGAAAAAAAAGAGTTCCAGACAAAGGTAACAAACAGGGGAAGGTGACCTGGAGAAGGTCAATGAAAAATGGGTTTCAGGAGGATGCTAATTATATTGAAAAATCAAGACTGGCAAATCATAGGTAACCAGTTAAATGTGGAAAAGAGAAGGACTCTGGAAATTTCAGAGGATTGTGCTCTAATTTTATTTCATATTTTATTTTGTTTGCTTTTAGCTTGTTGAGACAGTACTCCACTGTATAGCTCTGCCTGTCTTCAAATCATCTGTGTATACAGGCTGGCCTTGATCTTCCTGCCTCTGCCTCCTCCAAAACAGGATTACAGGTATGCACCACCCTACTCAGCCTGTTTACTTTTTTTTTAAAGTTAGGTATCTTAAGCTGCATCGCAGTGACACTAAAGTGACATTTCAAAGCTTTCTAGTCTTAGAAGAAAGAACTGTTGTGAGCTTGTGAGTGCTCTGTGGCCCCACATTATTCCTTTCATACTACATTGTTTTTTATTTCTGTCTCTCTCTCTCTTTTTTCCTTTTACTCCCCCTCAGACAGTTCAATTTTCCAGCAGAGCTTCCTTTTCTTTTTTTTCCCCTCCCTATAGAAAGGACTTTCATTACAGTCGATTAGCATTCAACGAACAATCCTTTGGTTCCAACTCCACTTCATTGATTTGCAGAAGTGCACAGGAAAGCTGCTAGCACTAACAAATTGAATTTGACACTAAAATAAGACTCACATGTCAGGCTTTCAGTGCAAGCAGAAGAGGAGAGGCAGAGCAAAGAGGCAAAGTTAGCAAACAGCCCTGGGCATAGAGCAGGTGAATGTGTTTGAAAAGCAGTAGGCAAGAAACCCTGGGGGGCCTTGAAATTGGAGACTGACCAGGACCTGAGACATCCCATGGTTTCTCTGTTGGAAAGGCCACACAGAAAACAGGAAATACAACTTCATCTGTCACAAATGTGGGAAAATTCCAAAACTCAAATTGATGAAGTATCAATTTGGCATGTATCAAAACACCACCCGCAATCTCAGCTAATTCCTAGGTTAGCCCCAAATTCCTCATTAATAAATTGGAACTAGAATAACAAATTAGAGCTCTTATGGCTACAAATGGATATCACCATTGCTCACTGTCTCTGACTGCAGTCAGGGCTCCTCACTCTTATACACAAAGTTGACTGGAAGTTAAGCATCCCCACTTTTTAATGTCTGACCTACTCCTTTTATAGTTTATAGTGGTAGCACTGAGTGCTACAAGGATGACATTTTGAAAATTCCAAAATATTTATTACTTAGATTTAAAAAAAATCATAGCTTTTGAACTAAAAGGGGTACAATATGAATTAAAAAAACCCAAAGCTCAGGGATTTATGATAAGTGCAGGCAACATTAATCATAAATGATGGTAACACAAGATCTGCAGGAGTTCAAACCAGACAAAAGCCTAATGCTGAAAAGGAGTTGTCACAAACTCCCTCCCCTAACCAAGAAGCTATTTGTAATTGATACCTGTTTGGAAAGGGAATATTAGTTGTCTTCAATGGAGTGTCACTAAATATACCAACCACACTCCAAGGAATTCACCATGCCCAGAAGTTGCTGGTCTGTACAAAATGGACTCCACTGGTTTGTGTGTGTGTGTTAGTTGCGTTTTGTTAATTAGTTTTTTGTTTGCTTATTTTTTTTAATTTTTGGATTTGTATATTATTTTTGAAGAGAGAGAGCATGAATGTGAATGGGCAGGGAAATGGGGATGATCTTTGAGTATTTGGGAATGAGGAAAACATGATGAAAATATTTTGTATAAAGAAAAGGTTTAAAAATGACATAGCATGATGTTCTTTTTAAACAACTGTTGTTGAGATGGGTATTTTTGATATTACCTTTGAACAGAGACCCATTCTGAATTTCCCAGGTGATGAGAAAAATGTGATTTTGCTAATTGTAACTAATTATAACTGCCAAATTACAGATAATGTGACTTCCTTTCTCTTTGCCTGTTAATGTACAAGTTATTTAGACTAATCATGTTCTTTATTAGTATCAAACCCACAGTTCCTAGTTCCTTATGGTTTCAAACTCTGAGGAGCCATTCTACTCTAAGTCATAATTTATTCCTTCAATGTAAGAGGTAGATACGAGGTTAATTTGAAAAGACTTTGAAAGATTTTGTTTCCTACCTCATTCATGGAAATTATGGTTCCAGCTGTGAATAAGTTTTCTCCATAATTAGTTAAAGAATCACATTGTGGAAATGAGCATGGTAGTTTGTGTCTGTATTCATTGCACTTGAGAAATGGAGTCAGAAAGATAAAAAGTTGATGAGTAGGCTGAGTTGGGTTATACCCTTTCTCAAAATAATCAATCAAACAAATATACAATCATGTATACATCTCATTTCTGTAGAGGCTCACCCTGTTCCTGTTAAAGAAACAAACTCTAAAACACCTCTCTAACAGGAAACACGTTCAGGCAGTATGATCCTTGGGACAGTTTTGCATTTGATGTCTAAAGAGACAGACCCCAGTAGAAAATTGGAGTCTTTCTTTCTTTCTTTCTTTCTTTCTTTCTTTCTTTCTTTCTTTCTTTCTTTCTTTCTTTCTTGCTTGCTTGCTTGCTTGCTTGCTTGCTTGCTTGCTTGCTTGCTTGCTTGCTTTCTATATGTGTAAATTAATCTCTCTATATGTATAAAGAGATTAAAAGCGATGCTTTAGGTGAGTATGGTCACTCAATTATGAAAGCTCAGAAGTTTCATGATAGTTAATCTGTGATCTGCTTAACTCTATGAGCTGATATTTTGGATCTGTCCAAATATGAAATCCTGAAAGCCAGGGAAACATGCTATAACTCTAAGTCTACAGCTCACGATGCTAAGGGCTGCCTGGAGCAATAGCTGGTGTTTAAGAACGTGGAGTTAGGAAAGTCTGAATCAAACAAACACCTCTTGGCTCTTAGAACCAGAGAATTTCTTTCATTCACCTCTCTATTAATGTGCCCCCTCTAAGCCCTAGTTGATTTAATATTCCTGCTTACACTGAGGGAGAGTTTTTCCCCTACTGAGTACATAAAAATCCTCTACAGAAATGTCACTGTGTGCATATCCAGGGAAGAATAATTGTTCTAAGTGTCAGGCCCTGTATGATCAGAGGTATATTGCCAATGACTACTGAATGACTAACATGAGTACGTGATGTTTCACTTGCTTTCTGTAACCAGGTGAAGCTGACACTCAAAATCAGCAACCACACTATGTGGCGAAGTCAAATGTATAGCTTCTTTCTATGTGCTAGAGATGACGGTACTTAGAAAAGAGTTTTCTTACTTGATAGTTTATTGGGTAATCTCCACAGTGTGTTCTATTCTTTCTTCAAATGTTAGCAGTTTGGTAAACCAGAAAATGAGAATCACAGAAAAGAAAGGATGTTTAAAAGTCTGATATTCTGTCTCCTTTTTCCATTGATTCCCCATGTACCCTTTTATTTATAGACAGAATGAACAAAATATACCTGTGTGGACATCATTGCATGACCACAATAAGTCAATTTTTTTCTGAAACTGATACTTTCTTTACACAGTTATGGAGTCACGGGATAGGAGATGGTATTCTATAGCAAAGCTTACAAGATGTGTAGAGTAGTTAACAGTTATCAAAAACTGTCAGAATTGGAAGTCTGGTCTACCATGTCAGTGATGAAGAAACATTGAGTCTGAGAATGATCAGAGTACTTTAAGTCACACAGCAGAGGATACAGCCATGTAAGTCTTAGAGTTCTTATGCTGAATACTTCATAAGGGCAAAATGTATTCATTATGCTATTTTTATATCTTTTTAAATTTAACTTAATTTTTAAGCTCTTTTGAGAGTTTCACAATTTAATATTGCATATATATGTATATATATATGTATATATTGAGTTGATTTAATATTGTTATATGTACATGTATTTAGGTCAACTACTTGTGACTGGATTCTTCCCTCAACAGTTACTGATTGCTTATATTCGTATGAGGATGAGACCTTGTGAAATTTCTTCTATACATTTTTGCATATATAACTTTTATCAAATCTGTTCTTTGACAATATATATGCATAGAATGCATATTGTCTTTCTGGCCCTCTTTTATTTCACACCCACCTATGTTAGTATTCCTTCCTCTCTACACGTCCTTTTCCCGTGTTCATGGCCTTTTGTTCTGTTTTGGATACACAAGTGTTTAACCAGGTATTTGGGTGTGACTCTAAGTTTGGAGCTATCCATGTGTGCTTGGATCACTCATTATTGAGCACATACCTAAAATTGGAGACTGCCCCACCACTGGAATCCATTAGTAGTCAACAGTTAAAAAATATTATTTAATTGGCCATACTGGTATAAGATTCTATGTACAGTTGTAATCTATGGAACTTTAAATTTAATTTTATATTCCAACACTTTAAAAAAGAATCATGTTTAGTTATTCTATGGATATTTATCAAGAAGTATCTAAAAAACAGGGAAACAACTATGAACAACAAATGATCTTAACAACCTGTCCTTATAAGTTTCACATTTTAAGCTGTGAATCATTCATAGAGATGATTCAGGAATTAGAGTAGCATTAGTTATTATCTTGATACTGTCACACAATATTTGGTTAATGCAATTTAAAGGAGAATAAAAGTTTAATTTGGTCTACAGTTACCCTCTATCATGGTAAGGAGGGAATGATGGGTGGAGTGTGAAATAGCTGATCACATACAGAATAAACACTAAAAAACAAAGGACATCAGTGGTTTAAAATACTGTACAGTGGCTTCATTCATTATTTATATCATTTATTTATTCATTTATGTACACTAGGCATCAATTCCTCACAAGTAGTCATTACAGTCTGAATATAACTGTAAAACCAAACTTGTGAGTGCTGAGCTAAATCTCTGGATCAAAGCATGTCAAAAATACTACAGGATACTGTAGAAAAGAGACTGTGGTTGTGATGATGTTGAAATGGGTTTTTTTCAGCAAGAGTCAAGGATCATTGAATCAACTCTTTGATTGTTTTTGATAGGATTCATGCTTATTACTTTTGTAATAAAACTTAAAGTATACAGATAATCAGCTCTAGTATGACATTTTCAAATGTGTGTCATTGTGCTTTGTGTATAGCACTCACAGGCTAAGCTGGCTCTTGAATGCTGTGTGGACACTGGTTGTTCTGAGGAGATAAAGGAATGAATCCAGGAGAGAGCAGCTGTGGATTATTTAGGGAAGGCTGAAGGTGACTTGGCTATCCCAAATGCCACATGGAAGAGTGGCTTAAAGGTAAATAAAGAATTATGTTAAACATAGATTGTGAAGTATCCTTTAAGTCACCCAAGAGTTTTCAACTTTTTTTTCCCAGTGAAGTGTTCTACATTTGACTTTTTTAAATTATTTGAGAACAGTAGTCAATTTAAGACAGATGAGTCAATACTTCTGAAAATCCCTTAATGGTTTCCAATTTACTAAAGATCAAATGCAACTAATAATGGCAAAGAACTATGTGTTTTCTCTACTTTAACCTTTTCATGTCCTGACAAGCTATCTGTTACAATTATTGCAAACAATGGTGAAGCCTGTCAGCTGGTGTTCAACTTCAAGTGAACTCTAGAATTGGTGTTGTTTTTCTGGAGTCCCTGGGAAATTCTCTCCTGAATCTCCATGTCCTGTTTAATGTATTTCTGGATGTCTTTGATAAATCATCTAACAACTTTCTCTGACCACACTTGTCAGTTTCTTGAAGCTAATGAAATCAGGTACCTTATAAAGAGTAGTCTTACTGACCACAGTTTTGTGGGCTGGGAAACCTAAGATCAATAATATATTCATTGGCTGGTGAAGACATCACATAGATGATGCTTTTCATTCTGTGTTCTTATGATGAAAGAGGCATGGCAGCCTTGGCAATTGCATTTATAGAAGTATTAATTGATTCAAGGGATTCCCCTTAATAACTCTGGTGATAGTTAATCTTCATTGTCCATGTTACTGCATTTAACATTGCCCAAGAAAGGAAACTTTAGGCATGTCTGTGAGAGCCATTCCTAAGAGGCTAACCTGAGATGGGAAGGATTAGCACCTACTCCCCTGTGGGCAGCACTATTCCACGGGATGAGGGACTCAGACTGGATAAAACCAGTACTCATTTCTTCATGGATGCCAGGGTGCATTTGTGGAGTTTAGCAGATATCTTGTGGGAGTCATCTCTCTCTTTGCATTTTGTTGCAGGGAAGCAAATTCAAGTTGTCAGGCTAATAGCCAAGCACCCTTACCCACTGAGCCATTGTTGAGGCCCATTTCTATCCTAATGTGGCATATTTCTATGGATATCTCCCACTCAACTATCTCCCAGCCAACTCTCCTGACTTGAGACTCAGTCAGTGAAGGAGGGTTTTTTTTTTTTTTTAATAGGGCTAACAGGTTTTGGAACATCAAGACAGGCATAGACTCCATGAGAGGTGAATGTTTACCCACCAGTACACAGCATCTTTCTTCTTCAAACAACTTGAACTTATTTGATGAGCCCTGAGTGTATTTTGTGTTGCCTCAAATTCTTCTAATGTGTTATTTGACAATAGTTTTGAGACAGCATTTTCATGCCACCAAATGCACCAAGAAACCTCCAGCCAAAGCTGAGAAAAATCAAGTCATAGCAAGATGAATCAACTAATTGCTCACAGAGGTCTGTTACTCAGCCACTAATTGCAACCTGTTTAAATGTTCCTTTTTCCATGTGTTTCCCTTTACTTACCTTCCTTTTTAGCTACATAACACAGTTTTGTGTGTGTGGAATATTTTATAACAGTGTAAGGTCATAAGTCTAGAAAGGAAAGACTAAAATTACATAAGGAATAGAGGTGGGGAAAGAAATAAAAGGTTATTTTCTTTGTTAAAGGTCAGTCTAGCTGGGCCCCACACATTGATTTTTCTCAGCTGTTAGTTAAACAAGTCTCAAAAATAAATGTATTAAAGGCAATGGTGTGTTTGCAACCATCGAGCTGAGCTTTAATTCCAGAATGCAATCAATATGGCTTTGTGTTTCCATAACAGAACATGAGTAGAAAATCTGTGATTGAGGCATATATGTTGCTGAAATTTCAGGCCAATGACTGCTTTGACAAATGATACCTTGCTTCCAATCAATAACTCATAAGCCACAATTTACTTTTCTTTACCTTGAACTATAACCAAAGAGGCAAATGTCACTATAATTTCCACTTTAACATGGGTAAGACTTGACTGTGTGTATGTGTATGTGAACATGATCCAAAGGGAAGCCAGGACCACCAAAGGCAGCAGTCTTTGCTGTTGGGGACTGAAGGCTCATACAGCTGTGGCTGGAGGAAGTGCTAGTACAGAAATCTGGCAATATGTAATTGGACTTCTAAGGGTCTTTATATCCCTTGATTCAGATCATTGTTTTATGTGTGTCTAGTAAAAACACTATAATGCTTGGGAAATGGACACATTATAAACAATGATATTTATTACACTATGGCTCAATAAAAATTGAAGCAAGCTGATTTTTTAACAGTAATCATTGAGAACAACCTGATTTGGGAACTACTGAGCCACACTAACACAATAGTAAAGTGAAAAAAGAAATACAGGAGAAGCAAAACATATTCTCTGGATTTGTCTATTTGTGTGTATATGACAGACCTCCAACATTATGTATCATTTGTTTTCCAAGTTCTATTAACATGCTATTATTGATATAGTAGCATAATATCTTGGCTTTCAGAATGTCAGACTCTCTAAGGTCCATCAGACAATATTACATTCAGTGATAATTTCAGTATATAAAATTCCCATTATTATGTATTTTCTAAATTTATTATGTGTTATTATTCTTAAAATGAAATTTTATATCTTATGACTTGCTCTATAGAAATAATGTACCGACATCAATGAAGAAAGTATGTACTCATTCTCTACATACAAAGTAAAGATAATCCCCATGCTTAAAAAATAAATGTGTAAGTCAAAAGAAAAATGGAGGTTAGAAATGCTATGTAATGAATTCAGTGGCTGGCTCTTTGATTACCTCACATTCAGGAGGGTTGGAGCAGCCTTACCAGGCCACAGAGAAAGACAATGCAGACAGTCCTGATGAGACCTGATAGGCTAGGTCACATGGAAAGGGAGGAGGACCTCCCCTATCAGTGGACTAGGGAAGGGGCATGGAAGCAGAAGAGAAAGGAGGTCAGGATTGGGAAAAGATGAGGGAGGGGACTACAGGTAGGATACAAAGTGAATAAATTGTAATAAATAAAAGAATTTTTAAAAAATTAATGTTAAATAAATACAAACCTACAAAAATAATTGGTATGTGTTAGCTTTATTAATTTTTGATTACAGCTTTTAAGAAAGACCTTAAAATAGAAAACATAGAAAAACAATAAACACATGGATAGAAAAATCAAATGTAAAGTTTATGAAAGAAGAAATATAAATGGAGAATAATACATGTCAATTTTAAAGATTATAGTCAGTCAAGTACTGAATGCTTGTAGATGGTATAACTTGTCAGTATAATTAGCAACTATATTTTAAAGAATATTTCTCAAGGTTGAAAAAGTAGTTTACGCCATTGCCTGCCTGATGTCAGTGATGGAATCATTTTGTCATGTTGACTCATAGGTCTCCTTAAGGAAGGAGTAGCTGCTTCTTCAAGTGATAGGTAATACCTCAGCATCTCAGAGTTTCTACTTTAAGTCTCCAGCTTATATTTGCTTTAGTCCTACACTCAGCTAGATCAAGCCACTCAAGTGCAGGCCTGCTTGTGTTGTGGTCTGGGTCTGTTTCAGCTTTTGTGGCACCATCTAATATCAGTGAAGTCTCCACATCAGTGGGCACATAAGGTTTTAGCAGAATTTCCTAAATATGGGCATGATGTGTGAGAACTGAAAAAGTCTTATCAAGTATGAGATCTTCATTTTGATAGGCAGTTCATGAGAAGCAATGATTGTGTATTTTAATCTAGAACTATATTCCAGTATATCCCAGAATCTGAAGGACCTTGAATCTTTATTAGGCTCATTTCCAACAATCGTGAGAGTATAAATCTCATTAAGGCCTCTTTGATGGTTAATTTTTCTGATTAACTGTTTTGGGTTAGGAGCTGTCTAGGACATTAGACATGCTCAGGGACAACCCTGAGCATGTCTTTGAGGGTGTTTTCATGGAAAAGTAACTGAGGAAGACCTGGTCTGATGTAGACATTTTTTTTTAATGCTGGAAACATGAGAAGAATAAAGAGGTTTGTGTGTGTGTGTGTGGGGGGATATTTTCCACCTAGTGCCAGTGTTTCTCATTTTGTGTTTCCTGGTCTATCCAGATGTGACCTGTGGAATCTATGATGCCTTCCTCACCATGGTAAGACTATATCCTCTCAAACCCCTGATCAAATTTATTTTTTCTCCTGTAAGTTGCCTCTATCCTGTGTTTTGTCACAATAATGGAAAAAGTAACTGACTTCTTCCAAACATTTGTCTTTTGTTATTCAATTAGCATTATGTCAGTAAAACAGTGGAAAACTGTCTCAGTGTGACAGTTAATATGGTTGCCAACTTAACACACCAGTCAAGGGAAAGCATCTACTGAAGAATTGCCTTCATCAGGTAGGTCTGTGGGCATATTTTTGCAGCCTGTTCCTTTTTTAATTTTATTTTTTTTCACAATTTATTCATTATATATCCCTGTTGAAGCCCCCTCCCTCAACTCTTTTCAGGCCTGTCCTTCCTCCCTCTTTCCCCTCATCTCCTTCCCCTAAGTCCACTAAAAGAAGGAGTTCTTATCCTTTGCCATCTGCCCATATCTTATCAAGTTTCATCAGGATTGCCTGGATCCTCTTCCTCTGTGGCCTAGTAAGGCCACATTGCCAGGGAAAGTGATAAAAAAGCAGGCAACTGAGTTCATGACAGAGGCAGCCCCTGTTCCCCTTACTCAAGGTTCAACAATGGAGGCTGCTGATCAGCAACATCTGAGCAGAGAGTCTAAGTCCTGTCCAAGTGTGGTCCTGGTTGGTTCATCAGTCTCTACAGGACCTCCTGGGCTCAATTTGTTTTTTAGCTTTGCTAGTCTCCTTGTGGGGCTCCTGTCCCATCCACGTCCTTCTATCCCTACCCCTATATTCTTCCATGAGACTCCTTGCACTCTGCCCAAAGTTTGGCTCTGAGTCTCAGCATCTACTTTGATCCCCTGTTGGATGGAGCCTTTCAGAGAACCCTCTATAGCAGGCTCCCACCCTGTTTCTTCTCTTATACTCTGGTTTCTCTTCAGATCATATAAAGTATCCCCTTTTACTAAAGGTTTCCTTTAGTAAGAGGAACAAAGCCACCTTTTTCTTGATTGCTAATCAATGTAGGAGGGCCAGTCCTATGTAGGCAAGGCTATTCTTAGCAAAAACACCTGTTCTGTATCAGAAAGATAGGTGAATGTGAACTTAGGTGAAAGCCAGGAAATAAGGACCCTCCATGGTTTTCTACTTCAAATCCTACCTTGGATTTCCTCAATGATATACAATGACCTGTAAGATGAAATGAACTCTATCCTTCTCAAGTTGATCTTAGTGAAATGTTTATCACAACAGAACCAAACTAGGACACTTAGCTTTCATGATGATCCTCTCAAGTAATATAATGAAGGTGGGTAAATTAACATAGGGGCAATACCATGTACTATCATTACTTTGTATCTCATGCATATGATACACTTTAAATTTATTTTCCTGGAAAATGCTACCCTTTAGTAAAATAGAGATGTCTTTGAGTAAACTACACAGGCATAAGGTTTTAGCAGAATCTTCTAAATAGCAAATAGGCCTTATGAAATGATCCTTATGAAAGGGTCATTTGTTAAGAATATCAAATTGCCAATATCCAGCCTTACCAGGTCACAGAGGAAGACAATGCAGCCAGTCCTGACGAGATCTGATAGGCTAGGGTCAGATGGAAGGGGAGGAAGACCTCCCCTATCAGTGGACTGAGGTAGGGTCATAGGAAGAGAAGAGGGAGGAAAGGTGGAGTTGGGAGGGAATGAGAGAGGGGGCAACAGCTAGGATACAAAGTGAATACATTGTAATAAAAGTATTTATTTGAAGGGCAAAAAAATAATATAAAATTTTTGACTCCAAAAGTTCTGACAGATCAAGACTAGGAACCCAGCAAGATCTAAGTAAACATGTTTGAGAAACATTAAAGAGCCTAGAAACTTAATATTTTCTTGATGCCTTTGAACTTTCAGAAGCAGCTCTCTTCTCCCTTAACAGTTAGTATTTTCCACTTACTTTAAGGCAGTAGTTCACCTGACCATTTCACAGGGATTGCCTAAGGCCATCCGAAGACATAGATGTTTACATTAGGATTCATGACAGTAGCAAAATCACAGTTATGAAGCAGCAGCAGAAATAATTTTACAGTTGGGGCCACTTAACATGAAGAAAAGCATTTAGCTGCAATATTAGGAAGGTTGAGACCACGGTTTTAAGGCAATGCAAGAAACTTGTATTGTGGAAAACTGTATGCACCTTCTTGTGGATCTCTATTATTTTTCACTTGGAGTTTAGAGTCATAACATGGACCTTAAGGCTGCTAAGAAGAGAAAAGTATTGATTGACCTTTGACAGTCAACAAAATAACACATAGGCACCAGTGTTCACACTAAGACATGTTAGGGTGCCATTTTTGTGGTGAAGTACAAATAGGTCTTTGTTTCATCTTCAAACCTAAGTTGCTGAGCTGACAGTTTACTTACTTAAATCTAGAATAGCCTACCACAAACCACTCTTGGAAGTATCAGCAAAATACGTGATAGTTGGGTGTTTGCTTTTACCGAGTTTCTTGTCAGGATCTATGATAGAACAAAATACATTTATAAGTGTGGCACACACACAAAAAAATGACTTGTTAAATTTCTAAGGGAATTCAACTTTCAATAGATGATTTTAATTTTGGAATACAATCATATATTTTTTATATCTGTGTTTATAGCAAATGTTAAAATAATGTAAAACAGGTGGAAAAAGAGGTTTAGCCAATGTTCATATGAAGTAATTATTTTTTATTTTACTTGCTATTGTTTTACTTGCACCTGAGAATCCAATAGTTTTTTTTTTTAGTATTTTTATGTGAAATCTGATACCTATATCAGATATTTAAATTTTAATTATTTTTACTGAACTTTTGGTTTAGAATAATGACTTGATATCCTGCCATTCAATGTGTGTTATAGGATACGAACTCAGAAAGGTCCACACTGTCATTCAACATATACTGAGTGGCTTCTCCAAACCAACTATCTTTTCATAAACTCCTTGATTACAGCATGATTGATTTCTGCTCCCATGAGATTCAGTAGTTTGTAAGTAAATTGTGGTAAGATGCATTGAACTGAAAAGATAAAATAACCAATTCTAATGGTTACAAACAATGTTTCATGGGGGCTATTTTAGGTAGCTTTACGGATGAAATATTTTCTGTTGTGCTAATGAGCAGTGATTTTTATCAGAAGTCATTGTCATACAAACAATTCATAATATCAAAGTTATTTTATATCTTTGTGATATTTATATCAATCAGATTCATATTATTGAAGGCTCTTTTGTAGGCATAATGCTCATAGTCACCCCTTTTGCTTCATTTTTGCGTTAATAGTTCATCAACTAACCCATTTTTTTTTTTTGTCCATAAAGAGACAATGAATTTCCCAGTAAGAGAGTTCCCCTGTCTCTTAGCTAAGCATTGGTACTCCTTCAAAACCACTATCAGCTTTTCTGTGATACTTTACATAGTCTTGCTTGAAAGAACGAACTGTTCTCTTCTTTTTCATCCTATGTTTCCTTGTGTGCATACTCAAAGAGGAAAGCAAAATATGTAGAAAAATGATTAATAGCGACATAAAAATGGGACTTTAAATTCAGTATTTTAAACTCCATTTATTTAGCATATCAACAAGTTCTATGTTCTTCATTGGAAGAAGTATATAACTCTATTTAATAATCATTTTTATTTGCAATATGATCTCAAAGAACACCACAAAATATGGTCCACAGTCATATAGTCACTATGTATTTGTATCTATAAATATTACTAATTAACAGAATAGTAAGGCATATACTATGCATTCAACATTGAAATGATGTTCACTATTATTTTTGTTCTTACTGCTATTTTTGTTAGACTTGTGCATAATATTGAGCTAGCATTTATGTGCTGAAATCTAAAACCCTAGTATTTAAGTCTTAATTCACATACTAATGTCTGAGCTTTAATATCATTTGCAAATTGTGTTTTACTATTATTTACAAAATATTGTAATAATAACATTGTGCTTTGTTGGTGAATTGTAAAAATTTAATATCATAAAATATACAAAACCACCACTTTACCAAATCTGCATAATACCTAACTACACTCCATTTACACTTATACCCACAGGTATATGTAGTCATCTCCTCTAATTAAAGAATCTGGTTTTTGGAACAGACAGATGCCATGGCAGAAAACCACAACCAATTAATATGCAGAGCTATGGAGCCCTGTTCCAACACGGACATCTACAACACTTCCCACAACCAAGATTCAGGGATTATTGTGGAAGAGGAGGTGAAGAAACTGGAAGAGCCAGAGGATCATTCATTTGCTGTGAAACTGTGCCCCCTAGTAATGTCAGAAACGACATCTATACATCAGCACGAGCTGAATACGGACCACCACAAACATGCCGAAGTGGATGGGGGGAAGCCCAAGACATCTCAGCCATATATAATAAATTACATGCAGCTAAGGAGGGTTAAGAGTGGGAGAAATAGTCTTTCTCAGGAACAGCGCTCTAAATGGTTACCCAATACCAATGGTCAGCACTGAAAATGTACACACAAGTAACATTGTATAGACTGAGCAGGTTACATTTCGGAATATATACATATATGCATGTAACAACATTAAAGAAAAAAAAGACTGAATTTAAGAGAGACCGAAGAGAGGTGGGAATATTGAGGATTTAGAGGGGAGAATGAGAAGGTGTAAATGCTTTGATCATAATATAATCTCTTTTATGAAAGAAAAATATTTTTCAAACCTTAAAATCATGTCACATATAATGAAACTGTTTAATGAATGAGGCTTTTCATTTTTTTTTTATTCTCTTAAAGAAGATAAACATAGAATGTTTGAGACAGTGAAGCATAATGAAGCATTTGTTCCCTGGGATTTACAGAGAGACTTGTTCTGTGTCAGAACTCAGTGTTTTCTTTTAAAGTTTCATGTTCTGCTATCTGCTCAATTATTTTTGTTCAGGTTTGAGACCTACACATATAATTAAAATTTAAATTAATTATATCAATAATTGTTTTTGTAGAACATATAATGTAGTGGAATGAAAACTTTATAATATCTTAAATAATAATAATAACTGGGTTTAGATGAGGATTAAGTTGATAAGAAGGAGACCTGCAGCAAGTCACAGTGGTACACACCTGTAACCTCAGCACTCAGGAGGCAGAGGCAGGTGGAACTCTGTGAGTTCAAGGCCAGTCTGATCTACAAAGTGAGTCCATGACAGCTAAGGCTACATGGAGAAACCCTGTCTTGAAAACACAAAAATAAGAGGGGACCCCAGTACTAAATTGAATATTTTTATGTATTTTATATAAAACACACTCTATTCATGTAATGTTATTGTTCTTATATTGATCTTGTGAATTGGGTATCATTCCTGTTTGTCAGTTGGGATAGTGAGAGGGAGGCAGAAAAGTACTGGCTGAAAACTATTGTGTTAACATATGCTTGTTAATCTAAGAAGCCCCAAGGATATCTCTCAACTCAGCCATTTTTCTTGCCTTTTAAATGTATGTTGAAGTATTTATTATTTTAGTTTATATGAGAATTAGCTGTAAGTAAATACGAAAACAGAAGCTGATGTACACATTCTGTCTCAATTACACACCACTTCACTGACTTCTGTTTTTCAACTATTCTGTTTGTTATTCTATGTTAATTTTAAATTTTAATTTTTAATAAAGCATTACATCATTTTCTCCCATCCCTTCATCCTCTAAACTCTTCATCAGCAAGCCTACCTTTCATCCAGTCCTCTTCGTCCTAAGACCAAGAATTCCCATCAGTGCTGAAATAATGAAATTCTCTAGGCACTGCAGGCAAACCACTTGCACCTGGCTCTTTTAGTTTGATTAGTCTTTCCAATAAAAACCCAGCGATGAGAAGTGCTATGTCAGTAGAGTCTAATTTGTGCACTAGCATCATCACTCAGATGACAGACATATCGCTTCGTTTTTATTTCTGTCTTGCCAAAAAATAGGTCAAAGCAGAAATAATTCTATGCTGGGACAGATGGAACAGCATTTGACACTTGTCCAGTTACCTGATGAGTGAACTTCCACTTTCCTGATGTCTACAAACGGAAACAAAAAATACTTTAGAAGAGGGGGACATAAAGTGGAAGGGTGGAACCAGGAGGAGATGAGGGAGGAGCCTAGAACTGAGATGTAAAATGAATAAGTTATAAAAAATAAATCACAAAGAAGAAAAAGTCTAAAGGAGACAAAATGATGGATATTTTGATGACAAAGGCAGAGTTAAGTTTCTGCGGAATTTAGCTTAGGGGTTACTGAAAGTTATTGGTTAGAAGTGACATAAAGCAGTTGTTCTTTGCAAAATACCTCTTTCAACTTCTGTATCAATGTTTTAAAATCCCACTTCTGTTCTCAGTGAGTTCATAAAAGTTACGAAGTTAGAGAGGAGCATACCATCTTGTTATATGTGTAGTGCAGAGTACAAAGTAGATAATATTGTGTGTAATTTCAAGGAAATTATTATTATTACATTCAACCACACAGTTATATCAATATGCTTGATAAATGTCCAGGGCTAATGTGTGCATTTTCCAGTGCCTGTCATTGGACAAACGGAGTTGAGAGTCTAGAGAGACAAAAGTGGATTCAGAAAATATGAAACACTTATGGCAGATAGGTCTACAATAGAGAAATTTAAACAGCTGAACAGAGGTCTTCTTGAGTATTTGGCTGAGTAGTGGGTATGTGTGTGAAGGCTATCTGCCAAAGCAAGATAGATCAGACAGGATCAGAAGACTATTGTCGTGCTAGTTCAGAACAGAGAGCCTCATATGGCCAGTAATATTTCCACAGTGCTGAAGTATAACCCTGAAAAGAGAACTGTGAATAAGAATTCTAAATTCCAAAAGAGAATTATAATTCAGCAAAGTATCTTACTAAAGGACTATAAAGATGTCTGCACAGGTTTGAGCTCTTCAATATTTTGTTATGGTTCAGGAGGTGACCATGAGATTCACTTCCGAGTAGCTGATGAATATTAATGACCACTGGAGGAAGGAATTTTTCTTTAATGATAGAGCCACTGGATAACTAGCTAGGATGCAGAAAGGTGTTCAGAATACAAGAAATGGGGATTCTAGAAGGTACTATGGGTATGAATGTAATTGCTATACATTGTATATATGTATAAAATATAAAAATAAAATATATAGAGTATTAATTAGTTAACTCAAGATGTTCATTCTAACAAAAAACAAAATATAATTTTTGAGATAATGATTATTTTTTTACTGATCCATTAACAAAAATTTTAAAATGCTTGCTCTAAATGGAATAAAAAATAAGTTAGATAATCTCACTTCATAATATATGTATTCATAATATACATTACACATAACTGTGTTCTGTCTGAAGAATAGTTTCTAACTTTCATTTAAAAATCTTGACTGTTTAATCCAACAAATATCTTGAGCTAGTTTCAATGTAGCTCAATATTATTGGAAGCAAATACTTTATAACAATATTCATGCCTTCAAATGGGCATACCATATGGCAAAGATATTAGACTATTAGTTTTTCAGAAATTTAACTATATGAGAAAATCAAAGGCTATTTGTTTTCCATAGAAAAGATAAATATTGTGAAATAACTTCCTGGGGTGTAAACAAACATACTTAAAATGTAAGACGGTAAATCAAAGAAGTTAATTTGATGCATTGTTTTGCACACTACCTATTAGTTAAATGTTTATTAAGTTAAACATGGGAATTGGAAAAATGAATAGCAAACTTTAACTATTCCCTTAATACAACTTAAAAGATTGAATAATAGAGCAGTGGAGTGAAAGAACATTTGGAAGGTGGATTTTAGTATTTCCCTGTGAATGATCTGTACAACTCAGGTTTTAACACTAAAGTCTGTCCACGTGCCCTCCATGATAGGTTACCATTTCTTGTGTGTGTTGAACATTTCTATATTACTGTCTATAATCCTGAGCTCTGTCTTAGTTTCAAATTTAAACATTTCATGTACAGATGGAAGCAGTAATTATGAAACATATTTGTTAAATAATCTGGAAATAAATTGCTACTACAAGTTGTGCTTCCGGTTTATTCTAGGGACAGAAACATTAAATGAAATTTACTTTGCAAGTTACCTAACATTGTACTTTTTGCGAATTGTTCTATACATTAGGGCTTCATTAGTGTGCCCAATCTGACTTAAATGGTGTTGGTAACTCCCTGTGGATAACACATATATGAAATAGTGCTAAGTACTTTATTTTTTAATGGGGAAGGCAGAAAAAGAAAATCAATGAAATTTTAAGGATTCTGCGCTCTTGGGGTGACAGACAAAACAGAAATATTTTAAAAAGCAAGTTTAGTTTAGATAACAATTTGCTTCTTATTGAGAAGACCTAGCAGTATCCATGAAGATCAAAATAAAGTCTTGTGAGATTAATTAGTATGAACTATTTGGCATGGAAATTGTGCCGTATTTAAGGCTTAGATAGGTGCTGGGGAAAATCTTTTTATTGCTACTTGTATTAACTCCCTAATCATTCCATTAACATTTGTTGAGTATCAGCCCTTGAGCAGCTGCAAGCACACCTGCTTTTAGAAACTTTATTTAGAACTCTGTGTTTTATAAATAAGCTTCAAAGGCTTGCAGAGAGAATGTGCAAAACCCAGGCCATCTGTGGAGAATTATTATCGCCACTCATTATGTGTAGCAGGTTGTGTTTCATACTCACACCTGGGATTTTTCTTGAGCAGATTTTTTTCCTTTTTTTTTTTAAATGGTACCTTTGTGATTTCACCCTCCCCAAAATCTTGATGTCAGAGAATCATGTTACTATTCATTGTCAGTTTGGAGCCTGGGGCCTCTGAAAGTAGGCAAATCTTATTCTAGCCTGGGAGTCCTGTGGGACCAAAGAGTAGGAATGTAAGAGTTTCCAGCTTGGAGGTGCCTCAAGCCTCCTCAGAGCCAACCCTGCAATGGAACCCTATGCCACTTAACTGCTGAGAAGAGACCAAAGGCTACAGAGTCACTTCTGTTGCCTGACTACACCATAGGTTTGCACCTACTCATGGCATAATCAATTTGTCATAAATAATCACCTCTGAGGTATATGTGCACAAAATATGAACTTTGCCAAGGAGCAAACTACTAGCTTTGCAACCATATGCAAGTTGTTCAGTCCTCTGAGACTCTGCCCTCACCTGCCATAGGAAGATAATGATACACACCCAACCTTTCCTGAGCTATGATCCAGCTAATTAATTAGGCAGATATGGATTGAAGCTGATTGGGTGCCTAATTCAGTTACAGATAGCAAGGTCAGGGACATGAATAAAACATACCCTTTATATGGGAGTAGGCTCACAGTCCATCAAGGAAGACAAACAGGTCAGTGACTAATGGTGCAAGAGGGCAGGGGCTCTATGACAAAGCTACAGCAGATGTGTGATGGGAGGACTAAGTGAGGGGATAATTCATTCTTCCATTAGAGGAAGTTTTAAATTTCTTTTGAGAAATGAGCAGGGGTTTGTCATTGAAAAGGGGTGAAGGTCACAGCACAGTGAAGAATATCAGGGTAGACAAACTCATGTGGAACCACACAAATGTGCTATGTGATTTTCACAAAACAACATGCCTTATCATCTGCAAAATGGTTTGCCCCTTAAAGTGACTTATTATCAAAACCATATTGAAATTGTCTGAGACCAGAGCTCATCACGGTGTCCTCTGAGGCAAGACATAGCTGCTGATTTAATTTCTGTGGCTTTTTCTCTTGTGCTATTTGTTAAATTGTATTCTTGCAAAAGTTAACATGCCACTAATTTGAAAAACTCAAGTGACACTAAAAATTCTAATGCATTACACTCCAAATTCTCAGTCTCCAAAACCAACTATTATTTAGTATTGCTATTTCTTCTGGAATTTCTAAGTAAGATATGTTTTATCAGCTTTCTCCACTTATAATCTACCCATTCTGATCCTCCTTATTTCCCCTCCTCCTTTATATCAGTGTCCCCCTCTTCTTCCTCTGTATCCTCCCCCTCCTTGATTTCATAATTTTCTTTGTCATTATCTTTTTATTCTTCTCCTCCTCTTCTTCCTTATTGTCTTCCTCCTTCCTTTGATTTGGCTGGCCACATAGTCTAAAGATGTCTGAATATGAGCTGTACAACTATTCCCTCTTTCCTTATTATTCTTCGTATTTTGCAACGCTTTTGTAGTCATAATGGCTCTATAAAAAATATCTCCTAAGCTTTGAATTGCTGTTTACAGTCACAATAACATGTATTTTATATGTGATCTACCTATATACAATTAATTGCTCTACATATTATAATATGTATCTTTTATAAGATCTACCTATATGTTAGCTATATAAAAGCTAAGCCTCATGTATTGTTGACCGCTCTGACATTTCTTTTCACGTGTGACACTATTTATGCCACTTACAATTTGCTGTTTTTTTTTTAAGTTCAGTTCCATTTGCATGAATCTTTAGTTACTCAGCTGTTGCTGTGAAAAGACACCGTGACTAAAACAACTTACAGAAGATAGAGTTCACTGGGGCCTCACAGTTTCAGAGGATCGAGACCATGACTTTCACCGTGGGAAACATGATAGTAGGCAGGCAGGCATGGTGCTACAGCAGTAGCTGAGAGCTCCCATCTCATCTGCAAGCATGAGACAGAGAGAGCAAACAGGGAATGGCCCATGCTTTTGAAATCTTAAATCCTACTCCCAGTGACACACCTCCTCCAACAAGGCCACTCTCCCTAATCCTTCCCAATTTCACTCACTGGGGACCAAATATTCAAATACAGAAGCCTAAACCACCACAGTCTTCAATTTCCCCCCTCATAAAGATAACAAATCTGTGAAACTCCTTTCCATAGAACCAAAGACATAAGGTGAACCTCTACTTTTTCCGTGTCTTTTCTAGGGGAAAGTAGATATGTCTTTGTTTTCTGGGTTATTCTCATCAGCTTTGCCACAAGAGTTAAAATGGGAATTTCTTTTTGTATTTTTTGTTGTTGTTGTTATTGTTATGGAATGTTGGTTTCTCGATTATATAACTTTCTATCTCGGCTTGCTTTCATGTTTGGAAGATTTTCTCTCTAAATTTCATTCCTACGGAGTATAGGGATTTTTTTTTTCTCAAGTGAAATCAAGGACCTAACAATTTCTTTAGTTTGCCTTCGTTGTTGATTGATGGCTTGACACAAACTAGAACTCTAGTTTGGAAACCTCTTCCCCTCAGAATGTTAAAACATTTCTCCATTGTGTTTCCTCTTGTAATGAGAGGTAACCATGGAAACACAACTGCTTTTTCTTCAAGGGATAAAGAACCTTGAATTTAGTTGTGACAAGACAAAATGTAAAATGTTGCTGATAACTTCTTTTCTCTTCTGATGCATTACAGTGGGGAACTGGGCACCCTTCTTCATGGCTCCCAGGAGTGCTGGTTATCACACATATAGCTGGCTGTCAGGTTCAGTCTTTCTCTAATACTGCTAGAGTCTAACAATGATCACCCAAGTTCAAGTCTCCTCCTGGGGGAGCTACAAAATAATTTAAAGCTGAGGGTTCAATAATGACATGTTCAAAGGGTTTTTCTTAGGTCTGAGCATCTCAGAGGCTCAGCTCAGTTCTCCATTTTTTAGCTGTAAACATGGTTCCGTATTGCTGTGCATCATATTCCCTCACACATCCTGGTCACAGAGACACTTCCCCACTTTCAGATGCAAATTTCCATCAGAATGTATTGCTTAGGTAGCAGCACAAGCTTATATAGATTTTGACTCCAAACCCTCTTGGCTATTGCTTATTCCTTTAATCATTTTTTTCCAGAAAAAAGATAATCTTTGGAATTGATTTATCATATTCATGCTCCATATCACACGGTTTAAAAAGATTAATTAATAGCCTTTCTTTTAACCCATTAACAAGCTGTGAGAGGAATCAGTGATATATTGGAGAAAGGGTATACTCAACAATCTATGTTTAGAAACTGGAGATGTAGCTCAATGTTGGGATGCTTATTCTGGCTTATATAAGGCCTGGGGTTAAATCTTCAGCCTTGAGAAATAATAACTACAAATATATTACAACATACCTAAATCATGACAGCTGTCTGTTCAGGTGATCTTTTACAACAAAATACCGTAAGTTGAGGGGCTTGTAAGCTACATGTTTATTTCTTGTAGTTACAGAGACTAGCAAGAACAAAAATCAAGGTGCTAGAACATTTGGCATCTGGTGAGTTGGTAGGTCATGGCTCATAGGTAACTTGGTTTTTGTTAATCATGGCAAAAAGAAGCATCCGTTGTCTTCATCCTCTTTCATAAAAGCAGTAATTCCAAGTACAAGGACGCCTTCTTCATGACTTGGCCCCTCTCTCCTAACTCTGTGTTTGTTGTTGAGTACCGAAAGATAGTAATGCTGTGTAGGGATACTTAGTCAGACTATAAGAGATGGAGACTGCTAGTGGGGGAAGGAAAAAGAATGGAAAACAGAACTCATCTTATTGGTTCAGGTTTCCACTCTTGATCATGAGTCAAAATGCTAGATATTTTTTACAGTTGAATTCTAAAGTTATTATAACAATAAACATGACAACCTATAGTGTTTGGATAAGATCTGTGACATTCTGCATACATAGTTAACTCATACTATCTTTCCCCAAATCCCTGTGGACCTTCTGTGAAGGTCACTATGCAGCTGCCATTCAAGAAATACAAAACTTCAAGTTTATGTTTACTGTGCAGACTTGAGATGTAATAAAGAGAGTTAACCCCAAAGGGGCTGCTACCTATAAATTGAAAACTTACAGTATTCAAAAAGACTTAGCAGTATTCAAAAAGAAGTTCAGCAATTACCTTACGATCACAATGAAGACTTTCAGTTACTTCTTTATGGGTTTCAAATTCCAACTCTCTTTTCTTCTTATTCATAATGAACTGTAGGAAATTTTTGAGAACCTTCAAAGTGTACATGAGTATGAAGGAGGCCTATCATCACTTTTGTTCCTGCAGATGCTGTGCAACAGGCA
>CM053765.1:84498652-84551056 GCA_028658305.1 Pachyuromys duprasi
GGGAGACAGGATGAGCTGGGGTTGGATGGAAGGGGAGGAGGTCCTCCCCCGTTGGTGGACTTGGAGTGGGCGGGGAGGAGATGAGGGAGTGTTGGGGAGGGTGGGAGGGAGTGGGGGGGCTGCGCATGGCATCAAAGTACCTAACCTGTGATTGATAACAAAAAATAAAAAATTAAAAAAAAAGGGATTATCATCATTACATTAAATAATATAACCTGAAGTTCAAGTGTATGGTCTTTGTAAACCTACTTGAAGTATCTTTGTAAGACGGCTTAGCACTCCAGCAGTGTGTTCAGCTTTCTGAGATTAAAGATTTGTATGGTATTTTGCTTGGGTGATTTTCTACTGTGTTTTTTTTAACTCTTTAAAGCCTTTCTCCATGTGGGTTCCATAGTAAGGGGAGCAAGGGCTGCCTCTGTTGTGAACTTGATTGCCAGCTCTTTGATCACTTCCCCGTGGTGATGCAGCCTTGCTATGCCTCAGAGAAAGAGGACACAGGTAGTCCTGATAAGACTTGATAAGTTAGGGGCAGATGGAAGGGGAGGAGATTTCTCCCATTCAGTTGACTAGTGGAAGAGGAAAAAGGGAAAAAGGAGGGAGAGGTCTACAATCTGGATATAAAGTGAATAAACTGTAAAAATAAAGAAATAATTAAATGTAAAAGATGAGCCTTTTTGCAATTAAAAGGTATTTTATCAGCTTTACACAATTGTTTTCATCAAGTTATATATTTAGCAATCCATATAAGCTTATATAACTACAGATTTTGGTCTAGGCTTATAAGGAAAACTCTAGGCAACTCCATAAAGATGAGAGTCAAGGGTAGCAACTGGAACAACAAACAACACAAAGCCTTTTGTGACAATTCAAGCAGGAACCAAGGTAACAGGGATGTAGGTAGTGATAACTGATTCTTTATTGAGATGAGCTCAGTAAAATGCTTCTGTGACTTCTTCACCTCCCCCTGCCTGTCTCAGTGAGGATTTTTTTTTTTTTATCTTCAAGGTTGTAGACTCAGACTACTGATTGATCTATACCTCAAGATAAAAGATAAAATCTTTGCAGTTTATTCAGGCATGTACGGACGTAAATTACCTTCCATGTGATGTATGGTTAATGACATGTTTACATGAGTTTGAATGCTGTTCATGGGAAGGAAAGTGGTGGATAAAATCGCTCATTTTGCTTTATTATTGGAATACACCAGAGTTTCAAGAAGTTCAATTTGGTTTACAAAGATATGTTGGGGTGATGTTTCTGTGAACTATGTATTCAAATGCTGATGTCTGTATGCAGAGAACTGAGTACAAGGCAGGACATTTGCACTGTAATTATTAAGAAGCATCTCCTGTCTTGGTATTTTGTAAACATTGTTTTCCATCACCTTCTGACTGGTCAAATAAAGAGCTGAACAGCCAATACCTGACCAGGAGAGGAAAAGGTGGTTACTTCTGGGAGCAGAGAGAGACAGGTCTCAGGTGCATAGCAGAGAGGCAAAATCACCATGAGAACACATATGAAGAAGGAGCAGCCAGGGTGAGAGAAAGATGACTGGTAAAGGCCACATGGCTGGGAAGTAGGTCAAGCTAGCTACGATAGTCAGGTTAGAATAGCTCAGAATCTGTCAATTTAGCGCCAGAAGATAATAATACATATAGTAACTCTCTGTGTCATTATTTGGAAGCTAGGGTGGGCAAGAAAAGCCATACATTTACAAAGACATAAAGTTATGAATAAGTCAATCCAATGGGCTTCACTTAAGTTTTTCTTTTATGTGAAATCCGTGGACTAAAATAATTTGTTATAATTTGTATTCTTAATCTAGATAAATAATTGATGCTAATTTTAGTAATTCACTATATCGATGTATATTCTCATGTCCTACTTCTGTTACTGTAAATCTTATTAGCTTTCCAGTGAATACCCTTAACTACATGGTCTATGAATTCTTTTCAGGAATCTGAATGAAACTATTTGAAGCAAAGTTCTGAACACATACTGTAAATTGCTTCATTAGCAGATGCCATCGGTGGCTTTGCACATTTCATTTTAAAGCCAAACCAATTTATTTTACCTTTTGCCTCTTATATTAAACTATCTTTGTTATTATTTGATAGCGATGTTTTGAAGGTTTATCTACATCATATTCTTAATTATTAGACTAAGTAACAAAAAAGAAAACCCTGTTTCAGCCAATGTTAGTGTACCAAAACTGCAATTATCTCTTGTGATCACATGAAACATGGCTTTTCAGAGGCTGATGAGTTCTCAGCTATTTTTGGTAGAGAGCTCGTGCCAGCATCTTAATTTCCCAAAACAATAGACTGAATATTGGAATCAAGCCACAGGGAAATGGTGTCAGAGTAGGAGCTTCAGCAAAAATGCTATAAATATCTCAGCAGACAAAGTTTGTAAGCCAAAAGATGCGTTTTAGCAAATTTATTAAGGTTTTTCTTACAGATAGACATATTTACCAGAAAGATACTCGTCTTATTTTTGTTCCTTAACCATGTAAATTCAATGCAAGATTTTAAGTTCCACTTGAACATGTCTCTTGTTAAGGCTGGAGTAGCATCAGCCATTTACAGTGCATTATTCTCTGTAGGGTGAAAATTTAGATGTCATCTCCAAGGGTTATGAGGTTATATGACAGAGTACACTTGACCTAGCTCATGACCTCATAGTTCTTTCTTGGAACTCGGCTTTTGACTGTAGAGCAGATGGCCAGGTTGACCTGGTGACCATCTCCATCTGTTTAACTAAATGAAATTCTCAGTTGAGCACAATTACAGTTTAGATTAACACTTTGGTAAGAATTGTACAGAATTGAACATACATGTATTGCTGGATATAAACTATATAAAAAACCAAGTAGGTCTATAACTACACATTTCCAAACATGCATAGTTATTCTGGATAGTTTTAAGTGCTGTTGAACGATTTCATTTAAAAATAAACTTAGCTAAATGAAAGAACTTTAATAGAATGAGCAAAACTATGGCTCATTTACCCTGTAGTTTGTTTATATCATCGTTACTATAACTTAATCATGTGTTCTCATTGAAATCTGAAATTTTTTCTAGAAAGTAAACGTGATGAAGCTAAATCTGTGAGAAAAGTCGTAAACTCTAAGATCCTTTAGTATATTAACATGTGGGCTATTGAAGGATATTCATTTATTTTAGGCTACAAAAATGTGTGCTTTCATTTCTAACACTGTTAATTTATGAGAACGAGATATGAAAGTATGTTTTAATAACAGGCAATCAGAGGAATTGAAAAATTTTTAACTTTAGATCTTATGCATATAAAAGATTTTACTGCTTCTGAACCTTACTATTTTTAATTTTCAATGCCTCCTTTACATCTTACAAACATTATCTCTTTTATTTTGTTTGATGCATTTATGCGTATATGTACATATACACATATATATTCATGCACCTAGAAGAACATGTACACATATACTTGTATGTGTATATACATATAAATTTATATGCATATATAAACATTTATAAATATATATGATGTTTATGGCATCTATGGTGTATATGATGTATGTGTATATGTTGTATATGATATATGTGTATGTATATGTACATGTTCTAGGTGCATGTGCACATATGAGGCCAAAAGTTAAATTCAGGTATTTTCCCTGACCACTTTCAACCTTATTTCTATGACAGGGTCTCTCACTGAACCCAGCACTCAGATTCTGCAAGAGCAGCTGGCCATTGGGATCCAATGAGTCTCTTGTCTCTACTTTATCAGGGTTAGGGTGACAAACATGCACCTTCATGAATGTTTTTATGGGAGAACTGGGGAGCTGGTTTCAGGTCCTCATGTTTATGTAGCAAGTACTTTACCAAGTCATCCTCCCAGGTCCTTCTTAGTTTTTTAAAGAAGAAATGAGTATGAGAAAAATTGATCCCAAATAAGTCATGGTAATATAGCCATGCTGTTTGTTCATTTGCTTATCATTTTTATTCTATCTTTTCAGTTTTCCTCCATTGTTGTTGAATCGATGAAAGTCTAATTGTTAATTCATATTCTGGGCTGGTAGTTGTCAGTAAGAGTGTGTCAAAGACATCCTTTCCAAACATTGTTTATGGTTGAATAACACCCACAACAGGCTGTTTCTCTCCACCAAGAACTATGTAGATTCAGCTGGCAAACTCAAAACTTTCAACATCACAATATTTAGCTTCCTGCAGCAAAAAGGCAGCAGGATAAGACTGTTTTCTTATTACTCTTGTTTCTGATACAGACTTGATATCTATTCTATTAATATTAACTTTACATATTGAATTTTTAGATACACCAGAAAGTTCTAGTACTCAAAACAGTGTAAAGAATGAGAAGGATAGATCGATGGTACATGATAGAAAGTGCCCCTCTAGAAGACCCACATATAGTCAGCTAATATTTGATAAAACAGCAAAGCCAGTACAATGAAGTAAAGATGGTGTTTTCAACAAATGGTGATAGAACAAATGTACCCTTATACACAAAATGAAACAAAATGAAAGAAAATTATTTAAACCAAGACCTTCAATGCATCCCAAAAGTTAACAGTAAATGGAACATAGACATAATGGAAAATGCAAAGTTTCAGAACTCCTGGATGATGATAGACACAAAGCACAGCGAGAAAATTTTATTCCTTTATTTTTCTCTCTCTTTATTTATGTTGTGTGTTTTATGAGAATTTTTTTTCCATATTTTGAACATTGTTTTCTTTTTTTAATTTATTTATTTTTATATCAATCACAGGTTAGGTACTTTGCATCCCAGGCATAGTATAAATATTGTATTTACATCACTTATCTCCTTTATCTCCCTTTTCCTTCCAACTCCTCCTGTATATCCCCTCTACCTCTCAAATTCATGACCTCTTTTTCTTTCTTTTTTTTTTTAAAGGTTAATTATTATGTATACAATGATCTACCTGGACACCAGATCACATTACATATGGTTGTGAGCCACTTTGTGGTTGCTGGGAATTGAATTCAGGACCTCTGGAAGAGCAGCCAGTGCTCTTAACTTCTGCACCATATCTCCAGCCCGACCTCTTTTTCTTTAATTATTATTATTACACACACACACACACACACACACAACAGCAGCAACAAAATAACAGAAATTATTTCAATATCAGTGGACTCAATTCTCCAATAAAAAGACAAAGGCTAACAGAATGGATTCAAAAAGGGTCCATCCATTCTTTGCATACAAGAAACACACCTTAACATCAAAGATATTACCTCAAAGTAAAGGGTTGGGAAAAGATTTTCCAAGCAAATGGATCAAAGAAACAAGTTGGTATAGCCATTCCAATTTCCAACAAAATAGTTTTCCAAACAAAATTAGTCAAAAGTGATGGGGAGGGATACTTCATGCTTATAAAAGACAATTCTACCAAGATAACATCTCAATTCTAAACACCTATGCCCCAAGTGCAACAGCACCCACATTTGCAAAAGAAACACTACTAAAGCTAAAATAACATGTTGAACCCCTTATAATGACAGCAAGAAATTTCATTGAGACCAGATGTCTCAGTAAATCTGAAGCTTACATTTTTGTATAGGCTGGCTGTGAGCTACCAGGATCTACCTGTCTTTGCCTTCTGATACTGAGCTGTGGGAGCACAGAGACCATGTCAGGTTATTATGGGGGTGTCCTTGATTCAAATTCTGCTCGTTATACTTTGTCTGTAAGAGCTCTTCTATTGGAACTAATATTTATTAGTCTCAATATATACTAATGAGCCATTCACAAAACTTCCCATGTTTTGAATAAATTAATTTGAAAGCCTATATGAATTTGTGGGATAAGTTCATTCTACAATAAAATAACTTCAAACAATCTTTCAACTTCTTACTGTTGATGACTTCTTATAGCCATTCTTCTAATATTTCTTTAAAAACCAAATTAATCATCCAAGTATATGTGTGAAGACCTATGCACCAATACATTCATCAAGCAAAAAACATTAGTAAAGCTTCTGGGAAATTAAGAAGTAAACTGAGACCAATTTTCTAAGAAACTGTGATGTTAACAATGTTAACAGTTACTTTAAAAACAAAAAATTGAAGGTAAAACATAAAGAGCACATGACTAACACATGGAAGTCATGTTTTCATTCATTTTTGTAATTAGTATTATTAATTAGTACTCTTACAAAAAAATAAGCACTATCATAAGTGTAAAATGTAGCACATATCAATATTTCCTTTTCCCAATGGGTTTTCAGTGTGAATCCACAAGAAGATAGCTAATAGATTTGATAAGTGTTTAATGCATGAGAATTAGTAATGACCTTTCATCTTGGTTTGCTGGTTCAATGGTCAACAAATATTGAAAACCATTAACATATTACCAGTTGGGCAAAGCATAAAGCATTTTTCCCTCTCAGATGTATCTAAACAAAAGCACACTATCTATGTAAACATATGCATTTAGCAAAATAAGACATTCTTTGCATTCATGTTGTTAACAGATCACAAAACTCATCCCTACATATGCTATGGTGGTCCAAATCAAGTTACTGTAATATTCCAATTCTCCTTAATGTACCTGGAATAACAGTGTTGATAAGATCAAGTTATAGCAGCTGGCTACGTGAAAATTCAACTTACGCAGCTCAGTGTCTACTGAGCACTGTTCCTGTCATGTCAAAGAAGCACATAGGAGCAAGCATGACACATATACAGTCAGATATATTAGAGTTCTCAAAACATATTAGAGGACTTCTTTAAGCATATGCATAATTGTAAGTTATACAGAAGTAACAGAAGTTCTATAAAATTGCCCTGGGGTTTCAGAATGGCCAGCTTTCTCTTCTGTTATTCTAATACTCACAGATGCTCAATCTAACAGTTCCTTGAAGCTTACATAAGTTCTCAATAGCAGAGAATTTTCTAGCAGAACGTTTCCATGCATAGTTTTTTTTTGAAATTTGTTCCACATTATGATTAAGTTTATTAAAATTTTATAAGACATTAACAAGTATTTTAGAAACATGATTTTTATTGGATTTTTTATTTTTATATGAATTATAGTTTATTCACTTTGTATCCTAGCTGTTGCACCCTTCTTCATTCTCTTACAATCCCACCCTCCCATGTCCCTTTCCAAGTACAAGGGAAGGGGCTCCTCCCTTTCCATCTGACCCTAGCCTAGCAGATCTCATCAGGACTGGCTGCAATGTCTTCCTCTGTGGCCTGGCAAGGCTGCTCCCCCATCAGGGCAAGGTAATCAAAGAGCTAGCCACTGAATTCATTTCAAAAATAGACCCTGTTCCCTTCTTTAGGGAACCCATTGGGGTACTGAGCTGCCATGGACTACATTTATGCAGGGGTTCTAGGTTATCTCCAGGCATGGTCCTTGGTTGGGGTATCAGTCTCACAAAAGACACCTTTGCCCAGATTTCTTGGTTCTGTTGCTATCCTTATGGAACTCCTGTCCCCTCCAGGTCTTTCTATCTCCCTCTTCTTTTGTGAGATTCCCTGCACTCTGCCCAAAGTTTGGTAATTAGTCTCAGCATCTGCTTTGATACCCTATTGAATAGAGTCTTTCAGAGGCCCTCTGTGGTAGGCTCCTGTCCTGTTCCCTGTTTTCTCTCTCTTCTGATGTCCATCCCATTTGCTTTTCTGAGTGAAGATTGATAATCTTATCCAGGGTCCTTCTTCTTGCTTAGCTTCTTTAGGTGTATGGATTTTAGTATGATTATCCTATATTTTATGTCCACTTATATATTCAATTATAAGTGAGTATAAACTATGTGCGTCTTTCTGCTTCTGGGATACCTCACTCAGAATGATCTTTTCTAGTTCCTACCATTTCCCTGCAAATTTATTTAAAACATTTCCATTGTATACATTAATTGCATGTGATATTGCTTTGCACAAGGACATTTTCAAACAAATATACACTGTATGTTGAAGACATTTCTCCCCTGTCCCCTAATCTTTATCCACATGAGCTCTTAAGGTTCATGACAGTCACAAGAAAACCCAGGTTAGCTTATTCAGTAAATTCCAGATTTAGTGAGGAAAGCTGACTCAGTAAATAAAGTAGAAAGTGATCAGGTAAAACATCTAACATTAATGAATGTCTTCTTCATGCACCCAGTTACATGTGCACATACATCCATATTTGAGTGAATGCATATACACAGACATGCATACTGCATACACAAATGTGTACAAAGAAATGAGTAAGATAAACAATAAAATAAAATAAAGGTTTTTTCAATATAATAATCTAAGTATTCATTTATCCAGTTTTGGACTTTAAATGTATAGTCTCATGTTTTTTTAGCTACTTTTGTTGGTGATAATGGAACTTATGGGATTCTTTCATACTTCTGACCTATCCCACAGAGGCAGAACTTATTAATGCTGTCTTAGTTGCTGATCTATTGCTTTTGCAAAGGCAATTGCTAAAATAAAACATTTAATTTGAGACTTTCTTACATTTTTAGGGGGTTAGTTCATGATTTTTATGACAGGAAGTAGATCGGCATAAGGCTGAAGCAGCAGTAGCTCAGAGCCTAACATCCTGACACACATGCACCCTGTGAAAGGGCGGGGCGGGGGACAGAAGGACATTGACCTTTTAAATCTCAGAGCCCATTCACAGTGACACACCTCATCTTGCAAGGCCACATTTCATCCAACAAGGCCACATTTCCTAATTCTTCCCAAACAGTTCCACTAACTTCATTAGTCATTTATAGGTGACCAAAAAAAAAAAAAAATGAACATACCGTGTTTTAAAACTATGAATAAGTTTCCCCAATCACAACAACATCTCATCGTTCTCCTTGTTCCTCGTAGCAAACACTGAGGGAAAATTGGTGTGAATATGATAGGGAAAAATCAACTCCAGCATAAGAATAAATGAGGAGAAAGAGAGAAGCTTGAGGCAAGGCAATTGACTATGGGCTAGTATATAACAATGAAGATGCTGTGCAACAGTTAACTTTAAGGGAGTTCTGATATGAAAATAAAAACACATACCAACTTATAGGTTGCCACAAGGAAAAGTTCACCAAATATAATGCTTTGGCTGCGGTGTGAAGAGAAAGAACTGGGTTTTGTTTTCGACAGTCTACACCCGTTCTTCCACCCTTTCTGCCTCAAGCCCATATATGCTGACTTTACTACCTAAACAAAACAATTGAGCACATTTGAATGATGCAATTACAGAGATGAGTTTAACAGTACAAATCAGCATATGGAAAGTAATAAAAATGCAGAAAACATGGGGAGGCATGATTGTCCTCTCTCAATTCTAATATTCATTTTTAGCGTAACTCTCTGTCCACTAGCCTCCATGTGAGGTTTGTGAAGGTGACCCCATAAGATGTAAAATATAAACACGTGCACATCCGTGTAGAATATTATGAGAAGCTGTATAAGTGGGAGACATCAGTTTTATCACACTGTTGAAGTTTTTCTTGAGTTTAATTTTCTCTCGCTTCTAGGTAGTGCTGAACTTCTATGCACATTGCATTTATTTAATATTACCGAAATTGTCAGTACAGCAAGCAATGTTCAACAATATTTGCCAAAATATAGTAACTTCATTTTTTTTTGCAAAATGATTTTATTGAAATATGCGAGTAACATGTTTTCATTTGAGAAAATTTTGCTTATGTACTTGTTTTGAATTTTCAACCGTAAAATTGAACAGATAGAATCATTTTTTGGCTATTTATCTTCTAACAATCTAATAAAGCTAATAGCTTTTCATTCTAGGTTGAGGGAACATGATCTTCTTTAATGCACGAAGAGTTAAACGCAGAATGATTTGTAATATATAAATTTGCTATTATTTTTGGACATTGTTAAAAATGTACTTCCATCTTATCTTACATAGAAAACTACTTGTCATGTTTCCCCATGAAAAGTAGCATGAAGTCTAATATTAAATAAAGACAGATGGGTGAATAGCACAATAGGCTCATGATGCAATTCACACACACACACACAAATGTAAGTAAATTGTAAAAGTGTTATTTGCTGTACTGGTACATGCATGCATTTCTAAGAAAACACCCCAGAATGCATTTTCTCATATCTCAAGCAAACTCTTAACATATTACAAGTCTATCAAAGAACTTTGTCCCTGTAACTGAAGCTTTTAGATGGTGGTGTTACTGGGCATTGCTTTTACTGTATGCAATATGTGAGAGAGTTAGTTACCACTCCATGACTGCAGGTAGCAGGGGTGAGACGGAGCTTATTCAGTAAGTGCATCAATAACAATGACTGGAATACTGGTGACCTTGTCTTAGTACTCTGAAATTTAGTTTCTAATCGATAAAGTGAGGAGACCAGCATAATTTCCCACTTGCTAAGTTGTATTTCATGAAAGGGAGAAGTTCTGAACTTAGAGAAAGCTAATGTTTTCTAAGAAGGCTTGTTTAATTTTGCTGCAGAAGCAAAAAAATAAATTGAATTTTCAAAACTGTAAGCACTCATACTCCTTGTTCTAGAGAGAAACACCATTTCTATCTTCCAACTCTGAAATAGACAGATGTTCTTCAACTTATGATAGGATCAAGCTCCCACGAATTCCTCATATTTATTTTTCTGTTACTGTGACAAAGCACCATGACCAAAGCAACTTAAAGAAGAGTTGCTTTACTTTGGCTTACGGCTCTGGAGGGGTAAGAGTCCATCATAGCAGGCATGACACCTGGAGTAGGAAGCTGAGAGCTCGTATCATGAAGAAAAGACAATTAACTGAAAGTGGGATGAGACTGTAAATACTTAAAAACCAGCCATAGTAATGTATTCCCCTAGCAATGCTCTCCCAAAGTTTCCACAACCTCCCCAAACAGAGACACTGAGACTAAGTTTTCAACTAGCTGAACCAATGCCAAGCATTCTCTTTCAAATCACCACACTTTCTATAGATTAATGAAAATAAATAAATCATTTATTAAAAATCCTCCTGTTAAGGTTATTATTCATGTGTAGTAAAATAAAATACAAAGCAATATTTTTGGTAAAAAATTCACATATAATTATTAGACTTTTTGTTTAGTATTTGAAAAGAAACCAGACACACTTAAGCCCTGCTCCTATATATTACTAACACACACACATACACACCACACACACACACATACCACACACACACACCACACACACACACCTGTCTTCTATATTTCTATACTACTTTCTGTAAACAAAATATTCTGTGTGTTTTGCATAGAAAATTTGGAGGTAAATAGATCATTCCTAGGAGTCAAAGACAGACCAGCACTGTATTATTTCTTTTTTAATGTTATTTATTTATTTTTATATTAATCACAGGTTAGGTACCTTGTATCCCAGCCATAGCCCCCTCCCTCATTCCCTCCCACTCTCCCCATTCCTCTCTCCTCTCCTCCCTGACCCCCTCCAAGTCCACTGATGGGGGAGGACCTCCTCCCCTTCCATCTGACCCTAGCTTATCATATCTCTCCAGGGCTGGCTGCAAATATTATTTCTTAATCCTCATGTTTTTCTAGAGACAGCTATGCCAAAGTGAAACACTTTGGCTTCTCAAACCATCCCTCTGTGTCCAATTCTTGAAGCAGATATAATGGCATGTGTACTGTGTTCTATCATAAAATCCACTTGACACCATTGCCTTTTTGAGCATTTTTTTCTGCCTTACTCTTATTATATGTTTAGAACAAGGACAACAGTGGACTGAAATCCTATACACTTCCGCTGACCTGATCCAGGCACCCTTCCTCCTCTATAAGTGTTCTTCTCTTCTATCTACAGAGAGAGCAAAGATGTCACTGCTTGACAATTGGAAAGATTATTCATAGGTCTTGTGTCAATGTCAAGCAACCCATACAGCTTTTCTTTCATCTAGTATATGAAATCAGAATAAGAATCATGATTGTCTTTGGCCACATGAGACAAGAGTGGAGCAGTAAAATACATCCCACATATCTCTGATTAGGAAGTGAGGCTGCATGTTAGAGACCATGCCTGCTTTGCAGAGGATTGGCTCAACAAATGAAAGGAGGAAGACTTGCAGATAATTATTCACAGGGACTCCCAGCAGGTAAGAAAGGCAAAGGGTGACAGAAACTTGCCAGGCAGTAAAAACAGAGGATGTAAATATAGTAACTTCTGCTCATAATGAACTGCTGAAGTTTTGATTGAAGAAATTGTGCCCTGCTCATTAAAAGTGAGCCAAGAAGAAGGTTTTGATTTGCACCTCCATGATTAAGAAAGTTGAAAAGAGACCTAATCAACTCCTCTTCTATTGGAGTCATAAAACATGAAACTTTGCCACAGTGCAAAGGTACAAAAGGCTTTCTTTAATTAGGATTTTTCTGACACAGACACTATTAGAGGCATTTCATTTTTTATCTCCATATGTATGTCTATTTGTTCTGAGCAATAGTTGAGAAGTATCACTGGTGTTTTCAGACTTAGTGAGCAACACACACCCTTTAAATGCACAGACACCACGCCAGGAACTTAATATAAGGCCACTGACTCTAAGTAGATTTTTTTTTTTATAATGAGATACTGTCAAACTCATCCTGTGTGGAACATGTCATCAGTTTTGCATGCATGATCTATTTAGTTATTATTTATTATGGGCTCCATCCCATTTTGTCTAGAGAGGAGTTGGGAAACAGCAGGGTGTGTGGCTGAGACTTTCTTTCCTGCGGTCCCATGCTTGTAACATCATCATACTGCTGTCCTTTGATCTGGAATGATGTCCCCAGGTACTAGTATTGCTCTTTTCTTTCCAAGGTATCTACTTTGGTTTAGTTTCAAACTGAACATTAAAAGATTTTCAGATCAACTCTCACTAGTCACAGTGATAATTACTTTTTCTGACTTTGCATGTTCAGTTCTCTCAACAGAGGATCTGTAATTCGGCTCACTACCCTATAGACCTAGAATCTCCTACAAGCTCCTGTTCCTGTCTTATGATATCTAGAAGACTTTTTTTTAAACCACTGTATTTAGTAATAAGTATTGTCTAACAAAGAATTATTTCTCAGAGTTCACATAAAATTTTTTGGCAAATCTGATTGAGATCTGAAACTTAGAACCTAGCTTAGTTATGTATTAATTCTCTGTGGATGTCTACGAGCCCTTGGGATTTCCCTAGTGTTATTGTGATATCTCTGCCTGACAGAATCCAAGCTTCATTTTGCTTTTAACTGGAATAGGAACCTGGCCTGACAGAAACCTGCTTCTCACTCAGTTGGATTCTGTGGGGTGTTTGGTCTCAGGAACTCTGACAGATATTTTAAGGATTGACTACATGGAGTTCCAGTAGAGGAATGCTTTTTAATTCTATGCTTTGTGTGTGAATGTTGACACCACCTGCATAAGTTCATTACCTTGCTGTTGTTCTCTAGAGCCGTACAGAGTGCTGGTTCATTATAGTCCTTTGGGCACCATAAAATGAGTTACTTTTCTTTTCTTTAATGAAGTCAGGTGTCTTAGATATTTTCCAGGAAAGTATCAAAATAAGTTATATTTTGAGTCCATTGGTGCAGCATTCCTAACTCCATTAAGGAGAACCTAGCATACATTTGGTGTCTCCTTCACATTGCTTCTTTCTTAACTCAACTCTGCAGCCCCAGAAGCCATAAGCAGAAGGCAATAGCAGAGGAGAGGGCTCAGCTGGTGAGCTTTTCCTATTCCCATTATCAGGCCACCTACTGAGCTTCCAGAATGACTTCTCAGACAGCAATTCAGCATGTGTTTTCTCAAATTGGCCCTAGATGTAGGTCATAAGCTTCAGCATACACAAACATTTTAAAACATTGTAAATAAGAACTTCTGAATCACTTAGTGTGAAACCAAGGTCAGCTCAATGTTTATAAATAAAATCAAAATGATGAGGAAAAATGGCTTTATTTGACATTTGCAAGTAATTTATATGTCAAATAAGACTACTTTTTTAATTTTTATTTTTATTTCCTCATTTTTCATCTTAGTCAAAGCTCCTTCTCTACTGTCTTCCCCATCCCATGCTCCCCCCTGTGGCTGACAAGATAGCCCGGCTAGGAGAAGGTGATCAGAAAGCAGTCAGCAGAGTCCATGTCAGAGTCACTCCTTATTAGCCTTACTAGGGAACCAATATGAGGACCGAGCTGCCTAGTGACTACATTTGTGTATGGGTCCTTGTTCCAGTCCATGCATGGTCCTTGGTTGGTGCTTCAGTCTCCACAGGCTCCCTAGACCCTGGGTACTTGGCTCTGTTGATCTTTTTGTGGAACTCCTGTCTCCTCTGGGTCATTCTTTCCTTCTTCCCACTCTTCTTCAAGACTCCCTACACTCCACCCAATGTTTTGTTGTGAGTCTTTACATCTGTTTCCATTAGCTGCTGGATAGAGCCACTCAGAGAACAGCTTTGGTAGGCTCCCATCTGCAGGCAAAGCAGAGTACTGTATCATTTCAAGGGTTGGCTGTCTCCCATGGAATGAGTCCCAGGTTGGGCCAGTCATAGGTTGGACATTCCTTCAATCTCTGCTTTATTTTTGTCCCTGCCCATATTGTAGACAGGGTAAATTTTGGGTCGAAATTTTTATGGGTGGATTGGTGTTTCCCTCTCTCCACTAGTAGACATCTTCATGACTGTTTTTACCAGAAGTCTCAAGCTAGAGTTACCTTCATATCCTTCCTGTAGCCTATCCTGTCATGGGTCTCTAGCTTGTCACAGAGAAGTCCATGGCCAAGATTTCTCTTCTCTTGGCAAGCCCTCTGTCTTCCCGACCACACTCTATATAGGTCTGATATTGGCTATCATTTCTCTACATGCTCCCTCTCTTACCATGCTCCCTAAATTCAACCACTTCTGCTGTCTATTCTTTTTCCACTTCTGAATGGGAATTAAGCATCCTTCCTTGGGTCCTCCTTGTTACTTATCTTCTTAGGGTCAGTAAGTTGTAGCATTGTGTACTATATGCTTAAATCCACTTATAAGTGAGTACATACCATGTGTGTCTTTATGGGTCTGGTTACCTCACCAAGATGATCTTTTCTAGTTCCATCAATTTTCCTGTCAATTACATGATTTCTTTGTTTTTAGTAGCTGAGTATTGTTCCACTGTGTAAATGTACCACAATTTCTTTATAGATTCTTCAGTTGAGGGACATCTGGGTTGTTTCCAGATTCTGGCTATTACAAATAAAGCTGCTATGAACATAGTTAAGCAAATGTCCTTGTTGTATGGTAGAGGATCTTTAAGATATATACCAGGAATGGTATAGTTGGGTCTTGAGGTTGAAGTATTCCCAAATTTCTGAGATAGCACCAGATTGATTTCCAAAGTGGTTGTACAAGTTTGTGCTCCTATCAACAATGGAGGAGTGTTCCTCTTTCCCCAGATAAAAAGCATGTGCTCTCACTTGTGTTTTTTCATCTTAGCCATTCTGATGTGTGTAAAATGGAATCTCAGAGTTGTTTTGATTTGCATTTCCCTGATGACTAAGGACATTGGACATATCTTTAAGTGCTACTCAGCTGTTAGAAATTCTTCTTTTTATTTCTGTAGCTCTTTTTAAACTATTTTGCTTATTGGGGTTTAATTCCTTTAGTTCTTTATATATTTCAGATATTAAACTTCTGTCAGATGTAGATTTGGTGAAGATCTTTTCCCAATCTGTAGGTTGACCATTTTGTTGTATTGAGAGTATCTTTTGCCTTACAGAAGCTTTTCAATTTCATGAAGTCCCATTGTTGATCTTGGATTCTGAGCTGTTCTTGTTCTGTTCAGGAGCTTATCTTCTGTGTGAATGAGTTTAAGACTGATCCCACATTCTCTTCTAATATATTTAATGTTTCCGGTTATATGTTGAGGTCTTCGATATACTTCGATTTGAGTTCTGTTCAGGGTAATGGATCTAGACATGGTAATAGACATGGATATAGACCATCCAGTTAGACCAGCACTATTTGTTGAAGGTGCTGTTTTTCCCCACTGTATAGTTTTGGCTTCTTTGTTAAAAATCAAGTGTGTTTTGATATGTGAGCTTATTTCTGAGTCTTTAATTCCTTTGATCAACTAGTCTTTTACTATGTCAGTACCACCAGTTTTTATTACTATTGCTGTGTAGTACAGCTTAAAATCAGGGATGAAGATACCACAATAAGAAGTAGTTTAGATATTCATGTTTTTTTTTTCTTTTTCTTTTGCCTTCAATGTAATCTTCAATGTTTGTAACAAAAAAGTACTTTCTGTTTACACATTTTATTCCATAATTCTTATAAAGCATCTGGTTATCTGGTTATTAAACAAGAATTTAGGATGATTCTGTCCTTGGAAAATCTTAATGGCAGGCAGTCACTCTAGGAATTTAAGTCATTGCTGGATCACAAACACTAAAAAATGCTGTCAGCATTGACCAGGTTTCTGGCTTGGGGTGGTTATTGCTTCAGTTGGCAATATCCAAATTTAAGATGATAGAACATTTTCCATTAAACATTACGACAAACATTTCAATGTTTATGCAGAAGACACACTCACAGAAGCTATCTATAAAGCTGGTGTCTTAAGTCTCACCCTTGAAAAAGGGACAGGTTTTCAAGTGATACCCAGTAAGTTCTTGCTCTAAAAATAATGTTCCTGCTTTCAGAGTTCCTATTATTCCATAGGATGTAACGAGCAGCTTAACAGTTTTTCAGTAAAAACCATCCACTCTTTATAACAAACCAAAAATGTAAAAGCAAACCTATAGGAGACAAACTTTTCACAGTTAACAATAAATAAAAGTGCACTAAGTGTTCAAGTGAGAATGGTTCTTTCAAGGTCTATAAAGAATTGTGTTGGTATTTTGATGGGAATTGCACTGATTTGTAGAACGCATTTGGTAAGATGGCCATTTTTACTATGTTAATCCTACCAATTTATGAGCATATGAGATCTTTCAATCTCCTGATATCTTCTTCAATTTATTTCTTCAGAGGCTTGAACTTATTGTCATACAGGGCTTTGACCTGCTTGGTTTGAGTTACACCAAGATACTTTATAATATTTGTGGCCACTGTGAAGGATGTTATTTCCATAATTTCTTTCTCAGCCTGTTTTTCATTTGTATACAGGAGGGCTACTGAGTGTTTTGAGTCATCTTTGTATTCAACCACTTTGCTGAAGTTGTTTGTCAACTGCAGGAGTTCTCTAGTATGGAGTAACTTAGGTATACTACCATATCATCTGCAAATAGCATATTTTTATTTCTTCCTTTCCAATTTATATTCTCTTGATCTCTTTTAGTTGTCTTATTAGTCTGGCTAGGACTTTAAGTACAATATTGAAAAGGTACAGAGAGTTAGCAGCCTTGTCTCTGGCTACAGTAGAATTGCTTTAAGTGTCTCTGCATTTAATTTGATGTTGGCATTAGGCTTGCTGTATATTGCCTTTCTGTGTTTAGGTATGGATTTTATATCTCTGATCTCTCCAAGATTTTTATCATGAATTGGTGTTGGATTTTGTCAAAGGCTTTTTCAGCATTGAATGAGATAATCATGTGTTTTTTCCTTTTAGTTTGTTTATATTGTGGGTTACATTGATAGATTTTCATATATTGGACCATCCTTGCATTTCTAGGATGAAGCCTACTTCATCGTGGTGGATAATGTTTTTGATGTCTTCTTGGATTGGTTTGTGAGTATTTTACTGAGTATATTTGGTTCAAAATTCTTAAGGGAATTGGTCTGAAATCCTCTTTTTTTTTGTTGAGTCATTGTGTAGTTTAGGAATCAGAGTGATTCTCTTCAAAAAATGATCCTGATAATATTTCTTATGTCTCTATTTTGTGGAATAGTTTGAGGAGTATTGGGATTCACTCTTCTTTGAAAGTCTGGTAGAATCCGATGCTGAAACCACCTGGCCTTGGGCTGTATTTGGATGGGAGGCTTTTAATGACAGTATTTATTTCCTTAGGGTTTATAGGACTATTTGATGTGTTTACCTGCTTTTGATTTATTTTAGGTCAAAGAAAATATTAAATAAAAATTTCCTGACAGAAAAGATTCAAGAAATTAAGGACAAAATGAAAAGATGAAATCTAAGAATAATAGGAATAGAAAAGAAAAAGATTCTTGGATCCAAGAACCAGAAAATATTTTCAACAATATCCTAGAAGAAAATCTCCCCAACCTAAAGAAAGAAATTCCTTTAAATATACAAGAAGCTTACAGAACACCAAGTAGATTAGAGTAAAAAAGAAACCCATCCAAACACATAATAACCAAAATATTAAATGTACAAAGCAAAAATAAATAAATTAAAATTAAAACCTTCAGTGGAAAGGGCCAAGTAACATATAAAGGCAGACCAATCAGAATCAGGCTTGACTTCTCAAGAGAAACTATGAAAGCTAGAATGGCCTGGACATATGTCATGCAGACCCTAAGAGAACACTGATATTAGCCTAGACTAGCAAAACTTTCAATCAACATAACCAGTGAAAACATGATATTCCATGACAAAACCAAATTTAAATAATATTTACAAACCCAGCCCTTCAGTAGATATTAGAAGGAAAACTCTAACCCCAGGAGGTTAACTACACCCAAGAAAACACACACTATAAATATGTTCACTGCAACATACCAAAGAAGACAGGTAGACAAGCACCACTACCACTAACATTAAAATAAATCGAACAAACAATCATTGGTCCTTAATATCTCTCAAATCAGTAGACTCAAGTCTCCAATAAAAAGACACAGACTAACAGAATGGTATGGTAAACAGGACCCAACATTCTACTACTTACAAGAAACATACCTCAGCAAGAAAGATACATTTTACCTTAGAGTAAAGGTCTGGAAAAAGGTTTTCTAATCAAACAGACCCAAGAAAAAGCTGAAGTAAGCATCCGTATTCCCAATTAAATAATTTTTCAATCAAAATAAATGGAGAGGGTCCACCAGGAAGACATCTCAAATCTGAACATCTATGTACCAAATAAAAAGGCACCCACATTTGTGAAGAAATGTTATTAAAGTTTAAACAAACACTGATCCCTACACATTAATAGTGGGAGAATTCAACACCCCTTTCTCACAAATGGATAGATCATAGAGACAAGAATAAATACAGAAATAGCAAAACTAACAGAGGTCATGAACAAAATGGACCTAATAAATATCTACGGAACTTTTCACCCAAACAGAAAAGAATATACCTTCTCCTCAACACCTCATGGAGCCATCTCCAAAATCAACCATACGGTTGGTCACAAAGTAAACTTCAACCAATATAAGAACATTGAATTAACCCCTTGTATTTTATCAGATTACCATGGATTAAAGATGAATTTCATCAAAAATAGAAGTAACAAAATACCTACACATTCAGGGAAACTGAATAACTCTCTACTCAATGACCACTGGGTCAGAGATGAAGTAAATTAAAGAGTTCCTAAAGTTCAATGAAAATTAAGACACAACATACCCAAACTTATGGGACACAATGAAATCAGTGCTAAGAAGAATGTTCATAGCGCTTAGTGTCTTCATAAAGAAATTGGAGCAAACGCATACTAGCAGCTTAACAGCTCACATTAAAGCTCTAGAGAAAAAGGAAGCAAATACACCCACGAGGAGTAGATGGCAGGAAATAATCAAACTCAGGGCTGGAATCAGAAACAAAAGAATCAACAAAAACCAAGAACTAATAGTTTGAGAAAATCAACAAGATAGACAGATGCTCAGCCAAACTAACTAAAAGGCAGAGAGACAGTGTGCAAATAAAGAAAATTGGCAACAAAAGGGAGGGCATAATGACAGATGCTGACAAAATCCGGAGTCATTAGGTCGCACTTCAGAGCCTGCACTCAACAAAGTTAGATAATTTAAACGAAATGGACAATTTTCTGGATTGATTCTACATGCCAAAATACTTAATCTATATCTCCTGTTCTCTTCCCTAAGTTTTCCCTCTCCAGGATTTCCTTGATTTGTGTTTTCTTTACTCCTTGTTGAATCTACTTCCATTTTCAGGTCTTGAACCATCTTATTCATTTCCTTCACCTGTTTGATTGTATTTTCCTGTATGTCTTTTAAGGACTCTGTTTGTGTTTTTTCTGTATCTGTTTGTGGGATTTATTACTTTCCTCTTTAAAGGCCTCTATTTCTTTGGTTGTATTTTCCTACATTCTTTGTGGGATTTCTTCTTTTCCTTTAAAGTCCTTTAACATCTTTAAAGCATTGATTTAAGGTCATTTTCCTGTGTTTCAGCTTCATTAGGGTATCCGGTGTTTGTATCCAATATGGTGGAGCCATATTGCTATGGGTTTTGTTGATTGTGTTCTTAAGCTAGGCTTTAGCCATCTGTTTGTTGCTGTTGTTGGCTGGTTATTCCTGGATCCAGCTGGGATTTTCAAGCATGCAGGAGAATCCTTGTCTATGTTGTGTGCTGGGGGATGGATCTCTGCAATATGCCTATAGCTTTTCTCTTCCGGTTGTGACCCAGTTGGACCTAAAGGCAAGGGGATTAGGGTTTGGGTTTCTAATCTCAGGATCCTCTGAGGTCCTGCTGGTCCCCTCAAGACAGCTAGTAGATCTGTGAATAATAGGCCAAAACTGAGTGTCTCTAGCATCTGAAGTTCTCTTAAGGACAGTATGAGTATATAGGAGGTCTGAGCGTGGTATCATGTGCGTCTGGCCATGGTAGTCCTCATGTTTCTCCAGGGAAACACCAAGGTTCGCTGACATTTCAGAGTCAGCAGTGCTGTGGCTTGGTTGCCCTGCAGACAATGCCCTCTGCTCCTTATACTCAGAATATACTATGTGTTGCCATTTCTTTCTTTCTTTCTTTTTCTTTTATTATTATTATTATTATTATTATTATTATTATTATTATTTTGGATAAGGGACACTGGAGGCTCCTATTGTCCATCTGGTCACAGAATCTGGGAGATATCCTAGGGTAGGTGGGAGGAGTTTGGGGTCTAGATGCTGGAGCTATGCACTTGGGAGTCCTATTTGAATAGGCGTAAGGATGCAGGTGTTGGGAGCCTAGGAATCTATTACTCTTGGACATATGAATCATCCATGGGGAAGTTGGGGGGCAGGAATTGTGAGTCCCTGGCTCCTGGGATGCCTCCTCTCATCTGGGAAATACAGATGCTGGTGTTTTGGAATCAGTAGCCAGTGTACACTGTTGGCTGTCAGTCTCTGATCTTCTGCTCCTCAGATATGGTATGTGCTGAGTCTGCCATCATGGAAATTCCTATAACTATTTTAACTAGTTGAGGCTCTCTTATGTTTCCAAACAGAAAATGCCTTAACTAGCAACTATTTTTTTAATTTGGTAAGAATTAATAGAAATGTTCATCATACTTGTAAAAATATGATCTAAAATTAAATGCGACATATTTTGAAGATTTCAAAGGGAATTTGAATTGAGTTCAATGAGACAGATTTGTATATAAATGTATTGACAGTCTGAATTTGAGATGGAGAATATATCATTTGACATCTTCGTTTTGAGTAACTTTAATTCTCAGTCATACTTGTGTTTGACTTGAGCTTTCCCAGTTCTGATCCTTTGAGTCTACACTAACACAAGGCTTAATATATCAATCTTGTGAAATAATATGATAAATGACTGAATTCCTTGTGCAATTTGGTTATTATCTCCAGTGTTTAATACTGTTGGCTTTTTCCCCAGGGGAAAATTGACATCAGTATGCATCATATCTACAAATGGATAAAGGTTTCTCTATTGAGTTTACTTAATGAACACAGAATCCATGCTGCAAAGGCTATCTATGTTAAGCAACAAGAAAAAACAAGGAAAAAAATCTGGATATAGGAAGGGAAAAGTACCCTTCATACTAGCTTTTATGTGAAGTTTCTATTCAAGTAAAGAATTAAAATTTTCAACAGTGTTAACAATAATTGCTTAAGATCTCCCTCCTGTACCCTCCCAGGTATAAACTTATAAACTTGAAGTTATTTGGGACGCTAATCAGAATTCCCATTTACAGAAAAAAAATGTACTAACAACCTTGTGAAGTGCTAGTCACTCGGAGATAATAATTTGATCAGACTGTAGTCCCATCCAGAGTAACTATAGTTACCTAGAATACCATGTAGATATTTAAAAGTATTTAAAAACAGATGTAAGTTTTGTGCCTAGAACTTTCATATAAAAGGCTAAGTGGTAAGTGCACACGTGTAATCCCAGCAATGGATAAATTAAGGTGGGTGGATTTTTAGAGCTTTCTGACAAGCCAGCGGCAGAATTGGGGGAAGTCTTGTGTGCTGGCTAGTTTTATGTCACCTTGACACAAATGAAAGCCATCTGGGGAAAGATAAACTAAATTAAGAAAAAGTGTCCATAGTAACAAACTATAAGCAAGCCTGTAAGGCATTTTCTTATTTAGAGATTGATGGGGGGCAAGACCTAGCCTATTGTGGGTGATGGCAATCCTAGCCTGGTAGTCCTTGGTTCTGTAGAAAAGCAGCCTGAACAAACCACGAAGAACAAGCCAGTAAGCACCACTGTGGCCTCTGCAAACAGTTTCTACCTTCAGGTTCCTGCCCTGACTTTGTTTGATGATAAAATGTGGTGTGAAAGAGTAAGCCACATAAACCTTTCTCTCTCCCAGCTTCTTTGGCCATGGTCTTTCATCACAGCAATACGAACTTAATGGAGACACCCTGTCCTAAAACCAAGATAGATAGTGACTAAGAAATGACACCTACTGTAGTCATTCGACCTTCACTTTGTTGGTCTTCAACCTTTAGGTGCACATGCATAATACACATCCAAGTTAACATATTTTAATTTTTAACAAAGAAAAATGAAAATATTTCTTAGCAATGTTTAACAATGTAACTTGAGGGGTGTCGTGCATAGAACCAGTGCTGTGGTCTTCATGGAGAATTTCACATCAAGGGTGCTGTGTGGGCCTTGTATTCTTTCAGATCATATCTCTTTTTCTTTACTCATGTGTTTGAGATCAACGCGAAAAATCTCTGTTAAAACAAAATAACATAATGCACTTCTGCTTCATATTTAGGTGTCCTGAAATTCCTTTTTATGATAAAGCCTCAGATATGCTTTTAACTGAATAGAATTCCTTAAAGGCTTAAGAGAACTCCATACTCTGCTGCCTGTGACTGCTTGGAAATAAGCCTCCCTCCCATCACCAGTGCTGATATTAAAGTGTGTAACATATCACAAAGCCTTTTTGTAGTGGGTTCTGGGAACACACTTAGATGTGTGTGCTTGCAAGGTGTCATTTTACACAAACAGCCAAGAAATGTTTGTATGTCAAACAGTGAGATGGGATGGTTTTTTGTTTTGCTCAGCCTCTTAAAGGCGTTTATTCCTGTGCTCAATCTTCTCAGTGAGCTCACAGGCATGGGTGAAAGCTTGAAATGTAACCACGTACAGAAAGTGTGAGAAAAAATGTTGTGTGTGTTTGTATGTATGTGCCTGTGTTTGTTTTTTGGTTGGGGTGTGTGTGTGTGTGTACCTGTTGTGTGTGCATGTATGTTTATGTGGATTGCCACAGTGCATGTGTGGAGGCCAAGAAACAACCTCAGGCATTGGTCCTTGATTTCTATCTTGTTTGAGACATTATTTTGTATGCTAATTTTGTAGCTAATTTGCCACCTTCTGTGGACTCTCCTGCCTGCATTTCAACTCGCCCTAAGAGCACTAAGATTAGAGATACTTTACTTGGCTTTCTATGGCTTCTGAGAATACTGACTCATGTCCTCACACTTGCGTGGAAATTACTTCACCCACTGAGTAATGTCTCCCCTTCCCAGGAATATCTTATAATATTTATGGTGGGAGTATTGTCAAGACACTGAAATCAAATAAAACTCTATACTAAATGTAATTTTGTATAAACATTTCAATAAAAATTATGTTCCAAAATGATTCAGAGATGTGCTATGAAAACATAAAACTGAGTAAACTATTCTCTTTCCATGATATGGACAATCAGATATCTGTAAAATCAAGTAAGAGAGTTTCAGAAAACAAATGATTTCATTAATTCTCAACAATTTTCGGTAAGGTAAAAGAGTTAAACATACTTTTTTAGAACACCGAGCTATTATTATTCTGTCTTATTTATACATTAATGAGGTTCACATCCCACTGTTTGCTGGCATCCACTGTATCTAACAGAATATTTGAGAGTCTGCATGAGTAATGTTATTCAGGGGAGTAGTCTCTCTCATATTTATCTATATAATTATTTCAACTTAATATATGACTCTTAACATTTTTCTATTGACTCTTTAGGTATTTTATGTCATGTAACCAAAACTTACTAGTCCTTACGTATCTGCCCTCTATCCTTGTGACCTCCCCACAAAAGAAAATTAAAAAATAAAATAACAAAATAAAAATTAGAAAGAAAACAAACAAACAAACAAAAATCTTGCTGACCCCTCACTGGGCAACGAGCTGCTTCTCTATCAAAATCAGCATTCTGAGCATGTTCTATTCCGCTCCTTCATTGTTCCTGTCTCTTCATTACATATTCATTCGTCTTAGTGGCATTAGAAATTGTGGTATGTCATTCAATTTATCCTTTTGCTTTTTTGCCCAAACAGTTTTGTTTGTAAATGCTCACTCTAATGAGTCTAGTCTAGTTCAAGCCCTCTGGCTTATGCTACGCTGTCAATATTGTACCTTTCTAGAGACTCTCAGGTACCCTGCTACTGCCCTGAGTGGTCGAAATCCTGCACCTATGAGTCTGCAAAACCAGTCCCTTTTTACCCTCTGATAGATCATAGCTGGGGAAAGCTTTGGGGTGTATCAACTCAAAGCCCTGGATCTGCACCTGGATGAGTTGTTGAGTTGGTCAGCATGGAAACTCTCCCTTACCCATGCCAACAGGACCAGCTCTTCAACTGCCCACACAGGATACGGGGCTATCTTTCCTGCTGGCAGCACAAGCCTCACACATCAGGCTGCTCCCCACCAACTTTACATCTCCAGTTCCACATCTCTTCACAGCACATAAACTACCCCACTACTCTTTCTCTCCCATCTCTGCACCACATACTTGCTTGCTTCTGCTGGCCCACTGAGGATCAGGCATGCCCTGATATTCTTAACATACGATTTTATCATTGAAGTTTACCTATTTCTTTTTCTAAAAACAGATGTCCAATGATTCTTAAACATGATTGTTTAATATGCATTTTTAATCTTCCGCTTGTTTTATTTCTCATCATGTTTTCTCTGGATTTTTTTTCAAAACATAGGCAAAGTTGAATACATTTCTGGAACAATCCAAGTGATGTCTCTCAGAGGATTTTCTTTTCTTTGCTCATGCAGTCTCTAATACATTTATTTATTTATTCATGCATTTATTTATTTATTTATTTATTTATTTATTTATTTATTTATTTATTTTACTGAGCCATGTCTAAGGAATTTTGGCATCTAGCCAGCTTCTCTGAGTGAGAGCTAATCAAGATATACTGCATTTCTGAAAGTTCACAAAAAGTTTGATGCAATAGTTACTTTTCTAATTTCTGTGACAAAATACCTGACCCCCCTCAATAATAACAATAAAATTCTAAAGAAGGAAGAGTTTCCTTTGACTATTCTTTTAGAGTACCCACTTAGCTTGACTGGTGAGCCAATGGAAGTGTGAAGCACCTGGCCACATCCCTTCCTATCCATAGTCAGAAAGCACAGAGTGATGAACATTAATCCTCAGTTTTATTTCTCCATTAAATTCATTGTAAGACTTTGGCTAATGAGATGGTGACACCTACATGCCCATATAGCAGGTAGTCTTCCCTCTTTAGTTAAACCTTTCTATTTAAGTTAGTCATTTTGCCAATGAATTTTAACCATCCTTCAGGAAAGATAGAAATAAAGTAATAGAATGCTGTATTTATAACATGTGGATTAATTTAGGAAGCTTGGGCAAATTGTTACTAATACTAATTGAGGGTCATGGCAGAGAAAAGAAGAGAACAGGCACTTCTTGAGGTCAGTTTGAAAGACAGAATAACAATTAAGGAAAATAGGGTGATATGAGCTGGGTTGGAATAGATGATGATGAATTTGCAAACAAGGGGGTCTGCACTGGTCACTTTTCTCATTATTTGACAAAATACCTAACAAAAGCAACTTAAGGGAGAACAGTTTATTTGGGCTCAGAGTTTTAAGAGACAGTCTGTTAAGGTGGGGAAGGCATAGCAGAGGCAATATACAGCTGCTAGTCACACTGTTTCTATAGTCAGGAAGCAGAGAAAGCTGAATGTTGCTAAGGATGGTATTCCTGAATTAATAATTCTATCTAGAAAAATCCAGTCATTCTCAGTGTTTTATTTCCATAGTGGTTATAAATTCTGTCATATAGTTATCAAGATCAATCATCACAAATTTCCCCTTACTAGCTTGCTACTCAAGCACATCATTTATCATCATCATCATCATCATCACTTACAAAGTATTTATTTTGTATCCCAGTGGTAGCCCTCTCCCTCAACTCTTACTGGTTCCACTCTCCCTCCCTCTTTCTCCCCTATCTCTCTTCCCTTGTCCACTGATAAGGAAATACCTCCTCCCCTACTGTCTGACCTTAGCCAATCAGGTCCCATCAGGACTGCCTGGATCCCCTTCCTCTGTGTGCTGCCTAGGTCACCCACATGGAAAGAGTGTTAAAGGAACAACTGAGTTTATGTCAAAAAACTGTCTCTTCTCTTTTTATAGAGAACCCACATAGACTGTGCTGTGTATGGGCTACATCTGAGCAGGGGTCTAAGTTCTCTCTATGCATGGTCTTTGGTTGATGCATAAGTTTCTGCAGTGCCCCCTTGGGCCCTGCTAATTTTTGGCTTTGTGTGGCTCCTATCCCCTCCTGGTCTTTGTATATCCCTCTTCTTCCACAGGACTCCCGGCTCTCTGTCCAAAGTTTGGCTTTGAGTCTGTATCTGATTCAACCCCCTGCTGGTTGGAGTCTTTTAGAGGATATCTGTGGTAGGATCCAGTCCTGTTTTTTTCTCTTCTACCACTTCTGGTGTCTTTCTGAAATGAGAATTGAGTATCCTCCTTAAGGTCCTCCCTGTTATTTAACTTCTTTAGGTCTGTAGATTTTAGTATGTTTATTTTATATAATATAGATAATATTCACTTATAAGTGAGAGTATACCATGCACCATGCATGTCTCTCTGCTTCTGAGTTACCTCACTCAGGATGATCTTCTCTAGTTCCATTCATTTGCCTGTAAAATTTCATTATTTCCTTGTTTTTAATAGCTGAGTAGTATTCCATTGTGTGAATGTACCACACTTTCTGTATCCATTCTTCGGTTGAGGGACATCTAGGTTGTTTCCAGATTCTGGCATGATTTTTAAGACAACTTTCCAACCTTTGCCATTTTAATCTTTTTTTATTAAATTCTTTATTGATTACACTTTATTCACCTTATATACACCTGTAGTTCCCACCCCCTCCTGTCCCAATCCCTCCCTTCCTCCCACTTCTGCACTCGTGTCCCTCTCCAAGTCCACTGATAAGGGAGGTCTTCTTTTCCTTCCTTCTGATCCTAGTCTATTAGGTCTCATCAAGAGTGGCTGCATTGCCTTCCTCTGTGGCCTAGTAAAGCTGCTCCCCCCTCAGGGGGAGGCAATTAGAGAGTAGGCCAATCAGTTCATGTCAGAGATAGTCCCTGTTCCATTACTATGGACCCCACTTGGACACTGAACTGCCATGGGCTACATCTATGCAGGGGTCTTAGGTTATCTCCATGCATGGTACTTAGTTGGAGTATCAGTCTCATGAAAGGCCCCTGTGCTCAGATTATTTGGTTCTGTTGCTCTCCTTGTGGAGTTCCTGTCTTCTCCAGGTCTTACTATTTCCCAATTATTTCATAAGATTCCCTGCACTCTGCCGAAGGGTTGGCCATAAGTCTCAGCATCTGCTTTGATAGTCTGCAGGGCAGAGCCTTTCAGAGGCCCTCTGTGGCAGGCTCCTGACTTGTTCCCTGTTTTCTCTTTCTTCTGATGTCCATCCTCTTTGCCTTTCTGGATAGGGATTGAGCATTTTAGCAAGTGTCTTCCCTCTTGATTAGTTTCTTTAGGTGTACATATTTTAGTAGGTTTATTCTATAGTATATGTCTATATGAGTGAGTTTATACAATGTGTGTCTTTCTGCTTCTAGGATAGCTCACTCAGGATGATCCTTTTCGGTTGCTACCACTTACCTACACATTTCATGATATCCTTGTTTTTTGTTGCTGAGTAATTGTGTAGATGTATGACAATTTCTGTATCTATTTCTCAGTTGAGGGGCATCTGGGTTGTTTCCAGCTTCTGGCTATTACAAATAAAGCTGCTACAAACATAGTTGATCAAATGTCCTTATTGTGTACTTGAGCCACTTTTGGATATATGCCTAGGAGTGGTATAGCTAGATCTTGAGGAAGTGCTATTCCTACTTGTCTGAGGAAGTGCCAGATTGATTTCCAGAGTGATTATACAAGTTTACATTCCCACCAGAGTGGAGGAGGGTTCCCCTTTCTCCACAACCTCTCCAGCATGTGTTGTCATTTGAGTTTTTGATCTTGGCCATTCTGATGGGTGTAAGGTGAAATCTCAGGGTTGTTTTGATTTGCATTTCCCTGATGAGTAAGGGTGTTGAGCATTTCTTTAAGTGTTTCTCTGGCATTCGATATTCCTCTGTTGAGAATTCTCTCTTTAGCTCTACTGATTTTTTAATTGGATTACTTGATTTGTTGCTGTTTAATTTTTTGAGTTCTTTATATACAGAATATTAGTCCTCTATCAGATATAGGATTGGTGAAGATCCTTTCCCAATCTGTAGGTAGTTGTTTTGTTCTGATGACAGTGTCTTTTGCTTTACAGAAGCTTTTCAGTTTCATGAGGTCTCATTTATTGATTGTTGCTCTTAGAGCCTGTGCTGTTGGTATTTTTTTTCAGGAAGTTGTCTCCTGTGCCAATGAGTTTAAAACTTTTCCCTACTTTTTCTTCTAAGCAGTTTAGTGTGTCTGGTTTTATATCGAGGTCTTTGATCCACTTGGACTTTAGTTTTATACACTGTGCATTTCTACATGTAGACATCCAGTTAGACCAGCACCATTTGTTGAAGACGTTGTCTTTTTTTCCATTGAATGATTTTGTCATCTTTGTCAAAAATCAGGTGTCTATAAGTGTGCGGATTTATTTTAGGGTCTTCTATTCCATTCCACTGATCCACCAGTCTGTTTCTATGTCAGTACCATGCAGTTTTTAGTATTGTTGGTCTATAGTACAGCTTGAGATCTGGGATGGAGTTACCTCCAGAAGGTCTTTTACAATAGAGGATTGTTTTAGGAATTCTGGGTTTCTTGTTTTTCCATATGAAGTTGAGACTTGTTCTTTCAAAGTCTGTATAGAATTGTGACGGTAATTAGTTGGGAATTGCATTGAATCTGTAGATTGCTTTTGGTAAGATGGCCATTTTTACTATATTAATCCTGCCAAGCCATGAGCATGGGAGATTTTTCCATCTTCTGATATCTTCTTCTAATTCTTTCTTCAGAGACTGGAAATTTTTTTCCTACAAATTTTTGACTTGCTTGGTTAGGTTTGCACCAAGGTACTTTATGTGCTTTGTGGCTATTGTGAAGGGTGTTCTTTCCCTAATTTCTTTCTCAGCCCTATTGTCTCTTGTATACAGGAGGGCTACTAATTTTTCTGAGTTAATCTTGTATCCAGCCACATTGCTGAAGTTAGTTATCAGCTGTAGGAGTTTCCTGGTAGAATTTTGGGGTCACTCAGGTATACTATCATATCTTCTGCAAATGGTGATACTTTGATTTCTTCCTTTGCATTTGTATCCCCTTGACCTCCTTTAATTGTCTTATTGCTCTAGCAAGGACTTCAAGAACTATGTTGAAGACATGTGGAGAGAGTGGGCAGCCTTGCCTTGTCCCTCATTTCGGCGGGATTGATTGAAGTTTCACTCCATTGAGTTTGATATTGTCTATAGGCTTGTTGTATATTGCCTTTACTATGTTCAGATATGTCCCTTGTATCCCTGATCTCTCCAAGACTTTAAACATGAATGGATGTTGGATTTTGTCAAATGCTTTTTCTGCATATAAGGAGATGATCATGTGGTTTTTCTCCTTCAGTTTGTTTATGTGGTGAATCACCTTGATGGATTTCTGTATATTGAACCTCCCCTGCATGCCTGGGATGAAGCTACTTTGTCATAGTGATGTGTTGTTGTATTCGGTTTGCAAATATTGTGCTGAGTATTTTTTTTAATTTATTTATTTTTATATCAATCACAGTTAGGTACTTTGCATCCCAGGTGTAGTGTGCTGAGTATTTTTGCATTGATGTTCATAAAGAAGATTGGCCTGAAATTCTCTTTCTTTGTTGGGTCTTTGTGAGGTTTAGGTACCAAGGCGATTGTGGCTTCATAGAATGATTTTGGTAATGTTCCTTCTGTTTCTATTTTGTGGAATAGTTTGAAGAATATTGGTGTTAGCTCTTCTTTGAAAGTCTGGTAGAATTCTGTGCTGAAACCATCTGGCCCTGGGCTTTTTTTGCATGTTAGACTTTGGATGAAGGCTTCTATTTCCTTAGGGGATATAGGACTATTTAATTGATTTACCTGGTCTTGATTCAGCTTTGGGAAGTGGATCAATCAAGAAAATTGTCCATTTCATTTAGAGTTTCTAATTTTGTAGCATATAGGCTTTTGAAGTAAGACCTAATGATTGTTTGGATTTCTTCATTGTCGGTTGTTATATCTCCCTTTTCATTTCTGATTTTGTTGATTTGGAGAATGTCTTTCTGCCTTTTAGTTAGTTTGTCTAACGGTTTGTCCATCTTGTTGATTTTCTCAAAGAACCAGCTCTTCGTTTCATTGATTCTTTGAATTGTTTTGTTTTTAATTTATTGATTTCGGCCCTGAGTTTGATTGTTTCCATCTGTCTACTACTCTTTGGTGTGTCTGCTTTCTTTTTTTTTCTAGGGCTTTTAGGTAAGCCATTAAGTTGCTTGAATGAGATGTTTTGAATTTCTTCTTGAAGGCTTTTAGAGCTATGAACTTTCCTCTTAACACTGTTTTCATTGTGTCCCATAAGTTTGGGTATGTTGTGCCTTCATTTTCATGGAATTCTAGGAAGACTATAATTTCTTTCTTTATTTCTTCTCCGACCCAGCTGTCATTTAGTAGCAAGTTGTTCAGTTTCCATGTGTGTGTAGCTGTTTGTTATTTCTGTTGTTGACGTCAAGTTTTAATCCATGGTGATCAGATAGGATACAAGGGATTATTTCAAACTTCTTGTATCTGTTGAGGCTTGCTTTGTGACCAAGTATGTGGTCTATTTTGGAGAAGGTTCCTTGAGGTTCTGAGAAGAAGGTAAATTATTTTTTGTTTGGGTTAAAGGTTCTGTAGATGTCTGTGAGGTCCATTTGATTCATGACCTCTGTTAGAGTTATTGTATCTTTGTTTAATTTCTGTTTTGTTGATCTGCCCTTTGTTGAGAGTGGTGTGTTGAAGTCTCCCACTATTGTTGTGTGGGGATCTATGTGTGGTTTAAGTTTTATTAATGTTTCTTTTATAAATGTGGGTACCCTTGTATTGGGGGCATAGATGTTCAGGATTGTGATATCTTCCTAGTGGAATTTTCCCTTGATGAGTATAAAGTGTCCTTCTCCATCCCTTTTGATTAATTTTGGTTGAAAATCTATTTCTTTAGATATTAGAATGGCTACTCCTGCTGGATTCTTGGGTCCATTTATGTGGAGAACCATCTTCCAGCCCTTTACTCTCAGGCAATGTCTATCTTTGTGACTTAGGTGTGTTTTTTGTATGCAACAGGTTGTTGAGTCTTGTTTACCCATGCATTGTGTTAGTCTGTGTCTTTTTATTGGAGAATTGAGTCCATTGATGTTGAGAGAGATTAATGACCAGTGGTTGTTAGATCCATTGATTTTGATGTTGGCTATGGTAGTGTGTCTGTGTGCTTGGCTACTTTTTGTTTTGCTGTAGTGAGGTTATTTATTTCTTGTGTTTTCTTGCAAGTAGTTAGTTTTCTTGGGTTGTATTTTTCCTTCTAGTATCTTCTGTAACACTGGATTTGTGTGTAGGTGTTGTTGAAAATTTGTTTTTCTCATTGAATATCTTGTTTTCTCTGTCTATGAGGACTGAGAGTTTTGTTGGGTATAGTAGCCTAGGCTGACATCTGTCTTCTCTTAGGGTCTGCATGATATCTGTCTAGGCTCCTCTGTCTTTCATAGGATTTGTTGAGAAGTCAGGTGTGATTCTGCTGAGGTTTGCATTATATGTTACTTGGCCTTTTTCCCTTGCAGCTTTTAGGTTTTTTTTTTCTTTGTTCTGTGTACTTACTGTTTTGATTATTATGTGCTTGGAGGATTTTCTTTTCTGGTCTAATTTATTAGGTATTCTGTAGGCCTCTTGTATTCTTATAGGCCTCTCCTTTATGTTGGGGAAGTTTTCATCTATGATTTTGTTGAAAATATTTTCTGGGCCTTAGAGGAAGGAGTCTTCTTTTTCCTCTATTCCTGTTATTCTTAGGTTTTTGTCTTTTTATGTTGTCTTGGATTTCTTGGATGATTTGTGTCAGGAATTTCTTAGATTTATTGTTTTCTTTGAAGTATACATCGATTTCTTCCATTGTATCTTCCACACCTGATATTCTTTCTTCCATCTCTTGTAGTCTGTTGGTTATGCTTAACTCTCTGCTTCCTGTTTTCTCTCCCAGGTTCCCCCTCTCCACAATTTCCTCCATTTGTGTTTTCTTTAATTTTTCCAGTTCTATCTTCAGATCTTGAACTGTTTTGTTGATTTCCCTCACCCGTGTGATTGTATTTTCCTTCAATTCCTTCCCCTGTTTGTTTGAACATTCAGCTCTTTCTTTTATTTCTTTCAGTGCTGTAATCATTTCCTTTCTGAAAGCCACACAGTGTTTGGCTGAATCTTCTTGTATTTCTTTATGGATGGCCATAATCTGTTTTACTATATCTCCCTCTAACTCTTTACACATTTTAATTGCTTCCTCCATTAACCTCTTCATAAACATAGATGTAAGGTCATCTTCTTGAATTTTACTTATGTTAGGGTGTCCAGGTCTACTTGGTCCTGGGAAACTGGGTTCTGGGGATGCCACATTGTTTTGTCTTTTGTTGGTTGTGTTTTTACACTGGCCTCTACCCATCTGGCTATCTCAGGTGTTGTCTGTTAATTTTTGGTGCCTGCTGCGTCTTGGGGTGGGGAGAATCCCCTTGGCAGGGTTCTGAAGTAGATCTCCTCTGCTTTTTGGGTATGCTCAATTGAATGGTGGTGCTTCTCGGGAACTGTCACAGTTCACCTCAGGTATATGGACCCATGTGTAACTGTGGTGTTCATGAAGGCTCTCCTCTCATCAGAGAAGTCCTGGAGATGGATGCCCTGATGCTGGGGTTTTTGTTCCTAGTTTAGTGAACTGCAGCTGCTGTTCTTAAGGTGTATTGGGGGGGTGCAGTCCTTTTGAAAAACCAGGGAGTCCCGCGGTTTTGTCAGTTTAGCTAGGGATGACCAGTCGCAACTTGGACCAGTATCTGAGGGCTGCTGTGATGATTCTCAGGCCTGAGGTCTGAGGTTGCAGCTGTGTGCCCCTGTGCCCCAGCAGTAATCAATGGCAGGTGAGCAGGGCACTCATGCCTGCAGTAGATGGCTAGAGCCTAGAGCCTGCGTGAACCCAGAAAGTCTTCTGGAGCTGGGTGCCCTGAGTGGACCTGATGATCCCTCCGCTGTGAGGTTTCCTCCAGGCAGGGACATCCAGACTGTGTTTTGGGGACCACAATTCTTTCTGAGATGGCGAGTGGAATCCACAGGCACAGGCGTGCGGGTGCCTTCACCTTGCTGGCAATTGGGCAGCAAGTGTTTTATTTCCATAGTGGAAATAAATCGTAACTTTTCCAGAGAACTTTTTTTTTCGAGGGGGGGGGGAGGTGTTGGCTGAGTGCTCTGAGGTCAAAACTTCTGTTCCCCTCTTTGTGGATCACCCGACAGAGAGACTCAGTCTCTGGAGCCCTAGGGCCCACAGTTCTAATAGGGGCAGTTAGTCAGGCTCTCAGGCAGGACTCTGCTCTCACCTGCGTCCCTGGCTTTGGGCTGACGTCTGGGCATCTGCAGGACCAAGATCTTTTTCCAGGGATTGTCTGGGTGACCTAAGGTCGGTCACCCAGGGGTTGCACCGAGGGGTTTTCTCTAGACTGGAAATCCCAGTCTCTCGTGTTGTGGGGCCCACAGTTTAGTCAGGGTCAATGATCAGAGCATGCCAGTGTGTGGCTCTGGGCTGGCGACCAATAGCCTGGTGGAACTGGGACCTCTTTTGTGATTTAGCTGGGAGAATTGAAGCTGATTGAATCCCACACCATGGGGTATCTTCTCACTTGGGAATCACAGGTCACTGGTGTTTTAGGACTGAGAGTTCTGTTTGTTGGCCACTGTGTAGATCCTGCTGTATTGTTGGTCAGAAAGAGTGTCCTCCGGGCACTGCCATCTTGGAACCCATTTTAATCTTATGCCCATCTCTTAATGCAAAATATATCAGCCCTGCTTCAAGAGGCTCCTTAACCATCTAATGCTATTCCAACTTTTATGTGAGAGTTGCTCTCTTAACTGTGAGATCCTGTAAACTCAATACAAGTTGTAACTTCCAATGTAAAAGTCCCAGGTAAACAGTTTCATTCCAGAAGAAAAGAAAAGGGAAAAGTAAACTATGATGGGACCACAGCAAAACTGAACTGCACCAGCATGGTTGCCATCCTGCAATTCTGAGGGTACGATTTGATGGAATCATCTGTGTTCCAAGGGATTCCAGAAAAACAATCTACAACTCTTCCACCTGAAGCACTCATAGTCTCATTAACAGGCCATATCACCTCCTCATATTTCCTCAGTGGGTGAATAAAAGTCCTGCCATCTCCAACATCCTCAGGTCTCGACTGCAACCTGGGATTCACCTTCAGAGCTCCACACAATGGCCACTCAGGGCATCATTTCAGGACATTAGTATTTCAGGAAGTAAAGCTGAAAACCATTTCCTATCTTAAAGTCTCTCTGAGATCTTATTTTTTTGGAAATTATTGTAATGCCTTCCTCAATCAACACTAATATTTAGTGCCTATTAAACCATTAATACATTGACAATAGTGACAAGTTCTTTTGCCAGCTTATACCTGAGTTTGGATGAGTAATTCTGGGAAATCGCTTCTTTAGGCAGTTACTTTCAAGGAACATGGAATTCTCTTGGTAGTATCCTTAATTTAGGTGCTCCCTCTTCAAATATATTTGCATTTTCATGAGATTGAACCCTTAGTGGGTAGGGTCTTACAATTAGTACAGCTTTCTTTTTTTTTTCCTTTGTTCTAAAGTATATGGTATTTTCTTTCTTTTTCCCCCCCTTTTTTGTTGAAAATAGTTTCTTCTCTCATAAAATACATCCTAAGCAAAGTTTCCCCTCCCTCCAGAAGTGCATACCCAATACTACTTGGAGACTGGATTGCCCAGAGACCAAGGATAGAACCAAACATGACTGGTCTAAAAAAATAAATCAACAAAATGATTCATAATGATAGTCTGCTCTACCTATAGGCCAGTGGCTTGTCTCATTGTCATCAGAGTGGCTTCTCTCAGCAGCAGATGGGGGCGGTAGATACAGAGACCCACAGTCTGAAAATATACATAGAGAAAGTCTCTAAACTGGAGATCTCTATTGATCCCTCCCCTTGAAGCTTGGTGAATCTTATGGAAAAGAGGAGGAAAGATTGTAGGAGTCAGAAGGGATGGAGGACACCAGGAGAACATGGACCACTGAATCAACTAAGCTGTACACATTTCTTGTTGTCTCCCAGTACAAAGCACCAAGATTTTCTGTCGAGGTACTATTTCTTGGTTATATTTTCTTGTACCAATTTTACCTTAAAGGTTAAATTCACTCTTCCCCTTGCCAAGCTATATATATATAAATGTTTCATACTGCTCACCTAGATAAAACTAGTCATGAGAGTCTAAATGATATTTTGTCTGGAATTTTCCTCCACCAAACAATTTTGTTCATGTTTCTGTATTCAGTCTCAGTCAAACTCTCATGACATGAGAAAAATCCATGTGGATTCTTCACCAAAAATTCACAAAACCAATCAACCCTAGTCTAGTTGCCAATAGAGTCCTTCTTCTCCTCTGAAATCTTGCAAGCTGCTAATAATAACACTATCTTTGGGTGGATTTTTTTTCTGACACATTCCGTGTCAGAACATTCATGTAGGAAAATACACAACAGCTACCTCAGATTAGGCCATTTCCTGGATATTCCATAGATCTCAGGCCTCCGCTGTCTGAGCTTCTGTAAGCAGCATGGTCTTCCAAACTCCAACCAGAATAGTCTACTAAGCTCTGTGAAATATGCTAGCACTTCTCTGGTCCAAAGTTCCCAATTCCTCCAAATTCCTTCCACAAACCAGTCCCAAAGTCCTAAGAACCACATAGTCAGGTGAATCAGCATTGGAGCCACTTCTTGCTACCACTTTTACATGTTGTTTTTCTAGTTGTTTTGACAGAAATACCTGACAAAACAATTTAAGGAAGTAAGATTTTATTTTGGCTCACAGCTTAAAGTTTCTGCCATCATGGAGTAAGCCTGATAGATAGAGCATGAAGTGAAAAATAGCAGAGCATCTCTAGTCAAGAGGCAGTGAGAGATAAGTACTACTGTTCAGTTCTCTTTCTTCTCATCATTCAAATCAGGATTCTAAACATTAATAGTGAGTCTTCCCACTTCAATAAATTTAATGTGGGGAAATCCTTCATGGCTAATCCCCAAAATTTATTTTTTTTGTAATTCAAAATCTCATCAAGTTGACAATAAATACTTACCATCGTGTGATCTGAATGTGTAAAATCAAAAAGTATGAGCTATGAAATATCCAAGAAATAGACTGATTTGAGGGATCTGTAGTGTGGTTTCTAAAATGAGTGTTCTGACATGGAAAATGGTGTTGAAAAGGAAAATCCACTCAAAGACAGTGTTATTACTAGGACACGCCAATTGTTTAGAACATGTAGAAACCAAGACAGCATCACATTGTTTAAATGAGGATACTGTTACATAATTGAATTTAGAGGAAAAGTCAAGATCCATCCAGCTTGAAGGAGAGATGAAGGCAAAAATTATGGCTACACTATTCAGTTATCAGTGACTAGGCTCAAAAGGTAATGAAAACCTCCTGATATAAATTCACAGAATATATTTTCTCAGCTTTCCCATAAGCTTAGGAGCCTTTCTGTAAAAAAAAAAAAAAAAAAAAAAAAAAAAAAAAAAAAAAAAAATCTTTAAATTTAAGTTTCCTCTATCTGCAGCATTCTCCTGACCTACTTTCTTAAAATGCCAATCAAAACAGCATGAGATTCAACTAAAATATGTTTTCTGAATTCTCAGGAAGATGTCTACTGATCACATTTTTCATAAACAAAAACAGAGGTAATAAGGCATATCCTTTATTAATTTTAGTTGCAACACACTTAAACACCATTAACTTTAAAGCATTTACCACAATACAATAATGATCCTATAGATTATTATGGCTTACTCAGACTTAACTGACATAAGAACAAAGGACAAGTACATGAATAGTAATAGTGATTTATATATAATTTAATATGGGATGAAACAAATAATAACATTTGATACATGTTTCTTTTTATTTAAGTTGTAAAACTTAAAATCAATAATCTATGGTGATCAAAAACTTAGGAATTAAATTTCAGGAGGATCTATATTAATAAATGCTGACTATATAACAGTATTTGGTTTTAAAATAGAGAGAGGGTTTTATGGTTTTGGTGTGATTGTTTTGTTATTTCAGTACTTAATAAAAATTTTCAAAATCATACTTGCTCACTTTGGAGGATGAAATTTTTTTAGGGAAAATGTGGGTAGGAGAAAATGTTGCCTTGATTTTAATCCATAAGTGGAATTCAAAAAAATGTCATACATTTTTTCTTAGAAATCTGTTATGCATAAAACCACTCGAAAGAAGCTTGACATGTAAGAATTGAACCAAAAAAAGCCAGAAAAAAATTGTTATTTGGACTTATCCCTGACATCAGAAAGAAACAGAATGTTGTGACATCTTGAAAGCCTAAAACAAAGCAAATAATGGACTTAATTTCTAAAGCACCGTAGATGCTGAGGCATGAGATTAAAACCGAGAGGTACCTTTCTTAGTTTCTTAGAGTAATTGTGGTATTACTATGGAAGATATCCAAAACCTTTCTCTTTTTGTGCCACACTGGCTACTCTAGCCTGAATAAGAAAAATCTTGGATACATTTGATAAGAGGGTGTTAGAAAATGTTTTGATTAACATTGAAGGTACACCTTCACTTTTCATTGACGGCTTACTCCACTTCAGTTCTGACATAAGCAACAATCTTTACAGAGATGAAGAGAGTCTTAGTCCAAGCAAATGTTGCTCGTTTTCCAGTGCTGGGGAAAGCTATCTCTCTGAAGTGTAATGTCTCATGATATTGTTACAAAACCTTTTGTAGCATAGCAAATAACTTTATCTGTTTAGAAAACAGAGAGTCTAGTTTGAAAACTTTTAGATCTTTAGGTTCATGTTCATATCAACAACCACAAGGATAACTGGCTAAAGTTTTAGTTTGGGTCTTCATGGAGTTGTTTTTGTCTGGTCACAGAGGGTTGTCCTGTCTTTCAGAGTCATGAGCTTCTGCATGTCTCTGCAGGATCTGTGGGCAACCAAAGCAAAGTCCCTTCAACTGGCAGATCCATCAATGGTCTTATGTGTTCCTGCTTCCCCTTAGCTCTGAATGAGACTCTTCCAAATCTTCACAATGCTCCTGGAGACAAGCTCTGCAAAGATGGAAAACCAAAGTGTCTTCACAAAAGAATATCAGCACTGACTCCCATGCACCTGACATTTGAAGCATAATGATCTGTCTTTAATCAACAGTAGAGTACAGCCATACCTCAGGCACCTGTCAGTGAAGCCAGTCATAGAATGACTGTAATTAGACATTGCCAAAAGGCTGCCAACATCGTCGTTTGTAAGACAGCACATCTCAAATGAGCTGTAGTAAAAGACCATTGAAGACTTTCTACTTTTATTTTTCTTATCTCCGTCCTATGATGCATAACAAGTATCTGATGCCACAGTGAGTTTTGTAGCCTGTTTAATGTGACTCTACTGGTAATACGTCTTCCATTCTTGATGATGATGAATTGCTACACGCTTTCTATAATGATTGCTCAACAATTTACCATTGTAAGATTTATGCCAGTTATAATAATGGGAAGTTATGAATGCATAAAGTTTGCCTCACCTACTAAGCATGGTCTCAGCAGTACTACATCAGCAGGATTACACAGCTGATGAGAAGCTGCATCTCATTGCTCCTCTTCAACATGGGAAGAGGGGAGCATAAAATGTGTATCCCTTTCAAACTCTTGATAAGTTTAAGAATCGTATGTCAAAGCACTGCAAGTCAGGCAGTTTTTAAATTTTATTTTCATAGGTTTATTATTTATTCACTTTCATCCAGATTGTAAACCCTTCCCTCCTCTTACCCTGATACATTTTCCCTCTAACCCTCTCCTCTTCTCACCTATCCCTCTACAAAATCATCCCAGCACACCAAGTCACATCAAGACTGAGCACATCCTCTTTCCCTGAGGCCAGGCAAAAGAGTAATGCCAGGGGGAAGGTGATAAAAAAAAAAAAACAGGAAACAGAGTTGATGTCAGAGACAGCCTCTTCTCCACCTACGAGGGTATCCACAAAAAGACTAAGCTGCCATCAGCTACATATGTGTTGGTGGTCTAAGTCCAGCCCATCCATGGTCTTTGGTTGGTGGTTCAGTCTTCATGAGTCCCCCTGTGAGCAAATTAGTTTACTCTGCTGATCTGCTGGACCTCTTGTCCCCTCTGAGCCATGCAGGTGTAGTTCAATATATGAAAATCAATCAAAGTAACCTACCACACCATATAAACAAACTGAAAGGAAAAAGAAACATATTATCATCTTAGTAGATGCTGAAAAAGCTTTTGACAAAATCCAATATGCCTCAGGTTAAAAGTCCTGGAAAAATTTGGGATACAAAACACATACCTAAACACAACAAAGACAATATAAAGCAAACCTATAGACAACATCAAATTAAATGGATAGAAACTTAAAGCAATTCTACTGACATCAGAGAGAAGACAAAGCTGCCCTCTTTTTCTGTATCTCTTCAATATAGTACTCCAAGTCCTAGCTAGAGCAATAAGATGAATAAAGGTGATCTTGGGGATATAGATTGGAAAAGAAGAAATCAAAGTATCATTATTCTCAGATGATCTTAATATATATATATATATATATATCCAAATATTCTAACAGAGAACATCTATAGCTGATAAGTACCTTCAGAAAAGCAACAGGATACAAAATTAACTAAAAAACAAACAAACAAACAAACAAATAGTTGCCTTCCTGTGTACAAATGACAAATGAACTGAGAAGAAAATTAACAATACAACACTATTCAATAACCATAAATAACATAAAGTATCATGGTATAATTTTAACCATGCAAGTGAAAGCCCTGTGAGTTAAGAACTTCAAATCTCTGAAGAAAGAAATTGAAACAGTTCTCAGAATTTAGAAAAATGTTCCATTCTCATGGATTGGTAGGATTAACATTGTAAAAATGGTCATCTTACCAAAAGCAATCTACAGATTCAATGCATTTCTGATCAAAATACCAACACAAGTCCCTACAGACCTTGAAAGAACAATTCTCAAATTTGTAGGGAGAAACATAAAACCAGAATACCTAAAACAATCCTGTACAATAAAAACAACCAACAAACAAACGAAATAACCTTCTGGAGGTATCTCCTTTCAGATTTCAAGCTGTAATACAAAGCAACAGAAATAAAAACTGTATTGCAGACTAATAGATCAGTGGAATCGAACTAAAGACCCAGAAGTAAACCCACACACCTATGGACACTTGATTTTTGACAAAGAAGCCAAAACCATATAATGGAAAAAGATACCATCTTCAACAAATGGTGTTGATCTAACTCGATATCTGCATGTATAAAAATGCAAATAGATCCATATTTATCACCCTGCATAAAACTCAAATCTAAGTGGATCAAATATCTGAACATAAAAACAGATACACTAAATCTATTAGAAGAGAAAGCAGGGGGGCAGAGCCTCAAACTCAGTAGCCAACTTCCTGGACAAGGCACCAATTGCCCAAGCTCTAATATCAACAATTAATAAATGGGACCTCATGAAATTGAAAAGCTTCTGTAAGGCAAAGGATGCTTTCAATAGAACAATACGGTAGCCTACAGACTGGAAAAAGTTCTTCACTAGCCTATATCCAACAATGGGCTAATATCCAAAGTATATAAAGAACTCAAGAAGTTAAATATTAGCAAAACAAGAAATCCAATTTAAAAATGGGGCCCAGAGCTAAACAGAGAATTCTCAACACAGGAATCTCTAATGGCCAAGAAGCACTTTAAAAAGGTCAGATGGAAGAGGTAGAGTACCTCCCCTATTAGTGGACTTGGAGAGGATCATAGGAGGAGATGAGGCGGGGAGGGTAAGATTGGGAGGGCGTCAGGGAGGGGGCTACAGCTGGGATACAAAGTGAATAAACTGTAATTAATAGAAAAAATAAAAAATTAATTTAAAAAATATTCAATGTCCTTAGCTACCACAAAAATGAAAATCAAAATTACTCTGAGATTCTATCTTACTCCTATCAGAATGGCCAAATTCAAAAGCTCAAGTGACAGCACATGCTGGAGAGGATGTTGAGAAAAAGGAACCCTCCTCCATTGCTGGTGGGAGTACAAACTTGTACAACCACTATGGAAATCCATCTGGCGCTTTCTCAGAAAATTGGGAATAGCTCTGTTTCAAGACTGCTCCTGGGAATACATTCAAAAGATGCTCCACCGTACAACAAAGGGATTTTTCTAACCATGTTCATAGCAGCTGTATTTGTAATAGCCAGAAACTGGAAACAAGCCAGATGTTCCTTAACCAAAGGATGGGTAAAGAAAATGTAGTACATTTGGACAATGGAATACTACTCAGCACTTTAAAAAAAGGAAGGGGGGAGGAAATCATGAAATTTGCAGACAAATAGATGGAATTAGAAAATACCTTGAGTGACATAGCCCAGAGCCAGAAAGGCACACTTACAAGCAGGTATTAGCCGAATAGTACTGGACAACCATACTACAATTAATAGACCCAAAGAAGGGTCCAGGAAGGATGCTTGAACCTCACTCAGAAGTGGAAATAAGCAGTGGAAGTTGATGAAGAGAGAACAGGAATGGAGAGGGAATGGGGATGGAAATGAGAATGGGACTCAATTGTGAAAAGAGCAGGGACTGGATGCCAGAGGGCTTGACAAGAGAAGAGAAACTGATGGTGATGGCATCTCTGAGACAAGCTGGAGACCTGCGACAGAATAGGCTCTTGAGAGGAGGTGACTCTAGCTGAGACTCATAGTAGAGGCAGTCATGGAGACCGAAGAGGCCACCTTTTATTTTCACCTCTAGCCAGACTGGACTTCTAGTGAAAGGATGGGAACACTAACCCACCCACAAAAACCTTTCACCCCAAATTTGTCCTGCCTACAAGATATGCAGGGATGAAGTAGAGGGAGAGAGCCAACCCATGACACTATTGAGGATACTCTGCTATGCTTGAGGACAAGAGCCTATCATAGTTGTGCTCTGAGAGGCTCCACCTACCAGAGGATTGAAACAGATACTGAGATTCACAACCAAATATTAAGCAGAGCACTGGGAACCCTGAGGAAGTCAAACATTTTTGTTTTTTCTTTGTAGTTAACATGCTATGGACCAATCGTGTCTTTTAACTTTGTCTACAGCAGTGCTGATCTGAACCCAAAGCCTCCTTAGAAAGTTTCATGCCCCAACTTTCTCATAGGCTAAGGCTTAAAATTCCTAGTAAGGCTATGTCCTAGAATACTTTAAGTGTTCCTACTATATTCTACCTGTGTATGCCTGAATATCAACTCCTTGCTAACTAAACCTTATGTTCCTGGAGCATACTGTAGCATACACACAAGGTCACAAGTATATGTATTCCAAGTCTCCCACTGTGGACTTAGTGAATTTGATGAGCTCAGTAAATGCATATAAACATTTAATATATATTTATACTATTTATGAATTATCTGAGACAGGCCCAGTTCACAGCACTAGAAATACATCTGTGAAGAAAGGTGAAAAAAATCATTCTCTTTGTCAATGTTCAGGTCTATGAAGGAGACAGACAATAAGTAAAATTTTTAAGAGAGAAAAATAAACTAGGTACTTAGATTGTTAGTTATGGGAAGAAAAGCAAGGGCACAATGGTTGGAAGGTAACTAATTTATCTAGCTCTTAACCAGTTAGAGATTGGCCAGTTATATCACCTCATCAAAATAACATCTTTCCTGATTTATCTATCACCTTTTCATCACACACAAGTGAAATGCTCCCAGGACAGAAGCGTCTTCTTGAATCTGTTATATCTCTGTTGAAAGTGTTCTTCTTTATTCTACCTTGGTAATTCAACCTTACCTTTTATAACCTGTCAAGATTTATCTCCATCTTCTTATGGAGTTTCTGTCCACTATGAGTCTTTCTATTCCCCCACTCTTTCCTACAACTCCCTGTGCTCTAAGAAGACCAAAAGATCCAACAAATCTGAGCCCTTTGGGGCCTGCAGAGACTGATGCACCAACCAAGGATCATGCATGAACAGGACTTTGACTCCCTGCTCATATGTAACCAATAGGCAGCTCAGTCTCCATGTGGGTCATTTAGTAAGGGGAGCAGGGACTGTCTCTGACATGAACTCTGTTGCCCACTCTTTAATCATTTCTCCCTGGTGTGTGTGTGTGGGAGACATTGCCAGGCCTCAGAGGAAGAGGACCCAGTAATCCCAATGAGACTTGATAGGCTGTGGTCAGGTGGCAGGAGAGGAGGGCTTCCCTTTCTGAGAAATAGAGGAGGGGAATAAGAGGTAAAAGGGTGGGACTGGGAGGGGGGAGACAAGGGAGGGAGCTACAATTGGGATGGAAAGAGAATAAATTTCAAAAAATACATTTAAAGAAAAAAGATTTATCTCCAGGAAACCATCCTCTCTCCTTGGGCAAGTGATAGATTACTATTCTATTTTTTCTACTTTTTATTATTTAATTCAATTTATATCTCAGTCACAGGCTCCTCCATTTTCTCCTTTCATTCCCATCCTCCCTCCCACATCTCCTCTTCCCTATTCTTCAGAATATGGGAGCCTCCCTACCCATACACCCCAGCTCATCTATCCACATGAGGACTGAGTCTTTGTCTCCTGTGGCCTTTGTCATAAGGTAGCATCACATATCCAAATATCTCTGAGTGTGTCCACATACACAGGGATTCTGTGATACAACACAGCATAGCTATGTTTGTGTCCCATTCCAAAATCATGTTGAAATTTAATCTTCATTGTAAGAGTAGGAAGAGATGAGCTGATTATTTTATCAGGGATCTGCCTTCATGGGTGTGAGGAATTCTTCACAAAAGAGGCTACAAAACTCTTCAGTCCCCCTGGGATCTCTCATGCAAGTCACCATCTAGGAAGCAGAAACCAGATTTTCCACCCTCTGGAACTATAAAAATTATTTGCTGTTTCTAAGTTACTCAATATCAGTTATTTTGTTATTAGCATACTCCTTAATTAAGGTGCCATCTGTAAAGGATCTGTAAGTAGTCATTACTGTAGAAAGGCTGCGTGTCAAAGCCAGAAACTGATATGCTGAAGTAATTATTATATTAAAATTATTAATGTATCTTATTTCTTTATGAGACAGGATATATGAATAATATTTTCAGGAAGATCTGTGTTTAAAAAGCAAACTAATGTAAAAATGCCTTATTGAAACCCACTAGTTAGTAAGCTAATTTTGAAATACAACTTTAAAAATGAGTTTTAACAGAATTACCCTGCATGGGTGGACAGTGTCATTAACAAAGTCATGAGTTAAATAAAAATCTCAGTACAAAGCCTGGAATGCCTCCAAATGAATCTCAGGGAGACCTCAGAGGTCTCTACAACAACACAACTGTTGCCATCACATAATTATATGATATGTTAGTGGTGAAGATTCCACGTGGCTTAGTTGTAGGACATGAAGAAATAAATGTTAAAACAACTAGGAAAATTCATCCTTTTTGGTTATATTACATAGCATTGAAATGTGATAAACAGGCTAGTAGCGGAGAGAAGATATCACTGGTCATATCTAGAGCAGGAGGGTATATGATATGATACTAAATTGCCAGGCCAAATGGGCCTACTATTGCAATAGTAGTACAACTGTTATGAAGTAACTAATAACTTTCTGATTGGATTAAAAACCTGGTAGAGTAATAAGGTCAAAATCCTATAACTTTGGAGCCTAGCATAGAATCTGCTATGGTTATTTTGCTAAATGGTCGCACAGTCAAATTGTGCTCTAAATATTTATGTTTATCCACACAGACAAAGTGGTCAGAGAAGCCTTATTTTTCTTTTTGTAGTGAGATACATAACTGATTGACATGCTGAGAATAATATACTGACTTATTAACCTTAAATGGCACATCTCTATTAACTTCTACCCAAGGCTCAGGGAGTATTATGGAAAAGAGGTGAAAAAGAATGTGAAAACCAGAGGATGAAGAATGCTGTGAAGGGCTGTCTTCTGGAAATGGTGTGATGGTTACAAACATGAATTCACAGTAGATGTGGTGACATGTACAAGGCCTGAGAAAAATCAAGCCAACCAAAATATTGACACATGCTGATTAGGTATTAGCAGGACATAGTTGCTTAGGGAGAGAGAATCATCCTTTATTAAGGATGTGAGTTTCTTATGTTCCAGTAGGCAGTCTCACAACCAAGTATACACAGGCAACACTAAATGTACTAAAAGGGCTACAAAAATAAAATAAATTAAAAAGGTATGAGTTTCAATGAGAACAGGATAGGAGAACATGGAAAGGGTTGGATAGGAAAATGGGGGCTATATATAATTATATTTTTGTATACATGCACTAAATTCTCAAAAATATCAAAATAAAAGCAAAATAACTAGAAAAATAAAATTAAAAAGACAATTTCCAATTAACTAAAATCTTTGAGTCATTGAAATTTTTGTGTCCTCTGAGGTTGAATATAAATGAGGTGTACCATATTTAATCATAAATTTGTTCTGAATAATGTTATCCAGAATAGATTTATTATATTGATTAGTGTAATATGCTGATATAAGTGATGGTTTTCATTATCTTCCCTCAAGTCAAAATTAGATCCACCCCAGAAGCATGAGAGCAAGCATTCTACATTCACACCTAATAAGATTATCATTACTTGTAATGAAAAGTAAGTAGAGACTCTTTGGTCAACTGTGATGGTCACAGAGTTAACAAGGTAACAGAAATAGCTGCACTCTGACCACAGAGATGAAGATTAAAGCATAACTCAAGAATCTTCATACTGCACAAACCTATTCCCTGCATGAAGCCACACACGCTATATTAGGGAAAGTTTATGTACAATGATAGCAATGAAAGGCAACACCCTTTACTGTAACAAATGTAACTGTCTCTTTTATCTTACCACTGATAAACTGACATATTTTTTAATCTAACCAAACTGATAATACACTTGCTTCCACTTCTCAGAATAGCTGGATGACAAAAAGACACCTTGATGAGTGTTGACCAGGCACTTTTGCTAATGGAAAGGGGCCATGCTGAAAAGCATCTGCCTCTGAACTTAGTACAGAAGCCAATACCAGGCATAAGTTTTCATTAAACTTCAAGTTGAGGAAAAAAACAGTAAGAACCCAGAATATTAGACAGATATTCTGATACAGATATAGATGATACACAGATATATGATAAATAGATATAGTTAGATAGGTAGATAGATAGATAGATAGATAGATAGATAGATAGATAGATAGATAGATAGATAGATAGAGAATATTCTTTTTTATCAGTGTGACCAAACTACTTAAAGGTTATCTTTCTTTTTTGCTTTTGTCCCCTTTTTATTGCATATAGATTATTTTTTTAATTTAAAAGAGATTCTGCTCTCAATATAAAACAGATTTCCCTGCCTCCACTTCTCTCATCTACCTACCATTTCCTCTGTCCCTCAGATCCACCCTCCTCCATTTCTATTTCAGAACAAACAGGCCTCTCCTAGCTGACAGTCAAACAGGACAAAAGAAGACACAATAAGTCAAATACAAAATGACAGGTGTTAGAGCTTACCTCAGAGAGGAAGCATTTATTTTGTCTCACCGTTTCAGGAGTACTCCAAAAATGTTTTATTAAGTTCTTTGTGACTTTCATATAACATATTTTGATCATATTCAGCTCCCCCATCCCAGCTAATTATTCTCAGAACTATACCCCTTCCTTTCTCACTGAGGTTTATGTTCTTTTTTACCCCATCAAGACCAATATGCTGCCCATAAAATAGAAGTGTGGTCTTCCTGTGGAGCACAGTCAATTTTTCTGGAGTTATAATCACGAAGGAAACTGACCCTTCCTCTATCATCAGTTCACAGCTGTTAAGAGTTTCTGAGCGAGAGTTAGAGTCTCTTGCCACCCAGCATTCCTCTCAATGCTGGGATTTGGTCTGGTTTGAACCTGCATAGATCCTATTCACTCAGTTACATATATTATGCATTCCACCACAAATAATGGGAGTTTATCTGTTTAGCTTCCCTGTTATAACCCAGAGACACTTTGTTTGTTGGTTGGTTTTGTGGTTAACTAGTGCCTCTAACTTTTGCATTTTTTCCTTTACTTCCTTTCTGGAGATCCCTGAGACTTTGGAAGAAAGATGCAGCATATGTGCTCCACATGTAACAGTTCCTGTGATTTTTAAGGCACAGCCCTGACTGTGTGGAGATTCTGCAAACATGCTAAAAAAAAATAGTGTCAGAAGTATTGGATCAGAGGTGTAGCCCCCAGGAAGCAGAGAGACTTGGAACCAGTAGGAGCTAAAACAATAGATAGTCTTTTCCCAATAAGTCCATATCCTCCATAGATACACCTACTCCCAATAATATAAAACATACATTCCACATTGCAGCCAGCCCTGAGGAGACAAGATGAGCTGGGGTTGGATGGAAGGGGAGGAGGTCCTCCCCTGTTGGTGGACTCGGAGGGGGCAGGGAGGAGGGAGATGAGGGACGGTGGGAGGGAATGAAGGAGGGGGCTATGCCTGGGATGCAAAGTACCTAACCTGTGATTGATATAAAAATAAATAAATTCATAAAAAAATAAAAAAAAACATATATTCCATTAATGAGTTGAAACACAGATTAGGTAAAAGCCCTCATAAAGTTTTTTGTTTTGGGTTTTTTTGTTGTTGTTGTTTGTTTGTGTGTTGTGTGTTTTTGTGTTTTTTTGTTGTTGTTTTTAGAAAGTGATCTCACAGTCACAACTATAATGTTCTTTATTAATCACGTAGGCACTCAAAGATCCAAGATGGCGGCCCCAGGAGGACACTGTGACTGAGGAGTAAGACAGCACTGTCGGTACAGAGACTAGAAGACTGAACTCTGGGACCTAAAACACCAGCGTTTGCAATTGCCAGGTGAGCAGAATTCCTATGGTGAGGAAATCAAGTGGAAAAGTCCTAGGGACACCCAGCTATTCCCCAGAAAAACTCCGTGTGACCAGCTGTGCACAGCCCTGATCTGAACGCACGGCTGCACTGGATGCCTAAGTCACCATTCCGGACTGGGTCACACAGTCTCCAGGCCAGACTAAGAACCCCCAGATACCGTGGGCTGTACCAGGCGGGCGCACACCCCTTGGCACCATCAGCGACCACTCCGGACGGGGTCACACAATCTCCAGAACAGACTGAGAAGCACCCAGATACCATCTCAGACCCTGGTGCACAGCCCCTGGCCCAGAAGAAGGAGGCACCACATCTCTAAACCAGAGGGGAGTTCTTAGCAATAACCCCAGGCCGAAGCGTGGAGCCTCCAGACCAGAGCAGCATCCCTTAGCTGCCACCTCAAACTGGGACACTCAGCCTCTGACACAGAGAGGAGCCAAGCCTCCAGACTAGAGTGGCAACCAGCCTGCAGTGTGCACAGCTTCTAGCACAGAGCACGGAGCCAGGCACACAGATCCCTACAACAGAGCTAAACTGAGGCAACAACACACACTCTCAAACCACTGGAAATCCCTGATCTTCTTGAAGAATACTCCAGACTCCAGAGAGTGACAGTTCCAGTCTGAAGTTCAGCCTCAAAGCACAAACAGCATCTTGACTATATATAAACAAATGGCCAAAGGGTGATATAAGAACTCATCCAACAAAGAACAGGACACCATGACCACACCAGAAACACCCAAAAGCAATGGAGATTTTAATTCAGTGGAGACACAGGAAAACTATGTTAAAGCTATGATTATGCAGATATTAGAGGAACAAAAGAGGAACAAAAAGAGGAAAGGAACAAGGCCCTCAAAAAAGTTCAGAAAAGTTTAACTGCCCAAGTAGAGGAACAATTAAAGTCATATAGAGAGGAAACAAACAACAAAAAAAAAATAGGAGCCACATCCAATCAGATGAAGGAAATGATACAAAGCATGACAACAGAATTAGAATCTATAAAGAAAACACAAACAGAGAAAAACCTGGAAATGGAGAACTTAGAGAAAAGATCAGGAACCACAACGGTAAGCAATAGAATACAAGAGATGGAAGAGAGAATCTCTGGAGCTGAAGATACACGTGCTAAAACAGATTTCTCACTCAAGGAAAAAATAAAATCAGAAAAGTCCCAAACACAAAACATTCAAGAAATCAAGGATGCCATGAAAAGACGAAACCTAAGAATAATTGGAATAGATGAAAAAGAAGACACCAGGCTCCAAGGACTGGAAAATATTTTTAAGACAATCATAGAAGAAAATTTTCCCAACTTAAAGAAAGAAATGTCCATAAACATACAAGAAGCATATAGAACACCAAATAGACTAGACCGGAAAAGAAATACCTCTCGTCACATCATACTCAAAACACTTAACCTACAAAACAAAGAAAAAATATTAAAAGCAGCAAGGGAAAAGGCCAAGTAACATATGAAGGTAGACCGATCAGAATCACACCAGATTTCTCATCAGAAACTATGAAAACCAGAAGGGCGTGGGCAGAAGTCATGCAGTCTTTAAGGGAACACAGATGCCAACCAAGACTACTATATCCAGCAAAGCTTTCAATCAACATAGATGGAGAAAACAAAATTTTCCATGACAAAACAAAATTTAAGCAATATCTACATAGCAATCCAGCCCTACAGAACATACTAGAAGGAAAACTTCAATCCAATGAATACAACTACAACTAAGAAAATATAGGATACAGGTAACTTCCCAACTACAAGGGGAGAAAAAAAATCAATGAATCATAGTAAGACCACCAACTCCACAATAAAAGGATCTAACAGCCACTGGTCACTATTATCTATCAACATCAACGAAGTCAACTCTAATATAAAAAGACACAGACTAACAGAATGGTTACAGAAACAGGACCCAACATTCTGCTGTATCCAAGAAACTCACCTATGCAACAAAGATAAACACTACCTCAGAGTAAAGGGCTGGAAAAATATTTTCCAAGCAAATGGACCCAGAAAACAAGTTGGGGTAGCAATCCTAGTATCTAATAAAATAGACTTTCAACCAAAGTTAATAAATAATGATGAGGAGGGGCACTTCCTTCTCATCAAAGGAAAATTCCAACGGGAGGATATCACAATTTTGAACATCTAAGCTCCAAATACAAGGCCACTGACATTTATACCTAATGTAAAAGAAACATTATTAAAGCTGAAATCACACATTGATCCCAACACCCTAATAGTGGGACACTTCAACACTCCACTCTCACCAAGGGACAGATCATCCTGTCAGAAGCAAAACAGGGAAACAAGGACACTCGCTGAGACCCTCAATCAACTAGACCTCATAGATGTCTACAAAACATTTCAACCCAGATCAAAAGAGTATACCTTCTTTTAAGCACCTCATGGAACCTTCTCCAAAATAGACCATATAGTTGGTCACAAAACAAGCCTCAGCAGATACAAGAAGATTGAAATAATTCCTTGTATCCTATCTGACCATCATGGTCTGAAGCTGGACCTCAACAACAGAATCAGCAAAAAGCCTGCACATACTTGGAAATTGAACAACTTGCTACTCAAGGACAGCTTGGTTAAGGAAGAAATTAAAGACTTCCTAGAATTTAATGAAAAGGAAAGCACAACATACCCAAACTTATGGGACACAATGAAGGCAGTGCTGAGAAGAAAGTTCATTGTACTAAGTGCCTTCACGAAGAATTTTGAAACATCTCATACAAGCAACTTAATGGCCCAACTGAAAGCTCTAGAGAAAAAAGAAGCAAATAAACCTAAGAGGAGCAGACAACTGGAGATAATCAAACTCAGGGCTGAAATCAATCAATTAGAAACAAAACAATTCAAAGAATCAATGAAACCAAGAGCTGGTCCTTTGAGAAAATCAACAAGATAGACAAACCCCTAGCCAAACTAACAAAAAGCAGAGAGAAACAATCCAAATCAGCAAAATCAGAAGTGAGAAGGGGGACATAACTACAGACACTGAAGAAATCCAAACAATCATTAGGTCTTATTACAAAAGCCCATTTGCCACAAAATTTGAAAATCTAAATGAAATGGTCAATTTTCTTCAGAGATTCCACCTAACGAAATTAAGCCAAGATCAGATAGGAGACTGAATAGACCTATATCCCCCAAGGAAATAGAAGAAGTCATCAACAGCCTCCCTACCAAAAAAGCCCTGGGCCAGATGGTTTTAGTGCAGAATTCTACCAGACCTTCAAAGAAGTCCTAACACCAATTCTCTATAAAGTGTTCCATAAAATAGAAATAGAAGAAAAATTACCGAATTCTTTCTATGAAGCCACAGACACCTTGATACCTAAATCTCACAAAGACCCAACAAAAAAGAGAACTTCAGACCTATCTCTCTTATGAACATTGATGCAAAAATACTCAATAAAATACTTGCAAACTGAATCCAAGAGCACATAAAAGATATCATCCACCATGACCAAGTAGGCTTCATCCCAGACATGCAAGGGTGGTTCAATATACACAAATCCACCAATGTGATCCACCATATAAACAAACTGAAGGAGAAAAACCACATGATCATCTCCCTAGATGCCGAAAAAGCATTTGACAAAATCCAACACTCATTCATGTTTAAAGTCTT
>CM053765.1:84551556-84572097 GCA_028658305.1 Pachyuromys duprasi
GCCCGGGGGGAACAGCCTAGCTAGATCCCAGAAGAGGACATTGTAGCCAGCCCTGAAGAGACAAGATAAACTATGGTCGGATGGAAGGGGAGGAGGTCCTCCCTCATCAGTGGACTTGGAAGGGGACAGGGAGGCGATGAGGGAGGGATGGGGAGATTGGGAGGGAATGAAGGAGGGGGCTATGCCTGGGATACAAAGTACCTAACCTGTGATTAATATAAAAATAAATAAATTACATTTAAAAAAACACATTTCCAAAAACTCTGTGTGTAGGGGGGGGGGGAGGTGGATGGAAACAGTTTATTTATCTATTTGTTTTTTGCATTTTTTCTTTATTATAATTTATTCAGTTTGCATGCCCGCTGTAGCCCTTTTGCTCCTTCCCTCCCAATCCCACCTGCCCTCCTCCTTGTGTTTCCATGCCCCTTCCCCAGTCCACTGATAGAGAAGGTCCTCCTCCCTTTCCATCTGACCCTAGTCTATCAGGTCTCATCAGGACTGGCTGCGTTGTCTTCCTCTGTGGCCTAGTAAAGCTGTAACTTCCTAAGGCAGAGGTGATCAGAGAACCAAACACTAAGTTCATGTCAGAGACAGCCCCTGTTCACCTTACTAGGGAACCAACTTGGACACTGAGATGTCATGGGCTACATCTAAGCAGGGGTTCTAGGTTATCTTAATACATGGTCTTTAGCTGGAGTATAAGTCTCAGAAAAAGACCTCTGTGTCCAGATTTTTAGTTCTGTTGCTCTCCTTGTGGAGTTCCTGTCCCCTCCAGGTATTTCTCTCTCCCCCTTTTCACCTGCACTTTGCCCAGAGTTAGACTATGAATCTCAGCATATGTTTTGATACTCTGCTGGGTAGAGTCTTTCAGAGGCCCTCTGTAGTAGGCTCCTGTCCTGTTCCCTGCTTTCTCCCTCGTCTGATCCTGTTTTCCTTTCTGAATGAGGATTGAGCATCTTAGCCAGAGTCCTCCTTGATTAGTTTCTTTAGGTGTACAGATTTTAGTATGTTTATCCTATATTTTATTTCTAATATCCACTTATGAGTAAGCATGTACTGTGTGTGTCTTTTTGCTTCTGGGATACCTCACTCACAATGATCTTTTCCAGTTCCCACCATTCACCTGCAAATTTCATGATTTCCTTGGGGTTTTTGTTTTGTTTTGTTTTGTTTTTTGTTGTTGTTGTTGTTATTTTTATTGCTGAGTAATATCCCATTGTGTAGATGTACCACAATTTCTTTATCCATACCTCAACTGATGGGTATCTGGGCTGTTTCCAGCTTCTGGCTATTACAAATAAAGCTGCTACAAACATGGTTAATCAAACGTCCTTGTTGTATATTTGAGCATATTTTGGATATATGCCTAGGAGTGGTATAGCTGGATCTTGAGGAAGTGCCATTTCTAATTGACTGAGAAAACTTCAGATTGATTTCCAAAGTGGTTGTACAAGTTTACAGTCCCACCAGCAGTGGAGGAGGGTTTCCCTTTCTCCACATCCTCTCCAGCATGTGTTGTCATTTGAGTTTTTCATCTTAGTCATTCTGATGGGTATAAGGTGAAATCTCAGGGTCGTTTTGATTTGCATTTCCCTAATGACTAAGGATGTTGAGCATTTCTTTAAGTGTTTTTCTGCCATTTGATATTCTTCTATTGAAAATTTTCTGTTTAGCTCTGTATTCCATTTTTAAATTGGATTAATTAATTTGTTGCTGTTTAACTTCTTGAGTTCTTTATATATACTGGTTATTAGCCCTCTGTCAGATATAGGGTTGGTGAAGATCCTTTCCCAGTCTGTTGGTTTTCATTTTTTTCTGACAACACTGTCTTTTGCTTTACAGAAGCTATTCAGTTTCATTAGGTCTCATTTATTGATTGTTGATCTTTGAGCCTGTGCTGTTGCTGTTCTGTTCAGGAAGTTGTCTCCTGTGTCAATGATTTTGAGGCTCTTCTCAACTTTTTCTTCTAACATGTTTAGTGTGTCTGGTTTAATGTTGAGGTCTTTGATCCATTTGGACTTTAGTTTTGTTTAGGGTGATAAATATGAATCTATTTGCATTTTTCTACATGTACATATCCAGTTAGACTAGCACCATTTTTTAAGATACCATCAGAGTGTGGCTCTAGGCTGGCTATGGAGTACCTGCCAGGATCCAGGAATTATTCCAGGGTTTACTGGGTGACCAGAGAACAGACCCAATTGCTTCCCACACAATGGGCTTTCCCCTTACCTGGAAATCACAACCACTGATATTCTAGTGCCTAGAGTTTGGTCTGTTGGTGCTGTGCAGTCACTGCTGTCCTACTCATCAGACACTGTGTCCTCTTGGTGCCACCATTTTGGATTCCCCCAAAAATGCTTGCTAAAGTTTTATTTAGTTTATTTTTATTGGTAATTTGTATAATGCTTTAGATTACTTTTAAAGTTTCATTTATTTTATTTTTTATTGATAAATCTTTATATATGTTAAATAACATTTACACCCCCTCTCCCAACTTTGTTTGTTTGTTTTTTATAAACCACCAAGTTTAATTAGTGTTGCACATATGCACATGGATGTAGGGTTGTTTACTGGAGTGTGAGCAATTTACCATGGACCAGGAACTAAAAAAACGGATTTTCCCTTCTCTAGCACCCATCAGCTACAAAACCTAATCTGAGTGTGGGGGATTGAAACCACATTGTTTCTCTCGTCTAGCTTGCTGACTGGTGTATTACTTACTTCTTTGTTGCTGGGATACAACACCATAACCAAGGCAATTTATCGAAAGAAGAGTTTATATTGTCTTATGGTTCTAAGAGAATAATGATGATAGTCCATCAGAGCAAGCAGGCATAGCAGCAAGCAGCAGACCGAGTGGCAGGAGAAAGAAGTTGAGAGACGACATCTTCAAATACAAGCATGAAGCAAAATGAAACTGGATGTGACATGAGGTTTTAAACTATTGAAGTCCATCTCCAAAGGCATACTTCTTCCATCAAGGCTGCTCCTAGCAACCAAACTCCACCACCAACTAGGAACCAAGTCATCCAATGCTTGAGACTATCGAGGGCATTTCTCATTAAAACCACAACAAATGGCTTGGTTTTGGTCTTATATTGGCAACCATATCTGTTCCATTTTTTTAATAAGGGAGGGGAATTAATCATGTGAGTGGCTGAAGAATATGGATGAAGCAGAGACAGTATTTCACAGGACATCTACTTGCAGCTAAGAGGTGGCCCTTAAGAGTCACAGTTAAAAAAAGAAAGAAAGAAAAAGACATACCCACTCTGCAATTTGCAACAGTCAGTACAATCCTGGTTGCAAAAAAGACCGAAACTGTTAAAGCTGGTATTCCATGAAGTTTAAGTGTTTTTTGAAGAAAAAAGTGTTATTTATAGACTAAAGTTTTGTTAAACCATAGCATTCATTTGGACATGCTAGCACATATGTGTGTCCGGCACTTAGGAGGCTAAGGCAGGAAGTTGTGAGTGAGTTTGAGACCAGCCTACTATACACACAGCAAGACCTCTCCATAACACAAAAATAATTTCATGGTATGGGTAGGGTCTGGGAATTAAAACTGTTTCTGTTTAAAAAACAAAACAAAACAAAAAAGCCGAAGCTGAAACAACTCTCTATAGCATGTGACTGAGTTTTATACACACACAGCAGCCTCAAAGACTAGCTCTGTAAAAATCCTGACTGAGAAGCTGAAAGGTTTTCAAGAGGGCCATCTCTACCATTTTCATGCTCCATCTGAATGCTGTAGTCATAACCCTTTTATATGCTGCTGTCGTATACTTTGTCCATATTTAGGGAGTGTGAGCCCGGGCAAGTACACAGAGTTTCAAAGTTTATATGCCTTCCTTTCCTTACCAAGAAGAGCCAACCCTTCTATTAAGTAACCACCATAAAGCCTGGAAGATTCTCTGGCCCAATTGCTCTGCTTCCCAATTCTTCATAGGAACAGGCAGAATACATCGACTGGAAAATTCTCTGGAGATGTCAGATTGGAGCAGAAGCTGGGAAAATATGTCAGAAGTAGGGCTCCTCTTCAGCAATGATGCAGGTCGGGCTTAGCAGAAGGAAGCAGCCACTAGCTACTGTAGAAGGGCTACCAAAACCACCTGGAGCTTATATATAGTGCTGGAATGGCCTCCTTCTAAGGGGAGCCAAAGAGTGACTGTCAAAACCACAATTGATTTCATATTTTTAGCAAGTTAACTTTTCATTTCTTTTTCTCTGTACCAAGTTAAATCACTGATTTTTATATTTTTCTGAGTCGGTCAGGTAAAGCACACTAACTTAAGAAATACCAGACTTCATTTTAGCTGTGTGGGTATAGATATTTAGTGAGTCACTGAAAACTGAACTTCAGTCTTCCTTGTTTGTATCTGAGTGTTGACAACATTGCTTATCTGAACCACTTAGAAATGAATAGATAATCTGAATTTAACTGGATGAATCCAAAAATAAAATATTAGCTTAGGTGGATATATTGCACTAAGCTAAGGCTGTTGACCTGGGAACCCATGACAAAAATGCACAGCCATGTTCTGTTTTTTGAGGTTATGCAAGGTTCACACAGGGCTTTATCCTAGCTCTAGGCTTTATATGGGGTAAACAAAAACACTACCCAATAGGAAATAACACTCAATTTTAGATTCAAATCTATTAGCAACAGAGATTTTTCTCCAGGTCAACCAAAACTGAGAACTTAGCTCTCTTAGATTGTATTGAGCCGTCCTTTATCTAGTGTGAACTGGCAAAATGGACTTTATAGATTAACTTCCCACAGGTCCTTGGTGCTAAACTGGACCTGTTAGTGACAGTGTACTTCCATCAGCAGGACCGCAGAGAGAGGTAGGAACTGACAGTATAAGGACTAGATAAAGCTAAGACATATAGTTTGGGTAAATGTTATCTCAAAGGCCAGTCTGACAAAGTCTTACTAGTTAACCTGTGGTACTTAGTGGTGTTGAACCTTTCAAAGATGAGGTCTAGTAGAATGAAATCATTGTGAGAGTTCTAGCAGGGAGTACAGGACCCTGAGCCCCCTTCTTTCCTTCCTTCCCCTTCGGTTTTTTTCCTCTTTCATTCTCTTTCCTTCCCTAGTCCCTTCTCTCCATCCATTATCCTCTGTATTTTTAATGGAATTTTTGGCCTTTTTTATTTTTAATTTTTTATTAATTACACTTTATTCACTTTGTATCCCCCCCATAGCTCCCTCCCTCCTCCCCTCCCAAGCCCTCCCTTTCTCCCCCCGCCCCCCCCCTGCTTCCTCTGTATTTTTAACCCTGTCTCCTTTCTACCTTTTTCCTCTATTCCACTCTTTCAGCTCTCGCTCTCCCGCATACTTCTTTCCCATCTCAGTTTCATTTTTCTCTTCCCTTTCCCCTTTGCTCTGTTCCCCTGTTTTCTTTCTTTCTTCTCTCACTCTGACATCTGACTTTCAAGTCATCAAACACTTTTCTTTCAAACCATTTATTTGCAGAATAATCAAAGGACAGTCATGCATAGGATGGTTTATAAATGAGGACACACTGTGAGAAATGTATTGCTAAGCAATTCCATCCATCATGTGTGAACACTGGAGTACTTTCCTAGACCCATACAGTAAAGCCCAGTCTGTTGTGTGGCCCTTTGATGTTACCAGAATTCACAGCGAGAATGAGATAAATGAAGTACTTCAGGATGAGAGGCCAGACACACTTTTGAAATAAACTATTCTGTAAGGAATAAGAAGAGCAAAATGATAACATAGCCCACATATAAACCAGAACATATCTTTATCTAAATTATCAGGTAATATGTACTATACATACTGTATCCCCCATATATTGTATAAGCAATATGACAATATGACCATTTAGTCAGCAGCAACATGCGCCATGGTTTTGCTATAACATCATGGCTAAACCATCCCCAGGTGATGGTGTGAGGAGGTGATTTCTCATTGACCAACCAGCACATGGCACACATCTGTTCACAACACTCTCCTAACTTCCTCAATATTGTCTCAAAGTTCTCATGTCTAAATGTGGTGCTTGAGCCCTGCCCAGCAGTGTCAAGTCACAGGTCATACTCTGGAAGCCTGGTAGCAACCATTTCCTTCGTCCTTCTCAACCCCTAAATCAACAATATTCTGTCTTTTCTTTACCGCCTCACCCTGTAAACTCCAACATCAGGATGCCCTTTCAGCTTCTTGCTTCACCTGGAACCTGCCTTCTTACCACTAGCTCTATGTCTTGCAAATACAGCTTGGTCTGAGCGAACTGTGTTAATCAAGCAGCTGAGTAATTCTCAGCCTAACAGGATCACTACACCACTTTTGTACAAATTAGATAGTGTGACCCCTGTGCTCAACCTCTTAAATTAGCCCCCAAATTAATGTATGGTAACAACCTAAAATCCCTCTGGTTATCTGTAGGAGTTCATCCCATTTCAGATCCTAGGTATTCTTCTGATTCTTTCCTTGGCACTCACTCTCCTCAGTCACACTAGCTACTGTGTGGTCTTTCAATGTAAGCCACATGGGGCCGCAGATAAAATGACTTTCACTAATATCCCTCATGCTTCAGAACCTGGCTCTTTGTATGTGAAATATTACCAGCTGAGAGAGGTCAATTTCCATCTCAGTATATTAGTACACTCAACTTCCTCCCAGCATTCAACTCTCTTTTACATGTGGATACTTTCTTTTGATTCACTAGCTCCTATCACCTAATTCATGTGTTAATGTAAATCATTGATGTGCTCAGTTAGTGCTTACTGTCAGATAAATGGGTTACCTGGGGCTAGGGAGATGTTTCAGTGAGTAGGAACACTAACTGTGCAATTAAGAAAACCTAAATTAGAATCATCAGCATCCATATAAAAGATTAGCATGGTCCTCCCAGCTGTAACCTCCAGTACTAGGAGACAGAAGCAGGTGGATTCTGGGAACCCACTGGTCAGCAAGCTTAGCTGAAATGACAAAACATCAGTTTCAGTGAGAATCCCTGTCACAAAACTAAGTTCACAATGATAGAGGAAGACAGCAAACATCCTCCCCCATTCTATATGCTTGCGAGTTAATTGTCGACATTTTTCTTTTTTTTTTTTTTTTTTGGATCCTGGAATCAAGTGATTGCTTACAGTTAGCCACTGAAAATTATTTAGTGTTGATAGCTGGGCTGATCCAATGCCTTCTCAGAGGCCCTGATGAAAGGACAAAAGGAATCAAGTTCTGTGTCCTTACTCAGGAACAGGAGTGGCAAGGCCAGTCTGGGGCTTAGGGAAGGAAGGCATTGGAGTTAAGGTTTCAGTTCCTGAGAACTTGGTTTTTCTCCTGAAGACACTGGAGTTATCAGTTTCATGGCCACTGTGTACCAGATCTGTAATACTCCTGAGATGTGTTTCCCTTCTGTAATATTGCTTGATTAGCATCCTGCTTACTTCGTCCCACTGTATGATAGTTTCTGCTAACTTTGTTCCATGTTTGGCTGAAAATAGTAGATAAAAAGCTGTGCTTTTTAATAAGCTTGCCAGGCAAAAAACCTAGCTAATGTAAGACCTGTCACATCCAAGCATCTTTTTCCTTATATGCTGATCTCCTGCTTCTTGATCTCAGGACGCTGTCACGGAAGATGGTCTTACTGGCCCCATGTCAATTTAGATTATAATACTTTAGAAATGCCCTTAGACTATTTCTTTGATTGTTTTATGAAGATCTTGTCAGTCATTTACTGGTAGCCTACTGTATTTGTTAGATCAGAGAGCTTTGTTTTATTAGTTATATATCTGTAAGATAAGGCCTGCTGCTTGGCATATAGGAACCACTGAATCCTGGATTTACTGAGTGCATATTACAGATGGAATGTTGGTGTTTTGACTATATATCTGGTGGTACTGGAAGTGCATACAACCCCTTTTCTATCCATAAATATTGTGAACCAGAAGTGAAACTGTCCCAAACAAAGAATCATATTCTTCCCTACTTCTCCTTTGGCTTTTCTTCTTTTCATTTGTAGTGTTCTCCACAGTCTGATTTTCTTTGGATTTTTGTACATTTTCATAACTGTAATTTTTCTCTGAATATATCTATAAAGCATCCATAAAATTGGCTGGCATACTTCTTTTTGAGCGGGTAAACAAGCAAAGGAGTGAAATTAATAAGAATCTTTTTCAGTCACTTAGAGCTGCCTCTCCTAGAATTAATGATAAGGATAGGGAGGAATGACTTCTTTTCTATAAAGAAAGCTAAATCACTAGTTCACCAGGGGGGGAAATCACCTCTTATTTTGCAAACCTAAAGTGACAGATACACCTGACAATAATCTCCTGTAGGAGGATAAGGATATGGGACAATTTACATGAAATGCCATATTAAATGTTTCTGAAAATAAGAAGTGTAGAACACTCCATCTCTTTGTACCTAATGAGACCCTCAACATTCACAGAACACATAGCTTCTAGTGAAATAAAAAGAATCACCTCCCATAAAAAAATAACAGTAATGAATTTCTTTAATATTGAAAAACTCAGAGAATTTACAGTGTTGTGGGGGACATAGATCAGCACTACTATAAATCTGGAAACATTCGGTTAACATGTCAATCTCAAATCTATTTTTGAATATATTGAGATAACCCTCAAGTTATTTCTTCATGCCTTTTTCTCTCTCTCTTTTCTATAAAATTGAGCTTTATGTTGTGTTATTTACAAAAACTTGGTCTATAAATTAAAGTCAAACTTTAAACCAAGAGATTTTTTTGACTAATTTTATATTTCTTAAGTTGGTCATACAGGCATAAAAACATATTTTTATATCCGTACGTATATAGGGAAAAGGTAATACAATGTTTGGAATTTATATGTAGCATATTAAAGATTGAAATATTGAATAATGATCTGCCTATTTTACTTATTTTTATTTTGTTTATTTATTTATTTTTTCGAGAGAGGGTTTCTCTGTGCAGCCTCAGCTGTAGAGCAGCTTTGTAGAGCAGGCTGGCCTCGAACTCACAGCAATCTGCCAGTCTCTGCCTCCCTGAGTGCTGGCATTAAAGGCCTGCACCACCATACCTGCTACCTATTTTATTTTTATGATGATGTTTAACTTATTTTTCAAAAAATGATTTGGGATTATTTAGTGATATTTTAGAGAAATGGTAAATAGACTTTTACTGTAGGGTGCAGTTATTTATTTATAGTCATTAAGACAGGTTCATGCCAGAGCTTTTCATATTTTTGCACTAAATTCTTAGTTTCAAAGAGACTCCAAAATCTCTGTAATAGCAAACGATTTCTGTGTTATTTGGGTAAGAAGACTGCTAAATGAGAAGCCTGAGTTTTCTTTTGTGAGACCGAGGCCCTCTCCAGTTCCTGCCTGGGGTATAACAAAGTGAAAGGTGGCCTGAGGGCACAGTGGTAAACTCCAGCAGACACCTTGATTGAATTAGGAGAATCCATACAACAGAGACCCATAGGTGATAAAGCCGTTCAAGGCAGATTGGTTACCAGAAAAGAACTGCCACTACTGACTGAAATCTCCAACAGAGTTCAGATGATCTCCTCCACCAGCCAGCCACGCTGTGGAGTGAGAGGAATCTATCAGAAGAACAGCAGCTCAGAGGCTAAACAATATTGGCTGATCACTGCCAAGATAGTATATTCAGGCAAACTGTAGAAACAGCACACGTTCTCCAAACAACACAAGCCTTCATCTTGCCAAAACTGTGAAGAGTCAATAAAAAAATTCAAATGTCAAAAACAAATGCACACACACACACACACACACACACACACATAAACACCAAGGAGAACATGGAGGCATCTGCACAAAACTCTGCCAAATGAAGATTATTTATAGACAGTAATTTCAGTTCAGAGATAGTGGATTATCTAGGCAGTTGCTAAATATATTAGAGTATGATGTTTCTTGAAAACTGTTCTTGCTTTGCCATAGAAACTCACAATGAAACTTGATCTCATCCATTACGTTTCTAATATGTTTCTAAAGTTCAATGTTCTTTGCCAAAGAAGAAGTTGACGTCAAACAACAAGTAAACTCTGAAGCCCTGTGCAGAGCTTCACTTTTATGACCCCGCTTTTATGTACTAGTTTCTTGCTCCTTTCTCTCAGTGGCTGAAATATTATTATATGCACAACAAAATTAAAAGTATAATAGTGACTAGAGGCAAAATACTAAGAGAAAGACTTTAGAGTTTATGCAATCCCCTCTACCAATACCTGTTCTTGAGTTTCACGTTCTATACCCATGCAGTCATTCGATAAAAATGTTTTAGGGCTTAACTTTAATACCAGGCATGTGCAAATTTCCATTGTACAGCTGGTAATATGGCTCAGCAGATAAGAGTGCTTGCTGCCAACTCTGATGACCTGAGGTCAATCTCAGGCTTTCACATAGCAGAAGAACAGAACTAACTCTGGTAAATTGTCTGTTGCCTTCCAGAAGTGCAATATGACATGCTAATGGGTGTACACAGGTGTGTGTGTGTGTGTGCATGCATGGACACACGGAGACACACCAACACAGACACATGCATGGAAACACACAGACACACATACAGAGAAACACAGTGAACAAATATAAAATGTAATTCAAAAATTAAACATTGTGATTAAGGCTCCTGATGCGTATAAACAGAGTAGCTAACTCTCAGATGAAACACAGTATGAGCAGGTATTACATAGGACACAGGAATAAGCCCTCCTTACACTCTACCTGTTGTCTAGGATGTGAGATTGTTCCAGGAGATGAGTAATGGAGATAGAGAAAGATTATGTCTCGGCAGGGAATCATCACCCACGGCAGGCTCTCACCTCCATCACAGATGTATTTCGTACAGTCAATAATTTTGCCCTCTTCCTCAACCACGAAATTGCAATAGTTCCTCTGGTAAAATAATCTTTTTACAAAGTTTTCCTTGATTTCTTCCTGCTTCATAAAATCTATAAGTTTTACGAGCTTTTATTCTTTACATTTATCTACATTCTTTCAAAACTCAGTTATCTTTGCATTATATTTTTTTCGGTTACAATTTAAAATTTTTGAACCCAATACTATATTACACATGAAGTTTTTTCTAACTTTGAGCTGAGCAATTAATACTTTTCAATGAATGAATGAAATATTGAATGAGTGAATAAACCCCAGATATGCCTTCTGTATCACAATGCTCTTTAGCAAATAATCAACATTAGCAAATCAGAGATCTAACCATCCTCCCACCCTACAGGCACTCACAGGCCAGTAACAATTCTTTCAAACTTAATAAAACACTAGGATATGATGAGAAGAATGAATATGATTGGTTAGTTATTGTCCAGGTAACTTGATTATTGGTGAGAGTTGGGCATTGAGTCATTCACTGGCCCTGTGCTGGAGCTGAACTGTTTCACATCTAGTAACATTTGTTTTATGAAACTAGGGGTACCTGTGTTTGCTGCACACATATTTACAGGTGTTTTAAGGTTTATTTTAATTAAAAAAGAATGTGATGCTGTATGTGTATGTATGAGTGTGGATATGTACCAATAAGCACAGGTACCATTGAGGCAAGACACATGAATTTACCTTAGAGTGCAGTGGTTCTGGGTGCAGGCAGATAGCTTAGGTCTATTGAAAGAAAGGTGTGTGGTATATGCTTTTCACCATTAAACTATTTCTCTAAACCCTGATATGCATATGTTTAAAAATAGAATATTCTTTGATGATTATTCTTTTAATGGATATGATGTGACCCTTCCTTATCTTTTCTTACTAGTTTAGTTTTGAGGTCCAATTTTTTGTTTGTTTGTTTAGGTTATTATTATAGTGACCCTACTTGTTTACTAGTTCCATTTGTTTGGGATAACTGTTGCCACCTTTTACTTTAAGGATGGTATTTATCACTGATAGCGAAAAATGATTCCTGGAGATGGCAAGTAAAGATAGAACCTATTTTTTAATGCAATGCAATAGTCCTTGTCTTTTTATTGAAGAATTTAGATCATAAATATTCAGTTAGTGTTGAAGGACATGTGTTAATTCCTGCCGTTTTGTTCATTGTGTGAGGAGAAATGCTCCCTTCTGTACATAATGTGGCTGTTGTGCACATGAACTCATAGCAACTGTAGCTACCTGTGCAAAATCAAATCAGTCAAAAATTCCAAGAAGGATGGTGGAGGGGCTCCTGAAGCCCCACCCATACCTGTAGAGGTGTTGCTGTTGTGGCACAAGGGAGAGTGAGAGTCACTTTCTCTGTGAGGCCATGGTAGTTGGTGGTTTGCCTATGACCCTGCAGATGACACCACACATACCGTGTGGAGATGAGCAGAATCAATTGTACTCACTGGATTACAATTTTTTTAGAAGAAAGAAGATATTTGGAGGAAGATGTGTTGAGGGAAGATTTTGTCCTATGAGGAGTTGGATTGGGAGAATGGGGGCACTTAAAATAAAAATACATTGTATACATGCATGGAATTTTCAGAGATAAATAAAATGTACATTAAGAAAAAGCAGAAACTACATCCAAGAATCAGATTTGACAAGTGGAATGCAAGTCACCTGACTGATAAGGGTTTTCTGCCCATCTAATTCCCCCGTTCTATCCTGACAAGGATAACCGTTACTGTGGGTAAGTACAAGCTCCAAGCAGCATCTGAGAAGGGCCAAAGCCTTCCCTGGCTTTCAAAATCATGAATCTGATGCAGATTCTGCCTTTCTCCCCTCCCCCTCAGGTGAAGACCTCATAAACAATGTGCATTCCACATATACAGTCTTGCACTTGGGCCATTCGCTAATACTTGATGTTTCTCTTACCTCCCTCCTTTAGATGTTGTCCAGTTAACCAGTTACTTCAACAACCGTGTGTAATAGTTGGGCAGGTTATGTTATGTGCTCTAATCGTAGTACCAAAAAGGAAATGCAAACAACTGGCACAAAGCTGAAAGGCAGACAAATGAGGACAAGGAAACCTTAAAACAGGTGTCCTGAAGTCAGGAGCCTCAGTATGCGTCTGATTTATCTCAGTAACGGGACCACTTATGAGGAGACAAATGCATTTCTTCTAAACAAATTGTGTGCAATGAATGTCAGGCCATGGTAATTGCGCTGTTCTCTTTGGGAAAATGGTACTGTATATTGTTTTTGCAGTAACTCTGTCAATCACAAGCTGGATTATGATGCCCCAAATGCTATTGAATGCGTCTTTTTTTTAATGCTTCATTGTTGTCTCTTAATGTTTAGGTGCCTTGTTTTCACCAGAAATGTCAGTACTAGAGGTTTCAGGTTTAATCAGAACATGAGGTCAGACATAGCTTATTTGAAGATATTGGTACACAATATAATACAATGTAGGGCAGCCTTTTAAAACAAACACAATACTGACTAGTATATTAAAATTCCATGAACTAAGTGGCCTATAAAAATAGTTATTTGTCAGAATCTAGACAGTTTGAAATCAAATTTCCAGCACATCTGAGGGCTGTAAAACTTCCTTTCAGAGTGATTTCTCAGTGTTCCCTTTGTTGTTGAAGGAACTTCTTTCCAGGGCATCTTTCATAAGGGCAGTAATCAATGTCCCAGGGAGAATCTGGCTCTTACAATCTATCACATCCAAAGGTTCACATCCAAATGTTCACATTTGAGAAGTAGACAACCAGACAGTAGCAGCCTCCCAACAACAATTTAAATTTGTATCATTTCTCAGACAAAATACATTTATTCCATTGTCATAGCACCAAGAGTCATATTTCTAAATTCCATTCATATCAGAAGTGGTTGAGCCTCAAGACAAAACTCACTCTAGAATACCCCTAGCCAGGGTTGGGCCACTAAAGCCAAACAGATAGTATAATAGAGGGGGTCAGCCATAGGAAAGTCATTATAATACTAAAGGATGTGGGGGATATGATAGAAAAAATGAATTAAAGATTCTAAGTTCAATATATATCCTGGAGATGAGTTGTGAGTCTTAAGGTCCAAGAACCTCCTTTGATGGAATGTCCTGTTCTCTAGCCATGTGGGCAAAGCTCTACCATCAGGACACAGTGTAATTGGGAATTTCATCCCCTAGTTACACTGTGGCAGTGTTTCACTCCCCATGAGTTTGGACATACCCATATTTGCAATGGCTCTATGTCGAGGCTCCACTCAAATGATAGGTCTCTACAGGAGACAGAAAAGGCAGTGTTTATTTTAAAAAAAAATCTATTTGTGTCTATCTATCTATCTATCTATCTATCTATCTATCTATCTATCTATCTATCTATTCACTTTACATTCCTATCAAAGTCCCTTCCGCCTCTCCTCCCAGTCCCACTCTCCCTCCCTCTTCCCCCATGGTCTCCCTTCCCCTTTAGAAAAGGGGAGCCTCCTCCCATCAACCCACACAGCACATCAAGCTATATCAAGACTGAGCCCATCCTCTTCCCCTATGACCTGGTGAGGCAGCCCTGCTAAGGAGATCTGATCAAAAAGCAGGCGACAGAGTCCATGTCTGAGACAGCCTCAGCTCCATTTACTAGAGAACCTACATGAAGACTGAGCTGTCCATCGGCTACATCTGTGCAGAGGGCCTAGGTCCAGTTCATGCATGGTCCTTGGTTGGTACTTCTCTCACTGTGGTCCCCCATAGGCCTAGATTAGTTCACTCTGTTGGTCTTGTGAAACTCCCTCCTGGTCTTTCTATCCTCCCAACTTTTCCACAAAACTTGCTACATATTGCCCAGTGTTTGGGGACAGCTATTCTAGGGGACTCTAATTTACACTTCTAGTATTAGGGGTCATGGAGACCAAAGAGGCCACCCTCTAACTAGAGAGGACTCCTAGTGGAGGGAGGGGAATACCAACCCATTCACAAAAATTTGGACCCAAAATTTACTCTACCTGCAAGATGTGCAGGAATAAATATAGAGCAGAAATTGAAGGAATGTCCAACCAATGCCTGCTCTAACCTGAGACCCACCCTATGGGAGAGAGCCAATGCCTGACACTCACTGTTAACGATACTCTCCTGTGCTTGCAGGCAGGAAACTAAGCAGTGCTTATTTTCCAAGATAAAAGGCCAGAGTTCCCTGGGATGGAATTCTGTGTCAACAGTGCCCTCTATGGCTGCACATGGCATCGCACTAATTGATTTGTGCAGTGACTTCCAACGCTGTTTTTTCACTTTGGGTAATAAATCTGGTGATTTCATTCTCTTTAGGATTATCCTTCCACTGTATTATAAAAATAAGTCCTCCTTGATCAACGTTTTAACAGACACTTTTCTATGGTCATATGTACTATCCTTTGCATTCTCTCCAGAGTACTGACCACTTTTACACTCTTGACAGGCTGGCAATTTTACAAATATTTATATGCTGCTTCCCATTTTTACAAATGTTAATATTAACTATATCTTCAAATAATTTATCTTTACAAATGCTACCATTAGTTGCAGAGAGAAGTCAAATCATACCCCGGGCACTTTGCTTGGCAAATGTCTTATCAGTTAGCAAATATATATATCAATATATATATATATATATATATATATATATATATATATATATATATATATATTGCTCTCATTTTCTATCATATATAAGATACTAGAACATTAAAAAAATTGTGAGCCAAATTTTTTACACTTCATAGCAAAGCAGCTTCTCATTATTCAATGTTATGTTCCTCAGGCTGGAGAGATGGTTCAAAAGTAACAAACTAGACTCACAAACAAAATGTTAATATTATGCTCCTTTATTTCTGAGATTTCATTATAATGGCCCACATTTCTACCAGTGTTTTGTCTCTGACTACTTCGGAAATTCTAAGAAGAGAGAAGCTTAATCTATAACTTTCCATTTTGCATTCCAAGACCTCAGATAAGTTGCTATTAAATTTCAAGCTATTACAATGAAAACTTTTATTCCTACAAATTTGAAAAGCCTCTTTGGTACTTATTTTTTATATTTTAAGTATTTGTTTATTTGTTACAATTTATTCACTTTGTATCCTGGCTGTAGCGCCTTCTATCTCCTCCCAGTTCTACCCACCTTCCCTCTTCTCCCTCTATGTCCCTCCCCTAATCCACTGATAGGGAAGGACCTCTTCCCCTTCTATCTGAACCTAGCATATCAAGTCTCATTATTATGACTGAAAATTTAGATGGTCTTTAGGGACCTACCTCTGAATGGATGTGTAAAAGGATTTTCTAGGAAAATCTCTTCTCAGAAATGGTCAGCACCTTTCTGGGTCAGCCCAGATATAAAGAGAAATGGAGTAAAGTACTTGCTGCATTTACCTGTCCTCTTTCACTCTTTGCTTGAGCATACATCTCTTCTTCTTCTTCTTCTTCTTCTTCTTCTTCTTCTTCTTCTTCTTCTTCTTCTTCTGTTGTTGCTGCTGTCATCCTTCATGAACGTAGGAACCCAGCTTCTTTGACTTTCATGATGGACTGAAGACTGATGACTCTCTAGAAATCTTCTAGGTGTTCATCACCAGATTGAGACTGGTGAGGCAGCTACTCCAATGGAATTAGTATTCAATGAGTTCTCAGCATGTTTAGCATGCAGAGTCATCACTGGGGTATCTAGTTTATATTTCTTAAGCCAATCTAATAAACTCCTTTGTGATATAAGTTTATTTCATTAGTTCTGTGTTTAGAGACCCAGACTAATACATCATTTACTCATTATCCTGTCCCAAGTCTATTTTACCTGTTTGGGTATTACACTTGCACCCAATTTCTATGTACTGAATTTCTTTTTTAATGCTTTTGTGCTGCCATGACAAAAACAAGAAGCAATACCTCATTGCAGCATCAAATAGAAAGATGTCCTTTTAAGTTCTGGAGGCCAGTAGTATTGTGATCAACACTAGTACATAAAATATCTCGTCAGGGCCATTTTTGGTTTATAACCTAGTGTCTTATCTCTGGGTTCTCACATTGTGGGATAGCAAGGGTGTCTTTGAGAAGATCAATAATCTCATTTATGAGAGTCCAGCCCTCATAACTTAATCATCTCCCCAAAGTGTAGGCTGCTAATGCTCTCAGATTGATGATTAGATTTTAAATAGGAATTTGAGGTGGGAGGAAGACATATGAATTCAAACCATAGCAGAAATCATTATAGTTAACAATCTACAGAGGATAATAATTTTCTTCCCATAAATCATTATGAAGGCTAATTGAATACAGAGGAAAATTGCTGAACATTTCTTAGAAGTAGGTGCTTGAAATGCTAGCTGCTTACATTAATAAAACTGGTACTGTTATTGTACTCATGAATTATCCAAAAGCATTGCTTTTTGCAAGTATTGGTTAGTCAAAATGTTCATTCAAAACCGGTGTCTAACCCTGATTTGTTGACTGACTTAATATAACATTCCAAAGCCAAGGGGATGGGTCAGTGGGCAAAGGTTCTTATCACCAAGGCTGGTGGTTTCTGTTTGATTCCTAGGACCCACAATATGAAAAGAGAGAACTGACTATTGAAGCACACATACATTGGCACACACTTATCCCCCTTCTCTGTTTCTTTCTCCTTCCTCCCTTCTTCTCTCTTCATCTCTCTCCCCACACTCCCCATTTGCATTGGAAATACTGCAGACTGCAGAACAATTACAAAAGAGTCCTGAATTATCTTCATATTCTCAGAATTTGGAGTAATCCAACAATTTGGAGTTTTCCATGTGGTAATACTATGGTTGTGTAATAATAACGTGGTTTTTTTTCTGATATGCATCTTAAGAAGTGAAATTTAAGTGGCTTTTTAACTTACTCAGCAGCTCATAACATAACCTTGGTAAAATTAGCTATTGTAATCTTGACCTCAATTCTTTATTTGTTCCTCATTTTCCATGTGAGCTTCACATTAACATATGTAAAAGATGTATACAATTAGAAAGCAAAGGCTACAAAGTGAAACAAATGATGAAATGCCAGCTGTTGCAATCAACATTCTGCAGTTTGCATGATGGAACCACTGATAGGAAAATGCTTTCACAGTTGTGGTTCTAATTAATTTGAGGGATGAGAACGTGAATCAGAGTCTCAAGTAACTGCAGAAGGTGAAACAAAAAAAAATGTGCCCGCACCAGGATAAATGTATAGGACCATGAGTACCCTGTCATTAATTAATATTGATCCATCTCAGAAAATAATTTATGTCTCCAGTAAATGACATCTGTCTTGGAAACCTATACTTGCCTGTCTAAGTCTTAATTGGATATATTGTTGTGGCTTTGTATCAGTTGATTTTCTGTTGCTGTGATAAAATAATGTGACAAAAAACAACTTAATGAAGAAAAGGTTTGTTTTAGCAAAACAATTCCAGAGGTATGCAATCTATTAGCTGTAGGGAATCCATTGCTATGACATCAGGAGCAGGAAGCTGCCTGGTCACATTTCATCTACACATAGGGAGCAGAGAAAGAAAAGGAAGAAAGGTGAGGCTATAAATCCTCAAAGCTCACTAGAAGTTTGTTTCCCCCAGCAAGGATCCACGTCCTAAAAGTTCCCTGAGCTTCCCTAAACAGCGCCACTAATTAAAGACTAAGTGTTAACATACCTGAGCCTATGTGGGATATTTCTTTTTCAATCCACTATGGAATGACTGCCTTTAACAATCTGTACAGATTGTCACAATGATTACAACCTTTTGACAAAATTATCTGTTATTCACACAATATATAATGGCAAACATGGTGGCCAAACTTGGTTGTGATATCAACTGAAATGCTAAGCACCTACGTGATTTTTTTTAATGCTATTTATTTTATTTTATATTTTTTTAATTTTAAAATTTTTATTTTATATTAATCACAGGTTATATACTTTGTATCCCAGCCGTAGCCCCCTCCCCCATTCCCTCCTTATCCCACCCTTCCCTCCCTCATCTCCTCCCTGCCCCTTTCCAGGTCCACTGAAAGGCAAGGACCTCCTCCCTTTCCTTCTAACTCTAGCTTATCAGGTCTCTTCAGGAACGGCTGCAATGTCCTCTTCTGTGGCCTAGCAAGGCTGCTCCTCCCTTGGGGGGCAGGGAGGTCAAAGAGCCAGCCATTGAGTTCATGACCAAAATAGTACCTGTTCCACTTACTGGTGTACACACTTGGGTATTGAGCTACCATTTGCTACATACAAGCAGGGGTTCTAGGTTATAACCATACATGGACCTTTGTTGGAGAGACAGTCTCATAAAAGACCCTTGTGCCCTGATATATTTGGTCCTTGCAGAGCTCCTATCCTCTCCACATCATACTAACTCCCCCTTCTTTCATATGATTCCCTGCACTCTGACAAAGGGTTGGTTATGTTTCTTAATATTTGCTTCGATACCCTGCTAGGTATAGTCTTTCCTAGGCCCTCTGTGGAAGGCTCTTTCCTGTTACTTGTTTCCTCCTACATCCAATGTCCATCCAATTTGACTTACTAAGTGAGGATTAGTCCTCTTAACCCAGGCCCTCTTTCTTGTTTATCATTTTTAGGTGTATAGATTTCAGTATGTTTGTCCTATCTTATAGGTCTATATAAGTAAGTATAAACCATGTGCGTTTTTCTGTTTCTGGGATACCTCACTTAGGATGATCGTTTCCAGGTCCCACTATTTGCCTGCAAATTTCATGCTTTCCTCATTTTTAATTGCTGAGTAGTATTCCATTGTGTAAAAATACCACAATTTCTGTATCCATTCCTCAACTGAGGAACATCTGGGTTCTTTCCAGGTTTTGGCTATTACAAATAAAGCAACTACGAACATAGTTGAGCAAATGTCCTTGTTGTGTACTTGAACATATTTGGCTTTATGCCTAAGAGCGGAATAGCTGGATCTTGAGGAATCACTCTTCTTAATTGTCTAAGGAAACGCCAAATTGATTTCCAGAGTGGTTGTACCAGCTTACATTCGCACCAGCAATGGAAGAGGGTTCCTCTTTCTCCACATCCTCTCCAGCATGTGTTGTCACTTGAGTTTTTGATCTTAGCCATTCTGGTGGGTGTAAGGTGAAATCTCAGGGTCATTTTGATTTACATCTCCCTGATGGCTAAGGACATTGAGCATTTCTTTAAGTGTTTTTTCTGCCATTCTACAGTCCTCTACATAGAGTTCTCTGTTTAGCTCCATGACCCATTTTTTAATTGGATTACTTGATTTGTTGCTTTTTAATTTCTTGAATTCTTTATATACACTGGATAGTAATCCTCTGTCAGATATAGGGTTGGTGAAGATCCTTTCCCAGTCTGTAGGCTGTCATTTCGTTTTGATGACAGTGTCTTTTGCTTTACAGAAGCTTTTCAGTTTCATGAGGTCCCATTTATTTATTGTTGATCTTAGAGCCTGTGCTGTTGGTGTTCTGTTCAGGAAGTAGTCTCCTGTACCAATGAGTTTTAGGGTCTTCCCCACATTTTCTTCTAAACAGTTTAGTGTGTCTGGTTTTATGTTGAGGTTTTTGATCCACTTGGACTTTAGCTTTGTGCAAGTTGATAAATATGGATCTATTTTAATTTTTCTGCATACAGATATCCAGTTGGACCAGCACCATTTGTTGAAGATGCTGTCTTTTTTCCATTGAATGATTTT
>CM053765.1:84572597-84610191 GCA_028658305.1 Pachyuromys duprasi
AAGCCTTCAGCAGAGGGCGGGAAATAATAATAAAAATAAGGGAAGTTAATAAGACTTGTGGAGAACAAGAGCTACACAAAGACCAAACTGAGCAGGGCACAGGGGTCTTCTATGGGACAGTTTCTCCAACCAAGGACCATGTATGGATATGTCCTAGAACCTCTGCTCAGAAGTGGCCCATAGTAGCTTGGTATCCAACTGAAGACCCTAGTAAGGGGAACAGGGACTTTTTCAGACATGAACTCGATGGCTGGCTCTTTGACTCTCCCCCATACACGCCAGGGAGTAACAGCCTGGCTAGATCCCAGGGGAGGACATTGTAGCCAGCCCTGAGGAGACAAGATGAACTGGGGTCCGATGGAAGGGGAGGAGATCCTCCCCTGTAGGTGGACTTGGAGTGGGCGGGGAGGAGATAAGGGTGGGATGGGGAGAGTGGGAGGGAAAGAGGGAGGGGGCTACGCTGAGGATGCAAAGTACCTAACCTCTGACTGATATAAAAATAAAAATAAATAAAAAATTTTTTAAAAGATATTTTCTGTTATGTTAAGGCTGTTGTGATGAGCAGTGTTTTATGTCATCATGGCTAGCCTAGAGTTCTTAGTTATTCCATCAAATGATAACAGAGATGTACAGTGAATCCATTTTTAAAGATATTGTTTGCAATGAACTTTAATAAAGTTCTCTTAGCTTTCTGGGAAGGCATGTTGCAATGTCCTGAATCACATTGAAAGCAGAGTTGTGCCTTACTTGAAGAGGAGGATATATATTGTACTTTCAGTTTATGCTACATTGTTCCAGAGTATATTGTGTTGCTTCACTGCTTTAACATAATCACATAGGCACCTGTTTACAGTGAAATAAATAAATATATATATATATATTATATATTCAAGTTAAATGTTAATACATATTGTCTGTATCTGTAGATGGGGATTTGCTGTTTTTTGTTGTTGGTCTTGTTCTTCTTGTGTTTGTCTGGTTGAACCCTGACTGACTGATGTTGATCTATTTACATTGTAAACCATTCAAGGCACACTGTTTTGTCAGTATCTTCAAACTATACTTATGTTTCCATAAAATATTGAGTAACATGTCTATCAGGAGTAGTAGTGATTTGACTCCTGTTCTAAGATTTCCTGGTGCAAGAAAATCAAATAGTGAAACAGCATTAAGACAGGTTTAAAAGTGCTATGAAAACAAAGGATATGGGAAAATAAGGCATTCTTTTGGACATTCATTATGTTCCAATAGCTCTCATAGTGTATTTACACATTTTGTTGTATTTAAGATATACCAGATTTAGATACACCGTGTCAGAGTCTGTGAAACTGAAAATATACTGATTTAAAATTCTTTTATTACAAGTATTTGTGTGTATGTGTGTGTGTGCTTGTGACCTAAAGTGATCATTTGAATGGGAGAACCCTAGATGACTTGTAGGAGATCTCCATGATACCTAAGAAGACATGAAAATTTACATTTGAAATCAGGTCTTTTTTATGCCAAAGATCATGAGTAGCTGTAAACAATGAAAATCTGGAGGTTTTATTCTTACGTAATGACTCACATAAATGCTTCAGAAAGTTAATTAACTCCATGGTTTATGTTAATATGGAACAGTACATTTAACTTGGAAACCATCATTCATATAATATCCAATCCAAATTGAAGTGCAAAGAAGATGAAGGAAAGAGCAAATACATACTAAATCCTAGGTAAACTATGTCTCCACCACAACTGTTGTCATTGGTCTCTATCATTCCCTACACAGAGGGGCCATTTTCACCTTTTCTCTCAACCTGAAATGATACAGGAAGTCAACACAAAGCCAATGTCCATAAAAACTCCACAATCTCATCCTGGTCTTCACTGCCTATTTATATTCTGGAGTGTATTATATGCTGCACTGTTTTACGTCATGGCTGTATGTGGAAAACTGATCCAGCTGAGTGTGGAAGAGTCCACACAACATGAACAAACTGAATGAGAGACTTGTAGCTTATTATCTTAACTCAAACTGGTGGCATCTACTTTGCCATATTCTGGGTAACTTGAACAAATAACATTATATATGTGCATTTACACGTATGTGCAAGTATGTTAAATTACTGTATGCAAAAACAACAGTTTAGGTAACTACTTTTCAATTCTAATAATCATATATTATGTCAATCAATATATCTTTCTATATGTGTGTGTATATGTGTGTGTATTAAGAAGTGAGCTGATCCTATTGATGTAATGGCCAACAATACTGAGTCAGAGCAAAGACATAAGGTACGAGGCTAATCTTAACCGTATACACAGCTTCAGTATGTGTGTATGTGTGTATCTACCTAATAACATGGCATATTATTGCACATGTGGTAGAAGTCAATGAGTAAAATTTATATATTTCCTCCTTTCCTTTTGTACTACTTTGTAGGCTCTGTCAATGAAAATATAAACTGACACTTCAGCATCTGCCAAAATCATAGATGACAACTTACCTGTCTAAAAGACAAGAGATGAGACTCTTGGACAAGTGCCTGCTTTCTATATCACTTTCATCCTTCACCGTCTCTTGGAGACAGATTCACAATCCTCAACAGATCCATAGGCCAAAGACATTTTTATTATTTCACTTAGCTTCCTCCAAACTTGAAAAAATGATTTGTAGTCAAACAGAAAGAAAACAAAAAATTTGCATGCTCAATCAATCTCCCTGACTCCTCAGATGCTAAGATTTATAGTTGCTAAAAGCAGTAGTGAAGGAGCACTGGATAGTGAAACAGAAGGCTGATTTCTAGACTTCAAAAGATGATCCTCAGATAATCCTCAGATAAGTAGTCTAAATTTGGAAATTTATAGCACCTTATTATTATATCATGACTCACATACATGTTTTAGAAAGCTAATTAACCCCATAGATTGTTACTATAGAACAATAAATTTAAAGTGAACACCATCATTAATCCAATATCCAATCCAAAGTGTCTGTTTACTAGAAAACACATCTTCCCCATTAATGTGGGGAACATCTTACTTTTACCAAGCACTAACTGATGAGGTACTATCAGTTGAAAATAGTAACACATGTAATAGTATACTCAAGTATGCACAAACCATTGGGAAACAACAGTATCAAATAAGAGAGTTGAATGCATGTTTTCTTCTTATTATCCCAGTCTTTAGCCCCATATTCAATGTCAAATATCTGATTCTCTTTGTCAACAGATATTGATTTCTTATAGTTTTTTCTAGGTGTGGAACACTGAAAATTTTCCCCATCACATTTTATTTGCATTTATTTTTATATTATTTGTATGAGTGCTTTCCTATATATATGAATATGTGCCATGCACATGCAGTGCCTGCAGAAGCCAGAAGATAGTGTCAGAACCATGAACTTGAGTTACTGTTGGCTGTTGGGCACCATGTGGATGCTAGGAACCAAACATGAGTCCTCTGCAAAAGCAGAAAGTGCTCTTAAGTGTTAAAACTTAAATTTTAATTTTATGATTGTTTTATTTTTATTTTTTTCACATTTTATATATTATTATATATGTATAATGTTTGAACAGTCACCCCGTCATTCCTGCTGAGGACCCTCTTTTTCCCAACAAGACTCTTTCCTACTTCCCTGTCCTGTTCTGTGAGCCACTGAGTTTACTTGGAATCATTTGTGGTAGTACGAGTAGTTATTTATTTGACCAAAAGGAACTTAACCAGTAACTCTGTACTGAGAACTCAATCATGTATGTGTTAATGCATGCACACATATGCATGTGAGGAATAAAAAAAAAAGCTCTAGTCCATTCTTCTAGCTTATACTTTACCTTCATGCTTATTCATCACTACTTCCAAACTACTTCTGCACTGGCTGAGATAAAAATGTTTCTTTTAAGGTTTTGTCATTCAACTTTATGGCCCATTACCACCTTCTTTATTGTTGCCATCGGGTCTGCCTAGGTCAGTGACCCTCATTCTTTGATGGCCTTAGCATCTGGCTGGATGTTATCACCATTCTCTGGAGCAATAACTTGTGTAACATTATCGTGGTCTTAACAACCACAGTGATGCCACAATCCAATAACCTGCATTGTCATGTCTTGGCATTCCAGCTTTAATAACCTGTACCTTCCCTCTCATTTTTTGATGTCCACCTATTTATACTTACACTCTATCATGATCCATCTCTGACTCCTCAACTTCTAAGGTAGAAGTTTTACTTTTCTCATTCTTCAGCAATCACCTTGTCCTGAATATTTAAAAAAATATTTTAAGTTAGTTCACTTTCTCCTTTTGTTTCTCTATACACGATCTAACATCCAGTTTCTCTTAAACTCTTTAACATTCTCTGTGATCTATTACAATAACCAATGAATGTAGCTAAAATTTTATCATTTAAATATTAAAAACTTTATTTTGTCTTTTCACAAGAATTCTACATGCTTGCACTGTACTCATGTTAAAATATATGCAACTTCTCTTTCTTCTAAAGCCAGATCTTCTGCACACTCCTAATTAATATGTTCACAACTAAAATTATTCATTCTCATCTTTTTATTCTGTGCTATCTTACATGCTTTCCTAAAAACTTATATTACTGTGTCCTTCTGCTACCCACAGATGAAGTTTTCTAGCTTTGCTAAACACTTAGTCTAGGATGAAGGAAATCTTACCTTCTTACCTTTTGGAACCTTTTGATAACTCTCCAAATACAATGTATTGAAAATGGTTAATCTAATTTATCTGAATCTAAGGTATGAAAGAATTAGTCATATATCCCTTTAGCCTTTTGCCTTAGAGATAAGCACATTTAAGCAAATAGCATCACAAAATCATATAGAACACATAATTTCAGTAGCTTTATTTTTATACTATGCATATGAATGTTTGCCTCTATATATGTATATGTATCATGTATATGCCATACCTGCAGAAACGAGAAGAGGGAGTCAGATCCTTGACACACCAATTTTATATCTTTTACCATTCTAAAGCCAACATATGTTTTCAGTTCAAATAGATTCCCCATCCCTTACACCACGACTTTTCTTCATAATTTTTGTTTGTTTGTTTTTAATTTATTTATTTTTATATTAATCACAGGTTATGTACTTTGTATCCCAGCCCCTTCCCTCATTCCCCCCCACTCTCCCCATCCCTCCCTCATCTCCTTCCTGCCCCTTTCCAAGTCCACTGATAGGGGAGAACCTCCTCCCCTTCCATCTGACCCTAGCTTATCAGGTCTCTTCAGCGCTGGCTGCAATGTCCTCTTCTCGGATCTAGCTAAGTTGCTCCTCCCTCAGGGGATCGAAGAGCCAGCCATTGAGTTCATGACAGAAATAGTCTCTATTCCCCTTACTAGGGTACCCAGTTGGATACTGAGCTACCATGGGCTATATCCGAGCAGGGGTTCTAGGTTATATCCATACATAGTCCTTTGTTGCAGAAACAGTCTCATAAAAGACCCCTGTGCCCCGATCTATTTGGCCTTTGTGGAGCTCTTGCCCTTCCAAGTCTTACTAATCCTCCTTCTTTCATATGATTCCCTGCACTCTGCCGAAGGTTTCGTTGTGAGTCTTAATATCTGCTTTGATACATTGCTAGGTAGAGTCTTTCAGAGGCCCTCTGTGGTAGGCTCCTGTCCTGTTACTTGTTTTCTCCTACATTCAATGTCCATCCCATTTGTCTATCTAAGTGAGGATTGATCATCTTACCCCGGGTCCTCTTTCTTGCTTATCTTCTTTAGGTGTATAGATTTCAGTATGTTTATCCTATCTTATATAAGTGCGTATATACCATATGTTTCTTTCTGCTTTTGGGATACCTCACTCAGAATGATCGTTTCCAGGTCCCACCATTTTCCTGCAAATTTCATGATTTCCTTGTTTTTAATTGCCGAGTAGTATTCTATTGTGTAAAAGTACCATAATTTCTGTATCCATTCCTCAACTGAGGGACATCTGGATTGTTTCCAGGCTCTTCATAATATTTTTGATGCTAATAAAGAGAACAATCCATTAGACAAAATTGACTCTGTTTTTTGCTGTTGTTTTGTTTTTATCTGCAATTGACTGTTTTGCTTGACATGAATGTATAAAGAATCTATGTACATAAACTGCCCTATGTTAGGGCTACTTTCTTGCTTATTATCCATATGATTTTGTTAATTATACACTTCCTCCAGATCTCCAACCAACCAGAGAAATACATTCCAGTAGCCCTGGTTTTCCTATGCATCCTTACCTCAGGCCTCTCTGGCAACCTTGCAAATTAGGCTTTGAGATACATTTTCTGTGCTCTTGTCTATATTCCATTCAAAATGATTGATTTCTACATTTTTCCTCAGAGGTATCTTGGCCAAGGATAGGATGAAGCAGAGATGCATTTTTGGCTCATGTCAAATCCATAATTAGGCTTGAGGTCTTTCCTGTTTTTATCTCACTGTAGGAAAACCTCTCTAACACACCCCACATGTTTGTTAAAGAATAGAAATCTGTGAAACAGGTACATAGTATAAGCCTCAAAGCCACCTTCTTTGCCAAAATTCGAACAAATTTTCATTATACAATGGAGGGAACTGGCCTAGACTGAGAGCTTGGTCTAGAAACCAGTAGGCTTAGGATGTAATCTATATTTAAACAGTCATTTGTTGCCTTGCCACATGATCACGCATGGTCTCTACTACCATACCTGTATGAAACATACCTGTATGTTTTCAAATATTTTATGTTATAATTTTAGCTTATTAGTAAAGATCCTCTTGAAACTTGTGAGATTTATGATGTCATATTTGTGTACACCATACGCCCTTCTGAAAACTTACTGAGATCCAAGGAAGATGAACTGAAAGTTGGATCTACCCAAGTGCTCAGCTTGCTCCAGCATTCACTCACTTACTGAAGCCTTCTTGTTTTTCCCTTGTATAGGCTTCAGGAATGTTCCTAGTCCATAGTGTGACAATGGTTCCTTCCAAACTCTGAAGTGGCCCAAAGACCACCTTGTCCTCTAATAGCAGACACTGTAAGACAAATAATTTGCTTCACTTTAAATGAAAACATGACATGCCTTGGACTAGTGGCCACCTAAAACCCTCAACTGCCTCTTTGTGTGTGTGTGTGTGTGTGTGTGTGTGTTTTTTTTACAGATCCCCACTCCCTTTGGAAAACACACATTGCACTGGGGTAGCAGGGTAACTTATTAAGTTGCTATTTTCCCAGCCAGTGTGTTAGTGTGTCAAGGCAGCAGTAATCAAGGCCCTGCAGACTATGTGTGACAAATCTCTGTGGTAAAAGCTAATGAGGCTTTAACAGGGACTATGGCTTCCATTTAAACTTGAAATGACTGGCTTTCTTTATTGGTGGGGATTGAAAATGTGCATTCCTCAGATCATTAGCTATATATCAAGCATCTGGAGCTGTGTTTCATGTTTCCAGGAAAAAATACTGAGGTTGGAAATACCAGTGCCTGCTGTGGTTGTCTCAAAATGACTGATCAGGTGAATGCCTCATTGGTGTATGACAGAACTGTCACCCATACACCCTTTAAGTCTTAGAAAACAGCCTGTATGCAGAGATCTAAAAATGATTATCAATAGAGGAAACCCAAATGGCTGAGAAACACTTAATGAAATGCTCAACATCCTTACCCATCAGGGAAATGTACATCAAAACTACTTTGAGATTCCATCTTACACCTGTCTAAATGACTAAGATCAATAACACAAGTGATAGCTCATGCTGACAAGGATGTAGAATATAGGAGAAAACTCCTTCATTGCTAGTGGAAATGCAAACTTGTACAGCCACTCTGGAAATCAGTGTGGCCAATCCTCAGAAAAATGAGAAATGATCTACCTCGAGATCCTGTTTTCTCCTTCTTCCAATGTCCATCCCGTTTGTCTTTCTTAGTGAAGATTGATCATCTTACCCAGGGTCCTCCTTCTTGATTATCTTCTTTAGGTGTACAGATTTTAGTACATTTATCCTATATGTCTAAAATCCACTTATAAGAAGAAAACAGAAAACAGGAAATAAGACAAGAGCCTACCACAGAGGGCCTCTGAAAGACTCTTCCCAGCAGAGTATCAAAGCAAATGCTGAGACTCATAACCAAAATTTGGGCAGAGTGTAGTGAATCTTAGGAAAGAAGGGGGAGATAGAAAGACCTGGAGGGAACAGGAGCTCCACAAAGAGAGCAACAGAACCAAAAAATCTGGTCCCATATTGTAACCTAAAAAGAAGTTTGTCACAGGGCAAGATGTTGTCATTTTCCACTGTCATTTATGTTGGCTTTCTCCTCCTAAGCTCTTTGGGTTTTTTGTTTGTTTGATTGATTGCTTGGTTTGGTTTGGTTTCTTATGTTTAGTTTGAATAGTATTCTTACCAATTTTTATCACTGCTAGAAACTGATTTCTAAAGATAAAACTACACTTACAGAACCATTTCTGTATGTGTGAATACGAGGGCAAGACAAGGAGAATGTAGGTTGGAAAAGTAGCTTGGATCCAATGAATGAATACTGAGAACACATACTCTATCTCTGTATGTGTGTGTTTTCACTGGTAATCAGTTATAAGATAAAAATGACAAAAATCTAACAAGTGTTCAATTGTAAAGAGAAGACAAGGATACAAAGAAGGTGGATTAAGCTATAATCAGTAACAGGTAGATTCAACCTCAGCAACAGTAGGGAATGACAATGTTTTCAGTCTGGATATATCAGCATGTACTATGAGGAAGCAATTTTGAGTTTTAGGTAACAGTTCCATAAAAAAGCTTTTGCTAGTATACTGTACTTAATTAAACAAAGTTAAACACCTCAAAGTGAAGGCTACTTTTACTCAAGCCTTCAACATAAAAGTGCTTAAGACCTTTAGAAACTGTCTGCTATAAGCAGCACCTCTACAAACTCCCTGGGACACTTCATCTTTTTTCCCCCTTATTTTTACTTTAAGTAGATGAGTGACTGTTGGTTCTTCCTGCATTGTAGTTCTGAAGAGTAGCTTCAACACTATGGTTTAGTAAAAGCCTTCATTGAGTTGTCTTCTATTCAGAGTTGGAACAATGGGGTGTCTTCACTGGCCAGGTGAAGTGAGGTTATCTTTATTGTGATTCCTTCTATGGAACAGTATAATTCATTCTTTCTCTGTGAGACATCACTGCTCTGAGGCCTCACTGATGACTTGAACTATACAATAGTTCCTGGTTACTATGTAGCATGCAGAATTCTGTACTGAAGTTAGACATTCACTGGTGCTTGCAGAGTCCCATGTATGGTGTCTAGATGGCAAGAGGTTTCTTTCTTTGAAGCCTTGGACCTTGTCTTTGCCTACTAAATGCAAGTGGATATGTACGGCTTTCATTTATAGAATGAATTGTTGTGTAAGTATTGTCAATAGCCCTTGGATAAATGATGCCAAATGCATTCTCTGGTTTCTCTGTCATCCTTAACTTTTCTTTCCTTTTATTTGTTTGTCTTCTCTTGAGTTTTCAAGAGTCTTAGTAATCTGTTCCCCTGGGTGATAATATCCACACCGGAATTTGTTTAAACATGAAACAATTGAAGAGAAAGTACTGGTTTTCCAAAAATCTCACTGTAGGGGATTGTTACCACCTTGCATCTCAACATGAGGTTATTTCAGGTAAACATAGATTGTAGAAGGTGCCTTTCAGGAAGCAGGGGACTATGAGGAAATTCCACAGAGAGTATCTGATGACAAATAATTATTTCAGTGTATTTCAGTGTCACCAAGTGTTAACATTTTGTTGTTCCTCACCATCCATGTACCCAGTGTGCACCTTTGTGATACTGTATATTCATGGACATTGAATTTTAACATACCTGAAGTCAATGTTGGCTCTTCTATTCTCCAGCAGAATGAAGTTGGTCAACCCCTTAACTTCTCTGAAGATCTTTTTTTTTAATAACTTGTTTAAAATCATAAGAACAGTAGTTTGAACTAATAGCATGCTTGAGCATAAGTAGTGAGTGTTCTATATGTATTCAAATCCCTGGAAGTACTTAATACTAAGTACAAATAAACACAATTGACTTCGGAAACTCACAGCATCACTTAAGAGATCAAGGTTAAGGGAAGATTCCTATTCCCAATGAATGTTTATTGCCAGAGCTGACAATCACAAATGCTATTTATAAAACAAATAACAAATTAAAACCCAAGTAACATTAGAATGAAGAATATTCATGATGAGATAAGTCAAATATTAAGCTTATAAATACCACCAAATAACATGTAAATGTAGCTTTGTTTTAAGGCTTAATATGTTATGGGACAGTTATTATTATTATTACTATTATTATTTTTGACTTTTTAAAATACCAGTTGTAGCTCATTCCCTTATCTCCTCCTGGTTCCACCCTTTCTCCCTCTTCCTCCCCTATCTTGCTTCCCTAGTTCACTGACAGGGGAAGTTCTTCTCCCCTACTATCTGACCCTAGCCTATCAGGTGCCATCAGGATTGCCTGGATCTTCTATCTCTGTGGGATGGCTAGGTCATCCCACTAGGGAGAAGTGATCAAGGAGCAGGCACCCTAGTTCATGTCAGAGACTGTCTCTTCTCCTCTTACAAGGAAGCCCACATGGAGACTGAGCTGTCTATGGACTATATCTGAGCAGGGGGTCTATGTACTCTCTATTTGTGGTGTTTCATTAATATAGTTCAGAGAGGTCCTAGTCCAAGTTAACTTGGGAGGCACAAGCTGATGGCAGGTTAGGACAAAGGCTTATGCATGGGTTCCTGTTGACAGAACCTCTGAAGAGAATCTCTGCCCTGTGGCTGAGGGGAATTTGTGTATCTGCATGGGGGTGCAGCACACTGAGAGAAAAAGAAAGAGCTAATGACTCAGTAGAGCCATGAATTTCACTTTCTTAACTGCCTGAGGTTCTTTTTAAATTTTCTTTATTATTACTATTTATTCATTTTGCATCCCAGCTGTAGCCCCCTCTCCCATCTTCCTCCTGTCCCACCTTCCCTCACTCTTTCCCCTCTGTGTCCCTCCCCAAGTCCACTGATAGGGAAAGGGCCTCCTCCCCTACTATCTGATCCTAGCCTATTAGGGCTCATGAGGACTGTTTGGATCTTCTTTCTCTGTGGCCTACGTAGGCTACCTTGCCAAGGGAAGGTGATCAAAGAGCCAGATCCTGAGTCCATGTCAGAGACTGCACCTGCTCTCCTTACTAGGGAATCTACATGGAGACTGAGCTGTCCATGGCTTGCATCTGAGCAGGGGTCTAGGTCCTCTCCATGCATGGTCCTTGGCTGATTCATCAGTCTCTGCAGTACTCCTTGAACCCAGATTTTTTTGGCTCTGTTGGACTCCTTGTGGAGCTCCTGTCCCCTCCAGGTCTTACTATTTCCCACTTCTTTCCTAAGATCTCCTGCACTCTGCCAAAAGTTTGGCTATGAGTTTGATCATCTGCTTCAATACACTGATGGGTTGATTCTTTCAGAGGTCCCCTGTGGATGGCCCTATCCACACTCAACTTGATACCTAAACCATACAAAGACTCAACAAAGAAAGAGAAATTCAGCCCAATCTCACTTATGATAATTGACACAAAAATACTCAATAAATACTCACAAACCAAATCCAAGAACACATTAAAGATATCATCCAAGATAAGCAAGTAGGCTTAATTCCAGGCATGCAGGGATGACTCAATATATGGAAATCCATCAATGTAATACACCATATAAATAAACTGAAAGGAAAAAATAAAAACATGATCATCTCCTTAGATGTAGTAAAAGCATTGGCAAAATCTAATACCTGTTCATGTTTAAAGTTTTGGAGAGATCAGTGACATAAGGCACATAGGCTAAAGGCTCATTGTAAAAGCAATATGCAGCAAGCCTATATCCAGCATCAAACTAACTGGAGGGAAACCTAAATCAATCCTAGTGAAAGCAGGGACAATGCAAGGCTGCCCACTCTTTCCATATCTCTTCACCATAGTTTTTGAAGTCCTAGCTAGAGCAATAAGAAAACGAAAGGAGCTACAAGTCAGAAAGGAAGAAGTGAAAGTATCATTATTCACAGATGATATGATAGTGTACATGAGTGACCCCCAAAATTCTACCAGAGAACTCCTTTGGCTGATAAACACCTTCAGAAAAGTAAATGGACACAAAATTAACTAAAAAAATCATAAGCACTCCTGTATACAAAAGACAAATTGGCTAAGAAGGAATTTAGGGAAAAAACACCCTTCACAATAACCACAAAGGACTTAAAGTACCTTGGTGTGACTCTAGTCAAAAAAGATTTTTTCAAAAATCTTCAAGACTTTAAAGAAAGAAACAGAAAAAGATATCGGAAGATGGAAAGAAGTCCTGTGCTCATAGATTGGTAGGGTTAACATAGTAAAAATAGCTATCTACAGATTTAATGTAATTCCCATCAAAATGCCAACACAATTCTTGATAGACCTTAAAAGAACAATTCTCAATTTCATATGAAGAAACAAAAACCCCAGAATAGCTAAAATAATCCTGCACAGTAAAAATCTTCTGGAGGTATCTATCTGGAGGTAATCCACCATATAAACAAACTGAAAGGAAAAAAAAAACAAGAAAAGAACAAACATGATCTCAAGGTGTACTGTAGAACAACAGTAATAAAAATATAAGGTACTGGCATAGAAACAGACTGCAGGATCAATGGAATCGAATCAAAGACCCAGAAATAAACTCACACACCTAGGTAAACTGAAATTTTGACAAGAGGCCAAAATCATACAATGGAAAAAAAGGTAGTATATCTCTTAAGCTTACTCCTTCTACCTAAAAGAAATCATATCATTATGGTACTAAAAATTGGGGGAAATTATATGACTCTCAGTAGAGTCATCATATAATAAAGGGAAATTGAGGTACCTCCTTGGTGTTCTTCATCTCATTAATACAACTTTCGGAACTGCCTTGACAAGAAGCTCAAGGACAATGCTAATGGCATATAAAAGAAAAACCTCAGGCAGGTTGTGAGTCTCAGCAGTTGCTTGTAGGTGGAGATGGAGGTGGAGACAACAGAGAAACCCATTGTGCCCTTTGATTTAACTGGGACAGAGGTCAGCTACATGTAAACAAGGAGCCACAAAATGTGAGCCAGAGCTCTGCAGAAAGAATAAGCTCAGGGTGCCAGGTCAACATCTTAGGTCTGGCCAGTATCTGAAAGGAAAATGGATGAGAAGAATAAAGCAATGGCTATGACTTTCTGGGTCCATTTCTGAGTCAGGTCTCATCTCAGAGGGAACAAATTCTATGAAAGAAAAGTATATGAGCTCATTAAAGGAGTAATTATCGAACTATACCTTTAGTTCAACTTAAGGTGAGTCTGCCTCTACATGTTATTCAAGGATGGTTTTTCTGAACAGAAATTCCTGGATAGAAGGTGTTATTCAAAGATTAATTGATTGATCAGAGCTTTAGTTTTGTGAAAGTTTGGAGTGTTACAGATCTAGAGCCCTGCTATGTTTTACCTTGGGCTGTCCTTAGCTTCCTAAGTTCTACCTCTGTGGAAGACAAGTTTTTGTGATAAAAACCTTTGGAATGTATTAACTTCATAAAGCCTTACTTTCTACTAACCAAATGTCTAAGAATGTCATCAGCTAGCATATGAGGCCTATAGCTAATTTTTCAAGCTTGCCACAGCTCACTACTTAATGTTTCTAACAACATATTTGAAAGAAGTCTTCATTCATGATGGTGCTCTATTATTATAAAACTGCGTGAAACTACTTTCATATTAGAACATGGAATTCGGGGTAAGCTAATTCTGTCTTCCTAATCATGATTACTGTTCATATTTGACTCCACAATAAACAATTTTATTACCTATGGAGAGAGCCATGTGTTTGTACTTACAGCCTTTAAGCAGGCCGTTGGCCTGCCAAACCAAAATGTTAGGTCTCTACTAAGGCCAGAGATCATTCTCTTGACCAGAAGAAAATAATTTTTTCTTAAGGGGCTTTGAAAACCTCTAAAACAATTTTGCCATCATGGTTAATAATTTTAGACTTCTGATTTCACATAGGCCATAGAAATCTATGAGCTCCACCACAGGTCCATAGGATAAGAAGTTGTACTTGTCAACTAAAAGCCCTGTGGAAAAAGGCCATATGTTTAACAGAGATGAGGATTGAAAAACATATACGTTAGGTATCTCTCCTCCTTGATTACCATTAAGTCTTTTTCTGATGCTTTTAGCCTGAACCTTGGGGCTTGCATGAATCTGTCTAAGCAATGCTCTTGCCAGCCCATTATCCTGCTCTCAGTTTCTTCCTTCTTCAAACACAAGTGAAGAGGGTTCCTTGGAATAGTGTACTATTTTGTTACTGTGCTCTAGCTGCACAGTCATCCCCGTATTGCATAAATGATTCACAGAGGGAATTGTGTTCTGACTGCCTCTGCCAGCCCCCCTTGCTTGTGTACTAAGCCATCACACAAGTTGATTGCTCCTTTTTTACAAGGCTTTTTACTTCTGGAATCCTCCTCCACAGTCATAATCCTTTGCACACAAACTTCCCTGTACCAAGTTTAGAATGTTTATATTTTGATCAAAGTGTCCCTACTAATTCTCCTGAAAAATAACAGACCTGGGAGCCTATAAATCCTGAGGTGAGGGGAGAGAGATAATCACCTTTCTCAGCAGCTGCTAAACTTCTATACCAGGGCAACAAGCATCCAGAAGCACAGCAGGATAAGGGATACACAGATGAACTGTGTTGTGTTTTTTAATATCTCAAACAGCAGCTCTTACTTACTGCATGTTGCTTAAAAGAATGATACATGATATGTAAATTGCTCTTAATTAATTTTGTAAATCTATTATTTCACATATGTTATACTATATAAACTTTATTAATCATTCACATTTTATAGCTTACAGGCATGAATAATACATTGTTTTAATTCTAATCTTATTTCAGTTTTATGAAAATACTATTTTATGGAGAATATGTGATAATAACTTTATATTTGAATATTTTCACATATGATTATTTTAGAAAACTATCTTTTTGATATATGAGGCATTGCCAAAGAAAATTAACATAAATGAGACATTTAAGGCAAGATTATGATTTTCCAAATACATAAAATCTAAGAAACAAGACCTAACTAAAAAGAATTGTATACATTTCTCACTTTACATAGAAAACTAAGCAATACAGAGTCCATGATTTCAAACCTTTGAAGGTTTATCAGATACTTTTGGGAAGCATGAGGCAACGAGTGCAGTTTCTTATCACGCTGCTCTGATTTTGTGTTTGCTTTCTTTACTATACGTTGCATAAAAATAGGGACTTACTTCATTGAATGCCTTTCTTCTCAGTGAAAGTCCGTTCTATATTTAGCAGCTGTGGATTGTTTTTTGATGCATGGTGCTTGGCTTTGATAGCCCTCTTCGTTATATTTATATTCTTGAAAGTCAAATTCATCAGCAACTGCAAATAAAGTCACTACCATCACTCACAATATTATTTTCACCAAGTGCAGAATATAAGCAATGTTTTGGCTGAAACATATTGATCATGAAATTTCCTCTGAGATACACTATTTGTCAGAACTGTATTTTTAGCCAAGAATAATGAGTTACTGATAAAATGAATTATGGTAGGACATAATTGGCAAATGGAGAGCATTTTGCAGAAATCACTCAAAGTATTTTGAATTTCATTTCTTGCCATGGTTTATTTAACACTAGCTGAGTGCTCAAAGTCACACACAAAAGATTGATGATCTTTTAGAGCAATTCCTAAGTGTAATATTATGTCTTAAAGAATTATGCATCTCTCTTTAAGGGTGCTGAGAAAGATGTTAGGAGACATCAATAACAATTCAAGAATTACTAACCATCTGCATTTTGTAAATCAAATAGACAGGGGTTTTCCCATGTAACCCCTAAAGGAATTACATGATCTAGAAAGACATTTTCTGAGTATTTGTATAACTCCCTAGTTTGTTATTGAAAGGTATTTGCACATATCCTTGTATGTCCTAAGAAAAGAATGAAACAAAATAATACAAGCATGTATGAAAGAAGGATTTATGTGCTCAGTGTTGGCATCAGTGTTTTAGTTGGTGTTTCCTGAAGCATGTCTGGTCTCTAAAGAAAATCATATGTGTTCTGTCTATGAATCATCATATCAAATATCCATCCTGTGGCCTGAGTATGGTGATAAGGATTTCTTATCATGTTATCTACAGAGGAAAGCTTGAGGATTTGTTCTGCTTGCTGCTTAGTGTTTAACATTGTTCTCCTTCCTTCCTACCTCCCTCATAGATTCCTCTTCCCACCCTGTTTTACTTTGTTTCTAACAGTTTGAATATGAAGAGCAAGCTTGGATTTAGAATCACAGAATTGGATTCAAGTAGAGTATTTGGGGTCTGTTAGCTCTGGAATTGAATGAGTTCTTGGTCTTCTTTGTGTCAATTGGTTTATCTATGACTTGAAGTAAGACAAACAGAATTGTAAGGTCTCTCAGGAATCCACCGGCATTAAAGTCTCTTGGCCCTTCCCAAGCGAAGCTTTCTGTATTGTGAAATGGGAAAGTCTGTATAATTATATTCTATATAATACAATTACATATATTTTTATATATGATTCTGATCTTACCTAGTGGTTTTTAGCATCTGTCCAAAAAGAAAAAGGAATATGATATTTGGGATGGGGCAAGCTTGTTTGGTGTTTTGGATTTAGTTGTATAGTGAATCCTGATTTTTTTAATGAATCTCTTTGTGAATTTATCCCTGTGGGTAGTATTTCTAACTCTGAAATTATAACAATTACAGTTATTTATGAGGATTACTGTGGAGAGCCAAATAAGATTATGCATACAACTTTAAAGATTGGAAAGTAGGTGTTTTAACAGGTTAGATATTAAAATCAGAATTACAAAGAGCCAAATGGATTTTTATTTGTATCTTTCATCTATTTCCAGGAAAATTAGAAGTCAACATACTTACCATCCCAAACACTTCACTTAATATGGAACTTTCCTCTAATGAACTGCACTTAAACTACTCAACTTTACTGCTCAGGGGAATAAAAGTCATAATTCATGAGTAAACAGTCTTTGCCAATTTGTCTCTTAGCCTTAGCGCAGGATACAAGGAGATTGCTCCATAAAGCCTTCCTTCAAGGAATGAAGAGTCCAAAGGGAGAAATAACTTCCCCCATTCATTCAAAAACACTTACAGAGAAATGCACACATGGTAGAATATCATATGCAGTTACCTGAAGCAAGGTTAGAGTTTGATATTATAAGAATGCTAAGGAGAAAACAGAATGTGTCATTGAAGGAGCTCTCAAATAATGTGGCATTTATATTTTGCAGTAGGCACTGGATAAATGGTCCAGATGATAAGAGTATCTGTTGTTCCCACAGAGAATTTGGGTTCAGTTCCCACCACCAGCATGGAGACTCTCAACCACCTGTAACCTCATTTCTAGGTGTTACATCATGCTCTGTTGTCCTCTGAAGGCATCAGTAGGTATGTGAGGCATTTGCATACATGTAGGCACAATAACCAAACACATTAAACAAAAATAAATCTTTATGATTTGTGCTAAAGATAAACCATATTGTACCTAGTAGAAAAGGGAAAAAAGACAGAGAGAAGAGCAATCGTTATCAAGGAGCTGCAATGGATGTCTGGGAGAAGTCTATTGAATGGGGAAGTAAAATTTACCTGATAGAACTTTCTTTCATTTAAATTTTATATGCTGTCTGACAAGATGTAAACTTAAAACTGGACTGACATCTGCAGTGGAAATTTACACATAGGAGAGGGAGGAGCTGTTTCAATTTAAAGTCTAGCTATGGCATTATCAAAATTGTGTCTCATTGAATGGAGGATAAAACAAACAACAGGACAGGAGCATACCAAAGAGGGCCTCTGAAAGAATCAATATAGCAATGTATCAAAGCAGATATTAAGAATCACAACCAAGCCTTCAGCAGAGGGCAGGAAATAATAATAAAAATAGGGGAAGTTAATAAGACTTGTGGAGAACAAGAGCTACACAAAGACCAAACTGAGCAGGGCACAGGGGTCTTCTATGGGACAGTTTCTCCAACCAAGGATCATGTATGGATATGTCCTAGACCCCCCCTCAGAAGTGGCCCATAGTAGCTCAGTATCCAACTGAAGACCCTAGTAAGGGGAACAGGGATTGTTTCAGTCATGAACTCTATGGCTGGCTCTTTGACCCTCCCCCATACACGCCAGGGAGTAACAGCCTGGCTAGATCCCAGGGGAGGACATTGTAGCCAGCTCTGAGGAGACAAGATTATCTGGGGTAGGATGGAAGGGGTGGAGGTCCTCCCCCATTGGTGGACTTGGAGTGGGCGGGGAGGAGATGAGGGAGGGATGGAGAGAGTGTGAGGGAGTGAGGGAGGGGGCTATGCCTGGGATGCAAAGTACCTAACCTGTGATTAATATAAAAACAAATAAATTACATTAAAAAAAAGATTGATGGGGTCCTAAAAAAAAGAAGGTATCTTGGTTATCTTCTTTAGGTGTACAGATTTCAATATGTTTATCCCATCTTATAGGTCTATATAAGTGAGTATATACCATCTGTGTCTTTCTACTTCTGGGATACCTCACTCAGGATCATCATTTCCAGGTCCCACCATTTGTCTACAAATTTCATGATTTCCTCATTTTTAATTTCTGGGTAGTATTCTGTTGTATAAAAGTATCACAATTTCTGTATCCATTCCTCAGTTGAGGGACATCTGGGTTGTTTCCAGGTTCTAGCTATTATGAATAAACCTATTAAACCACAGTCAGATGAAAGGGAAGGAGGTCCTCCCCTATCAGTGGACTTGGAAAGATGCAGGGAGGAGATGGGGGTGGTGGTGGTAGGGAATGAGGGAGCAGGATACAGCTGGGATACAAAGTTAATAAACTGTAACTAATATTTAAAAAATTAAAAACAAATAATGAATATACCCTATTTTCTTTGTTTATGAGATGACAATACAGGCTTTTTAATTTTATACCTACTGTGAACAAAATTCTATTAAATATGAAAATTTAAAAAAGAAAATAATAAGACCCAATGGAAATGGTAGTATATATCTGTAATAACCAGCTCTTAGGAATAAAATCAGGAGTTCAAAGTCAAAAAAACAAAACAAAACAAAACAAAAGAAGGTATCTTGACTTTATTGTGGAACTCTTCTCCCTTCCTAGTCCTTCTATCCACCCATAAGATTCCCTCTGTTCTGTCCAAAATTTGGCTTTGAGTTTCAGCATCTGTTTTGATATTCTGGTAAGAGGATATCTATATTGGGTTCCTATCCTGTTTCTTCTCTTCAACCTCTTCTGGTGTCTATTCTATTTGCCCTTCTGAATGAGAATTAAGAATTTTCCCCAGGGTGTTCCTTGTTACTTAGCTTCTTTAGGTCGGTGGATTGTAGTATGGTCATCCAGTCTGATATAGCTAATATCTGCTTATAACTGAGTATATACCATACTTGTCTCTCTGGATCTGTCTTGCTTCACTGAAGATGATCTTTTCCAGATCCATTCATTTGCCTGAAAATTACATAATGTCTTTGGTTTTCAATGCTGAATAGTGTTCTATTCTGTAGATGTACCACAGTTTTTGTTTGTTTGTTTGTTTTTAATCCATTTTTCATTTGAGGGATATCTAGGTTGTTTCCAGTTTCTGGCTATTATGAATAAAACCGCTATGAATGTAGTTGGTCAAGTGTCCCTTTGGATCGTGGAGAATCTTTTGTGTATATTTACAGGAGTGGTATACTTGGATCTTGAGTAGAGCTGTTCTAAAATTTCCGAGAGAGTGCCAGATTGATTTCCAAAGACCTTGTACAAGTTTATGCTCCCACCAGCAATGGAGGAGTGTTCACCTTTCTCCACATGTGCTGTCACTTGAGTTTTTGATCTTAGCTCTTTTGATAGGCATAAGGTAGAATCTTGGAGTCATTTTGATTTTCATTTCCCTGATGACTAAAAATGTTGAGCATTTCTTTAAGTGTTTCTCAGAAATTTGATATTGGATCTCCATAAGAATACCAACAGAGCCAACAAATCTGGGCCAAGCAAGGCTTGCTGTGACTGATACACCAACAAAAGACTACTCCTTGAGAAGACCTAGGCTGTTTGCTCACATGTTGCCTATAGGCAGCTAGGTCTTTAGACTGCTAGGTGGGTTCTCTAGTAAGGGGCACAAGGGCTGTATCTCACATGGATTACATTACCTTTTCCTTGTTCATTTCTTCCTGGTGGGTGGTGTTGCCAGGCCACAGAACAAGGGAATGCAACCAGTCCTGATGGGGTTTGATAGGATGGGGTCAGTTGGTAGGGAGGAGGGCTCCTCCTCTTTGAGGACTAGGGGAGGGGATTGGGGAAGATCAGGGAGGGGGGGAGATTGAGACTGGGATGTAACAAGAGGGAGGAGGTTACTGTTGGGATGTAAAGTGAATACATTAAAAAATAATTTAAATTAAAAAAGAAGTTTGAAAGAAGGTGTCTGATTTCTATACATGTTCTAGCTTCACCTTTGGATGTGTTAATGACTTTCAAATACTACTCAGCAATTAAAAACAAAAAATCATGAAATTTTCAGGAAAATAGATGATGAAACTAGAAAGATTATCCTGGGTGAGGTAACACAGACCCAGAAAGACTCATATCGTATATACTCACTTATAAAGAGGATTTTAGTCATATAGTACAGGATAGACATACCACAATGCACAAACCCCAAGAAGATAAGTCCAATGGGCATCTTAACCTTCATGCCAGCCCACTAGTTAGGGAATGGGGGATATTTCTGACAAGGACTATGTTGCCTGTTTTTTGATCACTTCTCCCTGTTGGGAATTCCTTACCAGGCCCTTCCTCCCTACAGGGGAGGAAGATAAACTCAGTTCTCCTGTGATTGATGAGCTGGGGTGTCTGGGTAGAGTGGGGTTTCCCTAGTCTGAGAAATAGGGGAGATGTGATTCAGGAGGGAAGGTGGGACTGGGAAGAGAAGAGTGAGGGGCCTACAACAGAGATGTAAATTGAATTAATTAAAAAAATAAAAAAAAAACCAGCCTGCCTAGGATCATGTTCATGTGTGTCAACACCATAACCATCTTTCTCTCTGTCCATGGGCAGCAAGGTGTAGGAGTTTTATCTATACACACACCTTTTATCTGTCCTACTGTAGCTCTTCAGTTTGATCCTGCCTTAAGCCCCCTCACAGTCTAATAGTTCCTAAGTGTTCTGCAGAGCCATCTCAGTTCCTCTGGAGCAATTATACTGTTTACTCCTGTCAGCTTGTAGGAAGCCATCCCTGAAAGTCCACAACAATAGCTACCACATGACTGACATGAGTTGTTCTGATTTTTTCCCTCCCTGTACAGTCCTTTGTGATGAAATGATCCATTTTCTTACCCCTGCTTGGAAGTTCATATCACTTGACTTTGTCAACATCAGACACAATCCTGTAGTTATGAGAGCTGCTTCTGACATTTAATACTGGAAAATCCAATACGGAGTGGTTGTGAGGGTTCTCTGTCCCCTAAGCTCTGGTGTGTTTACAGTATGGCAGTCTTCAAATGAGGCCACATTTTGTTGATATAATTTTCCACTTTTATTTCCTTACTGAAAGCACATTTAATGAGAAGGCTCATTATGTAAAGATGAATCTTGGGATGAATACCAATAAGCTGGTGGTCTGCTGATATATATATATTTGTAAGTAAATCTACAACTTGAGGCAACAATGTAAATTCTCTAGGCCTGAATGGTGAGGCAATGATCACATACTCTCTATGCATGCTTTCGGTTCTAGAATGTTCTCAAGTGCACTGTGATAAACATGACCAAGTATTTGTGTGACTACCAGAATAACATAGTTTTGGGGATTAGGCATGGATTTTCTATTTAGTAGTATGCCTCTACTCCAATCATAAAGGGGTTGATTACCCCCATAAGGGGCATTCCACAGTCATATTAATGTACACATTTTCCTTGATAGGCTGATTTTGCATCACACATACCAGTGCTACGGAAAACTATTCATGTGTTTTCACATAACACATTATGTTACCATATAAGCTGACCAGAAAACAGTAAGATTCCCAGTCAGTTCAATCTTGATTTCTTTATGTCCAAACTATGTGGTGTTATCAGAAATATAGTAATTTCATCTAGATATGATTAGCTGTCAAAAGCTAGGGTAATACTGCATTCTATTTGTGGGGGAGAGCATTATATGGCCTGCCTGATATGTTGTATATCCCTACACTATTAACCTTGGTTATAGAAGTATTTTGTTTGGGGTGGGGGGCAGCTGTTAATACAAATCTTCATAGGTAATCAAAGTGCTGAATAAGTAACTGTGAGTATTCCGCCCCCAAAAGGGCAACTTGCCTCCTTCTAGAGTCAAAGAAATCACCTAAGTAGGGGTATCAGAACTGGAGAATGGAGACATGTGATGTGAAATATTGTCTCCTGAACATTACATTAGTGTTGCACTAAAGAACTCACAGCAGATCTGGTAACTACAAGACCTTCACTAGATCAAGCAAAATTCCAACATGGATACAGGAGGAGGTACAAAAGGCTCTACCCTAGCTGAGGAACTATTGGCAACTGTTTGCTGCTTGCGTAACTTTTCTGTAGGGCATATGACCCATGTTTGGTTACCCGTGCTCCAGTGGGGAGCTTCATGTCCCTGCGTATATAGGGAGCAGAAACTAGGCTAAGTGTGTTTAAAAACAGCAAGACTAACAAAAATGAAGTTGTAAGAAAAGTGTCTTGGGGTGGTAGGGCTGGGGGCAGTTGGAGGGGAGGATATGATCAGCTTACTATATGTACATTTTTGAAAATTTCCAAAGAATAAATTTTAAAGGTCACTTAGAGAAAATAAATAAATAAATAATGCCAATAAAAGTTTCCAGTAATCTCATTACCATGTGGATCCCTAGTCTTCATTCAGTCTTGCTAGAGACATCACTGCAGAGCCAAAGACTGTAAAGCAGGTATCAAATGAGTCAGCACAATGCACTTTTAGACTATTGATGTACTTTGAAAAAAAAATTACTATGTCTCAAGAGGCGAGGAAGCTGACTCTAACTCCAATTCCTACTAATCACTGAATTTTGCTTCTATTAATGAGAAATTTCCTGAAAGCTAAGGAGTTTTTTTCCAGATAAAACCATCAAGGAAGAATTCTCAAGTATGTGTACTAGAAAACCAGTAAATCACTGACACGATAGGGCACTGAACTCACAGGGGAGGCTCGTGGGCAATCAGGAGTGATTATATGGATATTCAACCACAACAACTGAAAACAATCCAGAGCTTATAAGTACAGTTGCTAACCCCTCAGGGTTGCTAATTTAGAATATGAGTACCTTATCCGTAAGTGGCTGAGGAATTTCCTTATTGGCTAATCAGTGTAAGTGTTCCATTTTTGACTTGGCTGATGACACACAAAGCTTCATCCATGCAATACTTGTAGAAGTCTTGGAGAAGAAATCCAATAATATTGGACCCATTCAAAGCCTCCATATAACCATGTATACTCAAGTTATGAGCATCTGAGCATATACACAAGTTGATTAGGATACAGGCTGGTGAGGGTTACCCAGTTCCTACAGCTACTTAGGGTTCTGTGTCAAGGGATGTTCTCGCTGGTATAGGTGTATATACAGAGAAAATATCTACATTGTCACCCAATTTAATGTCTATCTCCACACACAGTTCTATTTTCTTATATAGTTTTCAACTTCCAGCCTTTTCCAGGCTGGTATGTACATCTGCCCTGTATGTTTTTTAACCATTTATTCTCTAAGCTCTGTTCACTAGGGAGAAATAGCCATGATACCACATCTGTATCTAGCACATTTAGAATTGTTCTTCAGAAACTGCTTCTTTTACTCTCACATCTGCATATGATATTAATGTAACTATAATACAACCTCTGAATACTCCTCCAATGATAGCTAATGTAGTACTCAACAATCCACCAAGAACAAGCTAAGAAGAGACATTGGCATATGAAGGTGGAGCAGCATAGGTACCCTGAGTACACATCTTCAAAAGCCACATACCCTGCCCTGTCCAGTGCTCAAAGTACCAAATCCATAGAGAGGTGGATTGACTGAGTGCTTTCCTGGCACTATTCAGCTCACAATAGGTAAATTTCATTTTACATTAACTGTATACCTCATGATGTACTTGAGTTTCTAGTAAGATCCAGTCTTTAAACTTCATGTCATTGGTGGGTATAGTGACACAGGCCATTAATCCATGGCCAGCCTGTGAAAAAGTTCTATGATGGACAGGGCTAAACATGTCTTAAAAACTAAAACAAACAAACAAACAAATAATAAATTAATTAATAAACCCATAAACTTCATGTCATTGTCCTGAAGATGGGCTCAGGGGTCATTGGAACCATTTTTTATTAATTTATTTTTATTAATTACAGGTTATTCACATTGTATCCCAGGTCTAGCCCCTTTCCTAGTCCCCTCGAAATCCCACCCTCTCTTCCTCATTTCCTCCCATGCCCCTCTCCAAGTCCACTGATAGGGGAGGTCCTCTTCCCATTTCTTCTGAGCCAAGCCTATCAGGTCTCATCAGCACTGGCTGCTAGTAAGGTTGCTTACCCCTAATGGGGAGGCGATCAAAGAGCCAGCCACTGAGTTCTTATCAAAGACAGACCTTGTTTTCCTTACTAGGGAACCCACTTGGAGACTGAGCTGCCATGGGCTACATCTGTGCAGGGGTTCTAGGTTATCTCTATGCATGGTCCTTAGATGGAGTATCAGTCTCTGAAAAGACCCCTGTTCCCAGATATTTTGGTTCCGTTGCTCTCCTTTGGAGCTCCTGTCCCCTCCAGGTCTTTCTATCTCTGCCTTAGTTCATAAGATTCCCTGCACTCTGCCCAAAGTTTGGCTATGGGTCTCAGCATCTGTTTTGATACCCTACTGGGTATCAGAGGCCCTTGGTGGTAGGCTCCTGTCCTGTTCCCTGTTTTCTCCCTCTTCCAATGTCCATCTCATTTCCCTTTCTGAGTGAGGATTGATCATCTTATCCAAGGTTCTCCTTTGTGATTAGCTTCTTTAGGTGTACAGATTTTAGCATAATTATCCCAAATTGCATGTTTAGTATCCACTTCTAAGTGAGTTTATATCATGCGTGTCTTTCTGCTTCTATGAAACCTCACTCAGGATGATCTTTTCTAGTTCCCACCTTTTGCCGGCAAATTTCATGATTTCCTTGTTTTTAATTGCTGAGTAGTATTCCATTGTTTAAATTTACCACAATTTCTGTATCCACTGCTCCATTGAGGGACATCTGTGTTGTTTCCAGATTCTGGTTATTACGAAGAAAGCTGCATGTCTTTAAGTGTTTCTCTTCCATTTGCTGTTCCTCTGTTGACAATTCTCTGTTTAGCTCCATACCCCCTTTTTAAATTGGATTACTTGATCTTTTGCTTTTTAACTTCTTGAGATCTTTATATATTCTGGATATCAGCCTTCTGTCAGATGTAGGGTTGGTGAAGATCCTTTCCCCGCCTGTAGGCTGTCCTTTTGTTCTTATGACAGTTTCCTTTGCTTTACAGAAGCTTTTCAGTTTCATGAGGTCCCATTTATTGGTTGTTGCTCTTAGAGCCTATTTTGTTGCTGTTCTGTTCAGGAAGTTGTCTCCTATGCTAATGAGTTCAAGGCTCTTCCCCACTTTTTCTCCTAAGATATCCGTGTCTAGTTCTATGTTGAGGTCTTTGAACCACTAGGCATTTAGTTTTATGCTGGATGATAGGTATGGACCTATTTGCATTTTCCTACATGTAGACCAGCACCATTTGTGGAAGACCCTGTCTATTAATACACTGTTTGATTTTGTATTTTTTTTTGTCAAAAATCAACTTCCCCTTAAGTGTGTATATTCATTTTGGGGTCTTCTATTCGATTTCATTGATCCATTAGTCTGTCCGTATGCCAGTACCATGCAGTTTTTATTACTATTGCTCTGTAGGACAGCTTGAGATCAGGATAGAGATACCTCTAGACTGTCTGTTGTACGGGATTATTTTAGCAATTCTGGGTTTTTTGGTTTTCCATAAGAAGTTGTGTCACACCTGTAGCTCCCTTTCTTAGCCCCTCCAATCCCACCCCCACTCCCTCATCTGCTCCCTGTCCCTCTCTAAGTCCACTGATAGGGGAAGTCCTCCTCCCATTCCATCTGACTCTAGATTAGTAGGTCTCATCAGTACTGGCTACAATGTCCTCTATGACCTAGTAAAGCTGCTCCTCTCTCATGGGAGGGGAATGTCAAAGAGCCAGCCACTGAGCTCATGTCAGAGGCAGTCCCTATTCCCCATACTGGGGAACAGACTTGGATACTGAGTTGCCATGGGTTACATCTGAGCAGGGAACAAGAAGGAGGAAGATGATCAATCCTCACTTAGAAAGACAAATTGGATGGACATTGGAAGTACAAGAAAACAAGAAAAGGGACAGAAGCCTACCATAAGGGCCTCTGAAAGACCTAGTAGAGTATCAAAGCAGATGCTGAGACTCATAACCAAACCTTAAACAGAGTGCTGGGAATTAAATGAAAGAAAAGGGAGTTAGTAAGACCTGGGGAGGAAGGAGCTCCACAAGGACCAATATATGGGCACAGGGGTCTTTTCTGAGACTGTTTCTCATTCCTCTTGTTTTCAACCTTGCTTTTTTGTTGGAGGACAGATAGCTCCACCCAGGCTGTTGGAGCTCTAGCATCCAGGATATGACCCTAACAACTCAGGTAAGATTATCACTCTAAATACCTTCTTATCTATACTTATGTTCATTTATTTCTTCATAACTTCCCTTTTGTTTTCAGTAAAATACAGATCATACCAGCTTTCTAACTACTTCTCAGAGCTATTAAGATATAAACACATTCTATCAGATATGAAGCACTTCTAGTACAAATGTGAGACACAGTTATTCTAATAAGATGAACATAAAGTTAGTTTCTATCTTCCCATCATGTTTGATGTCAGAGTCTCAAATCAAATGTAAAGAGCTAATTTGATAGCAATTTATGTGTCTAAATTATAGTTCATAGTCACAATAAAAATAAGGATAGTGGATGCTCTTTGAAAATATATTTTAATAAACAAAACCTTGCAAGCAATAGATTAGAAGCTGATTTCATTTTATTTTTTCTTTTATTTTATACTTTAAAATGTAATTACATAATTTCCTCCTTCCCTCTCAACCTTCTCATATACCTCTCATTGTTCTCTTTCAAATTCTTAACTTCATAGAACACACATACTGGTAACATTATACAGATTGGGCAGGTTATGTTTAAGAGCATATACATACATTTACAGATGTAACGTTTTTAAAAGCTGGTTTTATTTTAAATTTCATTTGTCAGAAATAAATGAGTTAAGAGTTTGCTAAGAGCTGCTTCAGTAACGTGAATCACACTCTGTTGCAAGGAACACAAAGCCTGGCGTGAGAGCTCTGAGAGTTTACCTCCACCACGTGTGTGTGTGTGTGTGTGTGTGTGTGTGTGCTAATTGGAATTAGCATGCTAATTAGCATGCTATGTGTTTCCGTGGGTAAAACAAGATACTCATTTCTACCACTATCTGAACTCACTGCAGAGGGCTGGCTCTATTGCTTGAATCTTATTCAAAACTGGCCTTAAAAGCCATCTATTTTCTCTAGGTGTATAGATTTCAGTATGTTTATCCTATCTTATAAGTCTATATAAATGAGTATATACCATGTGTGTCTTGCTGCTTTTGGGATACCTCACTCAGGATGATCATTTCCAGGTCCCACCATTTGCCTGCAAATTTCATGATCTCCTCATTTTTAATTGCTAAGTAGTATTCCATTATGTAAAAGTGCCACAATTTCTGTATTCATTCCTCAACTGAGGGACATCTGTTTTTTTTCCAGGTTATGGCTATTACAAATAAAGCTGCTACAAATATGGCTGAGCAAATGTCCTTGTTATGTACTTGAACATCTTTTGGATATATGCCTAGCAGTGGTATAGCTGGATCTTGAGGAAACACCATTCCTAATTGTCTGAAAAAGCACCAAAAGGTTAAACATACTGAAATTTATACACCTAAAGAAGATAAATAGGAAAGAAGACCCAGGGTAAGATGATCAATCCTCACTTAGAAAGACAAATGGGATGGACATTGGATGTAGGAGAAAACAAGTAACAGGACAGGAGCCTACCACAGAGGGCCTCTGAAAGACTCTACCTAGCAGTGTATCAAAACAGATACTAAGACTCATAACCAAACCTTCAGCAGAGTGCAGGGAATCATAAGAAAGAAGGGGGGAGTTAATATGACCTGGAGAGGACAGGATCTCCACAAGGACCAAATATATCTGGGCAAAAGGGTCTTTTCTGAGACTGTTTCTCCAAGGAAGGAGCATGTATGGATATAACCTAGAACCTCTGCTTGGATGTAGCCCATGGTAGTTTAGTATCCAAGTGGATACCCTAGTAAGGGGAACAGGGACTATTTCTGACATGAACTCAATGGCAGGCTTTTTTACACCTCCACCCCTGAGGAAGGAGCAGCCCTGCTATGCCACAGAGGAGAACTTTGCAGCTAGTCCTGAAGATACTGGATAAACCAGAGTCAGATGAAAGGGGAGGAGGTCCTCCCCTATCAGTGGACTTGGAGATGGACGGGGAGGAGATGAGTGAGGAAGGGTGGGATTGGGAGGGAATAAGGGAGTCAGCTACAGCTGGAATACAAAGTTAATAAACTGTAGCTAATATTAAAAATTAAAAGATTAAAAAATAGCTAATCACCAGATTGAAAAAAAAACATCTATTTTATGAGTCCATTATATTGCTAATATTGGCACAGAATATTTTCAAGATCCATAGAGCCAATCCCCTCTGACCCTGTTTGTTATCAGAAAGGAGTATATGCTAAAACATCCCGACTTTACCTTAAATTAAGTGTCCTAGTATTTCTCAAACACTTGGGACCATAACTACCTTATAAACTTGTCAGGTTATCAGTAATTGAATTATATAATATTTTCTCTTTAATGCATTTGTGCCTTCAGCAAGGCAAAATGACATGGTGCCATTTTCATACTGCAGACCAGTAAATCTTTGATCCTCAAGTCAAGATTCACCTATACCCTGTTTTAAGATATGAAATTTTATTGGGACCCACTCATATTAGGTACTAACTCTACTCAATGGCATAGATTAGCAATTTTCGCCAATACTTTATGGGCTAGAAAGATCAAAACAGTTCTTATCTGGCTCCTTACAATAATCCATTAATGAGCTCTGGTAAAGTGAAGTCATATAATGAGCAAAAACATGTTGAGATGGGTCTTCTTCATCTATATTGTGATGGAGAGCAGATTAACAATTCTTTCCCCATATCAGGACTGTTCATGTAGATTACAATCTTTAAATGTAGGTGCTAACACTAAGATGTGTCATCACTCTTCATTGTAAGAAATGAAAAATCTAGCTTTTCTAGATCAGTGCAAAGTTACTGAGAGTTAGCAAGATGCAAGACTTTATTCTGTGTAACTTTAAAGTACACACAAATATTATTTACATACCACTTCATTACAGTCATTGCTACATGTATAACAGGTTACTTTCATTTGGCAAGATCTATTTTTTTAAACACATGAGTAGATTAAGAATTCAATAAGAAATATCACTGTCATATCCTTGATGTTTTTGAGGGTGACATTAATCTCTGCCACTTTATCTAGGATGTAGAAGTCATGTGATTTACTATAAATGGAGAAGGGAACAGTTTCACTGGCTTCTGCTTTGTCCTTTATAGCATAATAACTCTTCATCCACAGATGAGGGAACAAGGTGATGGTCTTGTCAGCCACTAAATATATCCATGACAATTATATGCTCACAGGATGCAGGAATGACCCAGCCTTACTCACTTAGAAACTGAGGTGAAGCATATTTGGGTCATAATCAATTACTATTCATGCAGTCTTTATATATACATAGATTTGAAGGATGTTACATTAATTCTTTTGCAATAAGTTACAGTTCACACTCTGTGTCCAGAATCCTTCAAACATACAGATGTTCTTTTTATCCCAATGAAGATATAGTTTTGCAAACATCTGTGTGTTGCTTTGGAAGATGCATCTCTTGCTCATTTCTGATGAGCAGAAATGCCTTTATGGGACCATTCCTTACACAGGCACAATTTTTTAATGAGCAGACTCAATTGAGCAAACTTAGTTAGATCTGGAAACCAGGCTATAGACAATGGTTTTTCAGTGAAGCAGCTGACATTAGGGCTCTGCATGGCTGTTCTTAATCTTTTGTAAAAAGTCATATATGAAACATGATTATCATTGGTTATCCTTCTTTTCAACTCTGAAAATGTCATCATCAAAAGCCTGGCTTATTTTCTATCTATTGTATTTGTGAGTGGTTTATCTTTAATAATTGAGTGCCATTTGACTGTGTTTTCTGAATACCCCCATCCATATTAAGACACTTCTGATTTTTAACCCTTCATGAACTTCTAGACAACTACTGCTAAATATACCATCTAAAGCATATTAGAATCATGTAAGAGGTTTTAAATCCTAAATCACTATGGAGCATCCCACAAGAATATATTCTCACATATTGAGCCAGATCTATTTCAAAACTTACCAGTTCCATTCTCACATTGCACTAACTGCTAGTGAAATGTATTATTTATTTCTTCTAAGATATACCTCCACATCCTTAAACCATGTCAATGCAAAAGAAAGAAGTTGGGGAAGATCTTGAAATGGATGGGAAAATGACACAGTGTTTGGCATTTGCCTTAGGCAAAGTCTTTGCATAGTCTTCATGTAGTGAGACAAGATTCCTCTTTAATAAATAGCGTGAGGCATTCTGATAGCCTAGAGCATTTATGGATATCACACTGTTCAAGTGGAGACAATATCAAGTTTCTCAAGCACATTTATCCAATCTAACTGTCTGGAATTCCATAGATCTGCTTTGTTATATTATGAAACTGACTTTTCTGTAGAAGACTTGATAAAGATCTGAGTTCAGCTTTCAACCCAACTGTGAAAGCTTATTATTAAATATTTTATCTGATGTGGGGAATTCTATCCTCAAAGTAAACATGGGAGAGTTTATAAACATTGTCAATGAATGGCCAAGAATTCATAGGGATGTGCCATATACTGACACTTGAATTTCCATTCAGTAGCCTTATGAATTTCAAGCAAGCCTTTTCTACACAGATTGCCTTTAACCTCTTTCAGTGCTGCTTTACTACTACTAGATACTGCTTTGAATCTGTAGGCACACAGGGCTTAGAATCATGTCATTTTGGGGATATAACTGCTTATTAGAGGATAATCAGGATCAATGAAAACCTGCTGCCATTTGCTGCAAGTAAATTAAACCTTGTTTTGACACTCAGAAGCTAAGAGGAAAAAAAAAGATTTACAAAGTACAGTACACCGTTATAAGATTCTAACTCTTGTATTAATTGTTCTGCCAAAAAAAGCAATTATAGGAACAGTGGCTGGATGAGGAGGGAATCACCATATCTAGTTCCCTATTATTGGCAATTATTCTCATTAAAATTTCTGGTTTCTTTAACAGCCACATCTGGTAACTAAAGGGGTTTAGTCTAAGTCATAAAATATAATTTTATAGGGTCCAATTTCACCATCTATATGAGTCTCTATAGTTCATACATTGAGACAAACCTCTCCAAATATGGTGTTCAAGGTGTGTCCCAAAAGTTTATCCATATCAAGTATAGTTTCCTAAAGTAGGGGAAATATATAACTTACAGTATACTATCACCATACTCACCCATTGCCAGATTCTTTAGGGGAATGCATGAAATTAAGGTATATTTGGTTTATCTAAAGCCCAAATGTTTTACATATCCCCAAGAAATCAGTAATCTGAAGTACAGTGTGAGGCCGCTAGTCACCCAGCATGGGAACATGGACAGACTAAAAGGATTCTGTCTAAGTCCTATTTGATGAGTTACTAAGTTTCTTGGAGTCACTTACAGAACATGGTGACTCTACAAGAACTGCACTATTGAGAAGGCCCAGGCACAACACGGGGGACTCACAGAAAGTTGAATCACAGAAAAGCCTCACGGTAGAGAATATTAGTAGTCATGATCATATAATATATTCCACAGATAAGTACAGTTGCTATAATTCAGTGCTTATCTCTAACCTTGAGGAAGAATGTATATATATATATATATATATATATGGAAACACATATAAATGAATGTACATATATATGGATCACTTATTATAAATTATTACAGTGATCATTTAAAAATATGTACATTATCTATACATAATAATAATAATAATTGTTTTTGTTCTAGCACCTTCCATCTGTATTTTTTAGGAGAGAGAGAGAGAGAGAGGTCAGGGTTTCTCTGTGTAACAGCCCTGTCTTTCCTGGGCTTCCTTTGTAGACCAGGCAAGCCTCAAACTCACAAAGATCCACCTGCCTCTGCCTCCCAAGTGCTGGGATTAAAGGTGTGTGCCACCTTTTAATGTGTGGCCTTTTTTAGTTGATTTTAACACTGAAAGTATTGTTTAATTTTTACATTTAACTGAATTTACAATTTTAAGTATACTTAAATGTTTACTAGTAATGCAATAATTTTTATAGCTGCTGTTTTAGTGAGAATTGTGCCCTTGATCTTCCATCATAAAAAATGGTTTAATTGCAGTCTTTCAATAATATAACATTCAGTATTTGCAAATGAATTAATATATAAACTCATACAAACCATTGTCAAGATTATATAACATCAATGAGAGTGTCAATTGCAAAACCAAAATATAAACAAAACATAACAAAATAGTAGCTATTACTATAAACAGAATAGTACCAACATAAAAGGCAGAAAATCATTCCCAATACTAACAAATGCTCATATGCAGCCATGAAGGGTTCCTTTAATCTCTTGATTGACATTGAATGCTCTATTGAATGAATTTGGTGTCTTTAGTTCATATACTTTATTACTCTTTCTTTGACTCCTAAGCCTGGGTATTAACTACAAAGAGAGCTACTCTAACCTATTAATGAAAATTCTTATCTTCTTAACTTTTAAGTTAAAGTAACAAATTTGAACACACTTTATATATAAATTTAAATGTCCAATCTAAGCTTTATTAATATCTGAAGGCTGATGACCCTCAGAAGAATGTGAATCACTATACTGAGGTTCTGGCACATCAGTGTGAAGCCATACTATTTCATTAATCATAATTGATCCTAAAAATCTACCATGATCACAGAGTCTATATGGAGGTACAAGAGGAAAATGGAATTTTGAAAAACAGAAATACATAATGACTAAAGCAAAGGACTATGGATGAAACTCAGATATAGGGGTGTTAAATGCCAGTTCTGATATAGGTTTTTTTTTCTTTTTCTGAAGGTAGAGCCTTTATGTCAAAGAATATAACATCTTTTGAGGAGGAGAAGGATTTGGGGAACAGAATTGCTCATTTTGACCTGTGAGGTAGAATTGGTAAAAATAATAGCATCACAAATTATTTAGTGTGACAAGATCAGGGACAAGCAATTCTTCTTGTAAAAGGCCAGATGGTAAATATTAAAGGGTTTACAGCCCTTAGCTTTTCTGGACCTAGTGGAGCTAGAGCAGAAAAGAACACACAGAACCTTATAAACACAGGGGAGTAACTATTCCATGACAAAATATTAGTTTCAAAACAAACATCAGCAGGAGTTTGGGAACTTTTAGTTTTGGATTTAGAGGGCGATTGGAGCTGGAGAGGTTTGTATCACTGCAGCAGGCAGAAGGCAGAGAAAGAATGGTCTTGCATAGGAATATTGTAGATCCTCCTTTCTCATTACTGAGAGCTCATTGGAAATGGCAGGCAAGTTAAGGAGATCATCAGATTGTAATTGTGTCTTGATTTTTGTAAAGTCATAAACCAATCAGGCAGGCATTAAGCAATCAGTGCAAATAAGAACAAGCTGAACTAAGCAACAGCAAGAACTAGGAGATGAGAAGAAAAAGCTGATTCCGTTTTGGGACTGTTCAAGAAGAGACTGGTGGGTAGGGAGAGGAAAAGAATTGACAGTTAAGCCAAGATCACAGATGGGGACAGGTTGGACAGGTGGTTGACAAATTAAGAACAAGGAAGAATAACTACACACACGCACACACACACACACACACACACACACGAGAGAGAGAGAGAGACAGAGACAGAGACAGAGAGACAGAGAGAGAGAGAGAGAGAGAGAGAGAGAGCTCCAGAAAGTGTCAATAATTCTCCTTCCTTTATTTTATTCGATTTAACCAAAAATTGATTGGGCATTCACGAATTCTTCGAACTATAAATACTTTTTCTGAAATGGTTCTGCTTAGGAGATGCTATAAATGGTTTACATATAACCTGCACATGTATGCTCTAATCTGCTGCAGATATGTGTTTACCTAAATAGGAGTTCAGTATGTTTCAGAGCTATATAGAAATTTATTTAAAAAAATAATGAGAATATGCTAATGGTTACTGTATTTCATCTAAGAGCAGGTTAAGCACAGGCCATGTATACTAAATTAATTTAATGCACATTCGTTATTTTCATATATATTAATTATAACATAATTGTAATTTAATAGAAAAACAATGCAACAAAAGGGAATCATTATTTATGAAAGCCTTCATAATTTATATTACTACTTCTGAGTATATCTTTTGTTCTCTCCCTCTTCCTCTCTCTCATTTTGTTCTCAACTTACAAAGTGCAGAGCTTTGAATCCAGGGCCTGGTACATGCTGATCCAAGGTAATTACCACTGAGCCACACCCTACCTCACTTTGAGTTGTTAAGAAATATTTTATCCTAACAGAGCAACTTATCTTTGAAATGCATATAAAATTTATTTTTGATTTTAATGTCATGAGTATGGATTTAGTTAAAATCAGCTATTGGAGATTATAACAGAAACACTAAAGAATATTAAAGGATTAATAATTTCTAGGAAAATTGGTTTCAATTGAGTATTTTACTAGATTGAATAAAACTAATGATCTATACAAAGAAGATCACTGATTCTGTCAGAGCCCAGTTTTTAATCACCATTTTATTTTCATTAAATATAAGCTTTAATATAACAAGAATCTCCTCTCTAATTTTCACCAAACTCATTAGTATTCAGTGAAAAGTCTGGAAAATAAGGAAAATTCAACTGTCATTGCATTACTGAATGAATAAGTTTAAAATAAAAACATCAAATAGACAATCTAAAAATTATTGCATTAAATGCTTCTTAGTAATTATTAAGCAATCAATGATTGTGCCATCAGGTGACCATTCAAAACAAATGAAAAAAAAAAAAAAAACAACGAGGCCTTTGGTTTAGAATGATGGGGGAAAATCTAAGAAGGAAGTTCATTTAGTTTTGATAGGAAGCTTTTTTATGTTTATTCGTGTGTGTTTGAGTATGTCTGTGTGCATATATGTATATAGTCAATGTGGCAGCCTGTGAATATCAGAAGTGGCTACCACTTGTCTCCCTCTATTGCTCCTTAGCTACAGTTTGAGAGGATTTCCCGTTGAACTCAGAGCTGTTTCTCCTAGTTTGGCTGGCTAGCTATCTGTTGGCATTCAGGTGACACAGCCACACACCTCTCAGTGCTATCCACTCATGCTTGTTGCATTAGCTTTTGGTTGTGTGTACCCACAACCCATAGTTTTCCACAGGTGATTGTGATCATATTTAGGTTTTACATAGGGATTGAGATCCAAATTTAGGTGTCATGCTTGAGAAGCAAGTGCATGACCCATTAAACCATCTTCACACTCCTAACAAATGTTTCTTAATGATCTATTCATGTGAATAATATATCCTATATGGTACTGGTTCATTGACCCATTATGTAAGGGGGAACATCCTCTAGTGTGAAGACTAAAGAATGATAGATTACCAAGTAAGAGACAGCAAGGATACATGTGCCACTGAATAGTTGGTGTCAGAAAATCCTCAAGTGTCCCATCTGCCTGTCCAACCAACATCCATTATTGCATAGGACAGTATCAATACAATGACGAGGTCAATATTCCGTGGCTTGAAATGGATTGCTCCTTATGCTAGACACATCACATGTAATAGACCCTAAATTGGAGATTAAAGCTTAATATTTCAAGGTAGTTTTGTCTCCTCTTCATCTTGTCTTGCTTCACCTTGGCTCATCTCTTCTCATTTATCTCTTCTCTTCATCTTCTCCTCTGTTCTCACTTCACATCTTTTTCTTAATCTGTTCCCTTTCACTGTCTTTCTCTATCCCTTTCCCTTCTTCTGTGTCTTGTTACTGCTCCTTTCATGTGTCCTAGTCTTGAGTTTTATGTCTGACTGCTTTCTCTGCTTTTCTGTCTTTATCTTGCCTTGTATAAACGTATAAACACCCTCCTATCCTTCTGGTTTCCTTTTCAGTACTTTGTCCTGTTTTCTGACTCTCTCTTTTCTTTTTATCTTTCTAATGTTGAGATTCCTTTGTGAATAACTTATGTACCAGTAATCACTTGGTTTTTCTCTAACCTCTGGATTGTATAGTTCATTCTATGACTGGCAGTTGTGAATAATATTAATAAGAAGGTCAGAATACTAAAATATCACAAATCAAATTTAAGAGGAAAATATTCTCTTTCATGTATGTTTACAAATATATATACACACACACATATATTTTCTTTTCGTTATTCTTTTTTCTCCCAATCATGTTGGGTTTTATACTTACGTGAAAGAGCATTATAAAGTCTCTTATTATCATAACCCAACCTTCAGTAGAGCTGATTCTAAAAATAAAAAAGAATAATGACATTTCTGTGAGATTATAAGTGTGAAATTAACCCAAATAGAAAATGCTAGAATTCTGAAGAAGCCTGGAGGAATAAGGAGCATTAAATTGAAAGGCAGAATTGATCTTACATACACACAGACATTGTTTGGATGCAGAGAGGATGAATATAGAATTGAAGGTGTTAAAATCAAGTAGTTCTTATTTTAATTCTGCATTTAAAAAAAAAACTCAGCCAGCCCTGAAGAGACCTGATAAGCTAGGGTCAGACAGAGGGGAGGAGGTCCTCCTCTATCAGTGGACTTGGAAAGGGGCAGGGAGGAAATGGGGGAGAGATGGGGAGAAAGGGAGGGAATGAGGAAGGGGACTATGGCTGGGATACAAAGTACATAGCCTGTGATTAATATAAAAGTAAATAAATTAAAAAAGAAAAAATATCTCTGAAAACTTCCAATTCAGTTGAATAGAACTATTGAAGTTCTCAGTGTGTCATGGGGTCTAAGAACATATGAATTTTGGTAGATTCTGTTTACTAGATTTTAAAGAAAATATACATATTTATTGTACAATACGTTACAAAACTCATCTTCATAAATTTTTGAAAAAATTTGCTTTACAATACTTTCAGGGTTTTTTTTTTACATTTTTTAAATTTTTTGTTATCAATCACAGATTAGGTACTTTGCATCCCAAGCATAGCCCCCTCTCTCATTCCCTCCCTCCC
>CM053765.1:84610691-84635901 GCA_028658305.1 Pachyuromys duprasi
TTCCTGAATAGAACATCAACAGCACTGGCTCTAAGATCAACAATCAATAAGTGGGACCTCATGAAGCTGAAAAGCTTCTGTAAAGCAAAGGACACTGTCATTCGAACGAATCAACAGCCTACAGATTGGGAAAGAATCATTACCAATCCTACTTCTGACAGAGGGCTAATATCCAGTATATATAAAGAACTCAAGAAGTTAAAAAGCAAGAAACCAAGTAATCCAATTAAAAAATGGGGTATGGAACTACAAAAAGAGAACTCACTGTAGAGGATTATAGAATGGCAGGAAAACACTTAAAGAAATGCTCAGCGTCCTTAGCCATCAGGGAGATGCAAATCAAAACGACTCTGAGATTCTACCTTACACCCACCAGAATGGCTAAGATCAAAAACTCTAGTGACAATGCATGCTCGAGAGGTTTTGGAGAAAGAAGAACCCTCCTCCATTGCTGGTGGGAATGTAAACTTGTACAACCACTCTGGAAATCAATTTGGCGCTTTCTTAGACAATTGGGAATAGTGATTCCTCAAGACCCAGCTATACTACTCTTAGGCATATATCCAAAAAATGCTCAAGTACACAACAAGGACATTTGCTCAACTATGTTCGTGGCTGCTCTATTTGTAAAAGCCAGAACCTGGAAACAACCCAGATGTCCCTCAGTTGAGGAATGGATACAGAAATTGTGGTACTTTTACACAATGGAATACTACTCAGCAATTAAAAAGGAGGAAATCATGAAATTCGCAGGCAAATGTTGGGACCTGGATACTTTCAGTTTTTTAAAGGGAGTTGTAAAACAATATACAAACTTCTCATATGCTAATGGTTTTTAGCCAAGGGTAACTTTATTTCTTTCCTCAAAATTGGTTGGCACACCAAAGAATGCATGTGCTAATACTTGTACTGTGTTGATGCCAGCAACAATATTCAGATAACTTACTATGCACAGTATTTCCCACAACAAAGTGTGATGTTCACTCTTAAATGATGCTGAGGCTGACACACCTTGTTATATGCTGTCCAAGTTTTAGTAATGTTGCTAAAACTTATACTTCAAACATATACTCTGAGCAAAATAATTTAGGACAGAAAGAGTCTATTTTACTTAAAACCACAGGTTATAACCATTGTTCTCAGGAGAACAAGCACCCAAATTTTTCAAAAAGCCAACGCTAAAAAAAAAAGAAAAGAAAAGAAAAGAAAAAGTCTCAGCATCTGTTTTGATACACTGCTGGGTAGTGTTTTTCAAATACCCTCTGTGGTAGACTCCTGTTCTGTTTCCTGTTTTCTTCTTCTTCCAATGTCCCAGTAGTGTATCAAAGCAGATGCTGAGACTCATAACCAAAATTTGGGCAGAGTGTAGGGAATTCTTATGAAAGAAAGGGGAGCCAGAAAGACCTGGAGGGGACAGGAGCTCCACAGGGAGAGCAAAAGAACCAAAATATCTGGTCACAGGGGTCTCAGAAGGACCATTCATGGATATAACCTAGAACCCCTGCTCAGATGTAGCTCATGGCAGCTCAGTATCCAAATGGGTTCCCTATTAAAGGGAACAGGGGCTTTCTCTGACATGAACTCAGTCACTGATTCTTTGATCACCTCCCCCTGATGGGGAAGCAGCCTTACCAGGCCACAGAGGAAGACAATGCAGCCAGTCCTGATGAGACCTCATAGGCTCGGGTCAGATGGAGAGGGAGGAGGACCTCCCTTATCAGGGTACTTGGAGAGGGGCAGGGGAGGAGATGAAGGAGGGAGGATGGGATTGGGAGGGAATGAGAGAGGAAGCTACAACTGGGATACAAAGTGAATAAATTGTAATTAATATGAAAATAAAAAATAAAAAGTATCTCTTAGGAGAGACATTTAGTTTCTGTAATTATTCCATATCTTGCCAAATAGTCAACACATAATTTTAGCATCAATTAATAATGCTTTCAGACTATGGTGTTACCATAGAGTTTGGCTAGTGCTATTATTCTGTTTCATCATTTAGTTGATTTTTGTTGATGATCAGTCTGCAGAAAAGCTTTATTTACATTCTATATGACTGTTTACTTGAGCATCAATTGATTTCACCATAGATTTAGCCCATCACTCTTGTCTTTATGAGTTTGTAATCTATCTGTCCAGCAGGCACCCATTCAAGTTGGCTTTGTGCTTTTGAGAACTTGAGCACTTTCTTTCTGATGAATGTGATATGACATCCTTTTATCCTGACATTCATTTCCAAATCTTCTAATTTAGATTGAAAAGGGAAAAGAAAAATTTAAGTTTATTTTGTTGTATAATAATTTATTTCATTATATTAATTTTATTTCTTTTTAAACTGATAGCATTTAAACATTGAAGTCTTTGTCTTAGATGGTCTTTTAAATTGTCTTTTATTCTTAAGCAATGTATATCAGATTGTTTTCATAATGTGTACTATATTAAAACCATATTCTTCTCATTATTTTTTGCTTTTCTTTTTTTGAGCAATAGAAATAAATTCCCTCTGAGGTGAAGGGAGTGTGTGTCAGATGGATATTTAGTCATACACATCTAAATGTAATTGACCTGGCAATAAACACATGAGCTACGATGTACCATGAAGTACGAACACAATGCATTAGACTTCCTAAATGAGAAGAGAAAACTTAATTATGGCGACCAGTTTGTAAACCTGAGGCTTCTAGAGGATACTGTGTGTCCACCAGAGTAGAAATTTTAAGGAGGAAGTAAGACAAAATTTACCAGTCATAAATTCAGCCCTTTAGGCTGTTTTGACAATAGAAGAAATGAATAATGGAGCTTATCTTTTGGTGGCACCAAAGCAGAGGTTTATTGGTAGATAGAAAGTTCATCTTCAAACTTCTTAGAAGGATATTTGATAGATTCATTTTATTATTTGTTTTTCTGACAAAGCATTTTAGGCTTTGTGATTCATGTGATGAACAGTATAGCTGAATTTATAAAAGCAAATTAACCCTCGTCATTGCATGAATGTGTGAATCTGTCCAATAAAATCTTATTGATGAACAGTGAATGTATAATTTAATAAAAGGTTACGAAAATATCTTACTTTTACTCTCTTAGATTCACTATAAATGCCAAAACCTTTTAAAAAGTTTATCAGACATATAAATATAGTGGAAGGAACCATGTGACAATCTCTGTTGTCAAGTAACTGAAAATGCCAGGAGAACATATCTACCACTTAGACTAGTCTTCTGATTTTTATGATTTTTCAAATAAGACTACTGATCTGGGCATGGTGGTGCAGACCTGTTAATCTCAGCACTCAGGGAATCAGAGGCATGTGTATTTCTGTGAGTTCAAGGTTATCCTGGTCTACAAAACAAGTCCAGGACAGCCAAGGCTACACAGAGAAACACTGTCTGAAAAAAAAAAACATCTAAAAATACAAAAAACAAAACAGAACAAAACAAAAAACCCAATAACAACAACTAGACAAGTAGGAGAGGAATTCTTTCTAAAAAATGTTTTTATTAGTTCTTTGAGAATTTCATACAATGTGTCTTGATCATATTAAATCTTCCCTACCCAAACTCTTCTCAGAGCCACCTCCTTCGTTTTCTACCCAACTTTACATCCTGTTATTTCTCACCAAAGTCAATTTGTGATGTCAAAATATTATTGCACCTGCGGTCTTCAACTAGAGTGTTGTTGACTTATCAGGGGTGAAATTCTTGGAGAAAACCAACTTTGTGTTTTTCAGGAGAGAAGAAATGCCAATAGGTCCTTTGTTAGGTTTACAAGCTCATGCCCAGCTCTCATCGCTATAATATTTGGTTTGGCTTAGGCTTGCACAAGTTTTGTGTATAACTTATAAGTATTGTGTTTTCATATGTGCAGCTTCCCTGTTGAATTCAGAAGACATAGCTTCTGTATAGTCATCCACCATCTCTGGCTCTTCACTATTTCTACCCTCTCTTCTGTGATATTTAATCCTTTGTTGGAAGGAGGTGTGGGGTGATTTATGAGTAGCATCAGCAAAACTGCTGTAAGTTTTATATTTTTAAATATAGTTTTAAGAGACATATCTGTGAATGATTAATGTCATTAAAGTTATTTATTTGTTGTCAGGACATTATGATGCTATGTTAGAGTCTAACTGTGTCCATTCAAAGTCTTAATCTCATGTACTATATGAAACTTTATCTTATAGCAGAGCCTTTGCAGGTTATTATTGGGTTAAAGAAGTCAGTAGTGCATGACTTTGGTAAATGTAAATGGTGTCTTTATACAATGGGGAAATGAGTACATGATAAGAACACCAATGTTGGGAGAGCTGACCCTGGCATCTGTGTGCCATATGGTGTTGTGGGCAAAAGAGAGAGTGGCCCTCATACCCACTTACCATTTGTCACCTGTGGCAGGTAGGAGAGCTGTCCCTGTGTTATGAGCATGAGAAAGCTGGCCCTGTACCTCACTGGCTGTGGCACTCCAAAGAGCAGGCCCTGAACCTTGCCTGGGCAGCAGTGGAGAGTTTACCATGATGGCAGAGGTATGGATGAGCTAGCTCCAGGTCATGAGCATGGTAGGCTGCCCTACCTCACCACATTTGTCTACCTAGTGGTAGGGTGAGCCAGGGAGAGATGCCCTTCTTCCCTTTTCCCCTTCTAACCTGCAGCAGGCAGGAGAGCTGGCCCAAAGATCTTTAGAGTGGAAGAGCAAGGCACGTACCTTGCCTGGGCAGTACTGTAGAGCTGCCCCCCTGGAGTGGACACTGGTGTACCTGGTGCACATGCCCCAAGGGTGTGAGAGCAGAACATCTGTCTCTGGTATAACATTGAGTAAGCTAGCCTTGGCAATGCTGAAAAGCTTAACCTAGTGGTTTAGGTGCAGGAGAGCTGGTGGGCTGATCAACTCAGCTACCTCCCAAGCCCAAATCCACAGCTTTGGGAGGGCCCACCACAACATCTACCCTATCCATGGACTGCTGGAGCACACAAAGGAACTGATCCTACAGATCCAAAGCTGCAGGATCACCATGACTCAGGACAACAACAGAATATATGAAAAGATTCTCTGTGAGGATCTGGTATTGACAGTATAGCAGGGGCCAGAAAACTCTAACTAGACCCAGGAGTCATTGCAATGAACATTTGAAAGCAAAGAAGTTTGGAGAAAAGTGTATTCTGAACATACTTTCACATACTAGAGCTTCCACAATATCTGTCTGTCTGTCATCTACTTTTCTATCTTTCATCTTTTTTCTTTACAAAGGCAGGTAGGTTACAGGGGTAGAAGGTGAGTATGAAGGGGTGGGAGGATTAGTGAGATTGGAGTGCATGATGCGAAATTCATAAAGAATCAATGAAAAGATTTTTTTAAAGAAGCACCAGTGTCCCTATATACAAACCGGAGGAGTGACAACTGAAAGGGTCCAGAGTAGAAGTTCAAAGAAATTAATTTGTGAACACTTTCATTCTGAAATTCGATCACTGTGAATTTATTTAAAAATAAATTTCTATATAAACATCCCAGTCTGTGATTTTTATTATTGGTCTGGCTGTTTTAAACATCCACACTATATGAATCATACATGTGCCTTCCTAAAACCCTTTACTGATTACCTTAGGAAGAGTTCCTCAGTTCACTGAGCACCCTCTCTCTTATTTCTGTGGGTTTTACCTTTAGGTGAATATTATCATATGTTATATCTTTCCTTGATTTATAGTAAGGTCTTGTAAACATGAAGTCACACACCTGCTTAGCAGGCAGCATCACCTGTCGTATTTAATGCCTCAGCTTCCTTGGAACCGTCTGGAACCAAATTACATGAAAGGCTCATTTCCTTAATTATTTTTTTAGCATGAAGTCACAGAAAATTAGTAACCTTTAGTTTGGTTGTTCCCTTGACCAAACATGTTAAGCAATTCATAGTGATGGGCAGAAGAAATGTAAAACAAACAAACAAACAAACAAACAAAAACAGTGATGAGTGTGATGATGACTTCAGCTTTATTGGCGTCCTTAGCTTCTAGGCACAGGGAGTGATAAAGCAATTGGTCTGCATGGTATCACTCAATCCTCCTAATACTGAATAAAGCTAATGATTTTTATTATCCTTCTTGGGTCATAGCTAACACTACAGAACCTCAAGAAGGCTAGGCAATATGCTTGAGTTCCACAGCTCGCAAGTCATGGCAAGGGCTTCTGGTAGTGTCTGAGCTTTCGTGTTGGTGTTGGTGCAGAGGCAGGAGAGTTATAAGTTTTAGTGACAGAAAAGTATAAGAGGAAATATTTGCTCTGGGTCTTTGGACTGTACAGTAATCTATTGATATGTTAAGGGGCAAAGTCTCTAGAATACAAGGGACTATTTAACAAGATACCATAGCGCATTCTTCTGTGGCCAATAAGCAGGAGTAAGGCAGAAGTACCCTTTTATTGATGGACGATAATACAGAACAAGCAAAGGATGATAATGGAGGTCCTTCTTGTTTAATTTGAAAAGCTGGCTTTCATTTTGAGGCAAGAGATGTCTTTAAATGTCTTTAGGTTGCAAACCCCTCATGATATGACTTAGAGTGGCACATATTCACATACTGTGGCTGAGCAGAGAATGGGCTGGAATAAGTGAGACCAGTTTCATTTTCACACATGAAGAATCTAATCAGTTCAATGCAGGTAAAGAACCTTTAATATATTCAACAATATTCCATGAATACAGTGACCTCTTGAAAAATGCAGCACTGGTACTAAAGTGAATTGAAAAGCCATATGCTGACCTCAAAGATTAGCATAAAGAATCCTACAGTGTCAGACTTGAGTGTGTAAGAAAAAAAGGGGAAGCACCACAACTTAATTTCCACACTTCAACTAGCTTCAAAGGCATACTTTTCCCCTTCTAAAATTGCAGGAAAATGTTATGTAACATCATAAGGAAAAAGCAATTGTCTCAGTTGAATTATAGACTTATTTTTAGTGCTTCATATTTCAAGGATCTTCACTTTTCCATTTCACAACCATTATACAAATCAAAGGGCTTTTTATTTTTTACTTCAGTTCTGATAATTGCTCCTCTTAATAGTTGTCTTCCCCAAGGAGCACTGAGTGGAATTGGGATGCTCCTTCAAAATTAACACCACTAAAATCTAGTTTCAAGTAATGAATCAGATAATTCAGCTGGAAATAAATGACTGATCCGAAAAAGGCAGTCAAAAATGTCCCCTGCTCTGTGTGCCTACAGTTGAACAAGCAGAACAAGAGAGGAATTTTCTCTGCCATACAGACAAATGACTCTTATATTCTGGTGACTAGAAAGCTGGACATACATGTGTGTCAGGAGTAGAGCTGTTGCTTAACACATGTAAGGCCCTAGATTCACCCCGATCACCATCACCTCCACCACCAAGAACAAATATAGTATCAAATGAGGATTCGTGAAAGAGTTTTACCCTTGAGAAGTCCCTAAAATTTGGTATCCTTTCCCTTGAACTCATTCAAATGGCTTCTCTATCGTTCTGTCTACAGATTTCTATCATAGGAAAGGCCAACCTATAAAACCACATTTCATGGCTTCATGGAAAACTAGACATCATGAAAAAGCATAGGAAATGGACTCAATAACTGAGTTCCCAGGAAGGCTGTTATTATGTACTGAGGGAAAGGAAAGGTAGGTGGACATTGCAGAGAAATACTAACCAGCTTGTCATAGCACTGTAAAACAAATCTATTAAGATGGTATAACACTACCAAAGCAAGATGCTTTCAATGAACAGACATGTTTTAGAGAATGAAAGCTTGACAGGGACTAAAATCCAGACTTCTAGAGCTAGGATATGGAGTTGGTACTAGCATTTTAAAGCTATTGATCCTCAGGAATGATAAGAGCCAAATGTAATTGTTTTCTCATCCACCTACCAATAAGGATTTTAACACCAGCATCTAACTCATATGGTCATAGGATGGCTAGGTATAATGAACCCCTCAAAGCAGCATTCAAGTCTTCTACCATTGCAGAAAATCTGAATTGTTCTTAATAACTAGATAAAAGTTATTCTTTACCAAAATTTTCCTAGTTTTTATTTTTATAAGATGACATTCATGCTGTATAGTATGACCTAGAAAACAACTGAGTCACTTAATCTTTGTGTGATTTTTATATGTTATATTAAACTACACACTGCAAAACATATTTGTTAATGTAGTTTTCCAATTGCCACCTTCTTGATAGTACCATTCTTTCCCTGACCACCATTAATATATTTTTAATATACAAAGTAGGAAAATAACTTATTAAATTGTCTAGCACAAATCAAGTGACCATACTTTTTTTTTTCCAGAGCTGAGGACCGAACCCAGGGCCTTGCGCTTGCTAGGCAAGCGCTCTACCACTGAGCTAAATCCCCAACCCCGTGACCATACTTTTGCTATGAAACTGTAGTAACTCTGCACTTATGACATTATTGTTTTGTGTACTTGACGTAGAATATTTCTTACATCTTTGCATAATTTATGCATTATTCTAGGAGACTTTAGCTTTAAAAAATCAGCTGTTTATCACTGTGACTCCAGACACTAATTTTAATAGACGTGTAATTGAGGTGGAATAAAACTTACTATTAAATTTTAACGTTTGATTTTTAAATTATCTTCAGGTAGGTATACAACAACTCACAGTGTATAGCTTCAGAATGGTCATATATCAACAGCTCTTCAATCATCAGGATCATGCAACCATTGGTATACTTACTATCTAAAGAGACATATCTATTATGGGCATTTTATATAAAGTGAATAATTTGTCTTTTGCACTTAAATTATTTTACTAAATATTTCTTTGCAAGATACATCCTGTTCTTTCACAAATATGTCTTTTAAATAAAAGTCACTTTATTGAAGAAAACTTCATGTGTAGTTCACTATATGTTTCTCAAACTTTTATTTACCATTCATCAGTTGATAAACATTTGCATTATTTTCATATCGGGACCACTAAGAATTATGCATTTTTACCATCCATTTATAGACATTTGATTTATATTTTATATTACTCTGAATATAAGCCTGAGTGAAACTTCCAGCTCACATAACCCTATGCTTTAACATTTTGCAAAGCAATAGCACATGTAACTCTCCACTTCATATCTCTTTTTTGCTACATACTTCTTACCGGTCTATATTAAATTTGCTGTCTTAACTGTGACTCATTGTTCTTTGATTATTTTGAGAACTTTTCATGTGTATTGACCACTTGTATATCTTTAGACAAGTATCCATCCAAACTACTTATCCATTTTTAGTTGATTATCCTTCTATTTGATTTTTTTATCCAGTTTTCTTTCTCAGTAATTTCAGACAAGATCATTTTAGTTCCTAATTTTTTTCTTATCATTGTAGATCTTCAAAGCTTATTTTCCTATAACTAGTCCATTTTTTCCAGGGGTTTACTGTGACCTACATAGACTTAAGCATTCATGATAGGTATTAATACCACATTTTTCAGTTTCGCCTTCAAATTCTTAGAGTAATCTTAGTTTCAGCTCAGTTTTGAATTTCATGTATGCAAAAAAACCCCAAAAGAATAATGTTCTTCTTGCCTTAGAAAAGTAACTGTAAGAAGAGTTATGCTTATTTAAAAAATGTGAGTGCAGCCAGAGGCTTATAGTCCAATACAATAAGATCTAATTGAAAACTAATTGCATTCATGAGAAAATGTGTTTCTCTAACCTTCTAGTTTAGATATTCTAATACAAATATCTTTAGAACAAAGTTGAGAAGGGTCCCCAAAGCCACTTAAAATCTATGGAAAATGAATAATATAAATGCTTATGAAAGTTACTGGGGCTGTAAAAATTCTATTTTATCTTTTTACTCATACAAACAAGCAACAAGAAGGACTTGAATAGTATTCACATATTTAGGGAATATGGGTGAAGAAAAGACACATGGGCCTCATCACTTACTAAGATGAGGGCATTAAAGAAAAATATTCCTGTATAATTAAGATGTTTTTTTTCTAAGTTAAACAAATAATACAAAATCTATGAGTTTGGGCATATCCACATATGAGTATGATAATGATGATGGTGGTGAAGTGAATAGATATTTCCTGACAAATTTTATAATAGAAAAATTACAAATTGAGTAAACAATGCACCGGCCTTGGAATTGCAAAGTTAAGTAAGTAGGTTAAATTCCTCTAACCCTCAGCTTCTTCAAGTTCAATCTCACATTATTCGTTGTAGTCACAGAGTGTATGATGTAGTTTCCCATCACTGTGACAAAACAGTCGACATAATATACATACAGGGAAGGATTTCTCTGCCTTTGAATTTCACATTTCACTCCCTGGCCTCTCGGCCTTTGTTTTATTAGATCTGATGTGAGGCATTGCAACGTATTGGAGACCATATAGTAAAAGACACTGCTCCTTCCATAGTGGTAGGAAGAAAAGAGATATTAGAAGGGACTTTAGGTCCTTATAAAGCATTTTCTTATTGAACTCTCATCTTCCAACAGGCCTTGCATATTAAAGGTAACTCCACCCTCCAAAGTACCACAGATTGGTATGTAACTTTAGAGGAAGAACTACAATCTGAAAGTGACAAGCATTGTGGCAAGGATATTTTTTTTATATACTGTTTGTTTTGTATGCCTTGAATCTATTGAGCAAGTACCAAATCATGGAACTAAATATCAAACCATTGTGGTAATATTTTAAATTAGTGATACAAAGAATTTCAAATGAGTTATCAATGGAATTATAAATTTAAGTGGAGAGATTGAATTTCTCTAACCATCAAATTCTTTGAACTAAAACTTACCAGCTGTTCCCTATGATGAGACTTATACCTTGGAGCATGATTGGCAGGATGTTTTGTATCACAATATTATGCCCCTATACTCTGACATTTGTAGCTCTTACAGCCTTTTAAAAGTTCTTTTAAGGCACAAATACAGATATTATTGAAAGACTTATTTTTATTTTTATTAATTACAGTTTATTCAATTTGTATCCCCCTGTAGCTCCCTCCCCCCTCACAAACCCACCCTCTCTCACCCTTCTTTACCTATGCCCCTCCCCCAGCCCACATATAGGGGAGGTCTTCCTCTCCTTCCTCTGATCCTAGTCTATCAGATTTCATCAGGAGTGGCTGGATTGCCTTCCTCTGTGGCCCAGTAAGGCTCCCCTGAAGGGGGAGGTGATAAAAGAGCAGGCCAATCAGTTCATGTCAGAGACAGTCCCTGTTCCCATTACTATGGAACACATTTGGACACTGAACTGCCAAGGGCTACATCTGTGCAGGGGGTTTAAGTTATCTACATGAAAGATTTTTATATAGGTTTAAAAACTGAGGATAATGAAACTGTACAATGGAAAAAGAGAATAGAAACTGACTTTCAACTAGTAATAACTGTGTATAAGTATGTTCATCACTTAGATAAATAAAGCATTAAATAAATAAATAAATAAATAAATAAATAAATAAATAAATAAATAAAGCAATAAAGCTTTGTCCATATAAAAATTGGAATGAAATAGACAGCAACTGATAGCCTGTACTTTGTCAGAGAATGGAAAGAATGAAAATCATAAGTTGGAATGGAGTTCTATGGACTTCTACTATGCTAGGCATAGAATCCTTAATTACTGGATTATGAGAGAAATTGATAGTTTTCAGGGTGAAACCAGGATTTCTACAGAGGGAGAAACTAATAGGGTGAATCAAAGAGAAGTGTTTCATTAGTATTTGGTTAAATGTACATGTAAGACTTTCATGCATGTGAGTCATGCATCCATGTTTCTAAGTATAGATATGCATATTTGGAGAAAAATGACTTTACTGAATTTGAATAACCTTTTTGTTGATATTATGGTAATAATAGTAGTAATGTAGTACTGTAGTAATGTAGAATGATGACTAGTCACACAGCATTTGCACTCTACACCCATTTTTAAATAGTAGAGATCACTTAATGTATTTGAGATGATGTGAACAGGTTGAACATTTTATAGAAGGGACTTGAGAATTTGTGGCTTTTTGTATTTATGTAGGTTGGTCAGGTTCTGTGTCTTATGTCCCACAGACACACACAGAGAGAAATGTATTTTAGTCTGTTGACAGTCTTAATGATGGGTTTTTAGTTGAATATCAGCATGTCATGTGGGTAAAATAAATAGAACTGAGTATCTTCCCAGGTCATAACTGAATGAGACAGGATTACTGTCCCTAGGAAAACTTACTTAAATATATTTAAAGGATAAGATGTTAAAGTACAAGTTTTATTTAAATGTTAAGGTATAGTGTAATCAGAGGTGACTTCAGAGAACAAATCTTTTCTGCAGTGATTTGATTCAAGGACAACATGCAAAAGAAACTAAGGCAATCACAGCAGCACACATTGAAGCCCAAGTCTTTGGGGCAACATTCTGGACATAAGGCTAGGCAGCAGTGTGGAGTCTGTTTACCTCCTAGCTAGTTTATGTATTGACTTGATGAACCTAAGGCAGAGAATTCTTACAGGTTGTTACAGACCAATGAAATGATGCAATGAGAAGAGGTCCAAGAGGTAAGTAAACACACACAGTAATAGAAAAGACGTAAAAAAAAAATCTCGGGAGAGAGAAGAAATCGTTAGGGAAAATGATATAAAGAACTATCATGGAGGAGGAAGCCAGAAACACATTTCAGATCTGGCTGAAGGGCACCAGAGATTCTTTTAGGAAGCAGCAGAATAAAGACTACACTATACATAAGGTAGAAACAAGAACATCCTTTGTTAAGATAATAAAATATTACTCAATATTGGATGATGGATGATGTAGATATTATGAAGGTTTTGTGTTTGTGTGTGTTTGTTTGTTTTTAAATCTTCACCAGAAGTTTCTGTGTTAAAAGTGGGTGTGACTTGAAAGAATTAGATAGCTTTTGTTAAATTTATTCTTCAACAACTTCATGAATGTATGCCCTGCATTTTTTATCAAATCTATCCCTTACTATCCTACTCTAACTCCTTCCAGAGCCTTCTATCTCATCTTCCTCCTGACTTCAGGTTATTTATTTATATATCCATCTGATTTCAGTTAGTGTTACTTATAGAGTCATCAACCAAGGCATAGTTGCACTATCATTAACTTCTAAACAAAATAACTTTCCTTCTTCATGTAGCCATCAGCTTCCAGCATTTACTCAGTTAGAGGTAGGAAAATTGAGTTTCATTGCTCTATGCTTGAAATTTTAATGGGATTGGTATTGAATAAGTCTTGTGCAGGTAACTACTGATTCAGTGAATCCACATGTTCCATGTCCAAAGGATGTCATCTACTTCCATTCTCTTAACTTCTTTCTACTCATTTCTGTGATACCCCATGAAACTTAGAGTATATCCTTTCTACAGCTGAACATTCACAGTTACTTTTTCTCAGAAGATGGAAAGCTCTTGCATGATCATGTGTTTTGGCAGGATTAACATAGTAAAAATGGCCGTCTTACCAAAAGCAATCTACAGATTCAATGCAATTCCCATCAAATTACCAACACAAATCTTTACAGACTTTGAAAGAAAAATTTCAACTTTATATGGAATAACAAGAAACCCAGAATCATTAAAACAATCCTCCACAATAAAAGATCTTCTGGAGGTATCTCCATCCATGATCTCAAGCTGTACTAGAGAGCAACAGTAATAAAAACTGCTTAGTACTAGCATAGATACCTGATGGCGGATCAATGGAATAGAATAGAAGACCCAGAAACAAACCTACACACTTATGGGCACCTGATTTTTGACAAAGATGCCAAAACCATTCAATGGAAAAAAGACAGCATCTTTAACAAATGATGCTGGTCTAACTCGACATATACATGTAGAAAAATGCAAATAGATCCATATTATCACGATGCACAAAACTAAAGTCCAAGTGGATCAAAGACTTCAACATAAAACCAAACACACTAAACCTGTTAGAAGAAAAAGTGGAGAAGAACCTTGAACTCATTGTCACAGAAGACAACTTCCTGAACAGAATACCAACAGCACAGGCTCTAAGATTAACAATCAATAAATGGGACCTCATGAAATTGAAAAGTTTCTAAGTAAAGAAAGGATATTGTCATCAGAACAAAATGACAACCTACAGGAAAAGATCTTCACTTATTCCCATTTTAAATAACAACTTGCTAGTTTTAGTTTGAGAATCTCATATATAAATATTAGGTGTTTGATTAAATCTACTTCCTATTTTCTTCCCTCTAGCTCCTTCTAATTCACTCACATTTTTCTCTCCCAACTTAATGTATTCTTTTATAAACCCATAGAATCTGTTTAGCACTGCATACATGTTAATGGGTATAGAACCATTCACTAGAACATGTGGAATATTTCAGGAAGGACTGCTTAAGAAGAAAACATTTTTTTCTGTATTACAGCCATGATGGAAAGACTTAATTGAATTTTAAGTGGTTGAGAAATAAATTGAAGGGCATCAAGGGGAGTGTGAAATTTTCTGATTTATGAAAGTTACAAAGTTTTAGAAATTGTGCTGAAGCTCTAAATCCCTGTGGATGCAGTCAATGACATTGAACTATACATGCAATTTAGTTTAAAAAAAGAAACGAGTTTTCACAATTTTTAAAACATAAAAATATTATCTGTGGATGAATGCATGAAACACATTTGACAGGGGATCAGGAGTCTTAGAGGATACAGCAAACATTGAAACAATTCCACATTGAACCCTGGCAGTCACCATAATGAATGGAATTGCCTCTACACTTAGAAACTGAGGTTTAGATATGTTGAGATTCCAAAAGTTGAAGTTCATGCTAATGCTGAACAGGGAAAGAATTTTAATAGCTTATCACTAAATTAAGAAATATATTTCTTCATAACTCAAGCCTCTTTAACTCTCCTTTGGTCAATTTTGATGATACATTTTGCTTTCTAGTTTGAGGGCTCACATAGAAGTTGCCTTTTTGACCATGCATGAATTTTTAAATTTTTTTCCTCACAATTTACTCATTATATATCCTGATTGAAGTCCTCTCCCTCAACTCCTCCCAGTCCCACCCGCCCTCCCTCTTCCCTTCATCCCCTTCCCCTAGTCCACTGAAAGGGGGAGTTCTCCAATATTGCCATTCCCCCATAGCTTGTTAAGTCTCATCAGGACTGCTTAGATCCTCTTCCTCTGTGGCCTGGCAAGGCTGCATCATCAGGAATTACTAATCAAAAAGAAGTCAACTGAGTTCATGATAGAGGCAACCCGCGGTCCCCTCACTCAGAGATCTACGTGGAGACTGAGCTGCATGAAATTTTTATCAGTAGAAACATTAAGAATTCTCTAATTATTACAGTGCAATTTCCCCATACATAGTAGCAATTACAGAGCATGTATTAAAGTAGACATCATATTGTGTGAAATTTCTGGTAGAGGAGACATTTTTTTTCATTTAGGTCATAGTTGTTTAGTTACACATTACATTGTCTATCAAATGGAGGATTTGAATATTTGAGAGTAAAATATCTTACATAACATAAATTCTAGCAAATTTAAAAAATCTTTCTTAAAAAGAGTTTACTTTGTTGAATTCATGTCAGGCTCATAATTCACTCTGAAAATTCTTAACAATAAGTAAGCAGAAGCATTCTCTCGTCATTCACTCTGCAAGCTTTTACAGTAAGTAAGAAAAAGAATTCTTTGGTACTTAAAGCCTTGTGTTAGACTATCTGTAAAGATAAATGTAATCAGAGGAAAAGTATATCAGAATTGAAGTACCTCTGACAATGGTCTAATCATGTTGGGCAATTGAACATGTTTGTCCAGAGAAAATGAATTTGAATGACTAAGATTGTAGTACTATAATAGAGATTCACTAATCCCCTGATCAGTTAAAATGGAATTTTCTTGAATTCACAATAACCATTCAATAATTTGTCCACAAAGATAGAATCAGAACAATGTGTGTCTAGAGTAACTAGGAAAAAATGTGTGATCTCTACATGCTGCGTGTGTTTCTTAACCTCTTAATAATGCAGGAAGCTTTAGTAATTTCATTGTTTGGAATAATTATCAACCACACGAAGGGATGTTGTTGCATTTATTAATCAATGTCTTTCTCCTGAGACATTTCTCAGATTTGCCTATGTGTCTTTCCGTTCATTAACTCATGATAGTCTACATGGTGATATACCCTGATCATCGGACTAAGAATTCAGGGATGACAAAACTGAAATTGAAGCATGGGAAACAGAGGGGAAATACCTTTCATGTGGAAAAGACTCAGTTGTACCAGTAATGATTTTACAGAATAATAAAAGTAAATTGCAGCCAGTCCTGAAGAAACCTGATAAGCTAAAGTTTAGATGGAAGGGGAGGAGGTCCTCCCCTATCAGTGGACTTGGAAAGGAAGGGACAAGATGAGGGAGGGTTGGGAGGGATAGAGAGGGAATGCGGGAGGGGGCTACGGCTACGATACAAAGTACATAATCTGTGATTAATATAAAATAAAATAAAAATGTTAAAAAAGGATAGTAAAAGTCTTCAAGCATTTTTCAATTTCAGATTCTTAATATATCAAACACTATTTAGCTAACCTTACAAGGCAGCTATGAGAAAGAAGCACAATTATCATTTAAGGTGCTTCATTAAGATTCTATATCATAATGTATGCCCTTCAACATTAACGATTACTTTTCTTTTGGCCTAGGTTCACATTGGTGAGAATAATTTAATATAAATGTGAGTGTGTACTGGATGCATACTACATGCATCACATCATATTTAATGCACTGTTCATTTACATTTATCTCTCCAATATTTATGGAACTTTTCTGTGTGATAGACCACAGTTTAGACACCAGAAAAACAGCATTAAAGAATAAAACACTTCCCATTTTCACAATTTCCTTTGTATTGCAGAAATCCATTAGTTATCACACTGATAAATACCAGCAGTGAATACTAATGAGTTATTTACCATGCATCAGCTCCTGACATGTGTAATATGCAGTAATTACTTAAACTTTTGGAATAACCTTGTGAATTACAAAAATATTATTTTGTGTGTGTGGTGTACCAGCATGGTGTATACATATATATATATATATATATATATATATATATATATTCACATTTATATATATATATTCACATTTGTGTAAGTATACATGTATGAGAATACACATGTACACATGTATGTGGAGGTCAGGGGTTGATATCAAGTGCCTTTATCTACTGCTTTCCACCTTCTATAGAAAGACACACTGTCTCATTTCAACTCAGAACTCACTGATTTGACTAGCTTAGTTCACAAGACATCCTAGGAAAACCCTGTTTTTACCTCTCAAGTACTAAGATTACAAGCAGGCAGGAGCAATCTCCCCAAACCAGGAGCTGTTACTTTTATTCACAGCTTACATTGTAGGAAACTGCTGAAGAAAGGCTGTGAGTGAGCTACTCTGTCAGTGGATAGCAGGGTTTCAAAACCCAAGCAGGTTGTCCAAAAGTGTCTTTTGCTGCTGTCTCTTTAAGCAGTGGGTGTTTGGCTGCATAAAAAGAAAGAAAACTAGACAGCTGCCAATCAAACACTGCAAGCAATTGGATGCTATTCAAATTTTAATGAGAAGCTATTAGAAAGTTTTAAACAAGAAAGTGATGGAAATATCATTATGCTTCCTAAATTCAACCTAACTTGTGCAGCAGGGAAAGACATTAGGACACACAAGGAACTGTGAGCTTAGGTTAGGATGCAATTTCTGAAAGTGTTACAGTAAAAATGATGATTGGACAAACTGGTGGTGTTGGAGGTAATTACAACTTGTTGATGCGGACGTTTAGGAAAGAGGACTCAGAAGAGGTATTAGATATGAAAAGTGAGATAGCAGAAGAGGAAACTTAAATGTGGTTTAGAGTTAGTTAGTTTAGGATACATATTTAAAATCACTCCCATAATCAAATGTAAAGTTCTGTGAAAAGTGAAAAGCAAACGGTTGGTGAAAAATTTGGGTTTTATTGTACAATGATTTCTTTCAAAATGAGATCAAGAAAGAAGCTATTGTTAAGAACAAGTAATTGGGACAAAGAAAAAACATTTATTTTATTTTATTTTATTTTGGGTATTGTACTAAAAAATCATTATTTAGTTCTACCTACAAATTTTGTATCATGAGAAGATAATACTTCCAATAGTTATATCTGCAGCTGTCCATCTCAAAAGAAGTCTGGGACAGGAATACCTGTGCCTCAATTATGAATCTAGCCTGTCTTGGGACATTCACTGAACTAGACTTCATAGATGACTGAAACAGAAGATTCATTTTATCTTCATGTCTCATCTGAATGACTTTAGATTGTAAAGCTGTGAATATAAATTAGTTAGATATGTTCCCAATCCTGATAAACAGATTACCTCTTTGTATTATATCAGCCCCTCCAAGAGAGAATTATTCATCTTCCCTTGGATCCTCTGAGTTACTTTTATTCTTTGTGTCTGTGCATCAAAGTATGCTTCTCTTGTACTACATGGCTAAAATCCACTTATAAGTATGTACATATCATGTGTGTCTTTCTGGGTCTCTATTACCTCAGTCAGGTTGATATTTCCTAGTTCCATCGATTTGCCTGCAAATTTCATGATGTTTTGTTTGTTTTTGACAGTTGAGCAGTGTTCTATTGTGTAAATGTGCCTCAGGTTCTTTATCCATTCTTTAGTAGAGGAACATCTAGGCTGTTTCCAAATTTTGGCTTCTGTTTAATAAAGCTGCTGTGGTGTTTTCACAGCATACCAGATTTCCTGTTCTATTTCAAAAGCTTTTTAGTTTTAACATTTTCTTTGACTGATATATCAATTCCTTCAATCATATTTTCTATCCCTGAGATTCTCTCTTCCATCTCTTGTATTCTGTTGGTGATTCTTGTGTCTGAACTTCCTGTCCTCTTCCCTGAGTTTTCCATCTCCAGGATTGCCTCAGATTGTGTTTTCTTTACTGCTACTAATTCTTTTTTTTGAACAGTTCTATTCATTCCCTTATCCCTTTTGATTGTTATTTCCCATATTTCTTTAATTTACTTAAGGTATTTGTTCAATTCTTTTACTTGCTTGATTATATTTTCCTGTACTACTTTGAGAGCTTTATTTTCCTTCTTTACAGCCTCTATCATTTTCATAACCTCAACTTTAATTTTTTTTTTTTTGCTTCAGGTACAATAGTACCTCCAGGGCTTGCTGTGATAGAGCTGCTGGTTTGTGGTGGTGACATGTGACCTTGAGTTTTGTTGCTTGTATTCTTGTTAGCCTTTAGCCATCTGGGTGACTCTGATGTTTTGCTGGCCGGGTGGTCCCTCTCCTGGATTCACTGTCATTGTCCCAGATCGGTCAGGTAGATAGGAAGGAGGAAAAAAAGATCACCAATAAGAAAGCTTATCCAGTGCCCCACAGGCTTTCTCAGTATGGGGGGTAATGAGTCTTGGGCCTTGTGCCCAGCTCAACTCCAATCACCTATGTGTCTGTGACCAGGGTAGGCCGCACAGACGGGGAGCCAACAAAGATCTCCAAGCTGAAAACTGGTCTGGTGCTATGTTGGCCTCCTTGGGATGGAGGACAATGAGGGCTTGGGTCCCGCACTCAGCTCACCTCTGCTGGGCTATGTTTGTGACCCAGTTGGGTCAGGCAGATGGGGAGCAGGCAGAAAGATCTCCAAGCCAATAACTGGTCTGGCACCACACAGCACACCTTGGGATGGGGTACAGTGGGTCTTGGGTCCCATACCCAGCTCATCACCATTGAGGTTGCTGTCCCTGCTGGGCTTGGTGTCTGTGACACAGGTGGGCCAGGAAGATGGGGAGTAGGCAGAGAGAATTCCAAGCTGAAAGTTGGTCTGGTGCCACACACCTTCCTCAGGATAGAGGACAATGGGGCTTGGGTTCCATGCCCTAATCTGCTCCACAGGGCTTTGTATCTGTGACCCAGGTGGGTCAGGCAAATCAAAACAATAATTTTTTTATTAAAAAAATAAAACAACTACAGCAGTACCACATAGATGCTAAGGGAGTAAGAATGCTTGCTGTGAAAATATGAGAGCCTGTGTTTGAAACTAACACATACAGAGAAAGCCAAGTAAAGAGGCTGATGTACCTGTAGACCAAACACTATTCAGCATGGGGACAGCAGGATCACTAGGGCTACCAGCTTCAGTGAAAGCCTTTACCTCAAAGGAACATGACACATAATATATAATAGATTTGGGAATTATTAGCATACACAGGGCATGTGAACCAGGAGAGATGACAGTGCTTTTTAGAAATAGAAAAATAACGTTTCATAAAGAGAGTACATTACTCTGTTTACTTTGACAGGAAGAATCATTTTTATTCATTTCTGTACTCCCTGACACAAGCACTGTGTTTATCAACAAGTTAATGATTGCGTTAGATGGCATTAGGCATGCCTCTCTGACAGGGCTCTCTAACATTTCTGAAAGGCTCTGAGATAGGTTTCCTTTTCAATTCCATTTCAGGTCAAGAAATTGATAGAAGCTTAGAACTGTTGCTATTCTATTACATATCTGCACCCTGTTCTCTGCGTATAAATATTTAATTAAAAATCATGATCAAGAGACTCATTCCAACAATTTTGAGTATAATTTTATATTTTAAAGTCTTTTAGGTATCGTAAGATCATTTTGTTGATAAGACAAGCAACATCATTACTTCTTGTGGAGGTACTAGGACTGGCCAAATGTCAAGTTTAAGCGAGCTAATTAGTGTTAAGCATCATGGTCATGCCTGCAGCCGTATATTCCCCATATGAGCTCCTGTTATTTGTTAGACTATGAAAAATTAATAAATGTATAAACATAACTATTTTAAAAATGATATTGACGACTAAAATGATGTAAATTATTTGTAAGAAAATAATGAAAAGTGCATTTGGCATCAAATAAATGAACTCACATTTGTAGACTCTCAGTACATTGTTTTCATGTAATTCTTTCTAAATATATTAACATGTAAAAAGAATATAAACAACCCCAATTAAAAATGAACCACAACTAAACACCAATAGCATCTAATTTAGTCTGAAAACGTTTCTCTAATGGACTCTGGTTGAGGTACAAACTTTAATAAATATCATTTTATTTATTTTCCTAGTCCTAGGAAGGCTCAATTTAGAAACAATTAATTATACTAATTAAGTGATACAATTGAAGTAAGCAAACTCTGTTGAAATAGTAAATAACAAAGTTGGTAATCATTAACTATTCAATGTTATTAAATATGTTGTACTTATAGAATGCAACTTTAAATGAATAAACATGATAAAATAAAAGAAATGCATTTTCTTAAACTAGAAAACATTTTAAATAGCATTATCAATGAAGGAATTAATTCACTGATTCCTGTTGTATTCTTCTCTGGAAAATTTACTAGACATCTGAGATTAAATCTTGCTTTTGCTATGAAGGTTTTGTTTAGTAGAAAAGGCTGATCTTGAACTCATAATTTTCTTATCTTTGCCTCTATAGTTCTGGAGTTAATTGAGGGGTATCATTACTTATGAATCATTATCATCTTTAAAGACAGAAGGTAACATAGGCTCAGTAGCCACTATGAATTGATAAGTTCTTATCTTTTTGTATCAATTTTGACTCTTGATAATGGTAGTGGCAGTTATGATTGAGATCAGCTTCATCACATATAAATTTTTAGTGGTATGACAAGCTGGAACTTTTATACTCTTGACAAATAAAGGAAGCAAGTATGATCACCACTTTTATGAGAGAAAACTTTCACATTTGGATTCATAGAAAAATATACAGAAGTTTCTTGGAGAATTTCTATCAAGTCCTTAGTACTCGGGCTTGGGCTCATCTATAAGATACTCTTTAGGATGCATTGTTGTTGAATATTAATATTTACTATTGATTTATCTTTTAGTTAAGCAGCAGGTATTCCTAAATTAGCTGGATACCCAAATCAGCACACAGAGACTAGGATTTATTTACTTAACTTAGAGCACAATGCTGGGCAATAGTTATTCTATCCCAAACCTCCAAGCCCGCATAGTTTCCTATCATTCAGATTTCACCCATTATGCTTGCTTTTACTCATATCTTAGGTCCTGGTCTGGTTCATCTTTCCTTGTGGTTCTAAGTCCTGTCCTGCTGATTTCTTTTCTCTTCCTACTTCCACTTGCTTCTTTCTCCTCCCCTTCTGGACCAGGATGTCTCACCCTATTCTCTCCATTGTACATCATTGGCTGGTCGTTTAATTGAAAATACAGAGAACAAATGGTGTCATGTTTATATGAATGTGAGACAGGTGATGATTAGAATAAACATTCTAATGCAATGTCCATTTTGAAACCAGATAGTGGAATAGAGAAATCAGCGTTCGAAACAACAAGGGTAAATTGTATACATTCCACAAGAGCATTTACAAACAATGCATATTATATTTATATGGCCTAATGTCCTGCTTTCAGGCCTATAAAATTGCCATTTTAGTGGCATACATTCAATACAGAACTACTCATGTTCAGGAGAGAATGTGGAAAGACATAAGCAATCTTCAAATGATGGTCAGTGTTAATGACTTAGTAAGAGTCTTGTTTCAGGTTTCCCCACAACAAGGTGTGTTGAGTAACAAGTGAACCATCATGGTGTTTACTGACTACAAAATTAGTGCAGGGCTGTATCTTCCTGATGTACAGTTGTAGTACATGTCCATGGTACTGAGCTATTTGGCTTAGTGGATCCAACATAAAGAAAAGTACAGTCCTGGTCAACTCCAAGTGCTACCTTTCCTTTCATGTAAACCTTGATCAGACCTTGCATCTTCTTTTTATCATTATGTATTAAAATGTATTCTACTTTATGGGTATGAATGTGTGCCTGAGTACATGTATATGCACTGTGTGTGTACAGTGCCTACAAAGGCCAACAGAAAGTGTCATATGTCCTGGACTTGGAGTTTCAGATGTCTTATAAGTCACCACATGGGTGCTAGGAACTGACCTTGGGTCCTGTCCAGCAGCATCAAGTATTATTAACTAGTGAGAAGTCTCTCCATCCCTGACATAATTAGTTTTTAGCAGAAAACCCTTTCTTATAGTACTAGCTCTGTTAATCAGAATGAATCCCCTTTCAAGTACATCTTTTTTTAGTGGATGACAATATTTAGAGTAATTTATGCATAGATGATTCACCAGGTTGCTAACTTGGGAAGTGAGAAAGCTAAGTTATTTCAAGTATGTAGAAACAGATAGCTTTAAAATAAATTGACACTCAAAAAGTTATAATTATTTTCATTTTTGCCACAATTTATTAGCACTTCATGCAATTTCCTTATTTTGTTTTTTTGTCAGGGGGAGGAAACTGAAGCTTAGAGAAATTAAAGGACTTCTTCAGCATTAGCTAGCAAGTCAAGATATTGTTAAAGTGGGATTCAAATTCAGTTGTGCACAGAGCCCCCAATTTCTACATATTGAACTGTAAAAATTAAATGAACAATTTTGGACGTTTAACACCACATGATCACAGCTCACAGAGTCAACTGACCAGGCAGGGCTCATGTGGACTCACAGAGATCGGGGCCTGCAGAGTTCTGACCTAGATCCACTCCATATATGTTATGGTTGAATAGCTTGGGGTTCTTGTGGAAACAGTGAGAGTAACAGTGAGAGTAGGGGCTGTTCCTGACACTTTTATGTACTTCCTGGACCTTTTCCTGTCACTGCTACTGGGTTGCCTTGTCCAACCTTAATCTGATGGGATGTGCCTGGTCTTACTGTAGTTTGTTACACCATGTTTGGTTGATGCTCCTGGGAGGCCTGCTCTTTTCTCAGGGGAGGAAGGGGGACAGGTCTCAGGGTGAACGAAGGTGAGGGAGAGAGGCTGGGGGAAGGAAGAGGGAAGAAACTGTGGTCAGGATGCAATATATGCGAGAAGAATAAAAATAATAATGTTTACAAAAATAAAATTGAATAAAATTTTTTAAAATTTCCTCTGTTCTGGCCTTTCTTGTTCTTTTCCTAGGACTTGAATGGCGAATAACTCTTGGCTTTATTTCTTTCTTACGTTTCTTCCTTCTGATGGTTATGTAAATAAAACCACAGATGCAGTTTTGGAGTTTTTAGATTGCATCATTGGAGAGGAGCCCTCAATACAGCACCCAATGCTCCCATTAATTTGGAAAAAGCAAGATAGGTCATTAGCACAACTCCCCAGTTACTGTTAGGGTTACCTCCACTGGACTGTTAATGATGAAAATAGGAGTTAGAAATTGGACAGACATTTTAGGGTAAGAAAGACCTCAAAGCAATCAATTTTTGTTTGTTTATTTTGTTTCTGTTTTTGATTTTGGCTGAAAACCAAAAATGTCACTGGGTCTCTTGGCAGCTTCACCCTTGTGAAGAGATACTAGTCATGTTTGGGAGCACTGATCTCTCATCTTATTGCTAAATGATTTTGGGAGAGACTTCTTTAGAGCTACTGACATTTGAACAGTAATAGAGGCCTATTAGAAGAACACTGGGTCAAGAGGATTCAGTCCCTGGCCTTGGTGGAGACCTAAAATTCTATTTGGCTGAAATCAATGACCTGGTTAAGAGTCCACCTTTAAGTGGGTTGGCTCAGCAAAGATCATATTAAAGAGTTGGGGAGAATAATTAGTTTTTCAAAAGTGATAATGATGTTTTCTTCCTAGAAATCCTTTCCCTAAGGGTAGCAACTTTCCAGTCCATAGCCCTGTAGTGTCATATGTCTTTCTACTTTTTGAATTATTCAGGAAGATGTAGCTTTACCCCTTTTCTAAGCATGATTTCCCTTAAACTGTGGATTTCCTAAAGTTTTGGGTTTCATTGCTCATTCTCTAAAGTACCCTTCGCCATAATGTGACTGCACTTCCTCTGTGTGTCTATATTTTATGCCTGCTCACACATCCTGGCCTTTTCCCTTTACTCCTTCATTCTCTTCCTCTGGGTAACTGCTGAGATTTTATATCTTGCCTGCCCTGGGCATTTTTCTTTTTTTAATTTATTTATTTATTTATTTATTTTTCATTAACAAAGCAAATTTATTTAGTTTAACAGTCATGTTCCTGGAATGGTGCACATATTAAGTTTCATGAAATGCCTTTAAGCTTATGCCTCTATCTTGTTTAATAAAATTACTCTTATATCTTTTTTACTCTGTAAACTGGAATTGTTTCATGATTTTAAAATGCAACAAATATAAATGAGAACATTTCAGGGGT
>CM053765.1:84636401-84681247 GCA_028658305.1 Pachyuromys duprasi
GGTCACAGGGAAATTTCTCCAGGTAATAACTGGGTGTCCCTAGGGTTTTCCCACTTGATTTTCTCACCGTAGGAGTTCTGCTCACCTGGCACTCACAATGCTGGCGTTTTAGGTCCCAGAGTTCAGTCTCCTGGTCGCTGCGTTGTTTCTGCTCTCCTACTCCTCAGACACAGTGTTCTCTCATGGCAGCCATCTTCCTGTATCCCTTTTCTTGTAAATTTACAGAAGAAATTCCGGAAACAAATCACATGACTATAGAGATCATTTGAAAGCAGATGCATGGTTATCATAGATTTTTCGTGTTTGATACAGAACTCCCACCACTGTGAGAACATAATTATTTCTCATACCCACATTTATATGCCATACTTTTCAAAATGATTTGGGAACATAAGAAAAACAAAAACTAGTTTTACAAAGACATGTTTCATATTATAAACTTACTTAATTTATATCGTAATGCTTAAATAGTAGGGGCTGCGATATGTAATACTACCTTTGATGTTTAGAAAGGTATACTATACCAAAGATTAGGGTTACTGAAGGTGTAGCTCAAACTAAACACATGAACTGATGAGCAGTATGTGCCATCTCACTAGAAGGGAAGCTATCGGGGAAGAGAGCAGTTATGCTGGGGGGGGGGATTTGTCTAGCTGCTACAGGAGAACTGAGTTTATAGTTACTAGAAACATCTCCCATTTTTATTACTAATGGATGTAAGCTATAAGAGGCATTCTTTTACTAATTAATCTATAATGTTCCCCAATATCTAAGCCTCATGAAATTTAATAAAATTTTCTATTGCAATTTCCAAAATGGATGATGATGTGATAATCTTGGATATGGTGATTATTCATTGACTTCCCAGAATAATAAAGAGAGTCTCAGTAACTCTAGAGGAAACCTGATTAATGAGCTACTCAGTGGAAAAATAAGTAAAAAACTGGATTGGCTTCATTTTTATAATTTGTAAAACTTTCAAAGTTTTATAAAATACCCAAGCAGTTGAAAGCTTGGCTAACTGTAATAAAGAAAGTTGAAGATATGTCTGCCGATTCCTTCATTCTCAGACTCACTTGGCATAGAGCGACTCCCTGGAAAGAGAGTTACTGCAGTGAGGAAGGTGACCTTGAACGCAAAAGGATATGTTCTTAAGGCATACCTCTGTAGGTGGTAATGAACACAGAACCCAGGAAAGGAAATGCAAAGTTCTTTAGTGTACTATTTTGCCAGCTTCTCAAAGAAGGTTGGTGGCAGCTGTTCTATAGTAAAGCAGATGTACATTCCCTTTTCTCCAGCCCTGATTGCTTAGGAGCTGTTTGGGAGCTGTGATCTGAGGAACAAAAGGTGGAGACCAGCATGGTAAGGAATGACTGGAGTCTATCTGTTGCTTATCTTCTCTGTAGTTGTATGATTGATCTTTCCCCCAGACAGACCAATGGAATCAGATAACAAACACCCAGTTGAGTGGTCTGGCCACAAAGTAATTAGTCTTTGTCACTACTTTGTCAGTCAAAGGAATTTAACTAAACCTGGGCACGATGCAATTGTAACACTAGTACCTGCCTCACCCTTATAGATAAGCTTGTTTGAGAAAAAATATTATTTTTAAAAGTATGTTTTTTTTAATGTAGGAAGTTCTAAGAATGTGGGATCCCACAAATATGGACTCTGAGGGCAGGTATATTGACATGTTTCATGAGTCTGTAAAAAAATATCAAAGATAGGAATGACATTTGTACGATTTGATAAGAGCTGATCACCCATGTGAGAGACTCAAAGATAATTAAAAAAAGGTGTGAAGAAGCTAAGTTAATACAAAAAATTCTGACAAATCATGGTTCAGTTGATATCAGAGTGATGATAATTATTGGGGAGCATTGCATCAGGTATTTGTGTAATAAGACTCAAATTAAGTTTAGTGAAGACATAGTAGTTTTATTTGATCAATGTGTTAGAAGCTAGGGACCAGACATAGAACTGCAAATTGAAATGATACCAAGTATCCAAGAAGACCAGACAAACAAGGGAGGTGACTCAGGTCAGCCTTACAAAGGAAATGCCAAGGATAGAGCATGAGACACAAGAGGACAGCAAATTAAGAGGCACTTGAATATTTAAGAGAAATATGTCAATATTGCAAGGCTTCAGACATTTTAAAGATACTTATATAAAATTTACATATCTTTATGTAACTTTCAGATATCTTATTATCTGAATATATTTTTAAATAGTTAGTGCATGCATATGAAGGTTTTTGCCTGCTTATATTACACGGGCTCCAAATTTATGTAGTGTTCACAGAGTACAGCAGAAGGCATCAGATCCCATGGAACTGGCATTACAGATTGTTTTGACCTGTGTGGGTGCTAGAAACCAAAAACAGGCTCATTGAAAAGAAAAAGAGCAACAAATCCTCCCAATGTCAGCAACATCTCTCCAGCAGAAATTAAGTACAGGGTCAAATAACATAAATATGAGGATCAGAGAAGACTTACAGGCCTCTACTTTGCAATTCTGAGTTTAAATTTCTCAGAAATTATATAGGCCTACACAGGGCTGTCCTTGTGCATAACTAATCATGAATGAGTTAAGGGTTCGTGGGTCCCTACACTTAACTGCTGCATTTAGTGATGACTTCTGGGAAAATGAGAGTTAGTGTCCTCATATATGCTCCCACTGATGAACAATATAGGCTCTGGTATATTGTTCCCAATTCATAGTTATATTGATGGATTTAATGAAATTCAGTGTAACACAAAACAAAACCAGAGGAAAAGAGGGTGAGAAAGATGTTTCTGGCGAAAAGAGAGTGGGGAGCAGAAGTTGGAGTCAGAATAATAAGTGTGCATTGTTTACATGTTTGAAATTATTAAAAAACAAATCTAAAATGTTTAAAAATGAGACACATAGTCAGACTCAATGTGGAAGCCAAAGCTTTAGAGAGGGTATCTTATATTCCTCAGTGAACTAAGCATTGATCCAACGATAGAGCTAAAATTCAAATATAGAGGTCTGTCTTGTAGAGATGTGATGAATACAAATTCTATGCATGCATCCTTCTTCCTGTATGGATGGGGCAATTTGGAGTCCCAGTGCTCATCACCCACCATAGTTGGCTTAAAGACTCTGTTTTTTTTTGTGTGAGAGCCTGGGCCTCTGAAATAGAAGGACCTATAGTTTCCCAACATAAGAAAAATGTTATAATTATATAACAGCTCAAGATACAATCATTTTACCATATTCTCATGGGGGATTAAAATATATTTGGAAGTAGTGCTCCTCCTTCTCAACGTCTAGATGCAAAAGTCTGTTTCTTAGAGTTGGTTTGTGAGATAATCTTTAATGCCTATGCAGCTACTTTATTTAGTATTTTTGACTTTGAATTCCAACTACGTTCTTGTCAAGGCTTATTATCTCCTTTTCTCTCTGTGTGTGTGTGGGATATGTACTACATACAAATATAGATACTATGTGTGGATCCTGACAATGGAATTCTTTTCTTTTCTGCTAGAATATAGACAATATTTATAAGTTTTGGAGTTTGATGATTAGAAAAATGAATGTTTATGCTGTAATCATGATACCAGAATCCATGTGAATTCTGGATAGGATTGAAGCTATATGCAGTGACTAATTACATTATAAAATTCTGAGATGACATACTACATTATAGAATTTCACTGGCTTGACCCAATTAGTGGGCATAGCCATAATTGTTCATTTAACTCTATAAAAGCATCTGCTATTGTGAATAATAATGGAAGAGACTTCCAAAGGTTCCTGAGAGATAACTGATTATCATTTGGCCGGGGCTATGGTTGACACAATGTAAGGCTGTCATTTGCCTCTGCAACCGTGTTGTGCTACTAAGGTGGTAGCATTTCTTCGGTGATTCCTAGCCCCCACTCTTCCTCCAGAAATCACTCTGATGACCATATACATACACCTTTTGCTTTGTAAGAGAGTGAGGTGATAGTCTGTCTTGGTTATGAACTAGACTATAGTATGAGATTCCTAGAACTTGTGTAACATAACCATAGCCAACATTTCAATGGAGGATTGACATGTGGGAAATTTGACTTGAGGGAGAGCGTAAACCTACTCTTTTGTGAATTTGGGATAATTCCTCAGTTTAAAGGAAAGATGAAAAGACAGCACATGCTGTAACTTAGAAGATCTTTTCTTTTCTGAGTGAATGTGTTTACATCAGTCTTAATTTCAGGCTCTGCCTTACTCATTCCTTCAGAATGGACTCAAGGCCAGCATGGCTCCTAGGATCTCTCAAGATTTCAGCACTAAACAGAAATTTCTAGGGTATCCTGAATTATATATTGAGAACCAAGTTTTCTGCATACCCATGGTGCTTATAGGCCATCATTGAATTACCCAGTCCAAGCAGACAACTATGTCTTTAAACACAGACTCATACATGCACGCATGCACACACATTATTGTCAGATTTCTTAAAATTTATTTTCAAATTTATTGCAATTTATTCAATCTGTATCCCAGATGTAGTCCTTCCTTCATCTCCTCCCTAACCAATCCTCCTTCTCCCTTCTTCTCCATGACTCTTCCCTAGTCCACTGATAGGGAAGGTCTCCTCCCCTTCCATCTTACCCTAGCCTATCAGGTCTCATCAGAACTGGCTGCATTGTCCTCCTCTGTGGCCTGGTAAAGCTATTCCCCCACCCCACCAGGGAGAGGTGATCAAAGAGCCAGCCACTGAGTTCATGTCAGAGACACTCTGTTCCTCTTACTAGGGAACCCACTTGCAGACTGAGCTGGCATAGGCAACATCTGTGCAGTGGTTCTAGGTTATCTCCATGAATGGTTCTTGGTTGGAGTATCAGTCTCAAAAAAGAACACTGTACTCAGATATTTTGGTTCTGTTGCTCTCCTTGTGGAGCTCTGGTTCCATCCAGGTCCTTCTGTTACCCACCTTTTTCCCCTAAATTTCCCTACACTCTGCCCAAAGTTTGCTATGATTCTCAGCATCCACTTTAATACCCTGCTGGGTAGAGTCTTTGAGAGACCCTTTGTGGTAGGCTCCTGTCCTGTTCCCTGTTTTCTCCCTCTTCCGATGTCTATCCATTTGCCTTTCTGAATGAGAATTGAATGTCTTACCCAGTCCTCCTTCTTGCTTAGCTTCTTTAGGTGTGCTGGTTTTAGTATGATTATCCTATACTATATGTCTAATATCCACTTATAAGTAAGTATATACCATGTGTGTCTTTCTACTTCTGAGATATCTCATTCAGGATGATCTTTTCTAGTTGCCACCATTTGCCTGCAAAAATTTATGATAACCTTGTTTGTAATTGCTGAGAAGTATTCCATTGTGTAAATGCTCCATAATTTCTCTTTCCATTTCTCAATTGAGAGACATCTTGGTTGTTTCCAGATTCTGGCTATTACAAATAAAGCATACACACCCACTTTTATTGAGAATGTTCCTCTGCATATCTTCAGCATGTCTAATACTTCTTCTCTAGCCTTATATTTGGAATCTTATCCACTATCTTACTCCTACAAAATAAATTCAGTAAGAAGGCAAATGAAAAAAACTTGGATAGAACATAAGAAAGGCTATCAAAATGACATATTATACAGGAGAATTACCCAAGGACTTTCATAAAATAATTTAGCTTTCAGAATTTCTTAGTGATGGGTAGTATGATAAAACCTTTGAGAGTAGTGTCTTAACTATAGGAACGGCCAGAGAATAAAATGAGGCAACAATCACATTCATTTTCAGAACCTCTCACCTTGACTATATTTTTTTCTGAAATGAGCATGTTCTTGATTTAGAAATGAGCTAAAAAATCAGGTGAAGAAGAAAACAAAATTTGATGCAATGCTATGGGTTCTCACTTTTGATAGGAACTTTCAAGACTGAGGACATTTGGTGCATGAGCAGAAATCGTAAGCCTTGATGCAAATAGAATCCCTATATGACAGACATACTTTTATGCATGGGAGATAAGGACCTTCCTTCATATTTAAGTAATGCAACAACAGAATGAAAATTGTTAAGGAACTCCCAGCTTCAGTTCTGCTGAACAGGGCAGGGTCAAGTATTTATGTAAAAGGTCAGTGACTTAATTTAAACGAAATATAAATGATAATCTTCTGGAAACACTAACTTGATACACAGATAGTCAAAACATATAGCCCACAGTTTACTGCATGTAAAGCTTTCTTACTTTGTATAGCAATTGAGTTGCAGATGCATTTCTCACAACCACCCTCTTTGAAGTAGATATTATAATCTGGACCTTACAAAAGCAGAAAATGAGTTATTAAGAAGGTAAGTACATTAACAAACTTATCACATGACTTTGAACACATTTATTTATGTACAATTTCTGCTGGTTTGTAGCTAGAAATGAAGGATCCATTTTTGAACATTTAGAATCATAGTATAAGGAATTTTTTAAAAAATGAATTGAGAAAATTTCTAGTTTTCTATGCTCTAGAAAAACAATTTTGTCCGAATTGGCACCATTTATTTGAGAAAATATCCGAAATTTAACCTACTTACCTCTCTAATCAAAGCCTTCTTGGAAAGCAACCATGTTCAGATTATGTTATCAATGGACCTAGAGCCTTTGTAAAAGTAACTGCCTGAAGACCAAGGAACTAATTGTTTGGTCTCTTGTCCACTTATCATGTCTGTTAGTGTCATCCTTTGCCAGCTCACATTTCGTCAACCATATTGGCGAAACTTTTATAGGTATAGGTTTGGCATTCCTAGGAGACACAGTCTCTCAGAAAACTCTCTGATAAAACTGGCTCTTACAATCTTCCTATGCCTCTTCCACAATCTTTCCTGAGTCTTAGGTGCAAGGATGTTCTACAGATTTATTAGTTGTGACTGGACTTCACATCTCTAGGTTTTAAGTGGTGTGGTTTTCTGTTGTGGTCTCCATTTGCTGCAAGGAGAAGTTTCCTTGATGAGGTATAAGAACTACACTTATCTGTGCAGACAAGAGCAAATATTTAGAACAAAGTTAGGGGTTATGCTGGTTTAATAAAGTGGAGGTTGTGGGTTCTTCTACAAAATGCATGACTTCCTTGGCCTTAAGAAGTTACCGTATAGTGCCAGAACCTTCCTTACAGAGTTGTTACCAAGATTTAATGACATATAACTAAAAATATTAAATTGGCTACAAAAAATCCCCACACATTCAATAGCTCAAAACAACATAAATTGGCTGTTTTATATATCTAGAAACAAAAAGTGGGAAATTTGTTTTACCTGTATAAAATCAAGGAGTGTTACAGCTTTTCCTTCTGAGGGTGCTAAAAAGAGTTTTTGTTTTCATCATCTGAGGTAACTCCTTGCATCTCCTGGCCTGTAAATCTATTCTCGTCACAAAGAATATTACTCCCATCCTATTGCTTTCTTCTTAAGCTCGTTGTCAGGTCACAGGTCCGTCCAGACTGAGATGCTTCATTCTATTTGCAATGCCAGTTTGGCCACAAAATATGGCATTCCAGAGAATAGAAGGTAGCTGAGTGTTAGAAATAGGAGTAATTTTTCAAATCTTTGACATCATGTTAGCCAAAATTTTCATTAATTTTACATTCTCATTCATTCATCTTTTTCTTTATAAACCCTTTTTTTGTTTGTTTGTTTTGTTTTAGAACATCGGCATATCTTTTACTTGAAAACTGTCTCAGGACACCACAATATTATTTCCTGATAATATATTTAGAAAAAAAAATCTTGAGATAACCCAGAACTTTCCAATTACATATCCAAGTTCTGGCCAAAAAGTAAGTACTGAGTTTAACATATATCAAATGACTAACATAATTGAGTTGTCCTCCATAATTAACCTGTTGGCCAGATAATGAAAACTGTAAAGAGGCATTGTATTATCTGCAAAATCAGGAGTTTCCTCTCTCACCCTATTCTTTCATTCACGCAAAGGCTGCCACATACGTGAGTGGCCTAGATTTTTTTCAGGAAATTTTAACCAGGCCATGAGCACATATGGGTCAGATACCGACTATGCACTGAACAAAGTATAGAGTTGGCACCACGGTGTGGTTTGTGTTTGATAAGAACAGGAATAGTGCAAAGGGAGTATATTTCTGTGTTCAGCTGCTTGTTTGATCTCTGATACTTTGTAAAGATAACCCCATTCACAGTTCTTAGTGACCCCAAGATTTAGAGCAAGCACTGGTGTATTTTAATCTATTTGACTAGCACTGACTGTTGACTTCATCCAGTTAATAGGTGTGTCTGGGTGATGCATATGAGAATATTTTACAGAACTGTCTCATCCTTTCAGCACAAACAAAGTAAATTTTTGTTACTGTAGCAAAAATAACTGGGCCAGGCTCCTTAGTGGGGGAAAGGAGGTTATATTTAATTTTCAGTTAAAAACCTGGTACTTCAAACAAAAAAAAGCACATTTTTCCCTTTAGTACCATAAACATCTGACTATGGTCATTTAACTCCACATAAGTTTAAAGTGAAAAAAAAGTCTCAATGAAACCATATCCCAACAGATCCCTTTTTTGTTGTTTCCTCATGGTTTTCCTAGAGTCCGTTTTTCTCATACAGTTATGAACTTTAAACTTGGTTACTAATGCTGGAGATAGTTCAACACATTAACCCTCGTAGGAATGTATACACAGCAGTACTTGCTGGTGAGTACAGACTATACGTGAAGTTATAGTGGAACTGTCAATAAAAAAATTACTGTAAAAGTGAAGGAGAGACCTACAAACAGACCTTATGCCATATAGCTCTACCAGGAATAGTGAATGAACTGAGAGACTTTCTGGATTGTTAGGCATGTAACTGGGTCCCAGAACTCACTTCCAGAAGCTAAAACCTGTCTGTATACTGGCTTAAAGATCCCTACAGATAAATGAAATCTTGGCCTAACAGACAGGGACATGAACTGCTCAAAAGAGTACATAGAAGAACAATATATGCTCTAGAAGAACACTCAAGGTATCTGTGAGTAATGTATGTCCTAGCACTGATTTCTGACATTACACCAAAGACTGGGTTATACACAGCCCAAGCGAGAGAAGGCCAGAGTCCTTCAATATTTCAACAATTGGATCAGCTTACACGTATGTATTTGTGTTAGTGTGTGATTTGTGACTGTAAAAAAATACAACTTTAGATAAAAACAATTTATTTTGACTCAAAGTTTCAGATGTTTCTTTACAGGTTCAGGTGGCTCTATTGATTTTTTTACTCTACTAAGCAAAACATCATGTCAGGGACCATGGAGAAAGAAGAACGCCTCATCTCATCATAAAAGATCTAAGAAGACAGAAGGAAAGGAAGAGAGAGAGAAACAGAGACAGAGTAAAAGGAGGAAGAGAAAGAGGAGGAAGAGGAGGAGGGGAAGGAGGAGAGAATATATTCAAATACTCAAATACTCTTAATATCCTCCCCAATGATCGACTAGGGGTTTATTCTATCAAGAAGGTCGTAGCATCAATGGCCCAATTACGAAAGGCTCCCAGATTGCAAGCAAGCCTTTACCACATGACTTCACAGAGATAATCACACCATCCTTTATAAACTGTTATCCGAAGTGTGGTCTCTATTACTCTGCTGGGATGGATGGATGGGTAACTAAGCTCATCCTGCCTTGCAGATGCATATTTTATCTGCATGGACTTTCTGTGAATAATATATTTTCATCTATGTAAAAACCACACTTGGTGATCCATAACTAGATGTTTCAGTACTCATAAAATTCTCAGTCCATGGATGAGTAGCCTATAGAATTGATTTCGAAGACTTGAAACCTTGAGACTGTTTATTGTAGCTAATTAAAACATGTTTATTAATTGTTTCTTCAAATGAATCACTAGCAGGAAATTGTCATATTGTTGATGATTGTATTTGGTTATGAAAACTGAGTCTTTTCTATAATTCTGTCATCCAACATATCATCAGATATTTGAAGCAACAAATGAACTGTCTTCAATCATTCATTTTCTTTCAATATTTTTATTTATTCACTTTATATACCTATCACAGACCCCTTTCTTCTCTCTTCCCAATCCTTTTCTCCCACTCTCTTCCTTCTTTTTCCCTTCCCCTTCTCTTCAGAAAAGGAGTCCACCACCTACCAACCCACCCTAGCACAACAGTCACATCAGGACTAAACACATCCTCTTCCACTGAAGACTAACAAGTCAGTCCAACAAGACAAAGTAATACAAAGGCAGGCAACCAAGCCCATGTCAGAGACAGCCCTTTCTGTATTTGCTAGGGTTTCTCATGAAGACCAAGCAGCCCATCAGCTCAATATGTGTAGAAGTCATAAGTCCAGTCAATGCATGCTCTTTGGTTGGTGGTTTAATCTTTGTAAGTCCCATGGTCATCAGTTAGTTGACCCCATTGGTCTTCTTGTGGATATTTTGTCCCCTCTTGTCCCCTCTCTCCTTCCCCAACTCTTCCACAATGCCTGCCAAGTTATGCCTAATGTTTGGCATAACATAATGGGTCTCTGCATCTGTTTTGATCTGCTTCTGGGTGGAGCCTCTCAGAGGATAGTTATACTAGTCTCCTATCTGCAAGCAGGACAGAGTATCATTAACAGTGTCAGGGGTTGACCCTCTTTGGGGGGGTGGTCTCAAGATGGCCCTTTGCTCAATCTCTGCTGCATCTTTATCCTTGCATACCTTGTTGGCAGGATAAGTTTTGATTGGAAGACTTTTGTGGGTCAGTTTGTGTCCTATTTCCTACACTGGAAGAATCAGCTAGTCACTCCCATATCCTCCCTGGGGCCTACCCTGTAGTGGGTCTCCAGCTTGTCTTAGAGATGCTCCCAAATGGTTTTCCTTCCCTCTCCCAGCTCTCTCATGCCCCTCCACTCCCCCCCACACACACCTGATCTCCATCCTCATGGCACTTCCCACCGTCTCTCCCACCCACTTCTCTCTTTTCATCCATTTCCTATGCTGTTTTATTTCTCATTCTGAAGGAGATTATGCATCCTCCCTTGAGCCCTGTTTCTTACTTAGCTCATTTGAGTCTATGAACTGTAGAATGGTTATACTATACTATATGGTTAATATCCACTTATAGTTGAGTACAGGACATGTGTGTATTTCTGGGTCTGGGTTACCTCATTCAGGATAATATTTCCTAGTTCCACCCGTTTGCTTGCAAATTTCAAGATATGTATATGGTAATCTTGAAATTATATATTATATAATTATATATTATATAATTATATATTATAAATTATATGTATATGTATGTATGTAGGATATATATATATATATATATATATATATATTAAAGTATTATTCCATCATGTACCACATTTTCTTTATCTGTTCTTCCATTGAGGGACATTTGAGTTGTTTCCAGTTTCTGGCTATTACAAATAAAGGTGCTGTGAACAGGTATGCGCCAGATTGATTTCCAAGGTTGTAGAAATTTGGACTCCTACCAGCAATGCCTCCATTGTTCCCATTTCTCCACATCCTCTCCAGCATGTACTGTCATTTGAGTTTTTGATCTTAGCCATTGTGACAGGTATGTAATGGAATCTCAGAGTTGTTTTGATTTTCATTTCTCTGATGGCTAAGAACATTAAGGATTTCCTTAAGTGCTTCTTGGCCATTCAATACTCCTCTGTTGAGAATTCTCTGTTTAGCTTTCTACCACAGTTTTTCATTGGATTGTTTAGTTTATTGGTGTTTATTTTCTTAAGTTGTTAATATATTTTGGATATCAGCTGTCTGTCATATTGAGTTCTTTATATATTTTGGGTATTAGCTCTCTGTCAGATACAGGGTTGGTGAAGATCTTTTCCCAACCTGTAGGCTACCATTTTTTTTCTCTTGACAATATTCTTTGCCTTACAGCTTTTCAGTTCCTTGAGGTACCATTTATTAATTGTTGATCTAAGAGCCTGAGCTGTTAGTGTTTTGTTTAGAACCAATGAGTTATAGCTATTCCTCACTTTTTCTTCAATTAGGCTTATTTTATCCAGATTTATGTTGAAATATTTGATCCACTTTGATGTAAGTTTTATGCAGGGTGATAAATATGGATGTATTTGTAAACTTCTACATGCAGGCATCCAGTTAGACCATCACTGTTTGTTGAAAATGCTATTTTTATATGATTTTGACTTCTTAGTAAAAAAAAAATTAATTCCCTGTAGGTTTAGGTCTGTGTCTTTGATTTGATTGACCAATTTGTTTTTATGTCAATACCATGTTGTTTTTATTACTATTGCTTTGTAGTACAACTTGAAATTAGAGATGTTGATACCTTGAGAAGTTCTTTTATTGTAAAAAATTATATTTAGCTATTCTACTTTTTTTTTAGATGAAGTGAAGATTGATCTTTAAAGGTCTGAACAGTGTTGTTTGGAATTTTGATGGGAATTGCATTAAATCTGTATATTGGTTTTGGTAAGATTGCCAGTTTTACTCTGTTAAACCTACCGATCCAAGAGTGTGGGAGATCCTTCTAACTTCTGGTATCTTCTTCAAATACTTTCTTCAGAGATGTAAAGGTTTTGTCATACAGGCCTTTTACTTACTTGGTTAGAATTACACCACAATATTTAAGATTGTTTTTGACTGTTATGAAGAGTGTTGTTTCACCAATTTCTTTCTCAGCCCATTTATCTCTCATATAAAGGACTTTTGATTCTTTGGAGTTAATTTTGTATCCAGTCCCTTTTGTGAAGGTGTTTGTCATCTGTAGGAGTTCTCCAAAAGAGATTTGGGAGTCATTTGTGTATACTATTGTATCATATGCAAATATCAATATTTTTACTTCTTCTTTTCCAATTTATATCCCTTGATCTTTAATTGTCTTACTGCTCTAGCTAAAATTTCAGTTATTATGTGGTAGAATAGATATGGAGACAGTGGAAAGCCTTGTCTTGTCCCTGATTTTAGTGCTTTAAGTTTCTCTCTATTTAATTTAATGTTGGCTATTGGCTTTGTGTAGAATGCTTAGCTATGGGCCTCATATTCGTGATCTCTCCAAGACTTTTATCATGAAGGGGTGTTGAATTTTCTCAAAGGCTTTTCCAGTATTTATTGAAATGATCATGCATTTTTTTCTTTCAGTTTGTTTATATGGCAGATTACTTTGATGGATTTTTTTATACTGAACCATATTTGTATCCCAGGGATGAAGCATACTTGATCATTATAAATGATGCTTTTGATGAGTTCTTGGATCTGGTTTGTAAGTATTTTGTAGAGTACTGTTGCATCAATGTTCATGAGAGATATTAGTCTGAGATTATCTTTCTTGTTTGAATCTTTTTGTGATTAGGTTTCAGAGTGACTGTAGCTTCATAGAATGGGTTTGATAATGTTGCTTTTGTTTCTATTTTGTGGAATAGTTTGGAGAGAATGGTATTAGCTCTTCTTTGAAAATATGGTAGAATTATGCACTAAAATCATCTGGCCCTGGGCATTTTGTGGGGGCATGTGTTGGGAGATTTTTAATGACCGCTTTTATTTGCACAGGGTTATAGGACTATTCTAGATTTTTAACTTGATTTTGATTTAACTTTAGCAAGTGGAATCTATCAAGAAAATTCTCCATTTCATTTAAATTTTCCAGTGTTGTGGAGTTGTGGTTTTAAAGTAAGACTTAATAATCCTTTAGATTTCCTCAGTGTCTGTTGTTATGTTCCCCTTTTTCATTTCTGATTTTGTTAATTTAGATATTTTCTGTCTGTCTTTCAGTGAGTTTGGCTAAGGGTTTATCTATCTCTTTGATTTTCTCAAAGAACCAGCTTTTTGTTTTGTTGAGTCTTTGTACTCTTCTCTCTGTTTCTAAGTCATTAATTTCTACCCTGAGTTTAATTATTTCCTGCCACTTGGTCCTCTTCGGTGTGTTTGCTTGTTTTTATTCAAGAGCTTCCTGATATACTGTTAAGTTGCTAGTGTGAGACCTCTCCAGTTTCTTTATGAAGGTTCTTAGTACTATGAAATTTCTTCTTAGCCCTGTTTTCACTCTGTTCTATAAGTTTAGGTATGCCCTGCCTTCATTTTAATTGAATTCTAGAAAGTCTTTAATTTCTTTATTTCTTCCTTGACCCAGTGCTTATTGAATAGAGAGATCTTCAGTTTCTATGAGTTTGTAGGCTTTCTGTTGTTTCTGTTGTTGTTGAAGTCCACCTTTAATCCATAGTGGTCTGAAAAGATATGAGGGATTAATTCAAACCTCTTGTATCTGTTGAGGTTTATTTTGTCACCAAGTTATGACCAATTTTGGAGAAGGTTCTATGTGGTGCTGAGAAGAAGGTATATTCTTTTGTATTTGGGTGAAATGTTTTGTAGATATCTGTACTTTTGATTCATAACATCAGTTAGTTTCATTATTTTTTCTGTTTAGTTTCTGTCTCATTGACCTATCTATTGGTGAGAGTGGGATGTTGATGTCTCCACTATTAACGTGTAGGGTTTGATGTATGACATAAGCTTTAGGTGTTTTTGTTCTGGTTTTTGTTTGTTTGTTTGTTTAATTATAATTTTTTTATTAATCACAGTTTATTTACTTTGTGCCCCAGCTGTAGCCCCCTCTCTCATTCCCTCCCAATACCACCCTCTCTCCTTCATCTCCTCCTTGCCCCTCTCTAAGTCTACTTTAGGGGAGGTCCTCCTCCCCTTCCATTTGTGAATATCCTTGCATTTGGGTTGTAGATGTTCAGATTTAAGATGTAATCATTTTGTCCATTGATGAGTCTGAAGTGTCCTTCCCCATCTGTGTCGATTACTTTTGATTGAAAGTCTATTTTATTTGATATTAGTATAGCTACTCCTGCTTGTTTCTTGGGTCTAATACCTTGGAAAACAGTTTCCCAGACCTGTACTCTGAAGTAATATCTATTGTTGTTGCTGAGGTGTGTCTCTTGTATGCAGCAGAATGATGGATCCTTTTTTTTCACATCCATTCTGATAGCCTGTGCCTTTTTATTTGGGAATTGAGTCCATTGCTTTTGAGACATATTAATTAACAATGATTGTTAATTCCTGTGATTTTGATGTTGATGGAGGTAGTGGGTGTGTGTGTGTTTGTGTGATGCCCTCCTTCCGGTTTTCTTTGTGTAAAATTATTTATTCTCTGTGTTTTCTTGGGTGTAGTTACCTTCCTAATGTTGTAAATTTTCTTTTAGTATACTCTGTACAGTTGGGCTAGTGGAAAGATACTGCTTAAATTTGGTTTTGTCATGGAATATTTTATTATCTCCATATATGGTAATTGAAAACTTTGCTGGCTATATGGTCTGGGCTACCATTTGTTGTCTCTTGGGTAGCTGTCATATCTGTCCAGGCCCTTCTGATTTTTAAAATCTCTGTTGGGAATTCTGGTATAATTCTAATAGCTCTGTCTTTATATGTTTCTTGGCCCTTATCCATTGTGGCTTTTAATATTGTTTCTTTGTTCTGTACATTTAGTATTTTGATTATTATATTGTAGGATGATTTTCTTTTATGGTCCAATCTGTTTAGTGTTCTGTAATCTTATTGTACATTTATACATCTCTGTTTTTAAGTTAGAAAAGTTTTCTTGTATGATTCTGTTGAAGATTTTTCTGGGCCTTTGAGCTGGGAATCTTCTTTTATTCCCATTTTGCTTAGGCTTGGTCTTTTCATAGAGTCCCAAATTTCCTAGACATTTTGTGTCAGAGAATTTTTAAATTTAGCAATTTTTAACCACTGTGTCAATGCCTTCTATTGTATCTTCTGTGCCTGAGTTTCTTTCTTCCTTATTTTGTATTGTGTTGGTGATGTTTGTGTCCGTAGTTCCTGTTCTCTTTCCTAAGTTTTCCATTTCTAGGATAGCGTTACCTTGTATTTCCACCTCCATTTTCAGTTCTCCTGCTCTTATTCATGTCCTTTTCCTGTTCACTTGTATTTCTCTGTATTTTCTTAAGGTATTTAGTCATTTCCTTCGCCTATTTCATTGTATTTCCCTATATTTGAAGGATTTATTCATTTCATCTTTAGAGGACACTATAATCTTTGTAAGATTAAAGGTTCTTGGTCTTTAGGTGTGTAAGGATATGCAGGGCTTCCTGTAGTAGGATAGCTGGATTCTGCTGGTGCTGTCTTGCTCTGGATTTTGGTGTGTGTGTGTGTGTGTGTGTGTGTGTGTGTGTGTGTGGTTTCATATTGACCTTTAGCCATTTGGTTGTCCCTGGTGTTGGCAGGAGTGGTAGTCCCTGACGGCAGGAGAACTCTGCTGGTAGAGCTCATAGGCCTTGAGGCTGCAGGTCTTTAGTGATGCCTAATGGCTGACTGCCTCCAGTAGTCCTGGCTGCTGGCCTCTGCTAGTTCCTGATGGCTACTGTCTCTGGGATTTCAGGTTGATCTGACACCAAGGAAATGGTTTAGAGGAAACTAACAAGCAAGGGATCTTCACCATTCTTAAAACTCAGAGTGACATAATCAAGCTATTGTGCAGCTATTGTTATGCAGATGAAAACTGCAGCAACCTGGTAATAGCAAAATAAATGAAAGGTGATTTTACTTCTGTAAATACAATCTTTTCTGTTCAATTAAAGCTAGTCTTTAAGTACAAATTTTCTGTTTGTTTTAAGTCAACAGTGGTTAATGAACAGCTGAAGAGGACTGGAGAGATAGCTCATCAGTTAAGACTATCTACTGCTCTTGCAGAGTATCAGACATTAGTTTCTCAGCACCATGTCTGAAGGCTAATAACCTTTTAATTATAGCTTTCAGGGATCTTTTGGCCTCTGTGGGCACTGTGCTCAGATGCCTATTTCCATATTCAGACACACATACACATGATTTTAAAAACTAAAAATTATGTATACACATATATGTCTGGATTTCTCAAAGAAAAATAAGGAAATGTAGCTAAAATATTAAGCATCACACATTATTTCAAACATTTATGCGTATTTGCATGGTATATTACAGAAACTGATTTAAAATGCCACAGTGGAATGCAAAAACATTAACTGTGTAAGCCCTATTTATCATTTCTGGAGACCATTTCTTTCTTTCTTCCTTCCTTTCTTTCTTTCTTTCTTTCTTTCTTTCTTTCTTTCTTTCTTTCTTTCTTTCTTTCTTTCTTTTTTCTTTCTTTCTTCCCCTGGAAAGTTGTAAGGAACCTGTCTCATTTTGCTTCCTACCATTTATCTTTTCTGTAGTAATGGAAAAATTCCCCTTTAGGCACAGCATGCTATTCTTGTCTTAGATGATTAGGCAGAAATGAAGGAGATCATAAAGGTAAGAGATTTCTCCACAAACAATATGCTGCTTAGTACAGTAGCTTGTACTATTCAAGCTGAGAAATTTGAGGTGAACTCAAATGTGGCAAGGAGACCAATAGAAAACAAGTAGCAAAGCCTCCATTCTTGACCATGCTGGAAGGCTCCTGGGAAGGCAAAGTTCAAATTTTGCAAAGGCCCATTTTCAAATGCTCAATGAGCTGGCAAACAATACAGTATAGTTGGAAAATGTAAAATCTTGATCCCAAATGCACTAAGGCTCAGAAGGCAGAGACAGAGTCATTGTAGGATACTGCATTTAAAATGATAATAGCATTTTTTAAATCCATGCATTAAATCTTTGTTGAATATTAGAATTTCTCTTTCCAATGTGGCTGGGACAAAGAAGTCTCATCTCTGTGATACCCCCTGCAGAAGCACAGCTGTTAACTTCAATTTTGAGAAAAAAAATACACTTTACTTCCGAAAATTACCAGCCGCTTGGATGTACAAAGACTATCACTCAGACTATTTTTTTTTTCCTAGAAATGGAGTCACCAAATGGTTTGAACCACAGTAAAACATTACTTGACCATTTTGACATATTAAAATGGTCAATAGTTCACAGGGCTCCTGTGAAAATAAATGAGGTAATGACAGAAAAATAGATACACTCATAAACACTGATAGTTACAATCAGTTCTCTTTACTGTTAGTTATTGAGCTCAGGGTTTCCCAGGAAGATTCATTAGTTTCAGATACCTTGCTGAGAATAAAAAGCATGTCCTAGGGTTGATGTCTGATGACAGAGTGGGACAGGTCTTCTACTGTTTCTAACCTGAGCTTGCATCTTGGGACTTGTACTAAGAAAGCTATCTGAAGAATGCATGAACTTAATAAGAATGATACAATATCTCACACACATACTAGAGCTGTATTTCTAAAACAACTTCCTTCCTAAAGCCTTCAAAAAAAGGAGTTCTTAATAATGTACAATCATTTAATGTTTAGATGAGTGTTTTAGGCTCATGCATAATATAAATACATTTCCAGGAATCAAGTCCCAAATTTTTAACCCCTTAGTATATCATATTTTCATAGTTAAACAGGGATCATCATAACTTGTTAATATAATAGCAAGCATGGATGATATTAACATATTCATTTTTTTAGAAATGAAAATTATACATCTATATTTATGTATTAATGTAATATCCTATTTCGGCCTCTCATAATTACTGTAATTTTCAGTGCTGTTCTTAGCACCTAAATTTTGCCTTCATCACAGAACTTCAGGCTATGTGTCTCTCCCCAGAGGTAAAACAAAAAACAAAAAACAAAAACAACAACAACAACAAAACCTCCTGTTTTCCAGGCGGGCTTTCTCCATCCTGACTTTCTAAGCCACCTCACTCAATCACATGTCTGTAAACAGCAATTCATGTCAGGATACAAGCCGTTACTAAAGTCGTAATCCAAGTGTGCTACACAGAAATAGAGCATCAACATTTTTTCTCAACTTTTTGTGAACTGTATTTTATTAAATTTAATTCTATTTATGTATTTTTATTTTTTTATTATTAAAATTTATTCATTTTGTATCCCAGGTGTACCACTCTCCCTTGTCCCATCTCAATCATACCCTCCCTCCTTCGTTTCCTCCCATGCCCCTCTCCCAACCCACAGATAGGGGAGATCCTCCTCCCCTTCCATCTGTCCCTAGACTATCAGGTATCATCAGGATTGGCTGCATTGTCTTTCTCTGTAGTGTGGTAAGGTTGCTTCCACCTTCAGGTAGAGGTGATCAAAAAGCCAGGCACTGAGTTCAAGTCTGAGATAACCCTGGCTCCCCTTACTAGAACACCCACTTGGAGACTGAGCTAACATGGGCTCCATCTGAGCAGGGGTCTAGGTAATCTCCATGCATAGTCCCTGGATGGAATATCTGTCTTTGAAAACACATTTTTTTTATTTGGTTCTGTTGTTCTCCTTGTGGAGCTCCTGTCCCTTGCTTCTATTTCTCCCTTCTCTCATAAGATTCCCTGCACTCTGCCCAAAGTTCAGCTATGAGTCTCAGTATCTGCTTTGATAACGTTGCTGGTAGAGTCTTTCAGAGGCCCTCCTGTTCCCTGTTTTCTCCCTCTTCTGATGTCTATCCCTTTGCTTTCCCTGTGAAGATTGAGCAACTTCCCTAGGGTACTTATTGTTTAACTTCATTACGAGTATAGATTTTAGTATGTTTATCCTATATTTATGACTAATAGCCGCTTATAAGTATATACCACATATGTCTTTCTGCTTCTGAGTTACCTCACTCATCTTTTCTAGTTTCCACCATTTGCCTGCCAATTTCATTATTTCCTTGTTTTTAATTGCTGAATAGTATGTCATTGAGTAAATGTATCACAATTTCTGTATTCATTCCTCTGTTAAAGGACATCTGGTTTGTTTCTAGATACTGGCTTTGATGAATAAAACTGCTATGAACATGGTTGAGCAAATGTCCTTGTTGTATACTTAAGCAAATTTTGGATATATGCCTAGAAGTGGTACAGCTGGATCTTGAGGTAGCACTATTTCTTATTGTCTCAGAAAGCGCTAGATTGATTTCCAAAGATGTTGTACAAGTATACATTTCCACAGTAGTGAAGGAGGGTTCCCCTTTCTCCACATCCTCTCCAACATGTGTTGTCACTTGAATTTTTTATCTTAGCCATTCTGATGGGTGTAACATAAAATCTAAGGGTCATTTTGATTTGCATTTCCCAGGAAACTAAGAACATCGAACATTTCTCTGCCACATGATATTTTTCTATTGAGAATTCTGTTTAGCTTTGTACCCCACTGTTTAATTGGATTACATGAATTGTTGGTGTTTAACTTTTGAGTTCTTAAAACATTCTGGATATTAGCCCTCAGTAAAATATAGGGTTGGTGAAAACCTTTCCAAGAATATAGGCTATCATTTTGTTCTGCTGACAGTGTCCTTTGTTTTACAGAAGTTTTTCAGTTTCCTGAGGTCCCATTTATTGATTGTTGATCTTAGAGCCTGGGCTATTGGTGTTCTTTTCAGGGAGTTTTTTTTTTTTTTTTCCTGTGACAAAGAGTTCAAGGCTCTTCCCCACTTTTTCTTCTAACAGGTTTAGTGTATCTGGTTTTATGTTGAGGTCTTTGATCCACTTGTACTTTAGTTTTGTGCAGATGATAAATATGGATCAATTTGCATTTTTCTACATGTAGACATCCAGTTAGACCAGCACTATTTGTTGAAGATGCTGACTTTTTTCCATTGTACGGTTTTGGCTTCTTTGTCAAAAATCAAGTATCTGTAGTTTTGTGGGTTTATTTCTGGGTCTTCTATTCGATCCATTGATCCACCATTCTGTTTTTTGCAAGGACCTTGCGGTTTTTATTACTGTTGCTCTGTAGCACAGCTTGATATCAGAGTAAGAAAAACCTCCACAATCTCTTTTGTTGTACAGGAATGTTTAAGCAAATCTGTTTTTTTTTCCCATATGAAATTAATGGGAATTCACTGAATCTGTAGATTCCTTTTGACATCATGGCCATTTTTACTATATTAATCCTACAGATCCATGAGCATGGGAGATCTTTCCATTTTCTGATATCTTCCTCAATTTCTTTTTCAGAAATTTGAACTTTTTTTCAGACAGGTCTTTCACGTGCTTGGTTAGAGGCAGACCAAGGTAATTTATATTATTTGTAGCTATTGTGAAGGGTGTTGTTTTCCTAAGTTCTTTCTCAACCCTTTTGTCTGTCGTATACAGGAGAGCTACTGATTTTGTTTGAGTTAATTGTGTATTCTGCCACTTTGGTGAAGGTGGTTATCAACTGCAGGAGTTCTTGATTTAATTTTGGTATATGGAATCAATCAAGAAAATTGCCCATTTCATTGAGATTTTAAAATTTTGTAGCATATAGGCTTTTGTAGTAAGACCTAATGGTTGGATTACCTCAGTGTCTGTCCTTATGCGCCCCCCTCCTTTTCCTTTAAGATTTTGATTGTTTGGATAGTTTCTCTCTGCCTTTTATTTAGTTTGGCTGAAGGTTTGTCTATCTTGTTGATTTTCTCAAAGAACCAGCACTTTTATTTTTCATTGATTCCTTGAATTGTTTTCTTTGTTTCTAATTTATTGAGTTCAGTTCTGAGTTTGATTATTTCTAATCATCTACCATCTACTCCTCCTGGGTGTGCCTTCCTTTTCTCCTCTTTTTTCCCCCTTGGGCTGGGCTTTTAAGTGTGCCCTTAGTTTTCCTTAGTTTTTTGTTTTTTTGCTCTTTTTTTTTTTTTTTTAGATATGTGAAGCATTTTTCTGAAGGCACTTATTGCTATGAACTACTTTCTTCTTAGCATTGCTTTCATTGTGTCTCATTTGTTTGTATAAATTGTGCTTTCATTTTCAATGAGCTGTAGGAAGTCTCTAATTTCTTTTCTTTATTTCTTCCCTGTTCCAGCTGTCATTGTCATGGTTTCCCTATTTAGTTTCAGGCTAGATGATCTGTTCCTTGATGAGCATGGAGTGTTGGTCTCGCACTATTAAGCTGTTGAGATCGATGTGTGATTTAGTCTTTAATAATGTTTCATTTACAAATGCAGGTGCTCTTTTATTTGGAGCATAGATGTTCAGGATTGTGATGTCCTCCTTGTGGATTTTTCCTTTGATGACAATGAAGTGTCCCTCCTTATCATTTTTGTTTACTTTTAGTTGAAAGTCTATTTTATTAGATATTAGGATAGTACCCCATCTTGTTTTCTGAGTGCATTTGCTTGAAAAATCTTTTTCCAGCCCTTTACTCTGAGATAGTGTTTATTTTTGGTGCAGAGATGAGTTTCTTGGATGCAGCAGAATGTTGGATCCTGTTTTTGCAACCAATCTGTTAGTCTGTCTCTTTATTGGAGAGTTGAATCCATTGATGTTGACAGATAATAGTGACCAATGAATGTTATCTCCTTTTATTGTGGAATTGGAGGTGAGAGTGTGTTTGTGTGCTTGTTTCTTTTGATTTTTTGTTGTGAAGTTATCTATATGTGGTGTTTTTACAGGTGTAGTTGATTTCATTGGATTGGAGTTTTCCTTCTAGTATCTTCTATAGGGCTAGTTTTCTGTGTAGATATTGTTTAAGTTTAGTTTTGACATGGAGTATTTTCTTTTCTCCATCTATGTTGATTGAAAGCTTTGCTGGGTATAGTAGTCTGGGTTGGCATCTGTGGTCTCTTAGGGTCTGCATGACATCTTCCCAGGCCCTTCTGGATTTCATAGTTTCTGTTGAGAAGTCTGGTATGATTCTTATAGGTCTACCTTTATATGTTACTTGGTTTTTTCCCCCTGGCTGATTTTATATGTATATATATATATTTGTTCTATAGGTTTTTGTTTTCACTAATATCTGACGCGAGGAGTTTCTTTTCTGGTCTAGTCTATTTGGTGTTCTGTAAGCCTCTTGTATATTTTTGGACATCTCTTTCTTTGAGTTGGGAAATTTTCTTCTATGATTTTCTTGAATATATTTTCTTGACCTTGGAGCCTGGAATCTTCTTTTTTCTCTATTCCCATTATTCTTAGATTTCATCTTTTCATGGCATCCTTGATTTCTTGGATGTTTTGTATGTGGAACGTTTCTGATTTTATTGTTTCTTTGAGATATGTATCAATTTCTGCAATTATATCTTCAACAGCTGAGATTCTCTCTTCCATTTCTTGCATTCTGCTGGTTATGCTTATCTTTGTGGTTCCTGATCTTTTCTCTAAGTTCTCCAACTCCAGGCTCTATTTGTGTTTTCTTTATCGATGCTAATTCTGATTTCATGTTTTGCACCACATTCTTCATCTGTTTGAATGTGGATTCCTGTTTTTCCATGATGGCCCCTATTTTTTGGTTTGTTTCCTCTCTATATGCCTCTACTTGTGCCTCTACATGTGCCTATATTTTTTGACTGTATTTGCCTTTATTTCTTTGAGAGCTTTGTTCATTTCCTCTTTATGTGCCTATAACAACTGGATAAGCATAGATTTGAGATCCTTCTCCTGTGTTTCCGATAAATTAAAATATCCATTGATTTGGGTGGTTGCTGGTGAAGCGCTGATGTACTGATTTTTGTTGAATGTGTTCTTATACTGACTTCTAGCCATCTGTTTATCTGTAACCTTTGCTGTTTGTTCCTGGATTCTGTACTTCATTGTGGGTTTGTCTGATATGGAATCTGGGGTATTCTTCAGGAAGATGAGAGAATGGATGTTAGTGTTTTAGCTCTAGCTAAGGGAGGAAGGTTGCAGGCACATGTGAACAAACACAGGAGTGTGTGTGGAATTGTGCCTTGGTGGCCAGGTGCTAGTGCGTGCAGATGCCTGGAAGGGTGGAGACTAAGTGCAGGTGGGGGTGCTGGCACTTTTTGCTGGCACAGGGCCCATCACAGGTGCACTGAATGCCCCAGTATCCCACAGGCCAGCTATTCTGTCCTCCAGGCAGCATAACAGATCAACAGATCTGTCTGGGCTGTGCCGTCTTTGTGCTAGGAAGATTTTGCCTGGACTCCACTGGGAGACCAACAGAACAGGGGCTTGAATGTTGAGAACACTGTTCCAAGGCTCCCTATGTTACCCACAGTGGAATTGTGGGTGACAGTGATCTGATGTCTGTCTGCTAGCATAAAAGTACCTTGGATCTGGGGCTCTGAATACACTCACTTGAAGGCACACTCACTCACAGGCCTATGTGGAAAGCACAGGGGTCCTTCCTCCCCGACTTCGCTATGTTCCCTACTCTTAGATTTGGGCCCAAAAGGCCAAATGTAATACTAACATGGACTGTCTCTGACATGAACTCAGGGGCTAGTTCTTTGATCACCTCCCCCTGAGGGGGGAGCGGCCTTACCAGTCTACAGAGGAAGACAATGAAGCTAGTCCTGAGGAGACCTGATAAATTAGGGTCAGGTGGAAGAGGAGGAGGACCTACCCTATCATTTGACTGGGGAAGGGGCATAGGAGAAGAAGAGGGATGTAGGGTGGGATTGGGAGGAGTTGGGGGAGGGGGTTACAGCTGGGATACAAAGTGAATAAACTGTAATTAATAAAAATAAAATAAAAAATAAAAAGAGAAAGTGTAGGAAATCTATCAGTGGTATCTGTTTTTTGGCCACCATGCAGGAAGGCCTATACTTGGGGCTGCCTCTGGAATCTTAGTCATGGAGCATGGAGGCTCATGCTTGGTGCAGTGGTCGCCAGCTGCAGCAGCCTGGCAGGGGCTCCCATACTTGGGGCTGTCTCTGCTGTCTCAGTTATGGAGCTGAGTGACCTGTACAGCCACTACCTCTGCAGTTACAGTCATGGAGCATGGTGCTTGTGCTTGGTGCAGTGGCAGCAGGCATAGCAGCAGCCCAGCATGGAGGAGGCCCATGACTGGATCCAAACTGTCCTAGCTCGCTTGTTGTCTGTACTAGACCAGGAAGTGTCAGTATTGATGTTCTTGCTTCAACTGCCCCTCCACTTAGCAGTTTTGGAGTTTTGGATCTTCTGCCCTTCAGATAAGGTGCAAGCTGGTTACCATGATCTTGGTGAGCCCCTTATTTATATATTTATTTATTACAATGTATTCATTTTGCTGGAGAGATGGCTTGGAGGTTTAAGAGCACTGGCTGTTCTTCCAAAGGTCCTGAGTTCAATTCCCAGCAACCACAGAGTGGCTCATAACTTATTCACTTTGTATCCACACTGCAGTCCCCTCCCTCATCTCTTCCCACTCCCACCCACCCTTGCTCTTCTCCCCCTATGCCCTTTCAATATTCCTCTGGTAGAGGAGTATCTCCTCCCATTCTGTCTGACTCTAGCTTATCAGGTCTCATCAAGGCTGGCTGTATCATCTTCCTCTGCAGCCTTACAAGGCTGCATCCCCCAGGGAGAGGTGATCAAAGAGCTGGCCACTGAGTACCTGTAGAAATAGCCTCTATACCCATTATTAGGGAGCCCACTTGGAAACTGAGTAGCCAATGGGCTTCCTTTGAACAGGGGGTCTATGTCCTTTCCATGGATGGTCCTTGGTTGGAGTGTCAGTCTTTTCTATTTTTTATCTTATAATTTTTATTTTTATTTAAATTCTTTATTAATTACACTTTATTCACTTTGTATCCCCCCCCCCCAGTAGTTCCCTCCCTTCTCCCATCCAAATCCCTCCCTTCCTCCCTCTTCTGCACACATGTCCCTCCCCAAGTTTGCTGATAGGGGAGGTCTTCTTTTCCTTCATTCTGATCCTAGTCTACTAGGTCTCATCAGGAGTGGCTGCATTTTCTTCCTCTGTGGCCTGGTAAGGCTACTCCCTCATCAGGGGGAGGTGATTAAAGAGCAGGCCAATCAGTTCATGTCAGAGGCAGTCCCTCTTCCCATTACTATGGAACACATTTTAACACTGAACTACCACGGGCTACATCTGTACAGGGATCCTAGGTTATCTCCATGCATGGTACTTGGTTGGAGTATTAGTCTCAGGAAAGACCCCTGTGCTCAGACTTTTTGGTTCTGCTGCTCTCCTTGTGGAGTTCCTATCCTCTCCAGAGCTTATTATTTCCCACTTTTTTCATAAGATTCCCTGAACTCTGTCTAAAGGTTGGCCATAAGTCTCAGCATCTGTTCTGATAGTCTGCAGGGCAGAGACTTTCAGAGGCCTTCTGTGGCAGGCTCCTAACTTGTTCCCTCTTTTCTCTTTCTTCTGATTTCCATCTTCTTTGCCTTTCTGGATAGGGATTGAGCATTTTTGGAGTGTCAATTTTAAAGATTCTTTCAAGAAACAACAATATATGATTTCACAGAATCATTTAGTTAATCAGATCGTCTTCCTATTACTGCCCCCTTTTTAAAATATCACATTTCATTTACATATTGAACCCCATTGTGATTTTAAAACATTTCCGAATTCTGATGATCATGATATAAAACTTAGTTACTTTTCTTATTTCTGTAATAAGACATCCTGGTAAAAACAACTTATGAAAAGAAGTGTTTGGTAGAGGATGTCCTCTTCAGTCTCTATGGTCTCTGCCACTAGGAGACTCTGCTTGAATCCCTCTATATCCTTCTGGAAGCCTGACCTAAATTAGATCTCCAGCTTGTCACAGCAATGTCCCCACCTTCAATTTCTCTTTGCTCTACAGGCCTTTTGTCCTTTTGGCATTGGTCACCTCTGGTCTGATCTCCACCCTCTTAACTCCCTGTGTCCCCCGTCCCACCTTCTTTCCGCTATTCAGCCATTACCTCCGTCTATTCTAGCTCACCTTCCTAGTGAAATTTATGCATCCTCACTTGGGTCTTCCTTATTACTTATCTTCTTTGGGGCTGTGCCTCATTTATGCTTATCTTGTAGCTAAAATCTACTTATAAATGAGTACATACCATGTGATTTTTTTGGGTCTGAGTTACTTCGCTCAGATGATCTTTTCTAGTTCCATCCATTTGCCTACAAATTTTATGGCTTATTTGTTTTTAATAGCTGAGTAGTATTACATTTTGTAAATGTGCCACCATTTCTTTATCCATTCTTCAGTTGAGGGGCATAATTAGAAAAGGTTAGGGAACACTAACCTGCCCACTGTTGCGTCCACCTCGACCAGCAAGGAAAGACAGGGCACAGGAGCTCTTCTTCAAGCAGTTTATTCAGGAGTTTTGAACAATCTTCTGCTTCAGCCTCTTCCTCCTCCTCCTCCTCCTCTTCTTCTTCTTTTGAGGAGAGCCCATCCCAGGAATAAGTACCCCTGAGCCAGCCAACCCCGGGTAGCTACGTGGGAAGTGCGGATAGGTACACGCAAGAGAAGGCGGATCCTCAGACACAGCACAGCCAAATAAGGAGCTGTCTGCAAGAGCACTCGCCATCGGGAGAAGGCTGAAACCGGCTCCCTGGCGTGGCACACGCAGCTCTCCACAGCCCACAAATACTTTGACCCAAAATTTACCCTGCTTACAATGTGCAACAATAAAGACAGAGCAGAGATCGAGGGAATGCCGAACTGATGCCTGTCCCAACCAAATATCCACCCTATCAAAGAGTCCCAACCACTGACACTATGAATGATACTCGGTTAAACTTGCAGGCCCTGTCAGGGTCGTCCTCTGAGAGACTCTAAGCAGCAGAACCTCAAAAGTGCTGCTCAGAGCCGAACATTGGGCATTGCATAGGGAGTCTTGGGGAATCATGGGAGGAAAGCCAAAAGGACCTGGAAATGACAGGATCTCCACAAGCAGACCAGCAGAACCAACTATCCAGTTCCCCTAGGGTCTTGCTGAGACTGAAGCACCACCACGGACCATGCACGAACTGGATGTAGGCCCCCACAAAGATATAATACCACATGGGCAGCTTAGTCTTTAAGTGGGTACTCTAGTAAGGGAAGTGAGGACTGCATTAGACAAGGAGTCACTTGCCAACTTTTAGGTTACTTTCCCCTGGAGGGACTGCCTTGACAGGCCACAGGGTAAGAGGACACTTTGAGTCCTGATGCAACTTGATGAGCGGGGACGGATGGGAAAGGGCGCTCCCCTTTGCAAAGGAAAAGGGGAGGTGGAAGGGAAAAGAGGGTGGGTGTGGGGTGGGAGGAGGGAAGGAGCTACAAGGATGCAAAGTGAATAAAATAAATAAATGAGAAAAAAGAAAGAAAAATAGAGTCTGTTTTGCTTTGTAGTAGAAGAGTACAGTCCCTCATGGTGCAGGTGCCAAGTAGGGGATTAGAGCAATTTGTTACATTGTATCAGCGTCACAAAAAGACTCCTCCTTGAGTACTAGTGCTCTGCTATCTTCCTTGTTTTTTATGCAACCTAGAACTCAAGCCCAGGGATCAATAGTGCCATCCTTTAGAATGGGTTCTCTCACTTCAACTAACCTAGTTAGAGACATACCCAAACGCTAATTGAACCCAAGTAACTTTTCAGTTATGCTTATCTCTTAAGGAATACCAGATCATGCCAAGTTGACATGACAGTCAACACCACCAATAACACTGTTTTGTGTTTCTCTATCTTTCATATAACAAGTTTTGAAACAAAAGTGGGCAAATCTCCCCAAACCTCTGAAAGGATTTAGGTTCCTTTCTATATGGCATAACCCTCACATTTTGAGATATTTTTATTACGTCCTTACTTACTTGGTTTTCTCTTTCCACTTTAGGTATTTGCACTCTATGTTAAACATTGCACTCCAGGTTAAACACTCCATGAAGTTAGAGGACACGAGAACAAATACAGCAACAGCCATCGTACATCATCTAGTTCCAGGGCTCCAGGATAGTACAATCCACCTTGAAAAGAATGTAATAGGGCAAGGCTGGCCCTCCAGCTCTGAAATGAATGTCTCCAGGGAAAAATGAACACATAAGGCAGAGAGTCATTGCCAAGGGTCCTGATTGTCACAGATTGTGTTAATTATTATATCTACATTCCTATCCCAGCTTGATCTTGCCAAGCAATGGAGAAAATGTTTTTTTTCTTTTCTTAGTAATCTATCACCCCTTCAGATGATTAAGGCAAAGCAGCCTACCTCATCCAAGAATTTCTGACTTTGGGTCATGGATAGATTTATTATTTAATATTAAGCATAATGTCATGAAGATTCCTCATATGGACATGTGCTATTTTACATAATTAGGATGTAGGTTTTGAATTTTTAGCTATTCTTAGGTGCCTTATTTCTAAAATTAACCTTCAGTTTTGTGGGCAATCACTTAACAATGCCTCAGAAATAGGATAAAATGCTTTTGTTGATACAGATGAATGAATGGATTTTGCATTTCCCTCTGAGGGTTTGCCTTCGAATACAGGGAAAGATGAGAAAACAGATAAACTTTCTATTTTTAGACTTGACTATGATTAAAGACCACATGTGCTGTGATAGTTGCATCCTGCTGTGATATATACTTCAGCTCCCACATGTGTCATTTACAAGAGGAGAGCCAGAAAACTGGGGATTATTGGAATACTATTAGGACCTTTCTAATAAATGAAAAGTCAACACCTATTGTACTTCACTGTCACAGCTTACAGAACTGCTACAGTTCTTGCCAACAATGGCATCTTAAATGTCAAATAAATTATTCATAGGTACAAAGCCACTTTACACAGATTTTGTTACTTAAACAAAATAATTTTGAGAGGAAATGACATCTGTAAAAATTCACAATCTTTATGACCAGACATGGCCATGGGCAGGGGGTCCGTCCTGGGAACAGGTATAAATTGATAATTAAAGATATTGGATATTATTATTATTAAATATTAATTACATCAGTAAGTCTTGGCTTTCTCCAAGTGCCAAGTAAGATAATAGGAAGCCTAATCAGAGGGCAACTTAGAAGTGTTAGAGTAATTAACCAAGCAAGGAAATGAGAGCTTGTTTAATTGGATTATAGATTTTCTTTCTGAGATCCCCATTTAATTCCTCATTCCAAAACAGAAATGTAAATTGGGTCCGGTGTTTACATCAGACCTGTCTTCCGGTTCATCATCTGTCTGGTAACTACTCTTGACTGCAGGCTGGACAGCCCTCCCTGATTTTATTTTCTGTTGTTTGAAAAAGAGTAGAAAGGAATGACAAGAAAGGAGAGTGTTTTCTGATCATCTTTATCAGGAAGGAGACTTTTTAGTGATGCAAACCAATGCCACAATTTCAGCATCGCTTTATCTGGATAATGTAGACATTGTGTGGTGGGGGAGTCAGCATTCTCTTATCTTCAAAAACATTTCATTCAGTGGGAAACCCAGATCACTTGATTTGATAACCCTACAGGCTCTTTTATAAATGTATTCAATGGGACCTGTGGAGATGTGTTACTTGGGCGTAATGGTACACACTTGTAATTTTAGAACTGGGGAAGTAAATATAAGAAGATACTTGAACTTGGTAAGGACAAGAGTGCCACAAATTACTTAAAAAAAAAAACAAAAGAAGATACTTGCAACTCACTGGCCAGCAATCTAGGAAACTCATATTGTAATGAGAATAATAAGGTAAAATGTTCCCTGAAAACAAACCTCAGGTTGATCCAGACCTGAGGAATGGATCATGTGAATAGGAATGCATGTGAAGGCATGTATGCATACACTCACACACACAAACACACGCATGCATGTGTATTCCATGCATAAATACATAAAATTACAAATAAGTGAATATATTCTATTTATGAATTTATTTACAATCCACAAGAGTAAAGCATCATATTTGAGTTAACACTCTGAACACAGCCACTTAAGAAAGCTTATGAATTACAAAATTAAAAAAAAAGATACTGGATAAATCTAGGCAACGCTCTTTCAAATATTGAATAATCACCTAAATATGTGACTATTAAAATAGAACTTTAAAATAAAGTAGCAATCTTAAGATAATTTTTAGGCTGTAACAAAATTTCTAGCTTAAGGCATTGTGCAGCAGTTAAAAGTGTTTGCTACTCTTACGTAGGACCAGAACATGTTTTCCAGAACCCATATCTGATGGCTTACAACTTACCTGTTGTTCTACTTCCAGGGAATCTGACATCTTTGTGATCATTTCCCTCATGTGCATATGCTCATTCACAGATACACACACGCACATGTTGTGATGACCTCTCTAAACATAAAATTATTTCATTTCTACTTCAGAACTATAATTTTACTACTGTTATGAATTTTTTAGGTCTGTGACTGACTTGTTTTTTTAATTTATTTATTATTTTTAATTAATTACAGTTTATTTACGTTGTATCCCAGCTGTAGTTGACTCCCTCATCCCCTCCCAATCCTATCCTCTTTCCCTCATGTCTTTCCTGCCCCTCTCTAAGTCCACTGATGGGTGAAGTCCTCCTCCCCTTCCATCTGACCCTAGCTTATCAGATCTCTTCAGCTGGCTACAATGCTCTCTTCTGTGGCCTAGCAAGGCTGCTCCCCCCTTGGTGGGGAGGGGTCAAAGAGCCAACCATTGAGTTCATGTCTGAGACACTCCCTGTTCCCCTAACTAGGGTACTCATTTGGATACTGAGCTGCGATGGGCTGTATCTGGGCAGGGGTTCTAGGTTATATCCATACATGGTCCTTGGTTGGAGAAACAGTCTCAGAAAAGACCCCTGGGCCCAGATATATTTGGTCCTTGTGGAGTTCCTGTCCTCTCCAGGTCATACTAACTCCCTCTTCTTTCATATGAATCCCTGTACTTTGCCGAGGTTTGGTTATGAGTCGCAGCATCTGTTTTGATATACTGCTAAGATGGGTCTTTCAGGGTCCTTCTGTGGTAGGCTCCTGCTCTGTTACTTGTTTCCTCCAACTTCCAATGTCCATCCCATTTGTCTTTCTAAATGAGGATTAATCATCTTACCCCGGGTCCTCTTTCTTGTTTATCTTCTTTAGGTGTACAGATTTTAGTATGTTTATCTTATCTTATAGGTCTAGTACCCACTTATAAGTGAGTATATATCATGTGTGTCCTTTTGCTTCTGGGAAACCATCACTAAGGATGATCTTTTCTAGGTCTCACCGGAGCTGGAGAGATAGCTCAGTGGTTAAGAGCACTGGCTGTTCTTCCAAAGGTCCTGAGGTTAATTCCAGCAACCACATGGTGGCTTACTGTTATGAATTGTAATGTAAATATCTGAGATATTCAGGACATCAGATAGGTGAACCCTGAGTAGATATAAGTCACAGTTTGAGAGCTGGTGCAATAAATATATTATTATATGAAGAATTACAAGCCATATATAATAAAATAGAATAGATTAAAATAAATCTTTTAAAAAGAAAAAAGAGAATAGAAAAACACCTTCTCTATCAAGTATTTGAAGTACCAGATCAAACATATCCAGGTAGTCCCTCCTACAGGACTCACAAATAATAAAAAGCATAATAACATCAGTTAATATCAATTAATTAACTAATAACATTAGTTAATATGTTTCCAAGAATCTTATTGTTGACGATGGCTTCTACACCTTTACCATAATCTTAGTAAAAGAAAGATTTGGGAAAAGCAGCTCAAATAATATTTTATGGCTTAAATTTCTCCATTTGATAAGAATTCAAAAGAAAACACAGCAGAAAAAAGGGAAAAAAAACCTCTGTCAAATGCAACAAAAACAAAGTAAACTAAAAGAGAAAGATGTTTTGACATCTCCACATATTGTTGCTGCATCTGTGTCAAGCCACAGAAGATATGTGAGGCTGAAATGATTAATTGAGTTTCAATAATTAAAATACAATGAAATATGTTTTCATGGCCAATGGAGCAAGCAATATGAAGGAAAAATTCTAAGGGAAAATGTACAGGAGAAAGGAAGAATTAAGCACCAGAAAGAACCAACTAAATAAGGCTCCAGCCCTAGTGCACTGTTTGTACCGTGTGCTCACAAAGGTCCAGAGAGTCATAATGGGTATTTCAATAATGGCCCATAGACCTACAGTTTTTCTGTGTGGTGTGCTATTCTTCTAATTCAGATTTGAACACAGAGCTATAATTGGCAGGGAAGGAGACTTACAGAAGGGCAGTTTCATCATGCTGACATTTCTATTAAAACATTCAAACCAATTAAAACAATATTTCAGGGAGATAAAATACCCATATGTTTCTATTCTTCTACCTTCTAAGGATCTTGGTGCTTTAGTGCTCCCAATGATGATGCTTCATATATTGAGGTTCCCTTTGACTTGTTTGTTCTGGTCCAAATATAGTCTAATAAGCACGACTCTAAAGCTCATTTTAAAACTAAAATTTATTTTTTAATTAAATTTTTATTTTTTAATATTAGTTACAGTTTATTAACTCTGTATCCCAGCTGTATCCTGCTCCCTCATTCCCTCCCAATCCCACCCTCCTTCCCTCATCTTCTCCCTACCCCTTTCCAAGTCCAATGATAAGGGAGTACCTCCTCCCCTTTCATCTGACCCTAGCCTATCAGGTATCTTCAGGCCTGGTTGCAAAGTCCTCCTTTGTGGCCTAGGAGTGCTGCTCCTCCCTCAGGTATGTGGGTGGGGAGGTCAAAGAGCCAACCATTGAGTTCATGTCAGAAACAGTCTTTATTCCCCTTACAAGGGTACCCACTTGTATACTGAGGGTCAGGGTATTTGTCTTTTTTCTTGTGCCTAATAATATGAGAGTGAATGGCTAATAGCATACTCACATATAATGTGTTGAATTGTAACTCAAAAATTTGACTTTCTGTATCCCTAGTGATGACAATTAAGCAAAACTCATAATACTGTAATTGAAATGTTAACAGATAATTGCCCATGTAATTATTCCAAGTCATTTTCTTATCATTAGAGGAAGATAAAAGTCAGTGATATAGTTTAATATCAAATATTACTTGATTACAAAGATACACTTAATGTTGGTGCATCTGTTTTATAACCACTGCAGCATTCTCATTTAGGCAGTGGACAAAGGAAAGGTTGATTCTGTATACAAAAAGCATCATGAAAATGCAAGAATGTGGCTCTTGGTAACTATCATTTATGACCTATGCCTGTCTCACTTACTCTCAAAGTATCTTTTTAAACTCTTGGTCTTGATCCCAGTGTATCCAGGTATGCAGGATATGGTGAAAACAAGTAATTTCCTCAGTAAAGTTGGAATGGAAAGTGATGAAGCATCCCCTCCCTTATTTAATTCATACACCACTTTCAATTCATGAGACAACCCTGTGTTTGCTCCTTTCTTCCAAATATTCCAAGAGATCTGCAGGAACTCTTTCTCATCATTCTGATGCAGAGCAGTTTCTCTTCTTTGCCTGGTTAGATGGCTGTTTGCGTCAGAATCTTCTGCACCCATTTTTTTTTTATAAGAGTGGCTTTGTGGTAATAACCCATTATGACTCAATCTCCTCTGAGTAAGATACTAAAAATGTTTCCAACAGTAGGAACCTGTTCTTTCACTTTGTTGAGGTCCAATTTCACTGTTTTTTTTTTTTTTTATGATTCTAGTCACTAACTTGTCTGATGAATCTTTTATAAAATATTGTTTGTCATCCCTAAATTTCTTTGATTTGAAATATGATTTCCAGTGAGATAGCAGTAGTCGGTGGGGCAATGGGAAGGAGCTTGGGTTATAAGAGTAGAGCCCTCATGATTGGGAAGAGAGCTCTACCACATGAACCTGCAATGAGAAGACAGCAGACTGTAAACACAAGAGGGCACTCTCACGAATCTACCTTAACTGCTACCTGATTACAGCCCAGGAATGCTTGTAAATATATGCCTGTTACATATTAGCTGCTCAGCCTAGCACACTTTGCTATGGCAACCTACAGTAACCAAACAACCACATCTCTATCTTATGCTATGCTTTCCACTAAATAGCTCCAGAAACTTCTGGTGTACTTTACATCTGGGGACATTATCAGTAAGTTTGTACTTAAATGTGCTATTTAAGTTATTTCTAAATGTGAAAATTGAAAACAATGCAAGATTAAATTAAAAATACTTAAAACTTGCTTTTATATTTGTAGTTTATTTCTCTCCTTTGCTTTGAAACATGACATTTTATTTTATTAATTTATTACACTAAATGCCTAGTATGTGCATTTTGTTATTGTTTGTCTGTTTATCTTGAGACAAGGACTTACTACACAGCCCTGCCTGGCCTTGAACTTGTTATGTAAACCAGGCTGGCCTCACACTCACAGAAGTCTGCCAGTTTTACCTCTTAAAGGCTGGAAGTAAAGGTGGGAACCACCATGCCTACACAATTTATGCCTTTTTAAGATATTCAAAATGAAGTATTATGATTTTTAAAACTCTGAGAGTAGTGTAAATAATGAATGATATATAATACAATTAATATGTATTAGTAATTTCTAAATAGAGGACCATGTTTGATCAAACAATTATTTTAACCAAATACTATAGGATTTCAGTATTTCACTTGGTACAATATGTTACTTCTGGCCATATTAATATTGTAGCTAAAAGAATCCAATTTGACACTCTTATTTGGCGTTGTTAAAAGGAAATTTATTTTCAAAATCAATTTCATGCTGGGATTTAGTTCAGCAGACAGAGTTCTTGTCTAACATGCATGAAGCTCTGAGTTTGAGTTCTAGGACTTCATGAAACAGGACTGTTGGTGCGGACTTGAAATCTCAGCACTCTGAGTGAACACAGAAGAATCAGAAATTCAAGGCCATCTTTATGTCTATGTTGAGTTTGATGGCAGTCTGTGATACCTATGACTCTACCCCAAAACACTAAATCTGAAATTAAATAAGATGATTCTGATTCTCTGCTGCACATTTTTGGTCATGTAACTTAGGTCATTACATTGATTTTTAGAAATGATTTTGACTCTGTTTACATTCCAGGCTACTTTTTCTTTGTTGAATTTATAAAGAACTCACTAAAAACAAATAGAAAATGTACTTCCGAACTTCTGTTAAAGAACTAAATTTCACTGTCAATAAGAGACAATGAATCACATAACTAATTGTAAATATTATAGAACAGAGATACTAAATGAGTTGAGTAGCTTTAATGTAATGCAAATCACTCAATTGCTGGTTTGATGTTTTTTTTTTTTAGATTTTATTTATTTATTATGTATACAATGTTCTGTCTGCAGACACAGGCCAGAATAAGGCACCAGATCTCATTATAGATGGTTGTGAGCCACCATGTGGTTCTGGGAATTGAACTCGGGACCTTTGGAAGAACAGCCAGCACTCTTAACCTCTGAGCCATCCCTCTAGCCCTATTGGTTTTATTTTTATTAGTGAGGTTCTTCCTAGCTGTATAAGAACAAGTAAAATCCTTTTAACAGATTGAATGCTGCTCCAGGCCCTTAGGTTACCTAATTAGCTGCTTGGATGCATCCAGGATAAAGCAGACTTCCAATTCTTTGAGCAAATCTCCTATGACAGAAAACATGGGCAGGTTTCCAGTTGACAGTTTTCATGTGGTGGTCCAGTCAGGGTCAATACTCAACTTTGCTCCATTTGATCATTTGCAAACAATGTAATGGATAGATTTAAATTTGGTGTCTTTCTGAAATTCTCCAACTTGATTTGTTGGTTTAGCACACACATATTACCTATCAGATTCCTATCAGTTCTACATGTCTGTGTTCAGATTTAGACACCAAAGAACACAAGACTTGTTGATGTGCTTACCGTGAAAATAATTGTTGTGTGTTTACCTGGTATGGATAGACAGCTTTGACTAGAAATTAAGAAGTGCTTTTTCTCCTGTATTTTTACCCTAATTGCATTTGGGTAAACACATATTTACAAATTCTTATTTGCTTGGAGGATCCACAGTTTCTGTCTACCCAGAAAAAAATGTTTTAGACTTTACTTGAGAAAATGTCTTTGGTACCCAGAAATTTATGTACTACACATAGTCACAGTAGAACTAAGTGAAATCAAGAAGAAAGAAACAATGCATAATGTTTTTAAAACTCTAAAAAAATCAACTAAATTTACTCATTTTTCTAGAATGACCAAAAGAAATAAAAGAAATTTAATTACAAGATGCTGGGCATCAGTGGGTGTCTTTTATTTTCAGGACCTTACAGAAAATCTTCATCTCAATATTTATGAAAGAGAAGCGAGCAAATATGTCCAGCTTCAAGATGACAGAGAATTTGATCTCCATGTGAAGCTAACATGATGTTTCTAATAGAAGCTCCTCACAAATAGAGTAAGAAATTCACTGTTCAAAGAGAAGTTTAGCAAAATTTCATGTTTATAATCAATACATAAAAATCAAGTGAGTTTCTCTACATTATCAAAACAGTCTTGCATTTAGTGCTTCTTAAAGTTGCATCAAAATAATAAAATAATGAAAAAAACAAAAAAAGTGCAAGACATCTATAGGTGCACTTAAAGTTACAAAGGTTGAAAGTTGATAGACTCCAACAAATGCAAAGAATTTCAGTGTCCATTGGCTGAAGAACTTGGTATAAAGATGGTAACTTTCAGAAAAAGGATCTGTAGTTAAACACTATCTCGATCCTAAATAAAAGCTTTATTTTGAAGGTGATCTTAAAATTTGTTTGTAACTCCAAGATTCCCAATGGTTTAAATGTTGAAAAACAAGAAAAGTGGTGGAATCACACTTCTTACATATAAAATCTTCCTGTGAAAGGTGCAGTTTTAAAGGCCATTTTGGGAGTTGCCTAAAGTTAAGCTTATAGCACAGTGAAATAAGGTTAATATTCCATGGAAAAATCATTTTATATTTTTAACTAAAATACTTTGAAAAAGAATGCCAGAACAATGTATTGCAAAATAAAAAAAAATAGTATAGGGTGCATATGCTATTGGCAATTTAAAAAATAAAATAAAATAAAAGTGTAAGTCTCTTCTACTTCAAACCATTTAACAAGAACTGGTTGACTGAAGCTTTAAATATGAGAGTTGAATTCACAAATCCAGTGTAAGAAAGCATGGAAGTAAATCACAAGACCTAGATTAGCAATGACTCCTTACAAATAACAGTGAAAACAAACAATAAAATACACAAATTAAACTTAATCAGAATTAACTATTTTTCCTCTCCGAGTAACACATGTTGAGAAATAATGCATATAAATCACATGTGTAAAACAAACATAGGATATTTTAAAAGTAATTTATTTATTCACAGGTTATATAAAAGTTATATAATATGTATCCCAGCCGAAGCCCCCTCGTTCATTCCCTTCCACTCTCCCTATCCCTCCCTCATCTTCTCCCTGTCCCCCTCCAAGTCTACTGATAGGAGAGGACCTCCCTCCCTTCCATCTGACCCTAGCTTATCATGTCTCTTCAGGGCTAGCAGCAATGTCCTCCTCTGGGATCTAGTTAGTCTGCTCCTCCCTCGGGGGAGGGGAGGCAGTCAACAAGCCAGCCATTGAGTTCATGACAGAAAGAGTCCATTCCCCTTACTAGGGCACCCAGTTGGGTACTGAGCTACCATGGGCCACATCCAAGAAAGGGTTATAGTTTGTATCCATACATGATCCCTGGTTGGAGAAACAGTCACATAGAAGACCGCTGTGCCCTGAACTATTTGGTCTTTGTGGAACTCTTATCCACGCCAAGTCTACTAATTCCCCCTTTTTTCATATGATTCCCTGCCCTCTGCCGAAGGCTTGGTTGTGAGTCTTAATATCTGCTTTGATACATTGCTATACAGAGTCTTTCAGAGGCCCTCTTTGGTAGGCTCTTGTCCTGTTGCTTGCTTTCTCCTACATTCAATGTCCATCCCATTTGTCCATCTAAACGAGCATTGACCATACCAACCTGGGTCCTCCTTCTTGTTTATCTTCCTTAGGTGTATAGATTTTAGCATGACTTTCCTATCCTATAGGTCTATATAAGTAAGTATATACCATATGTTTCTTTCTGCTTTTGGGATAACTCACTCAGGATGGTCGTTTCCAGGTCCCACCATTTTGCCTGCGAATTTCATAATTTCCTCAATTTTAATTGAAGAGTAGTATTCCATTGTGTAGAAGTACCATAATTTCTGTATCCATTCCTCAACTGAGAGACATCTGGGTTGTTTCCAGGTTCTGGCTATGATGAATATAGCTGCTACAAATATGGTTGAACAAATGTCCTTGTTGTGTACTTGAACATCTTTTGGATATATGCCTAAGAGTGGTATAGCTGGGTCTTGAGGAATCACTATTCCTAATTGTCTAAGAAAGTGCCAAATTGATTTCCAGAGTGGTTGTACAAGTTTGCATTCCCACCAGCAATGGAGGAGAGTTCCCCCTTCTCCACAAACTCTCCAGCATGCATTGTCCCTTGAGTTTTTGATCTTAGCCATTCTGACAGGTGTAAGGTGAAATCTCAGGGTCATTTTGATTAGAATCTCCCTGATGGCTAAGGATGTTGAGCATTTCTTTAAGTGTTTTTCTGCCATTTTACAATTCTCTACAGAGAGTTCTCTTTTTAGCTCCATTCCCCATTTTTAATTGGATTTTTGATTTGTTACTTTTTAACTTCTTGAGTTCTTTATATATACTGGATATGTCAGAAGTAGGATTGGTAAAGATCCTTTGCCAGTCTGTAGGCTGTCGTTTTGTTTTGATGACAGTGTCTTTTGACTTACAGAAGCTTTTCAGTTTCATGAGGTCCCATTTATTTTTTGTTGATCTTAGAGCCTGTGCTGTTGGTGTTCTGTTCTGGAAGTAGTCTCCTGTGCCAATGAGTTCTAGGGTCTTTCCCACTTTTTCTTCTAGATGGTTTAGTGTGTCTGGTTTTATGTTGAGGTCTTTGATCCAATTGGACTTTAGCTTTGTGCAAGATGATAAATATGGATTTATTTTCATTTTTCTGCATATAGACATCCAGTTGGACCAGCACCATTTGTTGAAGATGCTGTCTTTTTTCCATTGAATGACTTTGGCTTCTTTGTCAAAAATCAAGTTTCCATAGGTGTGTGTGTTTATTTCTGGGTCTTCTATTCGGTTCCATTGATCCACTATTCTGTTTCTATGCCAATACCATGCAGTTTTTAATACTATTGCTCTGTAGTACAGCTTGAGGTCGGGGATGGAGATACCTCCAGATGATCTGTTGTTATACAGGATCGTTTTGGAGATTCTGGTTTTTTTGTTTCTCCATATGAAGTTGAGTATTTTTCTTTCAAGGTCTGTGAAGAATTGTGTTGGTATTTTGATGGGAATTGCATTGAATCTGTAGATTGCTTTTGGCAGAAAGGCCATTTTCACTATGTTAATCCTACCAACCCATGAGCATGGGAGGTCTTTCCATCTTCTGATATCTTCTTCAATTTCTCTCTGTAGCAATTTCAAGTTCTTTTTTTTAAACAGGTCTTTCACTTGCTTGGTTAGATTCATCCCAAGATATTTTATATTATTAGTGGCTATTGTGAAGGGTGTTGTTTCCCTAATTTTTTTCTCAGTGCCTTTTGTCTTTGCTGTACAGGAGGGCTTCTGATTTATTTGAGTTGATTTTGTATCCAGCCACTTTACTGAAGGTGTTTATTAGTTGAAGGAGTTCTCTGGTTGAAGTTTTAGGGTCACTTATGTATATTATCATATCGTCTGCAAATAGTGATACTTTGACTTCTTCCTTTCCAATTTGTATCCCCTTGATCTCCTTTAGTTGTATTATTGCTCTAGCTAGGACTTCAAGTACTATGTTGAAGAGATATGGAGACAATGGGCAACCTTGCCTTGTCCCTGATTTAAGTGGGATTGATTTAAGTTTCTCTCCATTGAGTTTGATGTTAGCTATAGGATTGCTGTATATTGCCTTTACTATATTTAGGTATGTGCCTTGTATCCCTGATCTCTCTAAGACTTTAAATATGAATTGGTGTTGGCTTTTGTCACATGCTTTTTCGGCACCTAGGGAGATGATCATGTGGTTTTTCTCCTTCAGTTTGTTTATATGGTGGATCACATTGATGGATTTCCGTATATTGCAGCACTCTTGTATGCCTGGGATGAAGCTTACTTGGTCATGGTGCATGATATTTTTTATATGTTCTTGGATTCGGTTTGCAAGTATTTATTGAATATTTTTGTGTCAATGTTCATAAGAGAGATGGGTCTGATGTTCTCTTTTTTGGTTGGGTCCTTTTGTGGTTTAGGTATCAAGGTGACTGAGTTCAGTAATTTTCCTTCTGTTTCTATTTTGTGGAACAGTTTAGAGAGAATTGGTGTTAGGGCTTCTTTGAAGGTCTGGTAGAATTCTGCACAAAACCATCTGGCCCAGGGCTTTTTTTCGTAGGGAGGCTGTTGATGACTTCTTCTATTTCCTTGGGGGATATAGGTCTATTCAATCTTCCTATCTGATCTTGGCTTAATTTAAGTAGTTGGAATCTATCAAGAAAATTGTCCAATTCATTTAGATTTTCAAATTTTGTGGCATATAGGCTTTGCCTGTAAGACCTAATGATTGTTTGGATTTCCTCAGTGTCTGTAGTTGTGTCCCCCTTTTCATTTCTGATTTTGTTGATTTGGATAGTTTCTCTCTGCCTTTTTGTTAGTTTGGCTAGGGGCTTGTCTATCTTGTTGATTTTCTCAAAGAACCAGCTCTTGGTTTCATTGATTCTTTGAATAGTTTTATTTGTTTCTAAGTGATTGATTTCAGCCCTGAGCTTGATTATTTCCAGCTGTCTGCTCCTATTGGGTGTATCTGCTTCTTTTTTTTTCCCTAGGGCTTTAAGTTGGGACATTAAGTTGCTAGTATGAAATGTTTCAAATTTCTTCTTGAAGGCTCTTAGTGCTATGAACTTTCTTCTTAGCCCTGCCTTCATTGTGTCCCATAAGTTTGTGTATGCTGTGCTTTCATTTTCATTGAATTCTAGGAAGTCTTTAATTTCTTTCTTTATTTCTTCCCTAACCAAGCTGTCTTCGAGTGACAAGTTGTTCAGTTTCTAAGTATGTGCAGGCTTTTTGCTGTTTCAATCTTGTATCTGCTGAGGCTTGCTTTGTGACCAACTATATATATGGTCTATTTTGGAGAAGGTTCCATGAGGTGCTGAAAATAAAGGTATATTCTTTTGATCTGGGGTGAAAAGTTCTGTAGACATCTATTAGGTCCATTTGATTTAGAGTCTCTGTGAGTGCCCTTGTTTCTCTGTTTGGCTTTTGACCTGATGATCTCTCTCTTGGTGAGAGTGTAGTGTTGAAGTCTCCCACTGTTAAGGTGTTGGGATCAAATGTGTGATTACAGCTTTAATAATGTTTCTTTTACAAATGTAGGTGTTATTGTATTTGGGGCATAGATGTTCAAAATTGTGATGTCCTCCTGTTCGAATTTTCCTTTGATGAGAAGGAAGTGCCCCTCCTCATCTTTCTTGATTAGTTTTGGCTGAAAGTCTATTTTATTAGATACTAGGATTGCTACCCCAGCTTGTTTTCTGGGTACATTTGCTTGAAACACATTTTTCCCGCCCTTTACTCTGAGGTAGTGTTTACCTTTGTTGCATAGGTGTGCTTCTTGGATGCAGCAGAATTTGGATCCTGTTTCTGCAACCATTTTGTTAGTCTGTGTCTTTTTATTGGAGAGTTGAGTCCATTGATGTTGATAGTTAATAGTGACCAATGATTGTTAGTTCATTTCATTGTGGAGTTGGTGGTCTTACTATGATTCATTGCTTTTTTTCTTCCCCTTTTTGTTGCGAAGTTATCTGTATCCTATATTTTCTTTGATATAGTTGTTTTCATTGGATTGGAGTTTTCCTTCTAGTACCTTCTGTAGGGCTGGGTTGCTGTGTAGATGTTGCTTCAATTTTGTTTTGTCATGGAATATTTTGTTTTCTCCATATGTTGATTGAAAGCTTCGCTGGGTATAGTAGGCTTGGTTGGCATCTGTGTTCCCTTAAAGACTGCATGGCCTCTGCCCCAGCCCTTCTGGCTTTCATAGTTTCTGATGAGAAGTCTGGTGTGATTCTGATAGGTCTACCTTCATATGTTACTTGACCCTTTTCCCTTGCTGCCTTTAATATTTTTTCTTTGTTTTGTAGGTTAAGTGTTTTGACTATGATGTGAGAAGAGGTTTTTTTTTTTTTTTCTGGTCTAGTCTATTTGTTGTTCTGTAGTATTCTTGTGTGTTTATGTACATCTCTTTCTTTAATTGGGAAAATTTTCTTCTATGGTTTTCTTAAAAATATTTTCCCGTCCTTGGAGCCTGGAGTCCTCTTTTTCATCTATTTCGATTATTCTTAGGTTTTGTCTTTTCATGGCCTCCTTGATTTCTTTGATGTTTTGTGTTTGGGACTTTTCTGATTTTATTTTTTCTTTGAGTGAGGAATCAATTTTAGCAAGTGTATCTTCAGCTCCCGAGATTCTCTCTTCCATCTCTTGTATTCTATTGGTGATTCTTACTTTTATGGTTCCTGATCTTTTCTCTAAGTTCTCCATTTCCAGGTTTTTTTCTGTTTGTGTTTTCATTATAGATTCTAATTCTTTTTTCATGCTTTTTTCCATTTCCTTCATTTGATTGAATGTGGCTCCTATTTTTTTTTTTCCTCTCTGTATGTCTTTAATTGTTCCTCTATGTGGGCAGTTATATTCTTCTGTATTTCTTTGAGGGCCTTGTTCAATTCCTATTTTTGTTCCTCTAGTAACTGCATAAGCATAGCTTTAATATTATTTTCCTGTGTCTGTTCTGATTTAAAATCTCCATTGCTTTTGGGTGTTTCTGATGGTGCCATGGTATCCTGATTTTTGTTGGGTAAGTTCTTATGTCAACCTCTCATCATTTATATATATTTAATTAAAGAGATGTTTGTTCCTTGAAGCTGAACTTCAGACTGGAACTGTCAGTCTCTGGTGTCTGGAGTATTCTTCAAGAAGATCAGGGAGTTCCAGTGGTTTGAGAGTGTGTATTGTTGCCTCAGTTGTCCCTGTAGGAGGAAAGGCTGCTGGCACAGTATGGTTGTTGGGCAGTGGGAGTAAGTGTGTGTGTGTGTGTGTGTGTGTGTGTGTGTGTGATTGTGTATGTGTGCATGTGTGTGCATGTGCTGGGAAGGTGTCTTGAAGGGGAGCGCAAGGGGAGTATATATGGTTGAGCTATGGTTTTTGGAAGCAAGCATAGGAGGTGATGAGGATGCTAGTGCGTTTAGCAGGGCAGACTGCAGGCAAGCGCCTGTGCAGGTTTCCTGAATTCCCAGTGTTCTTCACTCTGTGGTGTGTTCCACAGGCTGGACTCTGAAGTTAGTGGGTGGCGCTGCGGGCAGGACACATACTCTGTTGTGAGCTCTGTGTGCCTGGCTCTGTGCTCTGTGTTAGAAGCTGTGAGCACAGCAGGCTGGTTGTTACTCTGGTCTGGAGAATTGGCACCTCACTCTGTGCCAGAGGCTGAGTGTCCTGGTTTGAGATGGCAGCTGGGGACACTGGTCTGGTCTGGGGTCTCAGCGTTCCGACCTGGGCTTGCTGCTAAGGGCTCCCATCTGGTCTGGGGACTTGGCGCCTCCTTCTGAGCTAGGGGCTGTGATCCCTGGTCTGGAATGTTATCTGGGGTGCCTCTGTCTGTACCGGAAACTGTCCAAGATGGCAACTGGCAGGTGGCGGGAAGTTGGCGGCTTGGTGGGAGGTTGCAAGGTAGGATCAGGGCTAGCAGATGTGCACTGTGGATGCAATGGACTGGAATGGTATTTGGGGTGCCTCAGGCTGGCCAGGAGACAGCGTCTCCTGGTCCGGGTGGCAGGTGGTGACTTGTGGCACTGAGGGAAGCTGTGTGTTCATATCAGGGCTGTGCGCAGCTGATGACCTAGAGTTTTTCCAGGGATTAACTTGGTGTACCTAGGACTTTCCCACTTGATTTCCTCAATGTAGGAATTCTGATCACCTGGCAATCACAATCGCTGGTGTTTTAGGTTCCAGATTTCAGTCTCCTGGTCTCTGCACTGACACTACTGTCCTACTCCTCAGACACAGTGTCCTCCCGAGGCCACCATCATTGGATCCTCCAGGATATATTTATATATATTTTTAATTTATTTATTTTTATCTCAATCACAGGTTAGGTACATTGAATCCCAGGCGTAGCCCCCTCCCTCATTCCCTCCTACCCTCCCACTCCCTCCCTCATCTCCCTCCTCCCAGCCCCCTCCAAGTCCTCCAACAGGGGAGGACCTCCTTCCCTTCCATCCAACCCCAGCTTATCCTGACTCCTCAGGGCTGGCTGCAATGTCCTCCCCTGGG
>CM053765.1:84681747-84714889 GCA_028658305.1 Pachyuromys duprasi
ATAATCCTCTACAGTCAGTTCTCTTTTTAGCTCCATACTCCATTTTTTAATTGGATTACTTGATTTGTTGCTTTTTAACTTCTTGAGTTCTTTATATATACTGGATATTAGCCCTCTGTCAGAAGTGGGATTGGTAATGATCCTTTCCCAGTCTGTTGGCTGTCGTTTCGTTCAGATGACAGTGTCCTTTGCTTTACAGAAGCTTTTCAGCTTCATGAGGTCCCACTTATTGATTGTTGATCTTAGAGCCTGTGCTATTGGTGTTCTATTCAGGAAGTAGTCTCCTGTGCCAATGAGTTCTAGGGTGTTTCCCACTTTTTCTTCTAACCAGTTTAGTGTGTCTGGTTTTATGTTGAGGTCTTTGATTCACTTGGACTTTAGCTTTGTGCAAGCTTTGTGCATGGATCTATCTTCATTATTCTGCATACAGCTATCCAGTTGGAGCAGCACCATTTGTTGAAGATGCTGTCTTTTTTCCATTGAATGGTTTTGGCTTCTTTGTCGAAAATCAAGTTTCCATAGGTATGTGGGTTCATTTCTGGGTCTTCTATTTGGTTCCATTGATCCACTATTCTGTTATTATGCCAATACCATGCAGTTTTTATTACTATTGCTCTGTAGTACAGCTTGAGGTCAGGGATCGAGATACCTCCAGATGATGTGTTGTTGTAGAGGATTGTTTTGGAGATTCTGGGTTTTTTGTTTCTCCATATGAACTTCATATGGGGAAATGTTTTTTTAAATCAATCATAATTTCTAGGAGTTTTGTTTGTGGTTATTTTCATGCTTTTTATAGAATGTTTTGACCAGGTTCATTGGGAAAGGTCAATTTTTGCTCCTTATTGGTCAGAAGACACAGAGAAGCAGGTAGAGCAAAGGGATCAGAGGTGACATATGTCCCTCCAGATAAACCTAAGTGATCTCCTTTTTTCTAACCTATCCCATTGTGATTATTGGCTCGCCAATAGTGCCATCATATTATAAATCCATCAAGGGATTAGTCTATTTATTAGTTCATGGCCCTCAGGATCAAACTGTTTCTATAAATTCCATCAAAGACTCAGCCAGAGGTGTACTTCACTAATCCAATAGGCACTCTTAATTCAATCAAAATGACACTCAAAATTAACCATCACAAAGTTAATTTCCTGAACGCAAATGCCACAATAAATGAGTTTGGAATGAAGTATGCATTCCTTTGGAAAGGGGATATCCTGATTGTTATGTTTTAAGCTGTGTAGTCAACAGTGTTCACTCATACCAGCTGTATATGTATAAATATAGAGAAAATGTTTATATTCTAATACTTTGCAGCCACCTACAACTAGCTAACTTGAGCAATATCGAGCAATTTGAGGCTGAATGTATAAGCACCATACTTACAGCTGAGACTTAATATTAAAACTAAACTATAGTCTTGATTTTCCTACTTTCGCGTATGACCTTGTTAAACATTCTCAGGATCAACTAAAAAAGGGACAGCAGGATAATTTAGTGTGTTAATTTTTTTTCATAGAAACTATGCCTGGCAGTGGGATTTGACATCACCTGTGCTGCTATGAATATGTTTAAGCCAGTTGGTTTGGCTCTTCTGTGCTTTTTGTGATTGATGAGTTATTCTATTTCTATGACAGAGTTTCTCTGGGAGAAGCAACCTGCACTGGGGCAGATTGCTAACAATATCATTGTGATTTTATTATTGTCTTGGTCTTAGAAATCTATAACTTGGTTTTATATTAGTACATTACTCAAGTGAGACAGTGGGAAGCAAACACTTCTGTTGTGAAGCAGCATGTACCACCTGTCTTTGGGAAAATTCTTGTGCAAATGTGTTGGAAAAGAGGAACCTCAAGTGGAATGAGGGTCATGAAAGGTGAACTTCTATCCTTGTCCATCTGCAGGCTGTGTGTAAGGTCATAGTCTTCTAGAAAGGGAGACACATAAGACCCACTAGCAATTGGAAAATGAATTCAGACTCACCAAGTGGTAAATATGCCCATTAAAGTTAAAAACATGCATCAATTTCATTGGCAATCTCACACCAGCAAACTCTAATGTTGTTAGGACAGAAACATCCAAGTAGGGACTAAATGGATAGGTTTTAATTTAAGAAACATTAAAAAGAAATTCTGTAACTTTGGAACAATAAAGAAAAATTGGCATAAAAATGAATAAAATGTAAGTTTTCTTTTAATGAAATTCCAAGATTATGATGGCTCAGGAAGAGATAAAATGGGACAACTTACATCCTGAGTTACAGATTGAAATGTGATACACTGTAATTTATATTAAATTGTAACCTGATGTGTTTGTTCTGGAGCTGCTGAGGTGATGTAATTATTTATGGTACCTTGAGAACATACAGAAATGCATGTTCCCAGTACTGAAGATAGAAAACTCAAGATCATGGTGCTTCTCTGTTGGCTACTATAGAGGCTTCTTTCCTTGTCTTGTGGACCATACTCTTTTAAGCTCCACTATTATTCCTCTGCCTGAGCTTGATTATTTTCTCAACAACATTTCTTGTAAGTCTACCTTCCATATTGGATGAAAGCTTACTTTAATGACCCATTAAAAAACAAATTTTTCTCTTTAGACCCTTTGCCATAACTCTGTGGTTGATACTGAGGGTTAAAGCTTCACTGTATCCACTTTAAGGATACATATGTGAGTCAATGAAACCTATCCAGACAAAGTCAATAGTAGATTTCTTAGCCACTTTTCTAGAACAAAAAATGGAAATTCTGAAAAGCCAAAATCAGTTCTACCTAATCCACTAAAAAATGGTGATTGACTGAGGAAAATCAGAGTGTTTCTCCCATCTTCTCTAACATACACTTTACTTCATCAATTAACATTTAGGGACATGAGAACTGGATAGGACAGATGAAGAAAACATAGCTTTTTTCATGCTGCTTCTCTGATTTTTGGGTAGTCATTCCCAAGAACAAACCTCTGGTAAAAGAAGTATTCATATACTCCTTCACAAAACTACTTGAGCCAATAAATAAAGTAAGAGTCGATGCATCATTGACTAAAATATTTGGATAATTTATGTATTTTTTAACATGTAAAAATGTCAAGATACTTGTATTATAGCACAAGAATGAACATGCATCCTTCCTTAAAAGGTACACTTAAATATTATTTTCAAATTCATGAGACTGAAGTCTTCACTTGAAACTTCACAGAATCCTAATGCAGTGTCCTTATTTCCATATGTATTCAACTACTACAAATCTAAAGGAATTTATGCTAATGTATATCAATCTGACATTCTGAATATAGTTTATTCAAGGTAAATATATAAATATAATATTGGTTCATTCAAATGAAGAAATGGCACATTAAAAATCATATATTTCTGTCCAGTCACCATTTCTAGATGGTTCAGAGTGACAGAAAGAGAACAGAAACACACAGAGGCTATAACTGTATAATTCTGCATTCTCAACTCAGCTTAGCTACCAACATGTATTATTCTCTGACATTGTTCTGATTTTATTTATATGCATTCCCAATGCCATGGGGTTGTCGTACTATGAGGAAACTGTGCCAGGCTATGGATGAGTGTAGACACGCTGAACACTTAAAGCTTCTCAGGACAAACATGAGCCCTGTGAATAAACATTCCACTAGATGCTACTCTCTACAAGCTCAATTCACCTCTGGACTTTAATCTTTCTATGATGACCCTCAAAACAAGTAGACAAACAAACCATCCCAGCATGAGCAATCTGATTTCCTGACCTGCTTTCCTCACCAATACAATTAAACAGACAGTGTAAACTTCTGAGTTTTAAAACAATTTCTTATATTAGAGAATTATCAGAATATAATTTAAGGATAAATGGGAATGCTACTGTATCAAACTGCAAAGTATTCGGCACTAGCTGCATCTGAGTGGGCAATCTCAAAAGGCCTGGAGGCAAACTTCTTGGAAACCTGGGAGGTCTGGGAGGATAATAAATTGTTTAGTAGCAATCAGTTTGGCCAAACATTTGTCTGTATTGCATGAAAATCTTTGTACCTGATTGCTAGAAAACTACATACTTTCCAGCACTCAGGAAGCTGAGGAACACAGATTTGAGGCCAGCTTTGTCAACTGAGTGAGTTCTAGGACAACCAACGCTGCACAGAGAAAACCTGTCTGGAAAATTAAAAACAAACAAACAAAATAAAAACAAACCAAAAAGTAAAATATTTTGTTTAAAATTCAATTGACTTACAATAGTTATATTGGCTAAGATAAGGACCCAGAGAATTAAGCTAATAAGAACCTGGAGGTTTTTAAGTATCATTTATAGGGGTCCTGTGTATTTAGCTCAGTTGGTAGAATGCGTGCCTAGCACATGTGACATGTGTGAAGCTCTTGACCAACAACATTGAATCAACAGAATGTAGTGGAGGGGGAGGCAACAAGATCAGATCGTGAAGGCCAGCCCAGACTACATCGTTTGTTAAAGGACTACATTACAGCCTGAGGTGCATGAGACACTGACATAAACACACACACACAAACACACACAACCATGAAGTGTGAACTACATCATTTGTAGGGAGGATAAAGGGACCAATGTTTTCTATGTTACAGGAGTAACAGAATGGGTTATAAAAAGCCCAAACCAAAACTAAACATGAAGCTATGTGATATAGAGACACAGGGAAAGGAAACACTGCAAGCTAAACACAGGATAAATATCAGAACAACACAGATATTTTTAAAACAGAATATAAGGATTTCAGAAGTACTTAAATGCCTCACAGACCGTTCCAAAAAAAAAAAAAAAGCCCTTCACAAATGCTTAGTGGTATGCCAAGGGCTCTCTCTGCTAAACCATAAAATATCTAAGAATCTTAAGATGTAGCCTGGACAACTAACAAGGAGTAGAAAGGAGCAAGGGTATCTTCTGCAAAGACTTATGTATGTTTTGTTTTATTTAATAAAATGGATTATTGATATAGAAGAAAACTACATTTTTTAAAGTACAAGAACTGAAAGAATAAGAAATGCACAAAAAGCAAATGAGTTTTTGACAATTTCAATTTTTTTCGGGAAGAAAGCAGTCTGGGACAGCTTCTCGCTCACAAATGTGAATCAGTCCTTGTATAAAAGGAAAAAAAATGTTTAGAGGGATGAATTAAAAACACAGAGACCAGATCCAAAAACCCAGGATAACTTCGAGTAAGGATGTACAGAACTCCAAACTAGAGTTGGCAGTTTGTGATTTATTTCATCACCTCTGGGGTTCTATTGAATAAGTTGTGGTGTGTGTGTGTGTGTGGGTGTGTGTGTGTGTTAGCAGACTCATTGATTCTTTTTCCTCTTTAGTTTATTTTGAAGATTTTAAAATTAATACACTACAGTTGTCATTTCCAGCACATTGTTTTAGATTTCAATATGATATGTTGCTGATAAGATTCTAGCTGATACCCTAAGAGAGAAAAGCAACAACAAAACCCATGAGAGGCAAAAAATAGAGCTTCAGTGCATTTTATTACTTGGGTCAACATAACAAGTCATCATCAAAACATGGAGTATGGTATTAATAACTATTCTCTTCCCTGAGACAAAAATATTTGAATAAAAGCATCTTCAGAGAACAAAGCTTCATTTTGATTTGTGGTTAAAGAGAGTCCAGTCTTTCATGGCACGAAGTATATGGTGGAGTTTGTGGTGGGAGAATCATGTGGCTGATTTGCCTCAAATCTAGGAAGAAAATGTGGGAGGGAGAGAATGCTGGTACTCAGTAGTTTCTCTGGGATCCATGTCCACACTACAGTACCACTCATATTCAGGGAGGGTTTGGCTCGTTAGTTAAACTCTCTATCATGTGTCTCCCAAGTCCAGCCTAGCTGGTAATGAAGTTTGGCAATCACAACTGTGTTGAATCATAATTTCAAGAACCACTGATGACAGATATTTTCATTTACAAAGTGAATTCTCTTTCTGTGTTCAGCATGTGATGTGCTGGTCACCTTGTCAATGTAATAAGGAGTGTGAAATAAAGAATTTATAAGGCAAAAAGGCTTATTTTTTATTTGTGGCTTAGAAGTTTTAGTCTATAGTCACTTGTCTCCTTTGATTTTGAGGTTGTGATGAGATAGAATAATATGGGATGAAGTATACATTAAGGAAAAGTGTAAATCATATCGTATCTGAGAGGAAAGCAGAAAGGAAGCAAGGGGCTTGGGTCGCAACATCTCTTTCAAGGGAATGCTACCAATGATCCACCTTCACTCCAGTGTTTCCCATTAAAAAAACACAACAAACAAACAAACAAAAATCTTTTCACCTATCCACAGCTTTCTCAGGCTAAAGCACATGCACATGGGCTGTTGGGGAACATTCAAGATCTATACTATTAGCCTATGGGGAGAAGTAAATGAAGAAAAAGATTAGGGCTGATTAAAATAAAACAAAAATGACACTTTGACATTATTATATGGCTCGATACTGCAACATAATCCAGGCATCAGTTTATCCACTGGAACGCTCTTGTTTTAATCTTTAGCTGCCATGTAGGCAGTCCAACTGCTCACAGGATGCCTTGCTGTGAAAATCCAAACCACATTATGAGTTTCCATGTGCACACTGCAATTAGCACTCACTTTGTCTTCAATTTTACCCCTACCGGCCTCCAGACAGGCAAATGAAAGAGACTTACAATGATTATAGCCACTGGCCACTAGGTTATGGCCAATGTGTAATTTATTTAAAACAAAGTCGTGGGCACCATTGGATATTCAGCACACATAGGCACCACACACAATCTATGTGGCTGTATATCAGACTGTGAGAGTTTAATAGGAACTGTTGCCCCAAGCCTGTAAGCTCAATGTCCACCATGATGTAAGATAGTAACATGAGCAATGAATTCACATAAATTCTTCCTACAGATGCTTCAAACCCACATCTAGAGAGACAGATAACTCTATAAACATCTTTGAATACAAGTTAAAGTTAAAGCCTCCTTAATGTGTTCTTTCAAGTCACTCTCCTCTGCAATAGTCATCCCTATTTGAAGGCAGGTTTACCTCTATACAGATAATTGATGTATTTATGTACCATATCCATATCTATTATTGACAGAACTTTAAGAACAAATGAATGGTTATTTTTGTCTTTTAATTTTTGTTAAGTTATGGAATCTTTTGGAATTTAACAGATAATTTTGGAAATCTAAACACTGTAGTATTTATAGTTGTGAACATCCTATTTTGAGAATTGGATGCATAACTGAAGTATGATATTCACAGTCTCTAGGGTACAGCTCTTTCATGGACTACTTACATTATAGCAGAGCAATAACAATCTTCAAAGCATATATTAAGACTTTGTTGGTATCAAAACAAATAGAATTTATCTTTGAATGATTAGTACATAACAATAATTATTATTCACATTGTTTCTTTTCTAATTGTAAGAGGAATTAAACTAAAATAATTTTCTTGAGCCTTGTAGCGAAGTCGGCTCTGATTACAAAGTGTTCAATATATAGATACTGAGATTTTATTAAGTTTTCTATGGGTAAACTTTCCAGGAGCTGCTGCTGTGGAAATAATTTTCACTATTGGAATGGTTCTGAAAATACCACCCTGGCTCCATCATATTTAGAAACACATATGCATAACACCCAGTACATACACAATAATAACAATTTGTTAACTTGTGTCTTTATATTTCATTGTGTGTATGGGTGTGTGCGTGTGTGTTCATTTCAGTGTACCGTATTTTGGTGCATATACGTAGGATAGTAATATCTTCTCTGTTAACTGCCCCATTTGATTATAAGTCAGTGTGTCATTTTATTTCTTCTGATTAGTTTTAAAGTCTATTTTGTCAGATATTAGGAACCTTCTTGCTTTCCAGTCCTGTGTGATAGGAACAATTTTGTATATCTTTTTACTCTAAGGCAGTGCCTATCTTAAAACTAAGATGTATTTCTTATAGACAACATATACATTAGCAATACAACTTCTGAAGCTATAGACAGGGATCATTATAAAAGAGAGGAAAAATAATGTAAGAACCAGAAAGACATAGAATTTGATGTGACGGTGTGTCTTCGGGAAATTTATGAAGGTACATTCATAAAGTGTCACAAACCTGACTGTCTATACATGAGCTGAACAAGTGCTACAATAGTAGCAATGATAATATGAATGAGGGAAAGCCGAAGAGGCCTCAGTCCTACACAAAGAATTATAGAGAACTAAGGAATGCTGAGAGTAGGAAAAATAGTCTTCCCCAGGGAAGAACACACTAAGTGAGAGTCTAATACCAAATGGTCAGCCCTAAAAACATACATGCAAGTAATATTATACAAACTGAGCAGGTTGCACTTAAATATTGGTGAATCAATAAAGACAAGCATTGAAAAAAAGAGGCCATTAACTTTAAAGAGAGCAAAAAGAGGAAAGAACGGAAAGGGGGAAATGATGCAATCATAGTCTCAAAAACTACTTCATTTTCATTTTATTGGCTCCTGGGAATATCCTCAAAATATTCTATATCCTACTACAGCTATACATGCATGGCCATGTTTACTGATATTTTTACAATAGCAAGGAAATTGAATAAGGACAGATGGTTACCAACAAATAAGTGGATAATGGAAATGTGGAACCTATGTACAGTGGAATTTCATTCAGCCATAAAAAATGACATTGTGAAATTTGAAGGAAATTGATGGAATTGGAAAAGATTATTTTAAACAAGATAATCCAGGCTTAGAAAAATATGTTACATATTGCTTCTCCTATATGAATCCTAGTGCCAACTGTTAAAAAGATGTATCCAGCAGAAAGTAAATACGGACAAGGGGCAAAGAATAGGCAAAAGCATTTGAGACTAGGAAAGGGGGGACTTTAAAGGGAAGGGGATGGGAAATAAAAGAACAAAACAAAGATGAGAAATCCTGAGGATTAACAGGGACAAGATGGCAGTGAGATGAGATGGGAGACAGACAGGTGGTAGAAATCAAACACAATGCAATTCATATGAAAACTCCACATGGGCATTTATGACAGTGATAGCTAATTTAAAAATAAATTTAGGAGTAAAAAATATCACATTTACAAGGTATTTTAAAACACCCCTAAAATAGTGACCTAAGATTTATTCTGCAATTCATATTTTCAACTCTGCAAGCCCACATTTTCTAACTTATACAAAGCATGGCACAAGCACACTATCAGTATTATGTATAGTATGATAGTATTTTTGCAAAGTGCTAAACACAAACTGTTGTAAGTAAGTACGTGTGTTTACTTACACACATGCAAATTACAAAACTATTAGGGTATAAATATTTTGTACATGGCTCTGGTTGATGCTGAGGAATACCAGAGGGAAAATACAAACAAAAATAAATGATTTTTTAAATTAAGAAATTGAATAATGTAAGAAAGTAAAAACTGTCTGGTTTTAAACAGGGTTAAAATGCAAGTATTATATGATGGAGTAGAGAGGTGAACACATATTAGTGTGAAACACTTGTCAACTGGCATTCCATGACGAATTGTATTACAAGCACTTTCATGGGTTTTTCTTAGCTTTTCAGTATAACTTTCTTTTTTATAATTTTTATTTTTATATTATTTACATTTTATTCACTTTGTATCCCAGCTGTAGCTCCCTCCCTCATCTCCTGCCATGCCCCTCCCCAAATCCACTGATAATTGAGGTCTTCCTCCCCTTTGCTATGACACCATAACATATCAGGTCTCATCAGGACTGGCAGCACTGTCTCCCTCTGTGGCCTGGCAAGACTGCTCCCCCATTAGGGGGAGGTGGTCAAAGAGGCAAACAGTGAGAGTTCAAGTCAGCTACCATGGGCTACATCAGAGCAGGGGTTCTAGGTTATATCCATGAATGGTCCTTGGTTGGAGTATCAGTCTCAGAAAAGACCCCCGTGCCAGATATTTTAGTTCTTTTGCTCTCCTTGTGGAGCTTCTGAACCCTCCAGGTCTTTCTATCTCCCTATCTCCCCCTTCTTTCATAAGATTCCCTGCACTCTGCCTAACGTTTGGCTATGATCTCAGCATCTGCATTGATACAGTTCTGGGTAGAGGGTTTCAGAGGCCCTCTGTGGTAGGCTCCTGTCCTGTTCCCTGTTTTCTTCTTCTTCCAATGTCCATTCTGTTTTTCTTTCTGAGTGAGGATTGATCATCTTACCCAGGGTCCTTCCTCTTGCTTAGCTTCTTTAGGTGTATAGAATTTAGTGTGTTTATCCTATACTATAGGTCTAGAATCCACTTAGAAGTGAGGATACACCGTGTGTGTCTTTCTGCTTCTGGGATACCTCACTCTGGATGAACTTTTTTAGATTACACCATTTGCCTGCAAATTTTATGATTTCCTTGTTTTAAATTGCTGAGTAGTGTTCCATTGTATAGATGTAACACAATTTCTGAATCCATTCCTCAACTGAGGGACATCTGGATTGTTTCCAGGTTCTGGCTATTATGAACAAAGCTGGTAGGCACATGGTTTAGCAAATGTCTCTGTTGTGTACTTGAGCATATTTTGGATAGATGCCTAGGAGTGGAATAGCTGGATCCTGAGGAAGCACTATTCCTAGTTGTCTGAAAAAGCACCAGATTGATTTCCAAAGTGGTTGTACAAGTTTACATTTCCACTAGCAATGAAGGAGGGTTCCTCTTTCTCCAATCCTCTCCACATGTATTGTCAGTTGAGTTTTTGATCTTAGCCATTGTGATGGGTGTAAGGTGAAATCTCATTGTTGTTTTGATTTGCATTTCCCTGATGACTGAGGACACTGAACATTTCTTTAAAGGTTTCTCTGCAATTCAGTATTCCTAATTTGAGAATTCCCTGTTCAGCTCTGTACCCCATTTTTTAAATGGGTTACTTGATTTGTTTTAACTTCTTGAGTTCTTTATATACTCTGGATATTAGCCCTCTGTCAGATATAGGATTGATAATTATCCTTGTCTAGCCTGTAGGCTGTCATTTTGTTCTGACAACAGTGTCCTTTGCTTTACAAAGACTTTGGTTTCATGAGGACCCATTTATTGATTGTTGCTCTTAGAGCCTGTGCTATTGTTGTTCTGTTCAGAAAGTTGTCTCCTGTGCCTATGAGTTCTAGACTCTTCCCCAGTTTTTCTTCTAACTGATTTAGTGTGTCTGGTTTTATGTTGAGGTCTTTGTGGATCCAATTTATCACCCTGCACAAAAATAAAGTCCAAGGAGATCATTTTACCTTTCTTACCTTTTAATGTGTACCTCTGCTTTTCTTCCTGTTTCTGACATGCGTCCACCCATGGAAAGTACGGTCATATGTTAGGTGATTCTCTGCAGTGTAAAATGTTGAATGTGGATCTCATGGTTGATAGAGAGAAAGGATCTGGAACCAAATAATGAATTGTACCAACAAAAAATCTCAGTAATTCCAGGCACAACATCAAATCAGAGACTCAAGTTTAACTTCTTGTAAATAAATAAATAAATAAATAAATAAATAAATAAATAAATGCAAAAAAACAAAACCAAAACAACAACAAACAACAATAAAACAAACAAAAAACCTCTTCACTCTATCTACTGCTTTCAGTTGTCTAGGTGTTTGTTGTTTAGAAGATTTCTACCCTAAATGGAGAACCTGAAAATAAATGGAGGCTCTCCTACTATGGATGGATATGGAACCCATATTGTCACACTTAGAGGCTTCACAGACTTGGGAGTATTTCTAGAATTATTATTATGAAATCTCCAAACCAGCTTGGACACCCATCTCTTTGAAAGCTTTATATTGGGCCATGCTGGGAGGAAGTGATCCACCAGGGTGTTTATCACCATTTGCATAATGTATCTACTGAGTGTTTGGAGTATCCCCTTGACATCATTTGCTGGCTGTACTTAAAGGAGCTTCTGACATCTTTCCACAATAGTAAGTAATAGGAAATGAAGTGTTTCTGATCTATATCTAATATGACATCCACACAAACATTCTTGTGATGCTGTTCTAACATTTGAGCTCTCATAGTTATCAGATTACCAAAAACAGTAAAAAGTTCATATATATTTATGGTGGGCTTCCATGGACCCAGGGAATTTCATAGTAATAAATTTAATGCTTTGATAGTTTTTTTCTTGTTTGACTATTTACATTTTCACTACTATATTCTCTTCCTCACTCCACTTTTTCTATTCCTCCTTCCTCCCTCCCTCTCCAGTTTCCTTCCATTTTCTTTCCCTCCCTCTTTTCCTCCCTCTTCCATCCATTTCCTCTCCTTCCCTTCCTGTCTTCATCCCTTGTTTCCTCCCTCTCTCCCCTTTACCTCTTTCCTTCCTCTCTCCCTTCCTTCTTTCCTTTTCCCTCTCTCCCTCCCATATTTCTTTTCTCTCATTTCCTTTCACTTGCTAGCAGAAGAAAATTTTATCACAGTTTTTATTTGAAAATTAATCACAAATGTAAAACTTAGCATAGATCTTCATAAGCATGTGCTGGGGTAGAAATATTTACTCAGTAAGCATTGTAACAGGGATGAGAAAGGTTTGTATGTAGGTGTTTCAGCTAATTAACATTTTTATTTTTGAAGAAGCTGAGATATAAATAGGCAAATGAGTTACCCAAGTAAGCAAAACCCAATGAATGAAGTCAACATATGTTTTATGATTTATAATATTTCAGAATACTGTTGGATTTTTCCAGTTGTTACCAACTCACCAAAGACATACCTGTGTGGATAGCTGTATACCAATTTCCAAATACTCACCTCGCCATTCTTAATCACCATGATGATAGAATCAGTGTGTCAATGGGTATGATGAATATAAGATTTATTATTTTTGTTGACATTTGTCTGTAGAAACTGTCTTTAATAGAAAATGTGTTCCCAGAATCTTCCCTTTAAAATCTTGGCTGTTTCACTTGCAGAAAATTTTGTCTTTTCTCCTGCTCACACATCCGCATGAGTTCAGATTGACAAGTGGTCTCTTAGCAGGTGTCACTTTCCAGGAATCATCATCTTTCCTGCATTGTTTCCAATTATATTTGACACTGTCCCTGTAAAACTATGTTAACAATGTAGTTTGCTTTGTCATATATGAATTGCACTTTTCTTGTCTAGTCTTCCTAGAATTGATATCAGTTACAAACAAAGGACATAATGTGGATACAGATTTGAGAATACCATGAGTGATTAAAAGGAGCTCTCTCTTGGATGAGGAAAAATAATTAAGGAGAGAGTGCTGATTAAATTCATTGGTAGGCAATGATAGGAATTGTCACGGAGTGTGATGGCTCTGAGTGGCATAGCCCCAGGAAGACTGCATTCATGCATTAATTCAGAAGGTTCATCTCCTGAAGATGAAAGAACCTGCCTGAATCATATCTGAGCAGCTGTCATTACTCACTGAAATTTCTAGAAGAAAGGAAAAATGCCAGAAGCTGTAAATGTGAGAAAGTGTCCCCTTAAAGGTGGACAAGATCTATATTAGATCACACAAATCATCCCCTTCCAAATTTGCCCCCAACTAGTTGCTATATTCTAGTCCCTAACTTCATCAGATATTTCCTGGAAAAGCAAAAACCACTCTGGCCAATGAAACAGTTGGCCTAACGGTGGTTCCTCCCCTTTCCCTTCTGTCTTCAAACCCAATCCCTTGTCTCACTCCCATCTCCCTAGCAATCACATACCATGGCTTTGCCTCTCTCTCTGCCCACTTCTCTAATGGATCCTGAACAGCTTCTTCCACAACGCTCCTCACCAGTCATCTTGTTACCACAGCACCTTACTCCTACGGACTCTCTGGAATTGCCAGGTAGGTGTGACAAACAAACAAGTAAATCAGCTAAGCATGTGACCAAGCTTCAGAAGCACAACTTGTGGGATACCTGGAAATGAAAATTTAGACACTCAAACAAGTACCTAAGAAGGTAAGCCTAATCAACAAAACAGATGGAAGAAAGAAATTCAGGCATTGAAGACATGGTAGAATAAATGGATACTTCAGTCAAAGAAAATGTAAAACAAACAAACAGAAACCAAAAACCTACCAACACCAACATCAAAGAATTCCAAGCATGAAACATCCGGTAAATCTGAGAAATAGACACAATTAAAAAAATAGACACAATTAAAAAAATAAAATAGAGGAGGGGGGAACTTTTGACAGAAGAATATACTTTTCTCAGCACCTCATGGAACTTTCTTCAAAACAGACCACATATTATGACACAAAGCAAGTTTAAACATATACAGGAAAATTGAGATAACACCCTGCATCCTGACTATCACAGATTAAACCTGGATGTCAACAATAACAGAAAAATAAAACATCAACAACAACAAGCTTACAAATTCATGGAAATAGAACAATTCAACACTGAATGAATAATGGGTTGACAAAAATTAAGAAAAAAATTGAAAGACATTTTAGAACTGAATGAAAATGAGTACATAACATAACCAAACTTAGAAAAAATAATACATGTGATTTTAAGAGGCAAATTTATAGAATTAAGTATCTACATTAAGTGTGGGTCTTCTACTAAGAGGAGAAGAGACAGTCTCTGACATGAATAAGTTGCCTCCTCCTTGATCACTTCTGCCTGGTGGGGCAACCTAGTCAACCTATAGAGGAAGAGTGTCCAGACTGTACTGACGGGACCTCATAGGCTGCCTTCAGACAGTAGGGGAAGAGGGATTCCCCTGTGGGTGGGCTGGAGGAGAGGGATAGAAGAGAAAGAGAGAGGGAAAATGGGACAGGAAAGAGATGAGGAAGAGGATTACAACCAGGATACAAAGTGAATAATTTGTAAATAACAATAATAACAATAAAAGAAAACATTGAAGAGCACTATACTAGTAACAACATTACACCTGAAATATCTAGAACAATCAAAGGGAATCACATCAAAAAGGAGTAAATGGCAAGAAATAATAAAACTCAGGGCTACATTTAAAAAAAAAGAAAGAAAGGAAGGAAAGAAGGAAGAAAGAAAAGAATAAATATATATAATGAAAAAAAGTTCATTCTCTGAGAAAATCAATAAGATTGACAAATTCTTATCTAGACTAATTAACAGGCAGAGCAAATAATCTTACTTCACAAATGTGAAAAGGGGAACATAACTGGACATAACTCTAGCTGGGTTCAAATTTAATTTGCAAAACAAATCATCCATAAAGAAATTACAAATGGATGAAAAATCAGAGAAACAAATCTTTCACAATAGCTTCAATTAATATGAAATGTTTTGGGATAATTCTAAATACTCAAGTGAAAAATTTGTATGAGAATAACTTTAAACTTTAAGACACTGAAGAAGTAAACTGAAGAACATACCAGAAGATGGAAAGATCTCCCATGTTCATCTCTTAGTAGGATTGATATAGTATGTAAGGAAATTTCACCCAAAGCATTGTATACATTTAATGTAATTTCCATCATAACCCCAACACAATTCTATACGTTTTTGAAAAGACAGTCTCTAGTTTCATATGGAAACACGTACATGCACATGAATGCACGCACACACTACCTGAAAAACCAGGAGATATAAAACATAATAATAGTAGTAGTAATGATAATAATAATAATATTAAATTACAGATGATGATGACAATAAAAGTTGCAAAAACATTACCATGCCTGATTTCAAGTTGTACAAAGGAACTATAGTAATAATAAAAAAAAGATACTAGCATATCAATGTAATCTACCACATAAACAAGCAGAAGCAAATAAAACACATGATCATCGACACTGAAAAAGCACTTGGCAAAATTCAATGTCCATTCATGTTTAACGTTTTGGAGAGAGTAGGGATACAAGGCACATACTTAAACATAGTAAAGGCAATATACAGCAAGCCTTTAGCCAACATCCAACTAAATGGAAAGAAACTTAAATCAATCCCACTGAAATCAGGGACAATGCAAGGAAACCCACTCTCCCCATATATCTTCAATGCAGTATGTGAAGTCCTAGCTAGAGTAATACGACAACTAAAGGAGATCAAGTGAACACACGTTGGAAAGGAAGAAATTAAAGTATCAATTTTCAGAGAAATAAGATTTACATAAGTGACCCCAAATATCTACCAGAGACTCCTTCAGCTGATAAATACCTTCAGCAAAGTGTCTGGATACAAAATTAACTCAAAAAAATAAAACAGTAGCCTTCCAGTATACAAAAGACAAATGGGATGAGAAAGAAACCAGAGAAGCAACACCCTTCACAATAGCCACAAAGGAAATAAAGTACTTGGTGCAACTCTGAGCATGCAAGTCAAAGACTTGCATGAAAAAAAAAAAAAACTTTCAGTCTTTGAAGAAGATATAAGAGAATGGAAAGATCTCCCATGCTCATGGCTTGGCAGGATTGACATAGTAAAAATGGCCATCTTACCAAAAGCAATCTACAGATTCAGTGCAATTCCCATCAAATTACAACACAATTTTTACAGAACTTGAAAGAAAAAATTCTCAACTTCATATGGAATAACAAGAAAACCAGAATCCTCTACAATGTAAGATCTTCTGGAGGTATATTCATTCCTGATCTCAAGCTGTACTACGGAGCAACAATACTAAATATTGCACGGTATTGGCATAGAAACAGACTGGTGGATCAATGGAATCAAATAGAAGACCCAGAAAAAAAAAACCCACACACTTGTAGAAACCTGATTTTTGACAAAGATGCCAAAACCATAAAGTGGAAAAAAGATAGCATCTTCAACAAATGGTGCTGGTCCAACTGGATATCTACATGTAGAAAAATGCACATAGATCCATACTTATCACCCTGCACAAAACTAAAATCCAAGTGGATCAAAGACCTCAATATAAAAACCAACACACTAAAGCTGTTAGAAGAAAAATTGGGGAAGAGCCTAGAACTCATTGGCACAGGAGACAACTTCCTGAAAAAAAAACACCAACAGTACAGTCTCTAAGATCAACAATCAATAAATGGGACCTCATGAAAATGAAAAGCTTCTGTAAAGCCATTTGTTCTTCACAACAAATGGACAGCCTACAGATTGGGAAAGGATCTTCACCAAACCTGTATCAAACAGAGGACAAATATCCAGACTATATAAAGAACATAAGAAGTAAAACAACAACAAATCAAGTAATCCAATAAAAAAAAATAGAGTACAGAGCTAAACAGAGAATTCTCAATAGAGGAATGTCAAATGGCACAGAAACACTTAAAGAAATGTTCAACATCCTTCATCATCAGGGAAATGCAAATAAAAACGACCCTAAGATTTCACCTTACACACATCAGAATGGCTAACATAAAAAACTCAAGTGACAATACATGCTGGAGAGGTTGTGGAGAAAGAGAAACACTACTCCATTACTGGTGGGAATGTAAAATTGTATAACCACTTTGGAAATGAATCTGGTGCTTTCTCAGACAATTAGGAATAGTGCTTCCTCAAGATCCAGCTAAACCACTTCTAGACATATATCCAAAGGACGCTTAAGTACACAACAAGGACATTTGGTCAACCATGCTTTATTTGTAATAGCCAGAACCTGGAAACAACCCAGACATCTCTCAACTGCGGAACAGATTCAGAAATTGTGGTGCGTTTACACAGTGGAATACTACTCAGCAATTAAAAACATAAAATTTGCAGGCAAATGGTGTGATCAAAAAAGATCATCCTGAGTGATGTATCCCAGAAGCAGAAAGACACAAATAGTATATACTCACTTATAAGTAGATAATAGACATATAATATAGTATAATCATACTAAAATCTATATACCTAAAGAAGCTAATCAAGAAGGAGAACCCTGTGTAAGATAATCATTCTTCATTCCTAAATGCAAATGAGACAGACATCAGAAGAGGGAGGAAAGAGGGATCAGGACAGGATTCTACCACACAGGGCCTCTGAAGACTACCCAGCAGGGCATCAAAACATATGCTGAAATTTATAGCCAAACTTTGGGCAGAGTGCAGGGAATCTTATGAAAGAAGGGGGAGATAGTACCACCTGGAAGGAACAGGAGTTCCACAAAGAGAGCAACAGAACCAAAAAAAGACATCTGAGCACAGGTGTCTTTTCTGAGACTGATAGTCCAACCAAGGACCATACATGGAGATATCTTAGAACCCCTGCACAGAAGTAACCCATGACACCTCAGTGTCCAAGAGGATTACCCCAATGATAGGAACAGCGACTGTCTCTGACATGAACTCATGGGCTGGCTCTTTCATCACCTCCACGTGGGTGGCACAGCTTTGCCAGGCCACAGAGGAAGATGATGCAGCCAGTCTTGATGAGACCTGATAAGCTTGGGTCAGATAGAAGGGAAGGAGGTTCCTCCCCTGTCAAGGGACTAGGGAAAGGGCATAGGGGGAGAAAAGCAAAGGTGAGTGGGACTGAGAGGAGACAAGGGAGGGAGCTGCAGCGGGGATACAATGTGAACACATTGTAATAGATAAGTATATAAATAAAATTAAAGAAAAAATAAAAATATGAAATAGTAAAATTTGCAAGTAAATGCAAGAAACTAGAAAACAATTATCCGAGGAGAGATAACACAGACCTAGAAAGACAAATATGGCATTCAATTCATTTATATTTGAATATTAACCGTTAAGCCAAGGGTAACCCAGCTATAATCTTTGTCAACCCAGATGTTAGCTGTAGAGTAAGGAACTAAATGGGGTTTAGGTAGATCTCTCTAGGAAAGAGTAATAAAATAGATTGTTATAGATGAATCAAGATAAAGACTGAAAATGGAAGATCAAGTGGAGAGATAGAGAAGAGGAGGAAGAGAAGAAATATGGTGAGAGACAGATAAAATTATGGGTCATTTAAAACATAATATGGAAAGTTAATACAGTAAAAGCTTCCTAAAATAAATACACATATGAAGGCCATCTAAATGAAATGAAAAAATAATGGGGGAGACAAATCCACAATTTTACATCTCTTTCATCACCAAATGTGGATTCTAATACCAGGACTGGGTTACAGCTCATTGAGTTGTTGGCAAAAAGGGTCCCCTGGAAAACCACAAACAACTTAGGCTACTACAAAGACTATAGGTCAGTTTGATCTCCACAAACTGATGGCAAGACCGTTGTTGAAGACAACACCTATAGAACTTACTGAACACAGTGAAGTTGAGCAGGTGCCTACATAGAGCCTTCACTTTTATCTTCCAGAACCCTGGTTATAGGGAGGTACTTTGCACATTAACAGATGAGAAATGTATATACAATCTTAGCCACATAAAAAAACAACCCATCCACAACCCCTTTGATGTACAGTGGTGGCCTGCTTACAAGGTATGCTATTGCAGTGGTGGTACAAAGCATCTGGGAATATCCAACCGAAATTAATTTGAGATAATGCTCACCCCAAGAGATGGAACCTTTACATAACACTGTTACGGTGACCAAGAACCAGGGATTAGATAGCCCAGAGGACTAGGTTAAGACCACATGCTACTGTTCTAAAAACTATTTAAAATGACTACTGTTCTATTCAAAGATCAGCTATCATTAGAAAAGCTTCCTTCTGCAGCAGATGGGAACAAACACAGAGGCCCATGGTCAGGTATTGTGAAGAGAGTGAGAGGCCTTAGAACACTCAGTCCTAAAAGGTACATCTCCTTTGACTCCCTCCTGTAGGGCCCAGGAATCTTTCAGAAGAGATGGCGGAAAGTATGTTCTTTGTGCATAGAATATGGCTTCCATTTTAATGTGTATATGCAATATTTGAGAGTTGCTCTGTGTTTCCTCTGCCTTCATTTTGCCTCTTCTTCCTCATTATTTTGTCTATGTCCAAAATGTTATTATTATTATTCCATAGAATCTTGCTTGTTTTCTAAGAAGAGATAAAAGTGGGTGAATCCAGATGGGAGACTGAGTGGAGTTGAGGGAGTAAAGGAAGTGGAAAGTGCAGTCAGAATACAGTATGTGAGAAAAAGTAATATATTTTAACTAAAAGGGGAAAATCAAGTCTAACAAACAAAAACAAAATACAACTTTGTAGTAAGATTGTTCCAAATCAGCAATACTACTTACTAAATCTACCATTTTTATTTTCTTTTAAGGAAACACTAAAGAAAAAGAAAAAGTTTAAAAGAGTTATTTTGAGGGGAAGCAAATTTATAGAGCAGCTGTCTAGGGATACTAAAAGTGAGGAGCAGAAAGAAGTTATCTCATGCTTGGGAGGCAATGGGAAAGATTTCATTCATAAATACATCTTCTAGGTCTCCTTAATTCCACTTCAGTGATCTGCATTCTCCAACAGTTTCTGACAAGGAAAAAAGAGAAAAGACAGGCTATAAGGATTCACCAGGTTCTAAGAACAGCTCAGACAAACATGGCTTATTGACAGGTATCATAAAGTCTCTTCAAATAAAACATATGCATCTACAAAGTGAGCTAGTATAAATCTAGTATCTTTAAAAAATTCCACAAATAAACTTTTGAACTTGAGATGTCTATTTTTTAACCATTTAAAAAATAGAAACCTGGAGTGAGACAGCATTATAAACTTTATTACAGTTATTCAAATTTATGCCATTATCTTTCAAAAATAATGTGCACAAAAAATGACTGGTAGGACATTTTATAATGAACATAGCAAACTTTACAAAAGCTTAAGGGATTTAATAATTAGTAATATTTAATTATATTGAAATCTCAAATTACTGAAAAATGAGTTTGTATCAAGCATTTAAATATCCTACTTGCAATATACTTTCCAGTAAGTATATTTTAATCCAAAATACTCTGCATGTTTTATTTTTAACATCGTATTCAATTATAATAGCTAATGAGATTATTTTGTTAAGGATTATTACCTACAAAACAATATTTTATTATAAACATAAAGTTATTACAATATTTGTTGGCCCAAATTACCTTGTAAGTAAAGAAAAATAGAGATTTCCAATACATAGCCCTAAGGGATCCATCTATAAACTATTATCACTGATCATTCAGAGTTTTTTAAAGGTTTATTTATTATTGATACAGTATTCTGCCTGCATGTGTGCAAGCAGGCCAGAAGAGGCCATCAGATCCCATTATAGATGGTAGTGAGCCACCATGTGGTTGCTGGGAATTGAAATCAGGACCTTTGAAAGAACAGCCAGTGTTCTTAATCTCTGAGCCATCTCTCGAGTCCGATCATTCAGATTTAAAAGTAAATTTATTTTATTAAAGTTAGGCTTAACTAGGTACAACATAAGGATCAAAAAATAATAATCAAATTACTCAATAATTCTTATATTGTTCTCTGTACATCACCAAAACACTAAGAATCTTTGTGCAAGTTATTCACTGTCATTACTGTATCCATTGTTTGTTCATCTATTATGCCTGTGTATATTTACTGAGCACTTAATGAGACTGTAAAAGGATGAGGTATGGACAATTTATTTTTTGTGGTGCTTCCAATTCAATATGGGATAGTTGGGATCAGAACCAACTGGTTGTTGTGTGAGGGGGAAAAAAAGCATTACTCTGTTAAACAGGGCAAGGCTTTTCTGAAGAAGCACATTTTACCCGAATCCTTGACTGATGAGAGATTTTATTAGACAAAGGAGTAGGAAGCCATCATTAAAAGAGGTATAGAGTGAGGTGCAGAGTTTGAAATTGGAGGTAGCCCTCTGCATTTAGAACACATGGTGTATTGATTTTAGTTCAGCCTAAAAGCTAACATCATTGCTGTCCATGTGGGAAGAGAAAGAATTGTCTAAGACATCCTTCTTCCTATTTAAAATGAGAAACCTGGGAAATAATGAGAGGCTCTAAAAGAAAGATGGATAATCACCTATAAAATAGAAGTGAGAGAAAATGCTGAAGGTTGAATTTAGGACACATGGGAAAGATTATTTTCTTTTTTTTTAGTGGAGAGTTAAGACTAGAGTATACAGATGAAATTATCATGATCAGAAAAGCGATTTACAACAATTGGCCACATTTTACCTACTGTGATCCAAATAAAGCTGTATTTATGACAAATAGAACTGATAATGTGTGGTGGGTGAAAGAGACATTGGGGAGATTGCCAGAGACACTCATTGTTTAAGTGGCTTCCAACATGAGGAAGAAATGAAAAGAGGTTTATGATATACAGAGAAGGAACCTGAAGTTCAGACAAGCAAAAAACAAAACAAAATACAAGAACACAATCAATTGCTTTTTAAGAATGTAAGGTTACTCCCTGTAGCTCTTCCGTATTTCTATTGATTGATCTATTTTGATTAATGGTAAGGATGAATCCAAGCACTTGCCCTTACGCCTCTGGGCTACACATAACACCCCAGTGAATGCTCTCCCTCACAAAACTCCAGAATCATTCTCACACACTTCCATTGCTTCACTCCTCAACAAAAGTAAAATCCACATGTGTGAATGCCACCTTTGTTGCTACCAGGATAAGTTGTTAGCAGGTTTTAATGTTTAAAATAGACAGTAGAGATGTAATGAACCTGGTATCCCTCCACTTAAGGTATAGAGTTTTTATCACCAAGAAAGCAAGCACACCTTAGGCTCCATTCTCAAATATGTCATGCATATTTAATTAGTAGCAAAAATAGAAATATATATTTAGCTCCTTATTCAGCAGGAAATAGAAAGACAGCAGATTATAGCACAGCAGAATACAAAGATTGACATTTTGACAAAGCTTTCCTTCAGGAATGAACAGCCAGGTGTGATAACTTGAGCAAGTCACCTCTTAATTGCTGACCAGTTTTTAACTAGGTCAGCCCCAAATAAGTCCATAAATTGAACTTGATGTAATAATTATACTTGTTACCTGAATTGGTGCTGATGGATTCGGCAGAATCAGGGGTAAACGACATGAGACATTTGGGCTGTATGGTGACAAAAGTTTAGAGGCTCAATTCACTAAAGAAAGAAAGATTTATAACAAGATTTTATTGAAGGAAAACCAAGCGATCTTCTTAATCTTCTATGTTTTTAATAGTTTTTATTATTATATAGTAATTTATATCATTTTTGTAGGTTAAATAACATAAAATTATCATTTTTCTGTCATCATGGCATAGATTTCAGACATTGCATATGAGTGCTCTACAGCTTTTTCACCAAAATAAATGGAAGAGAATCTTTCAGGATTGCCATTTATTGATAGCTTTAAAAAAAAAAATGTCTTCTTGTTTTTAATTTTCAAATCCCGAGTTTCCAGAGATCAGTCCCTCAACATTCACTAATCATATGCTATAACATGCCAAATTTCTTTTTAAGTCGAATATGAGAACATTTCTATTAAATAGGGTCTACATGCCTTCTATTTTCATTTTTCCCAGTCTTATATTTTGTTAGGAACTGGCCCTGAGAAACTTGTGACTTTTCCCCACCCTGCTGCACCTGGCTGATCAACATCCTGCTTGCCAGTTGCAAAGATGTGAGAACTGTACCATGACTTTTTAGGAGTAACCATTGGAGAACTGTACCATGACTTTTTAGGAGTAACTGCTTGGCAGATGCTAAGATGTGAGAACTGTACCATGACTTTTTAGGAGTAACCATTGTCATGACCACAGAATGTTCCAGGCCCTGTGCCGAGAAGATTTTGTAACTTTCCATCCTCTCACCTGCCTACCCCCACCCGTACCTAAAACCAGCTTTGAAAAACTTGCTTCTGCTCAATAAAATTAGGCTCTTGACAAGTGTACATTTGCTTGAGCCCGTTCCTTCTCTCACCCATCTCTTTCAGGTCTTGGTCCTCCTCGCCCCCATGAATAACTAGGTCCCGCGGGATGGGACAATATTTAAATTTAATTTTTAAATTAATTACAGTTTAATCATTTTGTAACCCAGCTTTCATTCTCTCCCAATCCCGCCCTCCCTCTCTCTTCTCCTATGCCCCTTCCCGAGCCCATGGATAGGGAGGTCCTCCTCCCCTTCCATCTGACCCTAGCCTACCAGGTCTCATCAGTACAGGCTACATTGTCTTCCTCTGTGTCCTAGTAAGGCTGCTCCCTCCTCAGGGGAAGATAATCAAAAACCTGCCACTGAGTTTATGTCAGAGACAGTCCCTGTTCCCATTACTAGGGAACCCTCTTGGACACTGAGCTGCCATGAGCTACATCTGAGCAGGGGTTCTAGGTTATCTTCATGCATGGACCTTGGTTGGAGTAGTAGTCTCAGAAAAGACCCCTGTGCTCAGATTTTTTGGTTCTGTTGCTCTGCTTGTGGAGATTCATTCCCTACCAGGTCTTTCTATCTCTCCCTCCTTTTGTAAGATCCCTGTACTCTTCCCAAATTTTGGTTATGAGTCTCAACATATGTTTTGGTACCCTGCTGGATAGAGTTCTTCAGAGGCCCTCTGTGTAGGCTCCTGTCCTTTTCCCTGTTTTCACTGTCTTCTGATGTCCATCCCATTTGCCTTTCTGAATGAACATTGAACATCATATCCAGGGTCCTCCTTCTTGATTAGCTTCTTTAGGTGTGCAGATTTTAGTATGATTGTTGTATATTTTATGTCTAATATTCACCTATAAGTGAATACATACCATGTGTGTCTTCCTGCTCCTGGGACACCTCACTAGGATGATCTTCTCTAGTTTCCACCATTTCCCTGAAAATTTCATGGGTTTGGCATCTTTGTAAAAATCAGGTGTCCATAATTGTGTAGATTTTCCTTTACAGATTTCAGTCAAGCTCACACAAGATTATATATATATATATATGTATATATATATATATATATATATATATAATTAGTTAATAAAAGTCCATTATATAGCCATTTAAACCCCTTCATAACTGAAATGAAGATACAGAGGAAGACAATCATCTGCTCATGGTCTCTATTTTTTGTAATTTATATTTATTTTATTTTTTATCATTTATTCATTTTATAGCCAATTGTAACCCCCTCCCTCATCTACTCCCAGTCCCATGCTTCCTCCCTATTCCACCTTATCCACCTCCTCTCATGCTCAAAAAGGGGATATCTTTTGCCCTATCATCTGGCCCCAGCCTATCAAATATCATCAGGACTGTCTGCATCCTCTTCCTCTGGGGCCTGCCAAGGCCACCCTGCCAGGGAGAAGTGATCAAAGAGCAGGCAACAGAATCCACATTAGGGACTGCTCCTCTTACTTGGGAACCCACATGGAGACTGAGCTGCCTACGAGCTACATCTGAGCAAGGGTCCTAGGTCCTCTCCTTGCATAGTCCTTGTTTAGTACATCAGTCCCTGCAGCTCTTTGGGTACTTCTATCTACCTTCTCTTCCCTAAAACTCCCTGTGCTCTGCCCAAAGGTTGGCTGTGAGTCTCAGTATCTGCTATGATTCCCTGCTGGGTAGAGTCTTTCATGGGATATCTATCATAGGCTCTTGTCCTGTTCCCTCTCTTCAGACTTTTCCAGTGTCTATTTTATTTACTATTCTGAATGAAAATTAAACATCGTCACCAGGGTCCTCCTTTTTATTTGGATTCTTTAGGTCTGTAGGTTGTGGTATGATTATCCTGTAGTATATGTTTAGCATATGCTTGTAAGTGAGTATAAACCATTCCTGTGTTTCTGGTTCTGAGTTACCTCACTCAGGATGATTTTTTTCTAGTTCCATCTATTTGCCTGATAATTTCATGATTTCCTTGTTTTTAATAGCTGAGTAGCATTCCATTGTGTAAATGTACCACAATTTCTCATAATCTCTTTACAAGGAAAGAATAAGAAATCTGTTCAGAGACAAAGTTTCATCAGAAGGTTAGGTGAGAAGTGGAAATGATCTTATATGTAAATATCTTTTATTTTCTTTAGTGCTTGTATTTGAACCTTAGTTCATTTTGAGCATGCTAGACTTAAGCTGTCACAGTAAACCACCTCCCCAGGCAAGCATGTGTGCCTATTCATCATTCATTTCTCCATGACCTTCAGGATTGACAGCTTGAGTTCCTTATAGGTCATAAAACTGAATGACAAAATTCCTTATAAGAATAGAAGATAATAGCACCACCAGTAATTTGTTCTACTGCTAATCAAATGAACATCCAAGAAACATTGAATGACAATATTTTTAAATATGCTTCAGAAAATAGGAAGAGAAAGTAAGAACTGAAGATTCATGGGGTGGCAATGCAAAATAATGCTAAAATTCATAAGTAGACTGACTCAGTGTCCCATTTCCTGAAATGCTAATGGTTTAGTAAAGAAAAAGCTGATAAAATACTGAGAAGTCAAGTGTAACTTAACTGCCAGGTGGAGCTAAAATGTTTACTTTCCACAATTTATATGTTGAACTCTTGACCCATAAAGACATGGTGTCTGAAGGTGGAACCTTTCTTAGGTACTATGAGTAAAATCCTCATGATAAGATTAGTTATCTTACAAACAAGTATTTTTGAGACTTGTCTTTCATAGACTTAGTGAAAGGAACAGACACACTTAGACAGAGACAGAAACCTACTTGTGAACTGGGTTGTTTATGCAAGCAGATGAACTTGGTAATTAGTTTCATTACTGTACCTAATTGCTATGCATGGGGAGATTCTTCATTGAAGAATAACCATCCTTCACATCATAATGCGTGTATGAAATAGTTGTATACAGTATGATCTTTTCACAAGCATTAACAAAATATTAATGGATAAGCAAAATGGTCAATACCATTTGTACACATAACACTGTAATATTAAACCAGAAATGGAAAGGATTGACTTCATAACAAACTAGTAAATGACTCAACACAGGCTCAGTACAGCTCAGTGCTGACTAGCTAAATAGGACCAATATAAAATAGACCATATCATGAAAAGAACTGTTTCAAAAAATAATGGAGATATTGAATGTTGGAAAAGTTTTCTTATATACAAGATATGGTGTTCCAAAAGAATGAATGAAGAGGAAATAGTAGCAATTGAGGAACAAATGCCCAAGTTGTCAAAAATTAGTGAAAAGAACCAAGTATCTAAGAATGAGTAGGCAGTGAAAAACACCTGAACAGAATAGCCAAATGAAACATAGTCAAAATTAACACATTAATGTAGGTATCTTATAGATACACTGATACAACTGAAAAGAAAGAGAAGTTCAAGTACGAAATAAATTCATATACGTGTGTGTGGCAACAATAATTCAAGAAGACAATAACTTGAGAAAATGTGAGGGTAAGATTCAAGGAGAGCTGGATGGTTGAAAGGCTGGTGAGGGAATGATATAAACACAGTATTATATATAAAGTTGTCAAAAACTAAATTAAAAAGACAGAGAATTCCTACTACCAAATTAACACTGAAAGAAACACTAAAGATTACCTTTAGATGCTCCACCGGAAGACTAACAGTCAACTAACTTGATCCCAGGAGGGCTTGCAGAGACTGAAGCACCAACTAAGGACCAAGAATGGACCTAGACCCCCTACACATATGTCCCCGATGGTCAGCTTGGTCTTCATGAGGGTTCCCTAGTAAGGAGAGAAGGGCCTTCTCTGACAATGACTCTTTTGCATGCTTTTAAATCACTTCCCCCTGGCAGGCCTGCCTAGCCAGGCCACTATAGAAGTAAATGTGCTCAGTCCTAATGGGACTTGATGTGCTGAGGTGGGTTATTGGGAAGGAGAAAGCATCTCTTTTTTGAGGAGCAGGGGAGTGGGAATAGAGGAAAGAAGAAGGGTGGGACTGAGAGGAGAGGAGGGAGGGGGTTATAATTGAGAAGTAAAGTGTATAAAAAAAAGAAAGATTCCCTTTAGGCAAAACTCAAGATGTTCTTAAATAGAAAGCTGAAAATGAAGTCAGACTTCAAGACCAAGGGCACAAGGGACAGATGTACACCTTCAAGTGAACATTGGCTGAATAATAATGCCTACGAACTCTCAGATCTCTATGGAATTAAATTATATGATAACAGATACAATTCAAAGGGGTTTAATGAAGCTAATATGTTTTTGTATTTCTTTTATCCTTTTATTAGACTTTTAATATATAAAGGGCTTATGTGCTGATTTTTGGATAAGCACTAAGGGAAGATGAAAATTAGTAAGTTTAGGAGAAAGTTAAAAAATAAAAATATTTAAAGCCAGAAATATATTAACTAAAAAAAGAAATAAAAATAAAAAGTTAAAAAAAATAGAAATAGTGTCATGAGAGTCTTAAATCCAAATATCCCTGTATTTCATTAAGTATAAATGGATTAAATGCTATGATTAAAAACAAATAGCTTAACCTGATAGTTAGCACATAATAACATATACACCTTCTGCTTACAAAGAAAAACATATTCAATATAATAGTAAATAAAAATTGAATGATATGAAGTGTGCACACATTATTTGGGGCATTGTAGCTAGCTGGCTTTCATGAATTCTATGTAGGTCTTTGGAGGCAAAAGACATTATTGACTTTTTTTTTTACATTTTTATTTTATGTATTAATCATAGGTTATGTACTTTGTATCCCAGCCGTGGCCCCCTCCTGCATTCCCTCCCTATCCTTCCCATCCTTCCCTCATCTCTTCCCTGCCCCTTTCCAAGTCCACTGATAGGAAGGTCCTCCTCCCCTTCCTTCTAACTCTAGCTTATCAGGTCACTTCAGTGGCCTAGCAAGGCTGCTCCATGTCCAGAAGGAAATGGGAAATATATATATATATATATGAAAAAAGAAAAAATGAAAAATACAATGACAGAGGGCACTTGGAACACATATATTTTTGTTTCAGTTATCAGCATACATATAACTATATTCTTAGTAATGACTGAAATTTTATATATCTGTTTTTTAAAAGATTAGAATAAAGCAGACATAGAAGATAAAAAAAAGACATTACTGATCTTACTTAGTACTGGACTCTGTGTGCTAAAGTACTGACCAACAGAGGCAAAACTGTTTTGGGGGGTAACTGAGTCTCTTGATTGGATTTGAGGCCTGCTCTGCCAAAGGAACTTCAAAACTGGCACTGCAAACCTGGCCACAACCCTACCAACCAACAGGGAGAATCTATTAATGTTGTTCCACTAAATAGCCGTGTTATCAACGTGTCTTTTAAATATATGTGTTTATATCCGTAGATTTATGCTGTGCTTCCAGCCTTGGTTATAGAAGCTTCTTATTGCAGTGTCATGGTTAATATATATATATATAATAAATTAAAATGAACTAATATAATATAGGCCTTGCATAATTCTTGGATGCCATCACAAATGGAAACTTTTTTAAAAGTCATGGAAACTTTTAAAAAAGTCATGTATTATACTTAATCAGGTAAGATGTTTTTACAATGTATCACAATGTGTTTCTTTCTCACTATTTGTAACTAAGCTCTGTGAGAAGGAGTATAACATGACGTAAATGAAAATATGATTTTGATAAACTGGTGCTTTTCAAAGTCCATATTTTCAATAACTTACTATTAGAACCTTTGTGTTATCTTATAACAAAACCTACCTCAAGTCTCCTCCTACCTAAAATGTATACTTATATAAAAACATCAAGAACAGGAAGCAAGATACATACAAAACCATAGATGCTGATTTTACAAAATGCAAATGCAACTCATGGTCAACTCCTAAAGCTGCCTTGGAGTAATCATGACATGTATGTTCAAAGGCATCAATAAGACTGTTATTAAGGGACTGAGGCCAGCAAGAAGGAGATGGCTTGTTCATTGTGTCACTGGCAAAAATAAGGCAACATTGCTGGAGCTGTAGTTAGTGCGTGAGTCTGATAGGCATCCTAGTCAAGGTTGTCAGTCATAGAATGATCTCAATTTTCATCTTTTTATTATTTTTTATTAATTCAGTTTTACTCTTAATTTGATGCACCAGATACTTTAACAATCACCACATACATACACATACCTACCACACGAATATACATACATGTTTCTAAAATATAGGTCCTATCATAACTCTTCTTATATGGCAAACTAATAATAACCTTTCAAGAATTAACTAGTATGTCTGTTTTTGTGGGTGTTGTGGGAGATAGTAGAGCCCTGCTTGCATCCAATATCCTCTCCATCAGGTTCATACACATTTTCAGGCTCTGATATCTTTATGTATTTCTACAGTCTCCCTTTCATCTAAAAGTTGAAACATTTTCATTTTACATATAAATGGAAGCATGAGGACATTAATATGCCATGTAGGTGGTCATTAGCAAAAGCCTGCTCAAAGATGGTATGGAGGAGCTCAGCTTTCTTGTGACATGATTCACAGGTACAGCCATCCCTCCATCCATCTCCTCAGGGGAATACACTTCTGTTGTATACTGTGATGGCTGGATTAATAGCATATTTTAATTAGTATGCTCAGTGATGCCAAAGCAAAATATCATAGATCAGGTGGCTTAGCATACCCACATTCATTTTCACACGGTTCTGGAGCTAACAATTATTATATCCTATCATCAGTAAGCTGGTAAGACTCCTCTCCCTGCGTGGCACAAATAACTTCTTGCTCTGTCTTCATATGGCCTCAATTTTGTGCACATTCACACCATACCACACCCCTACATCCCACACACATGTGCACTGGCTCATACATCTGTGCTCTAGTGCATAAGCATGTGCACACACACAGAGAGAGCTTAGAGAGGGAAAGAGGGAGGAATGGGGAAGGGAGGGAGATAGAGATGCTAGAAAGAGTGAGTGAGTTAGAATAATGGGAACAAGAAGAGTCTCTAATTTTTATCTGTTAATTCCTCTTCTTGTTATAGGAAGTACAGTACATATAAAATTAGGTCCACTCCATGAACTCTTACACCACATCTCCTTAGAAACCTTGTCTCCAAGTTCAGTAACATTGGGCATTAAGGCTTCAAACTATGAAGCTGGTGGGAGGTGGCACAATCAGGCTGTAAAAGACTCTGTACTGACAGTCCTCACTTCCCTGTATCATCCAGTAAACCCTATAGCCATAACTACATCTTTCCAGAGGAGGAAAATAAAATCTTACTTTGACTAAAAACTTTGTAAGGTATTTATGGAAAAACCAAACTAATATATCGGCTATAGATAATTAAAACACTATGCAGGGAGTTTGAACAGCAGAAAACCTCAAAAATGAGTTACTGAACATAATATTTCTGTCTTATTTTCCACCAACTTGTATAGCTATATATTTTTCTATCATCTTTCTACCTATCTTTAGTCGGTAACTTGCAAACATCAAAGCTACATGGAATTCTCCAAGATAGCTCCCTTCAAAAAGATTCTTTGTAAATAAATTATAGGCAGGAGGCTGAAGTTCCCAACTGTTATTAAGGCTCTATTCAGAGTAAAATTTGATTTTTTTTTCCTCCTGTTTTGATGGCAGTACCTCAGCGGGGTGCCAAGGCACTGGTTTTTGCAGAGCCAAATCATTATTCAGGAGCCAGGTTTATTTTGAAGGCACACCAAGTGTCTTCAACCCTCAGAGGTGGCATACTTCTTTCCAATTAGAGAAGAAAGAAGCCTCATTTCCCTCATGGCCATGCAGAGCCAGGATTACCTCAGGAGTGGAGAGCCAAGGGAGGTAGATGGCCAAAGTACTTGTGGTAGATGTGTAAGGAAGCCGTCTTCATGAATCTTACATGTGAAACTCTAAAGTGACGTGTGTAATTAGTGCCTTACGGCTGGAAATGAAAGAAAATGTTGAGTTCACATAAATCTTGTTAGGATGCCTTCTGGTCTTGAAGTTTTTAACTTTTCAGAGGAAACGTGGAAAATTTGAGCTATGGCCCTGAAGACAAACACCTGAGGCATGACTCTTGTGCTAATGAGTTATGTGACCCCAGGTCATGCCATGTTTGAAAATAAGATCCCTTATGTAAAACTAAGACTAATTTCACATGTTAAGTGGGCTGCCTAACATAAACTACTGTTCAGAAATGAAGAATACTCCTAAAGTGTTTGCATTATGGCTTTTAGAACTGGTATACAATCAGTAATGATGGTATTTGTATTTGTATGTGTGTGTGTATGTGTGTGTGTGTATGTATGTATGTATGTATGCATATAGATTATATAGAAAATAACAAACATAGATATTACTATCTCCTATATATAATATACATAACTATCTTTTATTTGAAAATTGATTTTCTTAGCCGAAGGATGCATCATGTCTTGAGTATCATTTCCAACAATCCTTCAAAGCCATTTAAGAAAAAGGGGAGTAAATAGCGGGCTAGAGATTCAACTTTTGTTGTAAGGTGCTTGCTTAGCATGCATTATTCCTAAGTTTAATCACTAGTATTTCAACAGAAGAAAGGGAATTGGAGGCACTGATCAAATCAGGACCATGTCTGTATTCGTATTTTTTGTTTGTTTGTCTGTTTGTTTTGTTTTGTTTTTAACAGCAAAGTAGGATAAATAGCATAACTAACATTAAGTTTGAAAGGTATTGCTCCCAGTTTCATTTGTAGCTGTGATAAAAATTCTGGCCAAAAGAAACTTGAAGAAAAATGTTTTGTTTGGCTTAGATTTCATAACTGAAGGAAGTCAGAGCAAGAACTCAAGAAGTATTAAGCAGAGATTGTAGAAGACTGTTTGCTAGACTCTTCTCAGGCTTGCTCGCAAGTTTACCAACTCACAGGCGCATGCTAAGCCTGCTTACTCACACAGCCCAGAACCAGCTGCCTGGGGCTGGTGTCACCCCAGTGGGCTGGGCCTCTCTGAATTAGTTAATAATTAAGACAATTCCCCATAAATATACTCTCAGAGAAATCTGATAAAGACAATTACTCAAATGAGACTCTTTTACCAGGGCATTTTAGACTGTGTCAAACTGACAGCTAATGGTACCAAAAACAGGTACCACATAGTATTGCAGTAAATACTGCTGCTACTACTGCTATTAATACTACTACTACTAATAATAATAATAATAATAATTTAGTGGTAGTACAGTAGCTTGGGAACTCTTAATTTGTTCAAAATCATTGTGTAGCTTGGAGATGCATAAACATATCTCATTTGAACTACTTTTTAATATTACATGTTTCTGTGTATATCGAAAATATTTACTATATTAGAGAAATTATGAAAAACTACACATTAAGGTACTTTATGGCAATATTTCTTGAGTTACAAATAACAAAGACATGAAGGCAATCTAGCAATATTTTCTTTTCATGATAAAAATGGCCCATTAGGAGGATCCAAGATGGCTGCCACCAGAGAACACTGTGTCTGAGGAGTAGGAGAGCAGAAACAACGCAGC
>CM053765.1:84715389-84727523 GCA_028658305.1 Pachyuromys duprasi
TGGACATTGGATGTAGGAGAAAACAAGAAGCAGGATAAGAGCTTACCACAGAGGACCTTGGAAAGACTCTACCTATCAGTGTATCAAAGCAAATATTAAGACACAAAACCAACCCTTTGGCGGAGTGCAGGGAATCATATGAAAGATGGGGGAGTTACTATGACCTGAACAGGACAGGAACTCTGCAGGACCAAATATATCAGGGCACAGGGGTCTTTTATGAGACTGTTTCTCCAACCAAGGACCATGTATGGACATAACCTCTCCTTGAATGTAGCAAATGGTAGCTCAATATCCAAGTGGGTACACTAGTAAGGGAACAGGGACTATTTCTGACATGAACTCAATGGCTGGCTCTTCGACTCTCCTGCCCTCCAAGGGAATAGCAGCCTTGCTCGGCCCCAGAAGAGGACATTGAAGCCAGTCCTAAAGAGACCTGATAAGCTAGGGTTAGGTGGAAGGGGAGGAGGACCTCCCCTATCAGTGGACTTAGAAAGGGGCAGGGAGGAGATGAGGGAGTGATGGGGTGATAGGGAGGAAATGCGGGAGGGGGTTACAGCTGGGATACAAAGTATATAACCTGTGATTAATATAAAATAAAAATGTTAATTAAAAAAAGAGAGGACATAGGAAAAAGAAACCGGAACCTCCTTTTCCTGCCAGACTGTACTTGCTCTCTCAAGTAACTGTTCATCTATCCTGTTTCTAAAGCATTCCTTCATTGATATGAGAAGAAGCTTCTTCAGGATTCAGGCATCTACAGAAGATTAGCAGCTAACCAAGAAGCATACAATTTTCAGTGCCAGGTTGTCTTGCTGATATATCCAGCCTTGTAGACAGAACAACTACCAGTTTCTTAGCCTCTCCAGTATGAGACAGCTATTGTTGGACAAAATTGATTAACATAGCTATCTTTTAAAAATTATTTTCTATCAAAATTTTACATTAATTATAGTTTATTCACTTTCTATGCAAGCTGTAGCCCTCATCTCATTCCCTCTCAATCCATCCATACTTCATCTCCTCCTATGCCCCTCTCCAAGTCCACTGATAGGGGAAGTACTCCTCCCTTTTCATCTGACCGTAACATATCAGATCTCATCAGGACTGACTGCATTGTCCTCCTCTGTGGCCTGGCAAGGCTTCTCCCCCCTCAGAGGGAGGTTATCAAAGAGCCAGGCACTAAGGTCATGTCAGAGAGTCCCTGTTTCCATTAATAGGGAACCCACTTGGATACTGACCTGCCATGGGCTACATCTGAGCAGGGGTTCTAGGTTTTATCAAGGAATGGTCCTTGATTGGAGAATCAGTCTCAGAAAAGACCCCTGTGCCCAGATTTTTTGTTATGTTGCTTTCCTTGTGGAGCTCCTATCCTCTCCAGGTTGTACTATCTCCCCTTACTTTCATAAAATTACCTGTACTCTACCCAAAGTTTAGTTATGAGTTTCAGCATCTGTTTTGATACACTGCTGGGTAGAGTTTTCAGAGGCCCTCTGTGGTAGGCTCCTGTCCTGTTTTCTCCTTCTTCTAATGTCCATCCCATTTGTCTTTCTGAGCACGGATTAATCCTCTTACCCTGGGTCCTCCTTCTGACATAGTTACCTTTTGAGTGCTAAACTTCAGAGAAAGGTCATCAGCTGATATGAGGCTACCTAGACCATGATGGTTTATATTTAGGTAACTTTCTCAGGCTGGGCCAGTCATTGCTTGGACATTCCCTCAATCTCTGCTCCATCTTTATCTATGCACTTTTTGTTGGTAGGATACATTTTGGCTTGAAGGTTTTGTTGGTGGGTAATTGTTCCTCCCCCTCCACTGGAAATCCTGCCTGGATAAAAGGTGGCCATTTCAGTCTCCATGTCCCCTGCTACTAGGAGTATCAGCTAGAGTCATATCCTTTCAGGAGCCTACCCAGTCACAGGTCTTCAGCTTGTCTCAGAGATGGCCCACCATCAGTTTCTCTTGTCTCTCCCAGAGAAGAGAAACTTCCTCCCCCACCCCATATCTGATACCTATCCTTGATTCCCTTCACACACCCATCTACTACCCAGTTCCTTCTCTTCATCCACTTCCATGGTCTATTCTACTCTTTCTGAGTGAGCCTCAAAAGATCTACTTTGGGTCCTACCTCTTGTTAGGTTCCTTCTTTCTGTGGATTTTATCCTGAATGTTTATCCTGTACTCTATGGCTTATATCTATTTATAAGTGTGTCTTTTGGGGTCTTTGTTACCTTACTCAGGTTATTTTCAAGTTCCATCCATTTGCTTGCAAATTTTATGATTTTCTTGTGTGTATTAGCTGAGTAATATTCCATTGTGTAAATGTACCACAGTTTCTTTAGAGATGCCATCTGTGAATAGAGATACTTTGATTTCTTCCTTTCCAATCTGTATTCCCCTTGATCTCCTTTGTCTTATTGCTCTAGCTAGTACTTCAAGTAGTATACTAAAGAGAGACAGAGAGAGTGAGCAGCCTTGTATTGTCCCTGATTTCAGTGGAACTGATTTAATTTTCTCTCCATTTAATTTGATGTTGGCTTAACTGGCTGTATATTGCTTTTAATGTGTTTCAGTATGTGCCTTGTATCCCTGATCTCTCTAACACTTTTAAGATGAAGGTGTGTTAGATTTTGTCAAAAGTTTTTCAGCATCTAATGAGATGATCATGTGAACTTTTTTCTTTCAATTTGTTTATATAGTGGATTATGTTGATTGATTTTGCATATTAAACCACCCTTGCATCTCTGGGATGAAGCCTACTTTGATCATGATAGATGTAATTTTTAATGTGTTCTTAGATTTGGTTTGCAAGTATTTGTTGAGTATTTTTTAGTCAACATTCATAAGGAAAATTGGTCTGAAATTCTCTTTTTGGGTCTTTGTGTCATTTGGGTAACAGTGTCTCATGAAATGAGTTTTGCAATGCTTCTCTTTTTATTTTGTGGAATATTTTAAAGAATATTGGTATTAGGTGTTCTTTGAATGTCTGGTAGAATTCTGTGCTGAGACCATCTGGCCCTGGTTTGGAGAATTCGATGACTATTTCTATTTCCTTAGAGGTTTTAGGACTATAATTATTTATAGGTTTTTTTTTTATTTAACTTTGGTAAGTGGAATCTATCAAGAAACTTTCCAATTTTGTTTAGATTTTCCAATTTTGTGAAGTGTAGGCTTTTGAATTAAGACCTAATGTTTTTCTGGATTTTCTCAGTATTTGCTATGTCTTCCTTTTCAGTTCTGAGTTGGTTGATTTGGATAGTGTCTTTCTGCCTTTTAGTTATTTTAGCTAAGGGTTTGTCTGTCTTGTTGATTTTCTCAAAGAACCAGCTCTTGGTTTTGTTGATTCTTTGTATTGTTTCTTTTGTTTCTAATTTATTGATTTCATCCATGAGTTTGATTATTTCCTTCTGTCTGCTCCTCTTTGGGGGCATCTTCTTCTTCTCCTCCTCCTTCTTCCTCTTCTTCTTCATTATGAACTTTCAGGTGTGCTGTTGTTAGTATGAAATCTCCCTGATTTCTTTATGAAGGCACTTGGTGCTATGTACTTTCCTCTTAACATTGCTTTCATTGTGTCCCATAAATTTGGGTATGTTGTGCCTTCATTTTTTTTAATCATTGGAAGTCTTTAATTAATTTATTTATTTCTTCCCCTACCCAGTGATCACTGAGTAGGGAGTTATTCAGTTTCCAAGAGTGTGTAGGCTTTTGGTTATTTCTGTTGTTGTAATCCAGACTTTATCCATGGTGACCTGATAAAATACAGGTCTCAAGGGAAAATGTTTCTTTGTTTGGAAACAGTTTAGGACAGGAGCACAAAAAGGTTTCAGTAGTCTCAGTTGTCTTCATGATCCATCCTTTTTGACATAGCAAATCTTGTCAATAAATGTTAATCCCCTTTTTCTGAATAAATTGGACATGATTGAGGTTCAGTGGCCTTATTGTTCATACTGATGCAGCTTACCAGAAGATTGGACCTGTACTTTACTTACATCATTCAGAAGTGGAGTTCTTAAGGACAAACTCCAAGCAAGAGCAAGTGCATCAGCAAATTTTGAAGTGGTCATATGGTTTAAGCTTGCTGTACAGGAAAACCATTTCCCACTCAACACAGAAAAATAAATGCTTCAACACAGAGAAAGATTTTATTTTCAATGTTAATTTCATTTAATGTTTTTATCTTTAATCTAAGCAGCAAGTTCTGAATGTATAAATACCCAATGTTGACTTTCTGATGTCTATCCTGTTTACCCTTCTGAATGAGGATTAAGCATCATTCCTAGGGCCCTCCTTGTAGTTTAGCTTCTTTAGGGCTATAGATTTTAGTATGTTTATCCTATATTATATGGCAAGAGGACCTCTGAAAGACTCTACTCACTGTGGAATCAAAGGAGATACTGAAACTAATGGCCAAACTTTGGGCAAAGTGCAAGAATCCTTATGGAAGAAGAGGGATATAGAAAAACTTGGAAGGGACAGGGACTCCACAAGGCAAAATACAGAGTCAAAATACCAGAGTCCAAGGAGGCCTGCAGAGACAGATACTCCAACTAAGGACCATGCATGGAGAGGGCCTAGACCCCCTTTTCAAAGAAAGCTCATTGGCTACTCAGTTTCCAAGTGGAATCCCAAGTAAGGGGGACATGGGCTGCCTCTGACATGAACTCAGTGGCCAGCTCTTTGATCACCTCTCCCTGTGGGGTGCAGGCTTGCCAAGCCACAGAGGAAGATGATGCAGCCAGCCTTGATGAGACCTAATAAGCTAGGGTCAGATAGAAGGGGAAGAAGTCCTCCCCTAACAGGGATCTAGGGAAAGGGCATAGGGGATGATGAGGGAGAGTGAGTGGGACTGGGAGGGCACAAGGGAGGGGGCTGCAGTGGGGATAACAAAGTGAATAAATTATAATAAATAAATATATACATAAAAATAAATTAAAAAATATACAGTATTGAAGTTACAGCTTTGAATGTCCAGTCCAGACCTACTTAAGTATCAAAGGAAAAATTCGAGGACCTCCCCTCTCAGTGGACTTGGGGAAAGGCATGGGAGGAGATGAGGAATGGAGGATAGGATTGGGAGGGGATGAGGGATTAGGCTACAACTGATATACAAAGTGAATAAACTGTAATTAATATAAAAATAAATACATTGAAAAAACTGAAAGTATTTGTTCTCATTAAAGTTGTATATTTTATAATTACAAAAAATCAGTGATTCATTGTTAATAGAATAATATTCAAAGAGAGGGCGGGATTAAATGTTGCACATATGTGGTCCCTCTCTAACTCAGTCAGAGAGACATTAACAGATAGTCAAAATGAGCCACTGCTAGAGCTTCTCAGCTGAGTTCAGGGGTATTTATTATTTTTGTGGACATTAGGTAGTTATTGCATACCAGTAGGATTTTTGTTTGTTTGTTTTGTTTTTGTTTTTTGCTATAGTTTGATATTGTTTTAACATTTCACCCACACCAAAAGTCTCAGATGCTAGCAACGTTACCTTTCACATGGTGGTGATATGGTGAAGACACCTTAAGATGCAGAACCTGTGGTTTAGCTTGGTGTTCTTGTGGGATTTCTAACAGTGGGAGCCGGGGCTGCCTCTCATTCTTTTTGCCTTTGAGACTCTTTCAAGTAATAGATTGCCACGATATGAGAATATATGCTTTTTCTTACTGTGGCTTCTTATGCCATCTATGTTGATGTCCCAGGGAGGCTTGCTCTCCTCTGGGGGTAGGGGAGGAGGGTTGGATCTGGAGTAAAGGATAAGCTGTGGGGAGGAGGGTTGTGAGAATTTTGGATTTCTTTAACAAACTAACCCCAGGTGTAGAATATGGGGCTGCTTCAGATTGTCCAGAGCATTAGATTATGATTTACCCTGTGCTCTAGCAAGTGTGTGATTTTGCCAGCTGCAGATGGTTTCTGCAAGTGTATGACATTTGTAGTTCTGGGGACTCTTGAGAGGGTATATAAATGTTAGATCCCCAAGAGCAGCTGCTGTTGCTTTTGCTTTTCTTCCTCCTCCTGCTGCTGCTGGTGGTGGTTGCTAGTTGCTGGTTGCTGTTTGCTGCTTGTTGCTTGTTGGTTGATGGATTCTGGTTGCTGTTTGTTGAACTTTGTCAAGTGGTCATGCACAAAATGAGAAGAAGAAGAGGGACATGGGTGGGGAAGAGGAAGGGTGGGGTTGGGAGAGAAGGAGAGAGGGAGGTACAAAGGGGATACAAAGTGAATAAACTGTAATTAATAAAAATAAAAATAATTAAAAAGGTAAAAAAAAAGAAATACAGTTTCTTCTTGGAATAGTCAAATATCCAACATCACTGGTATTGCTTTTAGATCTATTATTAAGTAAAAAATACTTAAACACGAGCACCACAAAACTGTGAAAGTTGATCTTAAATTCAAGAGGGTAGCCTGTACCCTATGGACATGTTAGACAAAGATTTGATTCATGACTGTGGCAATACTGAACTTCAGGACAGTCTTTATTAAGCTAATTGTGAATGGTATGCCACTTAAGTTTCATGAATTATTTTCTTCCAGAATTTTCAACTTAACATTTTCAGAAGAAAGTGACTATAAGCAACTGAAACTATGGAGAATGTATCATAAAAAAGGCAGGACTCATATGTTCGAAGATCTACTAAATGTAGAGTTTTAAATGATAGTTTCTACAAATCATATTTTACTTAAAATACCAAAAAGAAATAAATTGTCACTGTTCTAGGAAAAAAAAATCAATATCCTGACAGGGAAGATCAAACTTGCTCCAAAGAACTCAGTGCCCCCTAATCATCAGGAAGTAATCTAATTATAACAACTCCCCCTTTCCACTCTATTTTTCTTTCTCTCTTACATAGTGTTGGGATGTTGAAAGGATAGAATAAGGGTTGAGAAGAGTGAAAAGATATTAAGGAACCCACAAAGTGGTAAAACTCTGTTTACACCTGGGAAAGAGGAAGGAGGGGAAACTTCAGCCAAGACGTAATATTTGAGAGAAAAATTAAGAATAAAGGAAAGATACAGAACTGGTAGAAAAGTTTTGATTGATTGGTGTCATTATCATGCAGGCTTAATGTTAGTCTTACATAGTGATTTAGTTGTCATGAATGGGTTATTATCAACTTGGACTGTCATAAGTGCTTGCTTTGAGTTTCTTTCTAAGTTGTCTGACAGGGGACATTCATCAAAAGACCTTTGGAAGGGTTCTGTTTTTATGCTGTGTACACTCTCAAACCACCAGAAACATGAGCAAAATAGGCCTTTTAACTTCATAGAGTAGCCAGCTTCAGGTCTGTGCTATAAAAATACAAATGTGTGAAGACACTCAGTAAGGACAAGAGTTTAAAAAGAAACACCCCCACAATTGACCCTCCCCTTATTCATAGATGACTGAGTGACTGCTGTGTTTTTATCAGTGTTATTAATGGGACAGTTTTATCTGAACAGTAGTTTGGGGAGTTCAGTATTGGCTTCTGAATGCAGTGGATGCAGAGCCAATGCCTGGTCCCATGTGGACATCATTTCACTCATAGGGAATATTGAAATTGATGCTATGACAGCACACAGATACACTCATCCCACTGGGGTGTCATTCCAGGGACTGAGAGTCAAGGTGGAATTTGCTAAAGGACAATGACTGACTCTTCAAGCCAAAACTGAAAAGGACACAAAAAAAAGAAAAGAAAAGAAAAAGAAAGATATTGGAAAGAACTCTTTTGATATTTACATCTCTTTATGTATTATCACATGACACTGTGATTTCAGACTTTAGTACATTAGATCATTAAAAATGTGACCTAAGTACAGCAGGAAACAATATTTGAATTTTAATTTCTTCTTGGAGATTGTTTATTAACATTTTTATTTTATATTAATCATAGGTTATGTACTTTGTATCCCAGCTGTAGCCCCCTCCTGAATTCCCTCCCTATCCCCTCCATCCCTCCCTCATCTCCTCCCTGCCCCTTTCCAAGTCCACTGATAGGCGAGGACCTCCTCCCTTTCCATCTAACTCTAGCTTATCAGGCCTCTTCAGGACTGGCTGCAATGTCCTCTTCTGTAATAATTAGAGCTAATTTATATTCATATTAGATATGATTTTCCTATCCAAATATTGTTTTATGATAAAAATCTCATGTTTTGTCTTTATACAGGGAGGAGTATGAATAAGGAAACATGACTAATTATAGGCCAGGTTTGGAAATGGAATGAGGAATGGCATTTTAACAATGTGCATGGTGGCTCTGAGGTTCCACCAATTAAGGTCCTGTCTGGGATGTGTGAGAAGCAATAGACAACTCAGGCAGCTGGTTAAAACTGGGACTCAGTAATGAACACTTTTGTCATTCTATATCAACTGCCCAGTGGTAAAAGCATGTGTACATAAGCTTAGCATCACAAGTTCACTGAGACTGCCATACTTGTTTTACATTTACTGTGTTTTGTGTTATTGTTTAATTGTTCAAAATATGGAGAAGACTATTTCCCCTTTACCATGCATCCTCAGACCCAGAAGTAATTTCAAAAAAAATTACTTCATCAAAATGAACAGAGAATAAATACAGGAATTGATTATACTTTTTACCAAATAATTTTTATTTTTTATATTAATCACGGGTTATTTGTATCCCAGCTGTAGCCCGCTCCCTCATTCCCTCCCAATCCCACTCTCCCTCCCTCATCTCCTCCTTGCCCCTTTCCAAGTCCACTGATAGGGGAGGTACTCCTTCCCTTCCATCTGACCCTAGCTTATAAGGTATCTTCAGGACTGGCTGCAATGTCTTCCTCTGTGGCCTAGCAAGACTGTTCCTCCCTCCCAGAGGGGGAGGTCAGAGAGCCAGCCATTGAGTTCATGTCATAAATAGTCCCTGTTACCCTTACTAAGATACCCACTACCATGGACTACATCTGAGCTGGGGTTCTAGGTTATATCCATACATGGTCCCTAGTTGGAGAAAGTCTCATAAAAGACCCCTGTGCCCTGATATATTTGGTTCTTGTTGAGCTCCTGTCCTCTCCAGGTCATGCTAACTCCCCCTTCTTTCATATGATTCCCTGCCCTCTGCCAAAGGTTTGGTTATGGGTCTCAGCATCTGCTTTGATACACTGCTAGATAGAGTCTTTCAGAGGCCCTCTGTGGTGGGCTCTTGTCCCATTACTTGTTTTCTCCTACTTCCAATGTCCATCTCATTTGTCTTTCTAAGTGACGATTGATCATCTCACCCTTGGTTTTCTTTCTTGTTTATCTTCTTTAGGTGTACAGATTTTAGTATGTTTATCCTATCTTATAGGTCTAGTAATCACTTATAAATGAGTATATACTGTGTTTATCTATTATACTCTTTTCCTTTTTAAAATTTTTATTATTAATTACATTATATTAACTCTGTATCCCAGCTGTATCCTGCTCCTTCATTCCCTCCCAATCCTACTGTCCCTCCCTCATCTCCTCCCTGCCCCTTTTAACTGTAAGTTTGATATTGTTTTGTTATGGTTTCTATTGCTGTGATGAAACAAACATGACCTAAAACAAGTTGGAAGGAAATTATTTATTTGGCTTATACTTCCACATTGTAGTCCACCTCTGAAGGGAGTCAGGACAGGAACTTAAATAGGGCAGGAACCCAGAGGCAAGAGCTGATACAGAGACCATGAGGGGGTGTGGCTTAATGGCTTGCTCCTCCTTGTTTGCTCTGGCTGCTTTTTCATGGAATCAGGGACTACAACCAGTCCAGGGATCACAACCCTAAGCCACAATGGGGTGTGCTTTCCCCTGTTAAGTAATAATTAAGATAATACCCTACTGGCTTGCCTATCACTTAATTTAATGGAGACAATGCTTTCTAAATTCAGGTTCCTTCCTCTTACATGACTATAGCTTATGTCAAGTTGAAATTAAACTGTATAGCACAGAGCATTGTGGGATAGTAAGACAGCTTAGCTGGTAAACCCAGCTGCCAAACATAATGACCTAAGTTCATTTCTTTTAACTAACATGATGGAATGAGAGGATATATCCTGGCAAGTTATTGTCTCTCTTCTACATGTTTTTTTTTATGATCCATCTGTGCCTCTCTAAACATAAATAAATTTGATTCTTCATTTATTTTTAAGGAAGCACATCAATATGAATGGTTAGTGATGACTCAGTGGATAAGGGCACTGGCTGCTCTTATAAAGGACCAATATTTAATTCCTAGCATCTACATGATAGCTCCCAAGTGTCAGGAAGTCTATTCCCAAGGGATTAGATCTGATGTTCAGGCAAAACAACCCCCATACAAAAGTAAGAGGTCTAAGTTGCAGGCACCATGATACCAATATCTTGTAATTGTGGATATTCTATGGATCAATATGAGAACCATAATATGTAAGTCTCATTCGAGAGCAATTATTTAAAATATTGTATGCACTCTGTAACTCTTGCATGTGTCAGTGTACGTATCATGTCTTCATTTGCTGCATTAAGCAAGTGACTTCAATAATAGACAGCATGGATATAGACAAATAAATGCATTAGGAATATAGTAGTAACACTAGACATATAAATCAAAACATAATGTTAGAGTTTATGCCATGGTTTGCAACTAGTAAAATGAGTCATGATATGAACAAGTCCTAGAACACTCATCAAGGTTTCATTCTGAAATTAGAAGTCCAGAATTTCACCTAGCCATTTAATTTCAGTAAAGTTAACAGGATATTTGAACTTCCCAGGACACACGGAATTGATAACAGTGTTAGAATCAAAATTCCTATTGAGAAAACACTGTAAAGCATTGTACTGGCTTCTCTCCCTTCTCGAATAATTCCAGACCCTTGAAGAACATCAGATAAGACATGTGTGAAGAACACTGAAGGCTGAGTCATGTATATATCTTCATTGTCCCTTATAATTCTGTATGTTTTAAAAACAAATTACCACTTATGATAATATAAAAAATACTTGAAGGCTTTATCCTAAAGTGTGTTATTCTACAATGCGTATTTTATAGCAAAAGTAGCTTGTCATACCCTCATGGGTGCCAGAAAGTATAAATATCACCTTTATATAATTGAGCAGAAATTGCATTTCCAGAGTGTTAAAAATCTGTTTGGCCACCTTAACACAAATCCATACATTTAATATATCCTGCACGTAAGATTTGCAAATAAGAATTGTGGATTATCTCTTTGTTCTAAACTATGGTTCTCACAGACATCATTGTATTCCATTGAGCCAACTCCTAGGATGTGGAAATTTAAACTCCATGAATGAATATAATAAACACTGTCTTTTAACCTAGAGAATCATAGTGATTTAATTTATTATACAATGTAATTCATTCCATGATTTGTCAACATTTACAGAAAGTTCTAAGACTGATTGTATGTGAAACAGATGATTGAATGCTGATCATAGGGACATAATGAATGGGAATATATGGGAATTCTATAATGTAATGATGATAGGCTCTATCCAGTTGGAGAGATGAAATCTCCAAATGACCAGGGGCCTCCTTTTAAGCAACGCTGTAGTCTTAATGTGTGACCATAGGCAAGTCACTTACCCATATGGTTCCCATTTTCCTATCTTAAAATTGATGCTCTTAATCTATATTCAGCCCTTAATGTTAACAGAGAGCATTGAGATGTTTGGATGAAAGGCGCCATTTACATGTAAAGTAGTGTTATTATTCAAATCCCTCTCTGCTAACTGCTCTGAAGCAGGTGTGTTAAAGGAAAGCAAATGAGGAAAGAGAAAAGGGAAAATTGTCTCCTTAAGTGATGAAAATCTGATTATACCAAATTGGTTCATTCTAAAAGCAGGTGGAAAGCCTATGTTGCCTTTATTAATGATTTCAAAACAGACTTCCTTTTGGCTAAGGAAATCATCAGAATAGGTCCATTTCATGTATTTTTCTAATAAGAGAAAGAATCTGAGATTAAAAAGAGACACCAGTATTTCAGCCACAATCCTCATAAATTTCCCAGATGTAGCTTTCACTAGTCTTCAACACTGTAAGACTATAGAAAACACTGTTACTTCAGTCTCAGATTCTCATGTGATCCTCTGCTTGTCATCTGAGTGAACTGAACTAGCATCAATATTCTTTCATTAACTGAAAAGAACATAAGCATTGTTCCTCAGACTC
>CM053765.1:84727623-84772279 GCA_028658305.1 Pachyuromys duprasi
ATCCCAGGGGAGGACATTGCAGCCAGCCCTGAGGGGACAGGATGAGCTGGGGTTGGATGGAAGGGGAGGAGGTCCTCCCCCATTGGTGGACTTGGAGGGGGCAGGGAGGAGATGAGGGAGGGCTAGGGAGGGTGGGAGGGAATGAGGGAGGGGGCTACGCTTGAGATTCAAAGTACCTAACCTGTGATTGATAACAAAAAAATAAATTAATAAAATAAATTAAAAAAAAAGAAAATAAATAAATAATGGGAAAAAAACACAACATGATGGGCAGGGTGAAAAAAATACTATCGTTTTTATCTTAAAGGTATGGATTGTACTTGAAATTTTTCTAACAGAATGTGTTGAAGGTCAACTTATTTTTAGACAATGTTGTGTTTGATTCCAGTATCTCTGAAGGTTAAAGTTTCCAGGCATTGTTTCGAAACTCCTTTCCATGTCTCATATTCTATGATTAGCTTCTTAGCATCCCCTTTGTTGATGCTATTAATGTGTGTCCTTCTCTTTTTATCTGTGTACATATATCTAAGTAGCAGCTGTTGCAGCCCTACCAGCAAACCTCTTAGGTAGGTGCCGTCTTCATTTTTTTTAATAGTTTGAAATATTAAACAGGGAAAGGTCATTCATCTGGTCAAGGTAAAACTAGGTAAGTAAAAGAAAATGTTATTTAGCTGTAAATAACCCTGAAGTATATTGTTTCCCCACAATGTCAAAGTGGATCCTACAGATGGCATTACCCTTCCTGAGTTCTCCGTGCAGGAGCTTATTTACTGTCTATCACCTTGTTACATTCCTTTAACTGTTTGAAGCAATAAAACACACGTAGACAAAATTTAGTAGAACAAAAATTACTGTTTTTAGTAGCTTTCTGAACAGATATGTGCCTGCTTGAATAATTGCAAATAAAATTAATGTCATCCTGCTACCCACTAAGATGGCATTATTTCTTTGTTATTAATTATTTTACCAGAAGGTGCCTTAATTGCAGGATGTAGGAGGCACTCTCTGTAAGTGCTTTACATGACAAGAGGACACGATCTGCAATCTTCAGTTTATTAAACTTGCTACCAGGAGTAAGCATACTTTGGGGACCAATAACATTTGTTAAAAAATGTCAATGTGTTCTATGGAGGGCAGATGGCCTGGCCCAGGAAAGACAGCCTGATAATTGTCCTACACTGAGTGCTTTTAATTATTTACTAGGTGGAGGATTCAGGTTACCTGGTCCTTTTCCACAGATATAGTTATTCTTTTTTGTTTTCTTTTAATTTATTTTTTACAATTTATTCAACTACTTTAAAAAAATTCCTTCAACTACTTCTACTCCAACCTTCCTTCCCTCTTCTCCCCTATCCTCTGATCCTAACCACTCAAAGGGGGAGATCTCCTCCTCTGCCATCTGCCCATAACTATCAATTCTCATCTAGACTGCCTGGATCCTCTTCCTCTGTGGCCTGGCAGGGCTGCATCGGCAGGGTCAAGTGATCAAAAAGCAGGCAATTGAGTTTATGACAAGAGGCAGACCTGCTTCCCTTACTAGGGAACACACATGGAGGCTGAGTTGCCACTCAGCTTCATCTGAGCAGCACATCTAGGTCCTCTCCATACATGGTCCTTGGTTGATGAGTCAGTCTCTGTGAGATCCCCTTGGCTCAGGATTTTTAGCTTTGTTGGTCTCCTTGTGGGGCTCCTTACCCCTTCCCTCCTTCTATTCCCCCCTTCTTACATAAGACTCTCTGTGCTCTGACCAAAGTTTGGCTGTGAGTCTCAGTATCTTATTTTATCCCCTGTTGGGTGGAGCCTTTTGCAGAACCCTCTATAGTAGGCTCTCATCATATTTCCTCTCTTTTACCACTTCTGGTGTTTATCCTATTTGCCATTCTGAATGAGATGTAAGGATCCTCCCTAGGGGCTTCCTTGTTGTTTAGCTTTTTCAGGTCTGTATCTTTTAGTATGGCTATCATATTCAATATGGATATGATGAATGTCTGTTTCTGGGTTACCTCACTCAGGATGATCTTTTCTAGTTCAATCCATGTTTTTTTTCTGGAAATTTAATGACCTTGTTTTTAGTAGCTGAGTATTGAGCCTACAGATGGGGAAAAGATCTTCACCAACCCTATATTTGATAGAGGGCTAATAGTCAGAATACATAAGAGTTCAAGAAATTAGATACCAACAAACAAAATAATCCAATTAAAATGGCATACAGAGCTAAGCAGAGAACTCTCAACAGAGGAGTGTTGAATGGTGAAGAAACACTTAAAGGAATGCTCATCAGCCTTAGTGATCAGGGAAATGTAAGTCAAGTTTACTCTGAGATTCCATCTTACACCGATCAGAATGGGTAAGATCAAAAATTCAAGTGGCAACACATTCTGGAGAGGATGTGGAGCAAGAAGAAACCTCCTCCATTGCTGGTGGCAGTGTAAACTTGTACAACCACTCTGGAAATCAATCTGGCACTTTCTCAGAAAATTGGGAATAGCACTACCTCAAGATCCAGCTATACCACTCCTGAACATATACCCAAAAGATGCCCTACCATTCAACCCATTCAACAAGAACAGTTGCTCAACTATGTTCATAACAGCCTTATTTGTAATATGCAGAATCTGGAAATACCCTATATGTCTCTCAATGGAGGAATGGATATAAAAATATTGTGGCACAGATATGGTTACTTAAAAAATATAATTTAAAAAATCAACTTAGTGACCTGAAATCATTGTCTAAAACAAATTCCACGGACAATTTCCAGATGGTTTGTAACATCCCAGAGTAGAAACAAAGGAGGCTATAGAGGCTGGCCTGAGTGGGAATTATAATACCCTTGTCCTTCCTGTCAACAGCCTTCCCCTCCTACACTAAATTCTGACAGGGGAAATGCCTTTCATATACTTTTTGATCAGCTTTATGCTGGGCTTCAGGGTGGAGATTGGATTTGTGTGTGTGTGTGTGTGTCTTTAAACTAGTACATGCCAGTCACCAATCACAGAGATAGAAGGCCCAGTTCTTGGCTTTAGGTGGCTATGAACAGTTTATAGGAGCCTAAAACAGTATTTAATGAGAATAACATTTCAAAAACTGATTTGTGGACTCAGTACCAATACTGTAGAAACTTATGAAAATTCATTATTTTCTCATTTTTCACTTTAATTGTGGGCTTATGTTATCTGGGTTTGAGGTAAGTGGATTATTGGAGAATGTGTTAGTGTTTTCACTGCTGTGACAGAAACTTGAGAGAAATAATTATAGGAAAGAAATATTTTACTCTATTTTGCATATGTATTTATTTGTTATTGTACACACATGTGTATGTGTACATGTGATGGCCATATGGTTATTATTATTTTCAGGAGCTCCTGGCCAACTCCTTAGAGACAGGGTCTTTTCTTAAGATAGACCAACCTTACTCCATCTTTAAGATTTAAAGCCAGTCAGTTCATGTGGCCTGCTCTCTGATCACTTCCCTTAGAGGGGGGAGCAGCTTTAGTAGGCAACAGAATAAGACAATGCAGCCACTTCTGGTGAGACCTGACAGACTAGGATCAGAGGGAAAGGGAGGAGGACCTCTCTTTTCAGTGGACTGGCAGAGGGACACAGGTGTGAAAGAGGGAGGGTGGGATTGGGAGGGGAGGAGGGAGGTACAGGGGGGATACAAAGTGAATAAACTGTAATTAATAAATATAAAAAATAAAAATAAAAAGATTAAAAACCATTTTGTTTTAAACACAAAATAAGTCATTCTAATTTTCTGTAAAACTTGGATTTGACTAAGTCTTGACCAATTTTTTGTAATTTGACATGTTCCACACCTTATACCCTGACCTCCTGATAAGATGTTCTGCCCAATGATTTTGAAATGTTCAGTCAAATTTTTTAGTAACCAAATTTCTTCTGGAATTTTCCTAACTCCTGAAAGCCCCCTAGTCTTGAAGTTTTGGGGCCTCTATAAAACCCACGTTCTATATTTGATGTCATTTTAAAATCCCAATTTAGAAGTAGCCTTGTCTGACAGAAAGTAAAACTTGCACAATTTGATTTGGATAATGGTGTTTCCAATCATCTGGTAGGATTATCCCATTACCCTGGGTCTCACCTAAGATAAACTGACTGGCCATGGAGCATCCGGGCTCTTCCTGTCTCAGTTGTCCCAGTGTGATGAGGCTGAGTACCTACCATCTCCTTTATTTTTCACTCTGTTCTGGGTATACATCTGCTTGCAAGTCAATCACCTGATGGAGTTTTCAATCTTCTTTTCCTTTATTTATTGGGCTCAAGTCTTCAGAGGTTTTGGTCTTTGCTGTCTTGGAACCCATAATTGCAGACCTGTGGTAAGACAGAGCCAGAATAAATGACAAGGCTCAATGGAATATAGGTAGTCTTCTCAGACAGCTGTGAAGCACAGAAATGAGGAACAGGCAGCATGAAAAGAAGGTACATTGATTGCATCTTTCCAAAGGATCTCTTATGAATTCAATTTTTCCAACTGAGCTTCTCCTCCTAGTTTCTACCACTTTCTAGTAGTCATTTAATTAACTCATCAGTGGACAAATCATGAAATAAGAGTCTTTATTAGCAAATAACATTCCAAAGGCTTAAATTTGAATACACTGTAGTAGGTATTAAGTCATGTATACATTATACTGTTGGGAATATTTTATATCTCAGTGATACCAAGATGACTACAGTCTCAGTACCAACCATAAAACCTGATAATTGTTTTTGTACAGCTTTCTACTTATTGTGTTTTTTTTTTTTCAGGAAACATATATTTATGCACTTACTTAATCTATGAATTACACTCAGCCAGTCATGGTAAATGTGGCATTAGATGTAAGAATCTAGAGTTAGGGGAGATATATGAGATAGAAATGTTTATTTGCTAATCATCAACATGTGCTTTCTGTTGGTAACAAGAAATTAAAATTATTAAATGGATAGAGAGGAGGGATGAAATCATGTATCTCAGGCTTCAACACTGCTCTCAATTACATGGAACTGTCCTTTGAAATCTTAAAAATCTATCTCAATTTTCCTAAGCCAACTAAGTATGCATTGTAAAAACTTGGATAGTAGGGTATCCACGAAACATTTCTTTCTGTAATCACAGAATGGAATGACTGAGACAAATTATTTAATATAGATCAATTGCAAGGTTGCCCTAGGATTTAACAAGCCAGAACCACTGTATTCATAGCCATTTGCCATGGAATTGTAATGATGAATAACACAGGGAAGAAAAAAAATATATGATAACTTACATGTGATACAGTATAGTTTTTAAAAGTTAAGGATGTGAAAACAAAAGGAGGCTACTGGGACAGGATATGAAGATAAGGAACTTCAATATAATTTTAAAAATGGGTGATGAATTCACATGTAATAAAATCCCAAGGCATGCACCAGCCAACATAAGGAGAAATCTGTGCTCCTTCTCTTCTTTATTTTTACACAATTCTCTTCACAACTCCAAATAAGTTACATACATATTTTACTAACTAAAATGTATGTTCTTGTTTTTATTATTTTCTCTTGTCTAAATAGAGGTTATTTTAGTTATTAAATCATGCTTCATGCTTTCTTTTGATTTTGTCACTTCCTAATGCATCCTAATATGAACGGAGACTCATAGGCAGCTTTTGCTCATTTATTTTCAGTATCATGGTCTCTCATCACACCATCAATTATTTAACCATTTCTCTGTTGAGAGATTTTCAACTTGCTCCCAATCTTTTTCTATTGCCAGCAGGGCTTCAAAGGATAACCTGCTTCATGTATCATTTCACAGAAGTTTATGGGAGTGACCTCAAAGAGTATTCCTAAAGCAAGGCACTGTGGTGAGTCTTGGTATAGTCTATTTTGTTGATAGCTTCTTTATTGGGCATTTAATGAATTGAATCAAGATGAGTGAGTTAATTGTAAAAAGAAACAGGATGAAATGGGAATTTGAAGGTAATTTCAGATATAGGGAGTTTAAGGTCTAATAAAGAGTGAGATTTCCCAAATGAAGAATGTCTTAGTTACTTTTCTATTGCAGTGATAAAATGATAGAACCAAAAGGAACTTGGAGAGGGAAGGCTTTATTTACTCTTACAAATCTTAGGCCCGTAATAAAGGACGTTATAATAAAATCTATAATAAAGGAAGTTGGGGCATGAACTCAAAACAGGAACATGGAGGAAGGAACTGAAGAAAACTAGGCCCTCTTCCCCAGGGCTTGCTCAAACTGCTATTTTATACCATCTATGATCACCTATCTAGAGATTGCACAGTCCACAACAGTGAGTTGGGTCTCTCCACGTCAATCATTAACAAAGAAAATGCATTGCAAACTTCCCCTACAGGCAAATCTATCTATAGAGGTATTTCCCAAATGAGAATCTCTAACTTGTGCCACGGTGACACAAAAATAACCTACACAGGGGGCATGGGAAGAAGCCTGAACGAAAAGCTTTAAGAAGCAACACCATGGCTTGGGTTGGGGGGGTGTTTTATATTATTTTAAAATGTTATTTATTTAATTAATTTACGGCCTGATTTCAGCCTCCTTCCCCTTCTCCTCTCAGTCCCACCTTTACACCCACTCCTTCCTCATCCCCCCTCCTTCTTATTGGAGAAGAGGAGTTCCCTAAAGTGTGCCAACCCATGCTAACACCTCAAGTCACAGCAGAACTAAGTGTATGGGCTCCTACTGAGGCCATACAAGGAATCTGAGCTAGGGAAAAGGAATCTAAAGGCAGGCAAACAGTGTCAGAGATAGCCCGGACTCCCATTGTTAGGGGACCCACATGATGACCAGGGGGTACATCTGCTACATATATGTAAAAGGTTTAAGTCTGACCCATGAAAAGACATAGAAAGATAATGGAAATTATTAAGTGAGTATCTCTGGAGAGGGGAAGCCTCTGGAAGTATATTGGGAAGACATATACTAAATGACATCCCTGATAGCAGGGGGCATGGAGGCTAACCTATTCACCTCTTGTAGCCAGGTTGGACTTCCAGTGGAGGAAGAGTAACACCAACCCACCCACAAAACCTTTGCCCCAAAATTTGTCTTGCCTGCAAGAAGTATAGGGATAAAGATGGAGTGGAGATAGAGGAAATGGCAAAGCGATGACTGGCCCAACTCGAGACTCAAATCATGGGAGAGAGCCAGCCTTGACACTATTAATGAAATTCTGCTATGCTTGCAGACAAGAGCCTAGCATAACTGTCTTCTGAGAGACTATACAGCAGCTGATGTTAACAGCTGCAGAGACCCACAGCCACACAATAGGTGGAACTTGGAGAGCTTTGTGGAAGAGTGGGAGGAAGTATTGAGGGAGCCAAAAGGGCCAATGACACAACAAGAAGACCTACAGAGTAAACTAACCTGGGGCCCACGGAGTTGCACAAGGACTGAAACACCAGCCACAGAGGTGAACTAATTTAATCCAACATGCTTTTGTTTGTTTGTTTGTTTTCAACTTCTGTGGATTTTAAAGTGATATCATCTGTAAGAATAAGTGGACTACTAGTACAAGACAACAGTACAGTATGCAAAAAAAAACAAACAAATAACACCTCCCCCCCCCCGCACCAAATTAGGTAACTGTGGAGACATGGAAATAGAAGAGGAGGGAGCCATGGGAGGGTAATCTCTGATTATCATATATGGCCAATGCTAATGGGAGACAAATGCTGTGACTACTTATGTGAAATACAGAAAAGCAATTAAAAGTTGCCATATCTAAAAGGGCAGAAGTTGGAGAGTATATGATAAGCAGTAAACAGCAACAGTAGCAACATCAAAACAAAAACATAGATTGGCAACTCCATACGTGTTTTCCCATCTTTTAAAGGAGACTAGCTACTATGGATATCTGCTAATTAATTCTGGCCTATAGAGAGAATTCATTAGTGTCTATAGTTACAAGTGCTTTATTAGTGGATTGAGATGTTATTGGTAAATCAAAGTTTAATTATATATGTATATATATAAACATACACACACATATATAATATTATCCAGCATGATTTTAAAAAATTAAAAATGGGCTTGCTGTGTACTCCAGACTGGCCTCAAACTCATGATTATGCTGATGCAACTTCTCAAATACACATAGTTTGAGAAAACACATACAGAGTCTATGTATATATATATATATATATATATATATATATATATATATATTTGTTTTGTTTTGTTTTGTTTTAAGACATGTGTAAATGTCAATGAACTTTTATCATCACTGTCTTCACTTTACCCAGAAAGTGGGACAATAAGTTGAGCTTTATATAGTTTAATTTACTGTAAATACATTTTATTTCTAAGTGTATAATAAATTGTGACTGTAGACAACAGTTGAAAATACACATACATATGCGTTTCATGCCTGTCTACATAGTTAGATAGATATATGTGGTTTATCATAGCTTAATGGGATCTTCATTTCATAGAAGATTCCTCATTTTCTATTATTTGTATAAAAGCTTAGTATTCTTTTTCATTCTATAGCAAGTATTTGACTTTTACTAGTCTATTATTTTTCATTACTTTTACCATTATCATTCAGAAATATAACATCAACATTACTAAACAGTGTATAAATATGCTTTTGATGAAGTCATATGTCATGTTCTACTAATGACTGTGCTACTTAGAGTCACCCATTTCTCCCTGAGGTTCCCTGCAAGTTTGAGCTCTCAAAGTTCTATGTACCAAGGAATATTAATCTCTAGTTTTCATTCCCTAAATATAGTTTATTTTCTATTTCTATTTTTACTTTATTTTTATTAATTATAGTTTATTCACTTTGTATACCAGCTGCAGCCCCTTCCCCAATCTCTTCCCAATCCCACCCTCTTTCCCTCTTCTTCTTCTATGCCCTATATTAAATGTCTAATATCCACCTGTGAGTATATACCATGTGTGCCTTTCTGCTTCTGGGATACCTCACTCAAGATGATTCATTTCTTAATCCTACCATTTGTCTGCAAATTTCATAATTTCCTTGTTTTTAATTGCTGAGTAGTATTCCATTGTGCAGGTGTACCACAATTTCTGAATCCATTCCTCAAGTGAGGGACATCTGGGTTGTTTCCAGCTTCTGGCCATTACAAATAAAGCTGCTATGAACACGGTTGAGCAAATTCCCTCATATACTTGAGCATGTTTTGGATATATGCCTAGGAGTGCTATAGCTGGATCTTGATGTAGCATTATTCCTAATTGTCTGAGAAAGCATCAGGTTGATTTCCAAAGTGGTTGTACAAATTTACATTCCCGCCAGCAATGGAATAGGATTCCTCTTTCTCCATATCCTCTCCAGCATGTGTTGTCACTTGAGTTTTTGATCTTAGTCATTCTGATGGGTGTAAGGTGAATTCTCAGGGTCATGCTCAACACCCTTATTCATCAAGGAAATGCAAATCAAAATGACCCTGAGTATTGTTTTTTTATAAATAAAATAATGCAATCAGCTACCACTTGATGGAAGAACACAGGTTAGTCACTGCACAGCACTGCCACAGATACACAGACTGGAGAGGTGTTCAGTGAAATAGAACAAACAAATATGGCGAAACTATTTTTTTTCAAAACTCATCCATGATAAGCAATATTATACTTTCATATTTGCATGTATACGTTCAACTCTTTAACTGAAACATCATACCTTTTAGCTTGTTCTTCTTCCTATCTCCAACAATTTATGCAATGGAATGAGACAATTGTTAGAAGAAGCAGAGGAAAGAAAATTATTCTTGGAGTAATATTAGAGATTTAAGACCAATAAAAATACCAATACAAACGGCCCAGCTCAAGATAATAAGATAATACCTGTGTGTGTGTGTGTGTGTGTGTGTGTGCGCGCGTTTAATATATACAACTTGATACCAAGTTTCCATTCAAGTGGGAATACATATAATGAATTAAAGTACTAGGACAGTAAAATACTCTTTCTTGAAAATAAAGCACAATGTTCTAACATGTTTTCTGATTAAGGACAATAAAGTAAAATGCACCGCCCTGTGTGTGCATGCACGTGTGTACGTGTGTGCATATGTGTGTATGTATACATGTTTGTAGGCAATCTGATGCATTTTTATAACCTTATATAACCTACACTAAGAATTTATTAAGTAGAGATAAGAAATACTTCTTTCCATAAAATTTCTGAACTTGGAAGCTGACAATGGAAATACCAAAGCTCAAAGGCAGCAAACAGGTCTGGAAGTGGAAAGTTATTAAAACTAGCAATACAAAGATGCTGTAAACAATCACATCTCAGTTTTAGCGTCTTTAGTTTTATATATAGCTCATTCTTTATCATCACAGTTGGGCATGGGGAAAAATCAAGGCAGGAGCTCACACAGGGTAGGAACCTGAGATTGCTATTATAGCTTGCTTATTCTGCTTTCTTACATTATTAAACACCAACAGTCCAAAGCTGGCACCACTCACAATAGACTGTGCCCTCCCTGATCAATCACTGAGAAAATCCCCTACAGACTTGCCTACAGCATGATCTTATGAATGTGTTTTCCCACTGAGGTTCTCTCCCCAAACATAACTCTAGCTTGGTTCGCGTTGATAAATAATTAGCCAGCACAATATCACTGCATAAATCTAGGGAGATACTAAGAATAATTTCAATATTTTGAAGAGAATATGCCCTCCACACACACAATGTTCAATATATTCAAGGCCAATTTTGAAGAAAAAATATGTATATTAGTATATGGCATAATTCTGAAGAGATTTGAAAGCTATCTTACACAGAATGTTTTAAATCTCAGACCTGGATCTATTATCCTTAAATAAGAGAAGTTTCAGAAACAGATTTTGAATTTTAATACAACACATTACAAAAACTAAAGAAACCACATGATTAAAGCTTAATGAAGACTTTTATTTTCTGGATATCACCAATGTCTTGTGTCATTTTGGCATTTCCTTATCTGCAAAGAAGAAAATATCCAGTTCTTGGATATGAAATGATAACAGAGCTTTATCCACGTGTATGAAGATACAACTATGATTAAGAAACAAGCTAGACTCCAAGAAGAGAAAAGTCTGACAGCCAAAACAAAGTAAGTTTACAGTGAAATAGTCTATATTATGAAGTTAAATTATATATATATATATATATATGAAGCATATATATATATATATGAAGCATATATATATATATATATATATATATATATATGCGCTCAGGATATAGGTGTAAAGAAAGGTTGGTCAAGAAGGGTATTTTTAAAATGTAAGTTAGAAAGATGATTTTGTTTTAATTAGAAATTCTGTTATTATTCAGAAAAATCGTTTTTCCAAGAAGTCTACAACTTAGCAGTAGGGAATACTGGTTGTTCCTTTAGAGCACCCAGGTACAATTCCCAGCACCCACATTCTGCCTAAGAACAGTTTGTGACAGCAGTTACAGGAGATTTGATTTATTCTTCTCGACTCCAGGGCTGCTTTACACTTCTGATTCACAGGCATACATACAGGCAGACCACTCATATACATAAAAAACAAAAACCTCCTCAAAAAGGGATTTCTGACTTCCTTTTTCAGTCAAACATCATTTGTGTGTATGGATCATGGTGGAAATAAGTGGTTGAGAAGTGATATGTACTATATTGTCTTCATTTGTATAGATCCTACAGTTCTTTCCAACAAATAAGGCATGATATGCTTTAAATATTTCAGTGAATAAAAGCAATTTTAATGCCTAAATTGTAAAGTCCAAATATGTCATTTATATCATCTTCTACCCTCAGTTGCCCTATTACAGTCCAAGTTCCAATATTTCAAGTGTGTTTTTTCTACAAAACTCTCAAATCAAGATGTGTTACCCTTTACTAAAATTCGCATAATATACCAGTAGGTCCTTACCTGTTTGAAGGAACTGAAGCTGTGCAGTTTTAGGAAAATGACAAAGATTTTGGGGATTAGCTTCCTTTCCATTGAAGTATGAAAGATAAGCCCCACTTCACTACCTTGCAGTGTTGTCCTCTCTGTCACATGTGCTTTTAGTAATTGTGGGTCAAACACAGTTCCAGACACTGTCAACAGAGCACTGGCCAAGAAGACCAGGGCTTCTACCTCGGTGAGAATTTTAATATAGCAGAAGAGTTGGTAGCCCCTTAGACAGTTCTAGGAAATAATACAGGATCATGCAGAAGTAGTCAAATGAAGTCTCTTGAGCACAAATTACTAATAGCACATAAATATGACAACGAAACTTGTAATGATATACAGAAATGACTCAACATGCCCTCATGATATTAACCATTGTAGTATAACACACTACTGATTTCTACTAGCAAACGTCCTAGAGAGCACCATGTAACAGACAAATATATACATTTTGAACACTACCTATAAATGAGAAAACAAAGATCTAGAAATAGATGGTATTACAATTACTAAAGAAATGTCCTATGTTAATGAGATTTCACTAATTACAGCCTTCCTCAACACACACAGACACTGAAATTGATCTTTTCCAAAGGAACAGAATGTTACTGAACATGCACATACAAACACAAAACTACACAATAGGTACAGATGTCTCCATGGAGACAAAGACCAGTTTAGAAGATGTTTGAAGTCTTCTGAGTTCACTTGGAAATTTCAGTCTGCCCTGATTCTTTTCAGGTTGTAATTTTACAACAAAGAGAACTCTGTATTTTGAAGGAATTCCAGAAGGAAGAGGGGAGTGTTAAGGTATGAATATGAAATGTTCTGCATATGTGCATGTGTTCAACACTTGGTGCTGCTATTTTTAAAGTGTTCTGGAAACTTCTCAGACAGAAGTCACCAAGGATATGGCTTCACAGGTTGTACTGGCCCCTCTCCTCTTTCTTGCTCTCTGCTTCATTAGAATCATGAAGTGAACAGCTTCCTTTACATGTTTCTGATGCCCTGATGCAATGCCTCAACACTGGTCCAAAATCAAGGGGGTCAAAACTGTGCAGGTGGATTATGCACAGTTCATATGTTCATTCATATAGAAGGAAACCTGACAAGTAAACAGGACCTTTTCTGTCCCAGATTACAGATAGGATTGGCCAAACAGGGAAGAAATCAAAGGAGAACCAATAGGATTAACATAGTGAAAATGGCTATACTACCAAAGGCAGTCTATAGACTCATGCAATTTTTATTAAAATGCTAATACTTTTTTTAAGGCATTGAAAGAACAATTGTCAGTTTCATATGTAAAAATACAGAACCCAGAATAGCTAAAACAATCCTGTACAATAAAAGATCTTCTGGAGGCATCTCCATCCCTGATGTCAAACTGTATTATAGAGCAGCAGTAATAAAATGGCATGGCACTGGCATAGAAACAGACTCCTGGATCAATGGAATCGAATTCAAGACCCAGAAATAAACCAACACACCTATGGAAAACAATTTTTTAAAGAATTTTTAAAATTTATTTATTTTATATTAATCACAGATTATGTACTTTGTATCCCAACTGTAGCCCCCTCCCTTATTCCCTCCTACTCTCCCCATCCCTCCCTCATCTTCTCCCTGCCCCTTTCCAAGTCCACTGATAGGGCAGGACCTCCTCCCCATCCATCTGACCCTAGCTTATCAGGTCTCTTCAGGACTGACTGCAATGTCCTATTCTGGGGTCTAGCAAGGCTGCTCCTCCCTCGGGGTGGAGGGAGGGTCAAAGAGCCAGCCATTGAGTTCACGACAGAAATAGTCCTTGTTCCCCTTACTAGGGTACACAGTTGGATACTGAGCTGTCATGGGCCACATCCGAGCATTGATCATATTACCTCGGGTCCTCTTTCCTGCTTATCTTCTTTAAGTGTACAGATTTCAGTATGTTTATCCTATCCTATAGGTTTATATAAGTGAGTATATACCATGTGTTTCTTCCTGCTTTTCGTATACCTCACTCAGGATGATTGTTTCCAAGCACCATTTGCCTGCGAATTTCATGATTTCCTCCTTTTTAATTGCTGAGTAGTATTCCATTGTGTAAAAGTATTATAATTTCTGTATCCATTCCTTGACTCGGGGGCATCTGGGTTGTTTTCACGTTCTGGCTATTACGAATAAAGCTGCTACGAACATGATTGAGCAAATGTCCTTGATGTATACTTGAGCATCTTTTGGATATATGCCTAAGAGTGGTATAGCTGGGTCTTGAGGAATCACTATTCCTAATTGTCTAAGAAGGCATCAAATTGATTTCCAGAATGGTTGTACAAGTTTGCATTCCCACCAGCAATGGAGGAAGGTTCCCCTTTCTCCACATCTTCTCCAGCATGTAGAAAACTTAATTTTTGACAAAGAAACCACACCATAGAATGGAAAAATAAAAACAACATTTTCAACAAATGGTGCTAATCTAACTGGATGTCTACACGTAGAACAATTCAAATAGATCCATATTTATCTCCCTGCACAAAGTTAACATCCAAGTGGATCAAAGACCTCAATATAAATCTAGACACACTAAGCCTATTAGAAGAAAAAAATGGGAAAGAGCATTGACATCATTGGCACAGGAGATAACTTCCTGAACAAAACACAGACAGCACAGGCTCTAAGATCAACAATTAATAAATGGGACCTCACAACATTTGTTTTAAAGGCAGGTTTATCTAGAATTCGGAAAGTTATTGTTATGTCACAGAATACCTAGAAACCTTTTAATCTCATTCCCATTATACCAAAAGACCTTTGTTTTAGTTTGCAAGGACACTTACAGAAGGATATTGCCTGGAGAAGTCTGGCTAGTCACCAGAGAGACCAGCCAATGAGGCTGGCAATTAGGAAATGTCATAAATTTCCAGGGAATAGCTATCAGTTCTCTGGGCTGAAAAGCCGACATACTTTTAGATGCCCATACACCTGAGAAGAACGGACTTCAGAAGGATAAGCCCCAATGATCTTTTGTGTAAGAATTTTACATGTAAGCCAGAAATCTAATTTGCAATTTAGTATTTACATTAAGATATAGAAAGTAATAATCAATTATGTAATTCTTTTTGCCAGTCAATGCCCATGATTGGCAAACCCGTACCAGAAATAACATTATACTCAGTAGTTTTAAAAATATGTGTTACTGAGTGGAACCATATAGACTAAACCTGTGGCTGTGGTGAGACACAGTGTTATGTCTGTTTGTTTGGTGTGTGTCTGTGTCTCTGTATGTGTGTGTGTCTGTGTGTTTGTGTGCCTATTTTTATCACATTCACACATTTGTTGCTAACAGAGCTGTATGTGCCTTCAGAGGGTCTAAAAATCTTTCTTTAGGACAGTCTCAAACCCAACCAAGAACATTTGATTTTACAACTCTTCATCTACAAGTATTCAACTACCATACCCAACTTCATTTCTCAGGCTCAGGGTGTAGTGCAGGTTATGTGAATAGTAATAGAAACTCAGAATTTAAAAACCACACACTGCTTTAGAAATTCACAATGAAGATATAAATAAAGATTTTGTGAGCAAACATAGATAATAATAACAGCCTATATGCCATACCTTCATGTTAAAATATAATTGTTTATATTTGTGTCATTTATAACTTTTTAATAACTCAAGAGTTTGTCATTTACATGGTGCATTTTTTATGTGAGAAAACTAATGTTTAGAATGTTGGAAAATGGCTCAACTCCCTATGTTCCTGGGGATGCAGGTTGCCTGTGAATCTATACTGACTTGATCAACTCTGAGTGATAACTCCAACCTTTTTAGTTTATGATAGCTGTGTTCTATTTATTCATGTAGTTATAATAAATAAATAAATAATCATAAAGCCATGTGAGAAATTTTCTGGTTATGAATTGGTAGTATCGAGTCATTGGTTTCATTTATGTATAGTATTTTTTTCTTTCTCTTTTCCTTCTTTTTTTCCTAACTTCCTTCCTTTCTTTGCTCTCCCTCGCCCTCTCCCTGTCCCTCTCCCCCCTCTCTTGCTCTCCCTCTCTCTCGCTCTCTGTCTCTCTGTCTGTCTGTCTCTCTGTCTCTGTCTGTCTGTCTGTCTCTATCTCTCTATCTATCTATCTCTCGCTTACCTGGGCACCTTGGATATTTTCTTACAACAGTCCACCTAATCTCAGCACTGTTATTGCCTCTGGGACATTAACAGGACCTTTTATACTCTACTATTTGTCTCCATGCTCTTTCCTTTCACTGATCTTGAACTTTACCCCTTTTAGTCTATAAGAATCCCCATGCTGTTAATTACAGTTTCATGGTAGCCCCAAGTTCATCTTCACATCAGGATATTTCAAGCACATGACAGATACTCCTCCATTAAGCAGATCTTCTAGCTTCAAAGCCACGAGGCTTCCTTCCCGTATTTACCAACCATCCCACTTTATATTTTACTGGTCCATTCCATCTTTCCGTATTTATCTAGATGAGTGGACAGGATTTTTAGTAGTTTACACCAGTTTATCATGCCATCATTTGCTAGGAAGTGAAAAGCAAAATCATGTGTATGAATATTTTGTGTGCATGCACGTTTGTACAGAGGATGCATGCAGCACCCGTGGGAGTCAGATGAAGACATTGGGCTGTAGTCAGACAACTATGTGAGATTAAGTGGGCTCTGAGACTCAAATCCAAATCTTCTGGAAAAGCACCAGGTGCTCTTAACCAGTAAGCCAGACTGTTTTCTAGGAAATAGATATACTTATCTCGAGAATTCCAATTTGTTTGTGTTGTCATATATCCAACTTCTAGTATCTTCCTCTCTTTGGATGCCTGAAGAGTCCTCAAAGGCAACCCGTATGTAACTGAATTTAACATAATTCTAAAAAAAAGGGGGGGGGCTTCTTTTTTTTTTTGAACTCCTGTCACAGAACTTAGCTTTCACTGCCAAAAGCTGGGGTTCATTCTTTATTGCTCTCTTTATTGCTTACTTCATTATTTAAATTCTTGTTAACCTATCTTCACAATCATTTCCCAGAGATATTCACTTCTCAAAAATATGGTCTTGTTGTTTTTGAAGCATGCTATTATAATCAAAGTTTGCATATTCCTCATATCTAAGAAGCAGTTCATTAATTTTTCCACCCATTCAAATATCATCTCATTCATTAATCAGAACCCACAACCTAAGAGGGAATTAGCTGACTCCCTCAAAATATTTCTTCAGAGTTTTATTCACCAGTTGTAAAGACAAGAACATCCCAGTGTAATGTCATGATTTTCATTAAATATAAATGCTTTAATCCTATGTTGTGAAATGGCAGTGATGTTTTTATTCAGAATATCAACCACAGCACCGGCAAACACAAGATATTTAATAATTATTTTATATAGTTTTGAATGAATGAATACATGAATGTTAAGAAGCTAAACAGAAATATGAACGTAGACAGCTTTGAGTGTAAATTCTTTGGTGGTAGACAGCATTTATAGACTAAAGTGAGTTGTCTTGAGTTTATTCAATTTAATACTATGTAGAGATGCACATACATACATTTATTATGTTCATGTATTTATTTTAATCTTTCATGCTTTCTCATACATGTTTGTCTGTCTTTCTCTCTCTGTCTCACACTCTACATGTAGGTATGTATGTATACATGTGTATTAGGTATTTTTATTTTATGTATGTGTGTGCCTGTTAGTATCAATACCACATACATTCAGGTGTCCACAGAGGCCGACACTGGGGGCTGTGGATCCAATCACACATGTATTATATTTAATGGAAATTTTCTCTATGGGTGTGCTACCTGTTTTCCTGTGTGTTTGTGGAGGCTAGACATTGATGCTGATGTCTTCCTCCATCACTCTCCACTTCACTTTTTGTAGTGTCTCTCATGGACCTTGCCTATTCAGTTAGACTGGCTGGCTAAGCAGGCCATGGGTCTCATTCTCCTGACTCCATCTCCTCTGGGACTATAGTTACCCACATCATGCTTGGCTTTTATACATGAGCTCTGTGCATGCAACCAAGTCCTCATGCTTTCGGAATAAGCACTTTTTGTCAAAGCCATAGCCCTAGCTCAACTTACTATAAATACTTTAATAAGAAAATCTAGAACTTATGAAATGAATTGCTTAAGGAAAGTAGCACTAAAAAGATGCAAAATGCAATTTTGAGTCAAAGTCACAATGGAAATAAAATAATGTGAATCATGTAAAATCAAGTGAGAGCATCCAGGAGAAAAATAGAGATAAAATTTTCATAAAATGAAATACCTAATTTATTATTAAGGTTTTTTTCAATAAACACTAATTTAAAAATTTTGCTCACATATGTACATTAATATAATATAATATAATATAATATAATATAATATAATATAATATAATATAATATAATATAATATAATCCAAGAAGTAAAGGGGAAAAACAAAATGCTGAGGCTTGTATAAGTTTTGTCTAATTCCACAGCTTCTCTCCTTCCATCACCTGCCATTACCTGCTGAGAGGAGCAAGAATGACCAACAGGCATGAAGATGAATATGAGACTCCATGTTACCCAGACATTTTTAGAGCATAGAAAAGCACTCTGAATACGTTACTGGGCAAAAGCTGTGAAAGACTTCACCCTAAGTTGATATGACCTTTATGACAATAAGTGTCCAGACCACCATGTGATGGTAAAGGACCTGGTTGTGAAATGGGTTCTCACTTTGAATATTTCTTGAGAGTGAATATTAGAAAGGGTCAGGCAGTGTACAATTGGCTCCCTAGGGAAGCTCCTGGGATTGACTGAATTTGAAATCCTGGCTCAGGAATAAAAGCTCCCTGTGTACATCTTGGTGGTATTCTCCAAAACAAGGCTAGAGATAAGGGAACTTGAATGCTACTGAGTCTGGAAATAAAAGCATGAGGCACTTGAAATGCTCATAAAAACTCTATACACTAAGTCCTAAATCAAGTTTTACCCATTCTATTTTAATTAAGATTTTGCTATAATTCATAAATAAAATAATATAACTTGTCATGATCCAAAAAATATAAGAAAATATTTAACATTATAATAGTTTGTTATAATTCATTAAATTTATTTGTCTATCATTACTGAAGTATGATTTGCTTTTGTAAGAAAAGGGAATTTACTTATAATTATTCTTAGTACAATTCTGACATACAAAAGTATAGTCAATGTCAGCTATTTAAGTTACAAAGATGATGAGTGTGGAAACATCAGCATACATCATCATCAAGCCAAGGTTTGGGTGGAGTGGGAAAAAAATCTACATTTCATTCTGCATTTGGAGACAGGACAAATGGCTGCAGGAATCTATGTTAAGATAGAATTTAATGCAAACTTCCTCTCCCCAATATTTACAAATATCCCCAAGAAGCATGCATACAAGTGTGTATTTAAAAAATGCTCAGTTAGAACAACTGAAGCTGAGTCTGACTCTTACTATCATCTTAATCTCCTCTTCTTTCGCTTTGCTAGGTAAGGTTATGCTATGATACCCAGCTTAACCACAAATATGTATCTCCTCACCTCTACTAAGTTCACTGTGTTCTCAATACCCTCTATGACCTTTGTGTTCAGTGTCATGACTTTTGCCTGTATATCCACATCAGATTATACCTTCAAGTGTGATGATGCCTAACTTGAAGAGACAGAAGAATAGTGACAGAATCACACTTGCTTAAAAAAAATGACACAGGATCACTTTCACTTACTTAGCTGATACTGGTTTTACATCTGTCCTAATACATAAGACTGATGTGTCTCAATTAAAACACTAGCAAAAGATGTGAAACGTGTGTTTCTCATACCCAATTGAATATTAAAGTGAAATACTATCATGTGAGAATCAAGACATTACTGAGTTGAAATTTTGGATGTTGAAATAAAATAATGATCAAATAAAAATCGACCGTGTTTTCATAATGTATCAGACTAAAACAAACAAAACATATTTAGACATTTGTTATAGCCACGAAATTTGACTTCTAAAACAAGAGTAAGAAACAACCAACACATTACTACTTACATGTAATAATTTTACAAAGAAAACACAAAACAAAACAAAGCAAAACCAACCAACAAACAAAAAACACAAGTAAGGCTTACACAAGGTTGGCTCTGGATATGCTTACATAGAATTAGTTCTGGATGACAGAAAGTATCTCTGTACTTAAAGTAGGTTAGGAATTCATCAAAACTCTCTCAAGTACGCCATGTTTATATAAAAAGCTGAGATACATGCATGAGCAGTTGCAAGAAATCAGGGAAGCATTCTTGACAAAAAACAGCATAAAATTTGAAACAGAAATCTATTCTGGGTGGAAGTAAAACTGGGTCACGGTGGGTCACTGTGGATAGAACAAAGAGGAGACTTTGGGTATCAGATGTTGAAGGAGCAAGGAGTTCCACTCAGGCAGGCTATTGCATTTAAAATAAGCCAGAGAGCGTGAGCATGATAGAAACCATTGTTGGGTAGCAGGCAGAAGAATGACAGAATATGATTTGTGTTGATTTCTGGCAAAGTACAGTCTTCCAAACTCTGTGCATCCCCAAACCCCAAAATAGAAGCTATAATGACAGCTGCCTGTGTGAGAGCCAAAGGCAATATCAGAGTTGAAAGGTGTTAAGCTTTACTTTCACTCAATGGCACTGTCAGAAAAATATATTGTTACTGAAAAATGCCAGGGCTGGCAAAATCTAGGTATGTCTGAAAAACGAAAGGAAAAGTGCAGGTGTGTAAAATGCTACTGTAGCAAGAGAAGGCTCAGGAAACTCTAGCTCATATGTTTAAATGGATGATGTACATTTGGCCACCAACCTGGCACACAGAGATGCAGAATGCTTTTGTGTGAGTGTGAGATCCAATAGTAAGTCTAGGTGGTATTGAGGCAGGGCCAACCATAGAAGATGAAGAAAGGCAAGTGGGAGGCATGGCTGGGAGATTAATTTACAAAAGGGCATAGCTGCCAAGAAAAATCCATGGGATATTCTTCTACTCTAGGGCTGTCTGAACTGTTCCATGAAAAAAGCTCCACTAAAAACCATGTCCTGTGTGAATACAAATTGCTATAACAAATAAGGTAGGTTGAGGGCATTTATTTCAAACTTTATTTCCTGGAAACTTAAAATACAAAATGACTTCAGTATCCACTCTGGCCATGGAGAGTAGAGAAAAGAAATGATTCCTATTGCACAAGGTTTCTTCTGACTCATTCAAAGCTCTACCTGTTGTTATATGTTAGTGTCATTTGTGCTGTACATGGATTATCATCTCACTTAAAAGAAATTGACTGCTGGGCTCTGATGGTATTTGCCTGTAATTTTAGTACTTGGTGAGGCAGAGACAGAAGGATCTCTGTGAGCTTGAGGCTAGTCTGGTCTACAAAACAAGTTCTGGACAGCCAAATCAACACAGAGAATCCCTGTCTCAAAAAAAAACAAACAAAAAGGAAAAAGAAAAAAATCTGAAAGATACCTACTAATTAAAACTTTAGTTTGAATTTAATAGATATGTCTAATTGACAGTCATAGGGTTGGAAGTCATAAAAATCATATATACGTATATATATATATATATATATATATATATATATATATTCGATAATTCATCCTGCTTCAATACTGACACAGTAAAGGAAAAATTCTTACCAACATTAATCAACAAATGACAAATCTGGAAATCAGAGTTTAAATTTTTCAAAGTCAACTGAGTAAGTCATTGGTTGAGGTGGTCTTAAATCAGAACTCTGACTTTAAAGTCTATGAATCCTTTGTATCATTATTAATTTTATGGTTAGTGGATGTGGGCCAAATAGCCACCATTCACTGTGTTATCCAATGGGCACAATCTGGGTTTAAGTGTAGCACTGAGTGAGTCAAATTTATCACATTCCCCTTGAAGTTTGAGGAATGTGTTAACTTAATAGGAAGAAGATAACATGAGCCTTAGCCAGTCCTACTCCACTCTCATAAACGTTTGTATTAGCAGCAGTCATCTTATGAAGAGTATGATAGCTCTCCATAGATATAAGAACCCAAGAGGTTAGGTTACTCATATAAGGAAGCCTCAAACTGCTAAGAATAATAAGGATGATGTAATTCTAACAAAAATTTTGTCCATTTCTGCAGATATCCCCTTCCCTAACTTTTATGATGACTGACAAAGGAATTTAAGAAAATCTGATAATGAAGATTGAGCATCTTACCAGAGTCCTCCTTCATAATTAGCTTCCTTAGTTGTACAGATTTTCGTATGATTATCCTACATTATATGTCTAATATCCACTTATAAGTGAATACATACCATATGGGTCTTTCTGCTTCTGTGATAACTCACTCAGGATGATCATTTCTAGATCCCACCATTTGCCTACAAATTTTATGATTTCTTTGTTTTTAATTGTTGAGTAATATTCCATTGTGTAAATGTACCACAATTTCTGTATACATTCTTCAACCGAGGGACATCTGGGTTGTTTCCAGCTTTTGGCTATTACAAATAAAGCTGCTATGAACATTGCTGAGCAAATGACCTTGTTGTATAATTGAGCATGTTTTGGATATATGCCTAGGAGTGGTATAACTGGATCTTGAGGTAACACTAGAAGCTCAATCATCATTCAGAGAAACAAACAAGATGGACATCAGAAGAGGGAAAAAACAGGGAACAGGTCAGGAACCTATCACAGAGGGCCTCTGAAATACTCTACCCAGAAGTGTATCATAACATATGTTGAGATTCATAGACAAACTTTTTGCAGAGTGCAGGAAATCTTATGAAAAAAGGGGGAGATAGAATGACCTGGAGGGAACAGGAGTTTCACAAGGAAACAGCCAAAAATCTGTGCAGAGAGGACGTATCTGATACTCCAAACAAGGAGCATGCATGGAGAAAATTTAGAACCCCTGCACAGAAGTAGCCCATGGCAGCTCAGTGTCCAAGCGGGTTTCCCAATAATAGGAACAGGGACAGTCTCAGACATGAAGTCATGGGCTGGCTCTTTGATCACCTCCACCTAAGCGGGGAGCAGCCTTACCAGTCCACAGAGGAAGACAAAGAAGCTAGTCCTGATGAGACCTGATAGACTAGGGTCAGATGGAAGGGGAGGAGGACCTCTCCTATCACTGGACTGGAGAAGAGGTATAGGAGAAGAAGAGGGAGGGATGGTGGGATTGGGAGGGGATGCGGGAGGAGGCTACAGCTGGAATACAAAGTGAATAAACTGTAATTAATAAAATAATAAAAAAGAAAGTCTGTTAAGATCTGCTGACATGAAACAAGTGATCCCAAGCTGATAAGTGCCTGTGTTCTCGAAGGGTGGCAAATATACCATCCAAATAAAATGTACACGTAACTTCCGGGGCTAGAGAGATGGCCCAGGAGTTAAGAGCGTTAGCTGATCTTCCAGAGAATGAGGGTATGGTTCCCAGAACCCAAATCTTGTCTCAGAACCATCTGTATATCCAGTTCTAGGAAATCTGACATCCTCTTCTGAATGCCAGGAGAAATTTGTACACATTAACAAACACCAATACAAATGAAATAAAAATAAATGTCTAAAATGGAAAAATAAAATTAACATTAATTAGTTAATTAATATTAATTAATTAATATTTAGTATATCCGTATATTATACTGTTAGAAGAATGGTGATGAGATGGTTGATGTGAGACTAGGAATATTATTATGTACTATTTTCCAATTTAAGTTCATTTCAGCAACATTGTTACATCCCAAATTTTTATATTTATAATAATTAATTGGATAACTCAAAATAAATTGTAAATTTACTTCAGGGCTTCAGATATAAATATGTTTTCATCAAAAATGTAAATTTCAATGTAAACAATGAAAATGTTAGAATTATTTCATATCTGTTGTAAAATATAATTTACACAGTTTTAACTCACCAGTTAAATAGAAAAGAAAAATGCAAATTTTATGTTAAGTGTAACTTATAAATAAAAGTTAGTTAAATATGTTAGTTTTCTTTTATTTTTAAATGTTTTCATGATCTATATTAACTAACATAAAACATGTTAATTCAGCATACAATGAGAAATCTCGTTATCAAGTTAAACATGAGTACCAAACATAAGGGAGATATGAGTTATATGAAATCACAGCATGTTAATCAATTGCAACAAGTGACTATGATGCTCAAACACTGGCTAAATAATAATGTCTCCAAAGTACAGCTTTCACATTGAGAGAAGAAAGAAGATGACTAAGTGTCTCAGCTGAAACAAATCATCCTTAATTATGTGAGAAATTCATTGTGAATATCTTAGATGAAAGCATTAGTCAGTAACTTGCCTGAGGCAGGGAATGCCCAACTAGCTATCTAAACCATTTTTTGTTTGTTTATTTGTTTTATTTTTATTTTTTCATTATTTAACCAATACTATCTCCTGAGGTTTGGGTTTTCTTGGTGGTACTACGTACTAGGTCTATGTATGGAATAGATAGAGCAAGTGCCCACCATTTCCCAAGCTCCAAAACTCTGTTTAATGCATCATCCTTAGAGGGTATGTTAGATATTAACCCGATAAGAACAGATACTATACTTGATCTTATCAAAAAGGCCGAGGAGTAGTGATTAAACATTATCTCTAGGTATGGTGTATGGATGCTTCCAACATAAAATAGTATTGGAATTGGTAAACTTGGCAAGGCAGATGGCACTCTGTGTATGTGTTTTGTTGAGGTAGGGAAATGAAAGAAAGAGGAAGACAGTCATGGTTTTATCTCTGTTGAGGAGAATTGAAGTATCAGTTTCCATCTGTTCTTAGAGTAGAGTTTATACCAAGGACTATATTGTTTCTTAAAGGATTGGGGAAGAGTTTCTACCCCAGGCCTTCCTAGACTTCAGCTTATAGGAGGCAGATCATGTGACTTTATAGACTCCATGATAGTATGAGTCAATTCCTTATCAAACACTTCAGTCTACAACCCCCATTGATTCTGCTTTTTTTTGGAGAACTCTGACTCATACAATTACAGCACGACTTATGTTCACCTCAAAATTGAAAATATAAGGAGTGTAAAATCCATAAAATTTTGCCTTCTTGGTCTTCTGCTAGTTTTGTTATTTCTAATTAATCATTTTGTTTATTCTTGCCTGTTCAGGATTCTTGAAATATAAGGTGAGAGGCACAGAACATAGCTCTGAACCTTCCACCACTATACATGAGTGAATATTTTCATGGTGAGAGTTCCTGGTTGAACAGGAAGGACTCCAGGTGCTTGAAATGCCCCAGGCTTTGAAATTCACACCTATATATCTGTGTATGTGTATATATGTATTTACAATATGAGTGACTATGCCAAAATTATGAGTGACAGCATAAATCAACAGTCAACACATTGTCTCAGCAAAGATCCCCATATCAAGCCTTTGTGGCTGGAGATAATATATTGCTAATGTCCAAATTGTTGCTACAGTGCAAAAGTAACTATGGACAATATATAGACAAGCCACATACAAGTGGCTTTATTTTCACCATAGCAAGAATAATTTGGCCAATGGCTGTGATTTGTTTGCCTCTCCGTTATGGCATCAGATCTTCAAGACTAATTCAATCTCTAAGGCTAACTGGCTGGCTGCAGGGAGCTGTGCCACATGAAACCGAAATGAATTACTAAACATAAATCATTTGATGACTAGCCAAAGTGGTCTGTGTTCAATTGACTTGCTCTTCGAGGAGGGGGTGGTCCACAATGGTGGATTTACCTTAACAGTTTTGCTTCTATCAGCTCCCTGTATTTGGAAATTTCGAGACAAAATAGAATTTTTGTAAACTAAGGAATTTGCCTTCAATTTATATAATTACATATGTGAAACAGCACTGTGGTGACTTCTAGCTAAATGTTCATTTGTTTACTTTGTTCTCTTTCTTTATCTATACTGGTTATCAGAAATGTTGATCTTTAGCTGTTACATCTGTAAGAATGATATCAACATAAATGCCAACAGCTAATGAATGACGACAACACATGACTCTGGCAGATAAGTGTTATTTTCAGGTATTAAATATTCCTGAAAATTGGTATGTGGAAGTCTCCCTTGCCAGCCTGAGAGTTTGCTTTTTTGTTTCTGTGATAAGCACCTTAACAAAAACAACTTGGAAAGGAAGTGATTTATTTCATCTTATACTTCTAAGTCACAATCAACCTCTAAGAGAAATAAGGGGAGCATTCAAGCAGGAACTGAAGCATAATTGGCCTGCTCCCTCTGGTTTATTCTCAGACAGCTTTTTATAAAACCCAGGATCATCTGTCCAGGTGTGACACCCAGCACAGCAAGCTGAAGCTTCCCACAGCAATCATCAGTCAAAACAATTCCCCACAGATATGGCCACGGCTCAGTCTTATCTGGGCAGTACTTTAATTGAGACTCCCTCTTCTCAAGTGACTTTTGGTTGTGTTGAGTTGACAATAATATCTAACCAGGATGGGATGTGTTGGAACCTTTAGTGTTGGTGGAGAGGGGATTCTAGTGGGAAGAAGTTGGGGCAGTGATGCTGTCTTTGAAGAGGATAGTAGAATCATGTCTAGTTCCTCTCTCTAACTTCTACTTTTAGCAAAATCCATCGTGCTGATACAGACCCAAAGCAGTATGACAATAGGAAGATGGGCCTAGTCTTCTAAAACTGTGATCCAAACAAACTTTTATGTTTTTTTTTTTTTACCTGTGTTTTCTCAGATGTTTTGTCAAAGCAAAAGAAAGCTGAGTAACATAAGATGCTAGGTATTAGCAAGCCGAGATTCCAACAGTTTGGACAGTAAGGTCTCTAGTGCAAACTTACCACATATTTACAGCTTTCTCAGGAAATAGCCTGTGAAACAAGGAGTCCTGTGGAGACAGGAGACCAGGCTTTGCATTGCCCATTTGATGTTTATCAGAGAGGAGATTTCTCTGTTTACTTACCTATAACAGGAAACATAACAACAGCCTTCATGTCACAGTGAGTACAAAATGAGGGAAGGGTGAAAATCAGAACAGAGTGTGTACTACATAAATATTTTAACTAAGGTATATATTTTCACTCCCTTTATCAATATTTCATCAAACCAAGAGTATATATTTAATAATTTTCTAAACACATCTCGTTTTTTTCTGCCTGAGCTCTGTGACAGTAAGAATCAAGACAGAAATAATAAAAAGAACAGCCAACCTAAATTCTCATAATAGGTCAACCTGTGGTAGTTAATGACTTCAATTATAGGTTTTGAGTCCTTTTAAAGAGAAAAATGTTTCCTGTATTGTTTTCAAAAATGTCTGTTCAAGATGTTTTAGTACTGGCAAGTACCACATATATACAATGTGAGTTAATATATGTTAACATCTTTTCCAACTTTGGGGGAGAAAAAAACTTACTGATATGAAGGTATTACACGGTTCCTGTCATCAGGACTGTGTGTGCAGGTGCACTGTACTTTGAAAATGTGCAACTGGCATTAGCATTAATCACAGATTGAACTTAGCAAATGCTTGATTTTTACATCAAGTATAATCAAGTCTTACTGCAATAGGCCAATGGGCCGTTAATAAGATAATCATTTATTTCTGAGCCACAGATTAGGATGTAATTATAATGTCAGCAATTAAAGTATAGTGTGCACAAGTACATATGATATATGTGTGCCTATATGTTTGTGTTTGTAAACAGGATGACTAAGTTGCTCTCTGTTCTTTTGCATATTTCTAATAAAGAAAAGTGCCTTAATATAGTCTTATTATTATAAATTCAGATTTAGATTATATGGTTTCTTCCTAAATAAATTTCCTCAATATTCTCACAAAGGACTTTTACAGCCAGAAACAATAGTTCTCATTTGCTGTGCTTTTATAGCTAACTCATATTGTTCTTAAAAATAAAGATAGTATCTTTCCAAAAGAAAGATAGTATCATCCTATAATTAACACTTGAAGTTTCTTCCTATGAGCCTACAAAAAATAGATGCTAAGCAAATGCCTCTTGACATTTTGACTCAAATAGTTACAATATAATTTTTATAAGTCTTTATCAAACTCCTTAAAAATGACTAGTAGATGACATTTCCTATGATAAAATAAGAAGTCTGTACAAAAGACATCTACTCAGTAGCTTCAATACATAATGAACATCTATAATCTGAAAGGTGTAAAGAGTATGGCAGAGAACAAACAGAAGATCTGCATAATGGACATTCTGATTGATTCAGGAGTTACAGGGCAGGCAAAGGTAAGGGTTTAAATGTGAAAATGAAAGTAAAATAAAATCCATTTGGGTTTAAAGAGATGGTTCAGAGGTTGAGGGCTTAGAGGATCACAGTAGTCATACTGAAAGCTCACAGAAAAAATATAACTACAGTGCCAGGAAATACAATGCCTTATTCTATCCTTTGCAGGCACTCAGATACATATGGCATATGCTCATCTAAGCTCACACACGCATGCACACCAACACATAGATAAAAATAAAATAAAATAATAAAACACAATATATTGATTAGGCAAGTAAATAAAGAAGATAGCCACATAAACACTTTTTAAAGTTCTCAACTTTATTCATTATAAAGAAAAAGCAAATTAATACTAGAATTGTCATAAATTTTAAAGAAATATAAAAATATAAAGTATTAATTATGAACCAAGTAGTATTTCCATAACATTAGAGATATGGCTTAAATCTAAGCCTATAGACCAGCATACAACAAAAGAACATAACCTATAGCTTGTATTGGATCAAAACTTATGTTTCTAGGCCTGAAAAAAGAGCTTGGTGGTTAAGAGCGTTGGTTGCTAGTCCATAGGACCAAGGTCCTAGCCTCAGCACCCACATGGCACATCACAACCAGCTGTAACCAGTCTCTGGAAATCTGATGCTCCTTTCTGACCTCCATAGGTACTGCATGAACATGGTTCATAGACATATTCATAGATGCAGATAAAACTAGTAATAAATAATTGAAATGTTCTAAAACTATAATCCTAATCATAGATTATATAGAGTAGTTACATATGTATGCCAACTGTATCAATATGTAACAGTAGACAGTTCATGACATTATTTTAATGTCCTCCAAAATGACCGGTAAATCAAACAATTGTAAAAAATAAATAGATCTAAGCTCGGTACCCTACATTTTTTAAAACTGGATTATTTGGATTATTGGTATCTAATTTCTTGAGTTCTCCATATATTTTGAATTTTAGCACTCTGTCAGATTGAGTTTTTTATATATTCTGGATATTAGCTCTCTGTCAGTTATAGGGTTAGTGAAGATCTTTTCCCAGTCTGTAGGTTGCCATTTTGTTATGATGACAGTGTTCTTTGCTTTACAGAACGTTTTCAGTTCCATTTGTTGATTGTTGATCTTAGAGCCTGAGATGTTGGTGCTCTGTTCAGAAAGTTGTCTTCTGTGTCAATGATTTTGAGGCTCTTCCCCAATTTTTATTCCAACAGATTTTGTGTGTTTGGTTTTATGTTGAGGTCTTTGATCCACTTGGACTTTAATTTTGTGCAGGGTGATAAATATGGATCTATTTGCATTTTTCTACATGTGTACATCCAGTTAGACCAGCACCATTTGCTGATGATGCTATCGTTTCCATTGTATGGTTTTGGCATTTTTGTCAAAAATCGGTGTCTGCAGATGTGTGGGTTTATTTCTAGGCTTTGGTTTGATTCCATTGGGCCACCAGTCTGACAAGCCATGAGCATGGGAGATCTTTCCATCTTCTAATATCTTCTACTATTTCTTCAGTTGACTTGAAAATTCTTTTCATACAGGTCTTTTTCATTTGTTTGGTTACAGTAACACCAGAATACTTTGTGTGTGTGTGTGTGTGTGTGTGTGTGTGTGTGTGTATGTGTGTGTGTGTGTGTGTTTGTGTGTGTGGCTATTGTGAAGGTTGCTGTTTCCCTAATTTCTTTCTCAGCCCATTTGTCTTTTGTATACAGAAGGGCTACTGATTTGGTACTTTCTCAGAAACTTGGGAATAGTGCTATCTCAAGATTCAGCAATACCACTCCCGAGTATATACCCAAAAGCTGCACCACCATTCAGTATGGACAGTTGCTCAGCTATGTTCATAGCAGCTTTATTTGTAATAGCCAGAATCTGGAATGAACCTAAATGTCCTTCAACAGAGGAATGGATACAGAAATTGTGGCACATTTATGTAATACTACTCAGCTATTAAAAACAAGGAAATCATGAAGTTTTCTGGCAAATGGATGGAACTAGAAGAGATCATCCTGAGTGAGATAACCCAGAAGCAGAAAGACATGCATGGTATATACTCTATTTATAAGCAGGTATTAGCATTATAATATAAGATAGACATACTAAAATCCACAGTCCTAAACCTGAAAAACAAGGACTTTAGGGAGGATGCTTAAATCTCAATCAGAATGGCAAACAGAATAGACACCAGAAGCAGTGGAAGAGAGGGAACATGATGAGAGTCTACTATATAGGGTCCTCTGAAAGGCTCCACCCAACAGGAGATCAAAGCAGATGCTGAGACTCACAGCCAAACTTTGGGCAGAGTGTAGGGAGTCTTATGGAAGAATAGGGAATAGAAGGGGGAATAGAAAGAGTAGAAGGGGGACAGGATCCTCACAAGTAGACCAACAAAGCTGAAAAAAACTGAGCCCAGAATATCTTGCAGAGTCTGATGAAACAACCAAGAACCTTGCATAGAGAAAACCTAGAACCCCTGCTCAGATGTAGCCAATTGGCAGCTCAGTCTCCATGTGGCTCCTAGAGTTGGGGAGCATGGGCTGCCTCTGTCATTGACTCAATTGCCTGCTCTTTGATCACTTGTCCCTAGTGTTGCAGCATTACTAGGACACAGAGGAAAGGATCCGGGCAGTCCTGATGAGACCTGATTAAGCTATGGGCAGATGCCAGAGGAGGAGAAGGAACTCCCCCTTCCCAGTGGATTAGGAAAATGGGATGGAGGAAAAAGGGAGGTGGAACTGGGGGGGGAGGAGTTGAGGGAGGGGCTTCAATAGAGATATATAATGAAAAAATTGTTCATTAATTAATTAAGCTATGCCTATTGATATAGTATGATTCCAAATAATCATGAATGTACATGAGCATCAAAGAAACAGAAGTGAGATTATTAAAGATAAATCAAGCACAATACATAGCTATGGATTCATTCTATTTATAAGATATATACTTTAAATGGACATACATATCTGTGGTATCCAAAGTAAAAGTGAAGGCTATGTTCTAGGAAACAGAATGAGGTCATTGATTAAGATCATAATATCTAGAAACTGGAAACAATCTAGATGTCTCTCATCTGAAGAATGGATAAAGAAACTGTGGTGCATTTTAACAATGGAATACTAGCCAGCTATTAAAAATAAAGAAATTATGAATTTTGCAGGCAAATAGATTAAACTAGAAAAGATCATTTTGGGTGAGGTAACTCAGACCAGAAAGACACACATTACATACTCACTTAGAAGAGGATTTTAGCCATATAATATAGGATAAACATACAACAAATCACAGACCCTAAAAAAAAATAAGTAATAAGGACGACCCAAGGGAGAGTGCTTAAACTTCACTCAGAAGGGGAATTAGAATATGCAGAGGTAATTGTTAAAAAAGAGGGAACAAGGTAGGAGAAGCAACACAGAGAGCTGTGAGAGTGGAGATCAGACCTGGATGGGGGTGGGAGGGACAAGTGGCCTGTTGAGAAAAGAGAAACTGGGCAACAACATCTCCCTGACAATTTTGAGACCTACATTCAGGGTAGGTTCCTGGGTGGATATGTAAGGGACTCTAGCAGAGACTTCTAGTACCAGGGGCCATAAAGACAGAAGAACACACCCTATAACTAGTCAAGTCTCTTTGTAGAGGGAGGGGAACCCCAACCCAGCCCCAAAAACTTCAACTCAAAATTCACTCTGCCTTCAAGATCTGCAGGGATAAAGATAAGGCAGATATAACAGAGAAGGAGGGAGGGTTCAAACAATGTCTGGCCCAACCAAAAACCTACCCAAAGGGAAAGAACCAACCCCTGACACTATTAAGGATACTTTGCTAAGCTTGCAGTGTCAAGCAGAGTTGTCCTCTGAGAGGCTCCACCCAGAAGTGCATCAAAACAAGTGCTGAGACTCACAACCAAATATTGGACAGGGCATAGGGATCCTAGTGGAAAAGTGGAGGGAAGGTAAAAAAGAACCTGGGGGTAATAGGAGTTTCACAAGAAGATCAATAGAGCCAACTAACCAGGGCCAAAAGGAATATGCTGAGACTGAAGCAACAATCCAGGACCTTGCGTGGACTCGATGCAGGACACCTAAAATGACATAGCTATGGGCAGCTCATTTCACATGTGTGTCCCTAATAAGTGAAGCAGGGGTTTTCTCTGACATGAACTCTCTTGACAGCTTTTCAATTACTTCCCCCTGGATGGACAGCCTTGGCAGGCCACAGAAGAAGAGGACACACTCAGCTCTGGTAGGACTGGATGAGCTAGGATGGATGGGAAGAGAGGCTCCTAAGTGCTGAGGAATAGGGCAGGGAAATGGGAGAGAGGTAGGAAGGGTGGGACTTAAAAAACAAAAAAAAAACTGGCAAAAAAGATGACATAGCACCTTAACAACTTAACAACTGAATGTTGTTAGTTGTTTTTCATTGACATAATAATAATGTTTTGTGGTACTGCACATATTTATTTAATTTATGAAGCTGTGTATTTGTGACCAGTAAATCTGTCTCAACTTACGCTATTCTTCTATTAAAAAGCAAAAACCATAAAAAAAAAACAAGCATTGGAAATCTTTAATATTTAAGTTGAAAATGGTGAATGTCATTCATTATACACAGGCATTCATCAGTTTGCCATTATTTCAACTCTTTGGATGCAGATTTTATAGATCCAGGTGTTCCAAATGACATTAAGGCTGTAGTTCACCCATACATCACAAAAACAGGGATTTGCAGTTAACTTACATAGCTTGACTCAAATTTCATTCTTGTCTATGAAATACACAGTCAAGGAAGAGTCAACAAAATAAAAGTCATTTATAAGCTCTGGGAGATTTATTAGAAGATGTGGAAAAAGTATGACCACAATACATATGAAAATAGCTTGGCTGTAAACACACCTGCTCCAAAGAATTATATTGGCTACACATATTTGTGTTTTGGTTTTAATTTTAATCAGGCATAGAGAAAGACATTTGGTCAAGAATTTGAGAGAAGCAGAAAGTGACCTTTAAACTGAACTAGAGAGTATTTGGCCTTAAGAAAACCACTCCAGGGTACAAAAAGAAATGAATTGTAAAGGTGAATACTAACATTTAAAGAGAAATTACAAATGATGAATTAGATAACATATTTGTTGATTGTTTCCTTTCTTACCATAGAAAGTTAGGACTTAGAGTTGTGGCTTGGGGACAATAGATGAAGCCCCTAGGTTCATTCTCTAGAACCACAATTTAGTACTAGCACTTTTTTTAATATATAAAAAGGCAATCTGAAGCTATTGGGTTCAAAATGATGGGTTGTAATTTGCCTTAAACCCCTGAATTTATTTAGAATAGATACCAGACTGTGTGTGCCATTTCATGCTGTTCAGACAAAAGGCCCTCATTCACCACCTGCTGTGGATATGGACAGTTCCAGGATCTTAAATAAGTTTCCTAGATTGTGTTCATTACTGAAGGCAACTGCTTTGTTCATGGCTAAGTTGGTCAGGTGAAGGATCTTGTCTTTGATGACAAGTGTCAAGTAAAACTTACAGCAAGAGAGTGAAAAAGAGTATTCAAGATTATTGTAATGATGGGCAAAGTCAATGCAATGAGTGAGAAAGAGGGTTCAGCCCAAATTCTTTGAAAGAGAAAAAGGAGAAGTACATAGTTCAAGTGAGCTTAGTGAACAATACTAGAGAAGGGTTAGGGGGAGGTTGGCCAAAGTTATTATGCTATCTGGTGAAGGGTTCCAGTCAAAGCCAAACTCAGAATCTGAGGCACTGATCTGTGGGGCCAATGGTCATTATGTTGAAGATGACAGCTTTCCCAAAGAACGACATTTTTAGATTGTAAAACTGAAAAGAGACTGAGTGAAGTTTTATATCTCCAGGAAACTGGAAAGTATTTCTAGTTATAAGCCTTCTAAATGCAGAATTCGAAGAGAGGCTCAAAGTCCACAGGGAAGAACAAAGCTGTCTATCACCCAGTTCTAAGGAAAATGTGAAAGCAATGCTGGCCATCATCTCAGTGAATCTGACCTCTGCACAACTTAGGTCACCTGTTAATGGCAATATTAGTCTGGAGATATGGATTCAACCACACTCTCTGTTAAACGGCATGTCACTATCTTCCTCAGTCCGCTTCTTTTTGTCAATCTTAGTATGTTTTCCAACTTCTTTTCTTCCATAGGATGGCTCTCAGTAACACAGCTATGTGGTCCTGCAAGAAAATTACGTCAAAGTTGGCCACCCAGGCATTTACCTGAACACATACCACATCCACTTCTTCTATCACTAAACCATCACTCTCTTTTACACACTTACATATGTTTTTTTTTTTTTTAAGACGGATCTTCTTGACCTCTAGCTTTACCTCTCCTTTAAGTTTCAAATTGTTCCAGAGTGTTCTCATCTTCATTTCTGTAACACATTATGTACTTGGTGACATTTTGTTAAACAAAATTTTGGCTGGGAAAACAAGAATTGTTATGTGGTAAGTAAGCCTAAAAGTGTGTGTTTCTTCTTATCAGAAAAGCAGATCTCTTCAGGCATGTTCCTGTTTGCCAGAAACTTTCTTGAACTTTCCAGGAACCTCACTTAACCTTTCATGAAAGGGCAACCACTTCAGGCCAGGGCATGTAGTTTTCCACCTGTATAAGCTCAGATCCTCACTTTATATCTGCCATATAGAAATCCGCTTGCTTTTCTGCAATGTTTGCTCTTCTCTCTGCCCCTATCCCAGAGATGGCCTTGGCAGTTTGATTTCCAATAAAACTTTCATTCTACCCATGGAGAAGTCTACTTTGGCAGTTTCTTTGTACCATCACTTACACTTTAGACTTTATAATTGGTAGTAGAAATAGTTATGACTTTTGAGATAATTCAGTGGGAGTTAAACACACACATAAAATGTGGGGCTCAGAACCAGAATGCTATGAATTCAATGGTGTTATGATAAATTTCATGTTTTGATGACGTTGGCTCTTATGGAACGAAAGTGGGTATAGAGCTTCTGGATATACTCAGGGTTGTACTATGTAACATGCAGGACTCCTGAAATTATATTAGTGGTTTTATAATAAAAAAAAAACCTCTTTCCTTCACATGAAGACACAACTAGAAGAGGCACCAGCAAATTAAGAAGTGGGTATCACTAAAATCAGAGCACACTGGATTTTGGATATCATTTCAGACTTCTAATTCTTAACACTGCTACAGTGAACAAATCAAATTCTATTTGTAGTTTGCTAAAGTAATCTGAGTTATGACTCTATGAGAAGCAAGTGTGAAAATAGGATTTGAATATATTTAGTTTACTCAGATGTTTCCACAGATAATTATTAGAAAAATGAAAACAATGAGCAAAGAATGCAAGGCAGTTAATTCCTAAGTTATCAAGAAGTCATCACTGTAAGTAGAATTTGAGCCTACTGGGAACATCTTGGTAACAACAGAAACTGTAATGTCAGATATGATGCCAACCATTTTTGAGGGAATCCCCTGCAGAATATTAATTCAGACCTCACAAGCGTATGAGTAGAAACCTGTGAAAGCAATAGGCTTGAAACCAGGAAGTAAAGGTTCCACACAAGTGGATTCTCTTCTTTATAACAACACATATCTATTACAGTCACTAGCTCATTGTTTCTTACCAAAAGGAAGAGTTTAGAGTACCTCTACTTACAAGTTTTCTCATCATCATTTACCATCTTTTGCTGAAATTATTTTTATTACTATTTACAAATACTACTTAATTCCAGCATGCTGTAGCACAGTACTTGGAAGCAACATAATTATTATAGCAAACATATAGTAAAGCAGGTTGGAAAAAAAAATTCTGCCTTGTAAAGGGGTTACAACCAAATTTCTCTATCAGTAGAGCAGAAGGAGGTTGGCTAGTCACATGAGCACATACCCAGTAGAAGTTAATACACAGCCCAGATGCTGCAAAAAGCTCTGGTTAATCCGTTAAGCCTGTTGGATGGAGGCAAGTAAAAGGATTCGTAGTTTATTGGAACAGTTGTTAAATGAGACAGAAATTTTTGATAGAAGAAACTATTTCCCTTAGTATTAGGTACATAGTTCTCACAATTACACTGTCCACACAATCAGAAACAGAATGTGCCAGGGAAACTGTGCTTCATTTGACTTCAGTATTCAAGCGAAACACATTTCTCACCTCAATAATAGTATTTGGGGAGGGATAATGACATTTTGGTATCAGCTGTTAGACTGAACAAACTGACCTCTCCAGGCTCCATATTTCTTTACACCTGTGGTTGAAATCATGTAACGTAACAGAAAATAAAACAGCATGGTTGTTATTTGTCCTCGGTGCGTCATTAAACTCCTCTGAACAGTGTTAGGAAACCGTATGACTCTTTGTGCTTCTAGGAGTAAACGTTTAGAGAATAACAACCACTGGCATTAGCTGTGACATTCTAGCATTGTAAACAGTTCTATTTTCTGCTAAAGTTATTTTTTTTAATTCCCAACTAAAGCATTCTGTAGGGCCCAAAGGAAGCCACCCTATGTTATTTGAAGGCAGAATGTTAAATTGCACCTTCCCTCAATCTGTGATAGATTCCCCTTTCATTGAGGAAATGATTATTCATGTCAAGGTAAGTACATAAAATGTCCTTATCTTTCCTTCTTGTTAAAAACACACTATATCATCCTGTAAGATACATGGTTGGCTTTAAATAACTTCTAGTTCATTTCAGTGCTTTTAGATCAGCTATGATCTACTGTTTGGTATTTCTGAGGTCCAGTCAGATGGCTTTATTTCTTTCAAATAATATCATTCCACCTATTCTATACAGGCTGTTGCCATTTCCCACCCAGATTTCTGTGTGGTGCTCTCCCAGCTGCCAATTTCACCTGTTCTTCAGATGCCTTGTGACTATGCTTTCATCACCTGACTGGCTGTTCTCCAGACTGAGGGAGATTTTCTCTTCCTTCCATAGAAGCTTCCCCAGAGATTTCTTATAAACCTTTGTTCCTCTCCTAGTCCAGAGAAATGTGCACAGTGACATTAATTGTACTGAGTGGGACTTACTGCCACATGAACAGAAAATCCATATAGCTAGGCTCCAGATTTTCTTAAAAGTCCAAGATTTCTAAGAAGCTCAAATAGCCCCTGTACACAAAGAAGGGTGTGAGATGATGAATCCCTAAGAATATCTCTTTGTATGCCAAGAGATACCCTCTCACTCTCGAGTACTCAAACATACAACCATCCATTCAGCTAATTCTCATAGTGTCAGGAAATAATATGTTCTATCTTTTCAGTTTGTTCATATCAACTAATTTTCTTCTTAGAGAAAAACAAAATATATGCTTTAGTACACCAGATATGGTGGCATGCATCTTTAACCTCAGCATTTGTGAGGTAGAGACAAGCAGATCTCTTGACAAGGAGATTGCATTCAAGATCAGCCTGGTCTACATAGTGAATTCCAGGCCATCCAGAAATGCACAGTAAGACTCTGTCTCAAAAACACAATGCCTTTTTAAAAAATAGCCTTGTTTTGAGGCAACTTTATTCATGGAAGCAAGTAAACCAACTACACACCATCACCTTTCCCTCTATTCCTCCAAATCTAATTCCCAGTTTCACCCCCACTCTGCAGCAAACAGCCTGTTAGAACTCCCTTTCACCTCTCTGCCTTCATCTACAGTGGATACCAGAGGTCCTCCTCTCCACAGTGTTCCCACTTATTGTTTAATTCCTGCCCCTAAATCCAGCAGGCATTCAGCAGAACTTTCAGATCACTCCAGCCAGGGAAGCAGGTAGGCTAACTACAGATCTTCACCTCTCCTGAAACTCCTCCATCTTTAGTCCCTTAGTCTCATCTCTAAGCTCTGTAACAGATCACTAGTGGCAGCCTCCCTTCCTCTCTTCATGATCCCATCTGCAGTGGCTCACACAGATCTTTGCCTCCAGATCCTTTCCCCCAACTCATTGCTCTATCTCAGATCCCAACAACCACCAGGCATTCTCTAGGTACAGACCAGCCAGTTCCATAGGCCAGGGAACTAGGGAGCCTAACTATATATTGTAACCTCTTTCTATATCCCTCCAAGACCAATACCCCAGTCTTGCCTCAGTATTTGTGGCAGACCATATACTGAGGGCTTCCCCTCTTCTCTGCTCCCATCTTCAGTGGATCATGAAGATTTTCTCCTCCAACCTTCCTCTTGACTCCTCCTATAATCACAACCACCAATTTTAGCATGTTTTCGCTGGGAACCCACCAGCAAGAGCTGGCAGAAAAGCACGTAGGCCAGTGAAGAAGATGGGCAAACTCAGATCTTCATTCTCCCTCCCTCCATATCTAATGTCTCAGTCTAATACACAGCTCTGTAATAGATTACCTATAATGGCTTCTCCTCACTTTCTGTGTACATTCCCAGAGAACTAAGAAGATTCTGGTCAAACACTTTGTTTTCCTCCAATCTGTGGATTTTTTTCATCCCCCTTCCTAAGAATCAAGTCCTGATTCCTAGAAATACATTTTACTGGAATCCCCAGGAGCCATGCCTACCAGGATACCATGAGGATTTCCTATCAGACAAATGTAGCCACCACAGTGCCTTAAGAATCAGAAAGTGAAATTTGCAGGCAAATGGTGAGAACTAGAAAAGATCATTCTCAGTGAGGTATCTCAGAAGCAGAAAGGCACACATGGTATATACTCACTTTTAAGTGGATTTTAGATATATAATATAGGATAAACATACTAAAATCTGTACACATAAAGAAACTAAGCAAGAAAGAGGACCTTGGGTAAGATGATCAACACTCACTCAGAAAGATAAACAGGATAGATATCAGAAGAGGGAATAAACAGGACACAGAACAGGAGCCTACCATGGAGGACTGTTAAAAGACTCTACTGAGCAAAATATCAAAGGAGATGCTGAGACTCAGCCAACCTTTGGGCAGAGTGCAGGGAATCTTTTCAAAGAATGGGGAGAGAGGAAGACCTGGAACGGACAGGAGCTCCACAAAGAGAGCAACAGATCCAAAAAATTTGGGCACAGGGATCTTTTCTGAGACTGATAGTCCAACCTTGGATCATGCACAGAGATGACATAGAACTCCTGCACAGATGTTTCCCTTGGCAGCTCAGTCTCCAAGTGGGTTCCCAAGTAATGGGAACAAGGACTGTCTCTGACATGAACTCAGTGGCTGGATCTTTGACCACCTTTCCCTGAAGGGGAACAGCCTTACCAGGCCACAGAGGAAAGTGATGTACCCAGTCCTGATAAGACCTGATCGACTAGGTCAGATGGAAGTGGAACAGGGCCTCCCCTATCAGGGGGCTGGGAAGTGGCATAGGAGGAGAACAGAGAGAGAGGGTGGAATTGAGCAGGGACCAGGGAAGAGGATACAGGTGGGATACAAAGTGAATAAACTATAATTAATAAATAATAAATTAAACAAAAAGAGAAACTGAAAATGTAAACAAAAAAAGCTATATAAAGTATCAATGATACAAAGTTAGTACTTGAGAGAATCAATAATATAGATCAACCCTTATCTGAATTAACTAAAAGGCAGAGGGAAAAATATCCAAATAAACAAAATTAGCTATCCAGAGGGGGATATAACAACAGACATAAAGGAAATGCAGAGATTTTTAACTACATAAGTGGAAAAAACCTATACCCCACCAAATTGGGATTTTTTTAATTGAATAGTTTTATCAGTACACACCACTTATCAAAGTTAAACTAATACTATGTAAACTAATACTATGTAAGTAATTTAAACAGAACTACCACTTCTAGTGAACTAGAGCATGAATTAAAAGTTTTCCAACCCCCCAAAATGCCCAGTGCCAGATGGTTTTAGTGCAGAATTCCTCTAGACTTCCAAATAAGGATTAATGCCAATTTTTGAATTTTTCCATAAAATAGAAACAGAAGTTCAATTTTTTGTAAGAAAACATTTACCCTGATATGCAAACCATAGAAAGACTCAAAAAAGAATTGCAGGCCAATGTTCCTTTTGAAAATCAACATGAGCATTATTGATATAATACTTTAAAAACCAAGCACAAAAACACATAAAAACATCTACCATGATCTTCATGGTAGCCTTCATTACACAGATGCAGTGATGGTTCATCACAATTCTTCACAGAATTGGAATCCAAAGTTTTAACTTCTTACAGGAAAAACATATGACAGGATATCTAAAACAATCCTGAGTTATAATAGAACTGCTAGAGTTATCAGCATCCCTGATTTCAAGTTGTACTACATCCCTAATTTCATGACATAGGAATGAAAACAACATGGTTTTGGCACAAAAACAGATACATTGCTCAATGGCATCAATTTGAAAATCCATATATGAATCTGCATAGCTATTGACATCTAATTTTAGATAAAGAAGATTGAATACACATTGAAATAAATACAGCATCTTCAAAAAGGAATGCTAGCCAGACTGGAAGGCTGTATGTAGAATACAGTAAAGACTTCCTAAAATGAAATTATCAACTCATTGGAGAGGCAGAGTCCCAGGATTTTGTTACAATGCATTGTTGGTTAAAGGTGTCCAATGGGAATCCCAAACAATCCACATGGTTTCCAAGACTTCCACAAACTGATGACAATACCCCATTGCTGAAGATACCTATACTCATTAAACACGAAAAAAATCAGAATGGTCCCTACATTAAGATGTCACCTCTACTAGCTAGCACCTTTGATATAAATCTACACACTACTAAAGGAGAAATATAAACACCAATTCAATAAAAATTCTTTTATTTACAATGGTGTCCTCCCTACAAGATATGCTAGGACAACTGTGGCACAAAGTTTGGGGGAGTGACCACCCATTACCTGACTTGACTTTTGGCCTACTCCAAAAGGTGCAACCCACACCTGACATTGCTTGGATGATGAGAAATTTTAGAATAGATAGCCCAGTGCCATAGGGTAAAACTAGTTACTACCATTCTAAAACAAACCAAAACAATACAACTGTAGCAACAAAATAACTCCTAATGACATTCTGCAATAGTTACACATCAGTACCTCGCTCAGCCATTATCAGAGAAACTAGAGCCAGAAGCAATCTACAACTCATAAACACTTGAAAATGGAAAATTAGTTTTTTTTTCCTAGAGAATCTCACTGGGTTAACAAACTACTCTTAAGCATAGGCTGCATGTCTAGCAATAGATAGCTAACAAAAAATGAAGACAAAGTCACCTTTAGCGGTTAGTTGTCTCATAATGTCATGTCAAGTCTTATTATTATTATAATATATATATATATACATATTTTTCATCTCTCTTTTTATCAGAGTAGTTTGTGTGTGTATATTTGTGCATGTATCTGTGTGTGTATGATATAGTTTCTGGTTTCGTGTTTTTATGGTATTACTCTATGTGCTAAAAAGTGGGTCTCTCTTTTCCCTGCTCTCTTCTGAGCTCTTTCCTTTTTTTCTGTTTTATCCAATTTTGATATATTAGTTTTTGTTTTATCTTATACTATATTTTATTTTATTATTATCCCATAGATACTGATTAGTTTTCTGAGAGACAGAAAATGGATACATCCAGATAGGAGTGGAGTTAGTGGGGAGGGAAACAACAGTTTGAATACATTATGAAAGAAAAATATCTATTTTAAATAAAAAGAAAAAATAAAATATGGAGAATTTCATCAGACGTTTTTATCATTGTCCTGAGTAGGCAATTAAGTTATTGTAGCTGAACAGTTCATATATATTTTGTATCTAGTAAAGGTATTTGAAAAACAGCCACTGCTTGAATTGTCTCTGAATTAATGAAATTGTTGATCACTGAATACCCTCAGAGCATGCTGACAAACAAATCCTAGCCAGGCTTCATATATACCTTTAATACCAGCTCCCAGCCTGTCCGGAGTTACATAAAAGCCTAGTGTCGAAAAAAGGACAAAAAGAAGAGAAGAAAGAAGGAAGAGAGGAAGAGAAGGAGGGAGGGAGAAGAAAGGAAGGACTGAAGATATTCTGCTAAAGTTCAGAGGTTCCCTGGCTTGATCTTATTATCATGATTATTGCTTTGGGTGGAGTAAGTAAATATTTCAATATGGAGCTAACATGGTAAGGTGAAAGCAGGATCATACTATTATTTTTTAATTAATTTAAAATTGGTTAATAAGTGTACTCTCAACCACCTGTTAAAATGAAGTAGTCTTTGTGTTTACCTGGTGTACTGGATAGTTTTATGTCAACTTGAGATAAGCCAAAGTCATCTAAGAGAAGAGAACCTCAAATACAAAATTGCGTCCCTATGATTGGGCTATAAACAAACCTATAAAGGATTTTCTTTTGCTTTTTTTTCTTTTATAGATGGTTGTTGGGAATTGAACATAGGACCTCTGGAAGAGCAGCCAGTGTTCTTTTTAAAAATATTATTTTTTAATTATTACAATTTATTCATTTTGTATCCAACTGTAGTCCTCTCCCTCAGCCCCTCCCAATTTCTCCCTACCTCCATCTTCTCTTCCCATGCTCCTGCTCCAGTCAACTGATAGTGGGGTCCTTCTTTCCTTCCATCTAGCCATAGCCTATCAGTTCTCATCAGGACTGGCAGCATTGCCTTCCTCTGTGGCCTGGAAAGACTTGCCTCCCCTCAGAGGGAGATGATCAAAGAGCAAGCAACTGAATTCATGTCAGAGACAGCTCCTGTTCCCCTTACTAGGAAACACACTTAGAGATTGAGCTGCCATGGGCTACATCTGTGCAGGGGTTCTAGGTTATCTCTATGAATGATCCTTGGTTGGAGTATCAGTCTCAGAAAAGAACCCTGTGTTCAGATTTTTAGGTTATGTTGCTCTCCTGTGGAGCTCCATTCCCCTCCAGGTCTTTCTATCTCCCCCTTCTTTCATAAGATTCCTTGCAGTCTGCCACAAGTTTGGCTATGAGACTCAGCATCTGATTTAATACCCTGCTGTGTAGTTTTTCAGACTCTGTGGTAGGTTCCTGCCCTGTTCCCTGTTTTCTCCCTCTTCGGATGTCTATCCCTTTTGCCTTTTGGAATGAGGATTGAGCATCTTACACAGGGTCCTCCTTATTGCTTAGCTTCTTTAGGTGTATAGATTTTAGTATGATTCCCCTATAATATATGTCTAATATCCACTTATAAGTGAATATATACCATGTGTGTCTTTCTGCTTCTGGGCTACCTGACTCACGGTGATGTTATCACTTCCCTACAAATTTCAAAATTTCCTTGTTTTTAATTGTTGAGTATTATTCCATTGTGTAAAAATACCACAATTTCTGTATCCATTCCTCTGTTGATGGACATCTGGGTTGTTTCCAGATTCTGGCTATTGTGAATAAAACTGCTACAAATATGGTTGATCAAATGTCCTTGTTGTATACGTGAGCATCTTTTGGATATGTTTAGGAGTGGTATAGCTGGAACTTGAGGTAATATTATTCCTAATTTTCTTAGAAAGCACCAGATTTTCAAAGTGGTTGAACAAGTTTACATTCACATCAGCAATGGAGGAGGGTTCCTGTTATCATTTGAGTTTTTGATCTTAGCCATGGTGATGAGTGTAAGGTGAAATCTCAGGCTAATTTTGATTTGCTTTTCTTCTTTTTTTAATGGTAAATATGTAATTCCTTTATTTTTTATTTTTTAAATGTAATTTATTTATTTTTTATATCAATCATAGGTTAGGTACTTTGCATCCCAGCCGTAGCCCACTTCTTCATTCCCTACCACTCTCCCCATCCCTCCATCATCTCCTACCTGCCCCCTCCAAGTCCACCAACTAGGGATGACATCCTCCCCTTCCATCCAACCTCAGATCATCTTCTCTCCACAGGGCTAGCTGCAATGTCTTCCCCTGGGATCTAGCCAGGCTGATACTGCCTGGCATGTATGGGGGAGGGTCAAAGAGCCAGACATGGAGTTCATGACTGAAACAATCCCTGTTTCCCTTAATAGGGTCTTCAGTTGGACACCGAGCTACCATGGGCCACATCTGAGAGGGGGTTCTAGGCCATATCCACACATGGTCCTTATTTGGAGAAACTGTCTCATAAAAGACCCCTTTACCCTGCTCAGTTTGGTCTTTCTGAAATTCTTGTTCTCCCCAACTCTCACAAACTTCCCCTATTTTTATTATTACTTCCCGCCTTCTGTCAAAGGCTTGATTGTGAGTCTTAATATCTGCTTTGATACATTGCTATATTGATTCTTTCAGAGGTCCTCTTTGGTATGCTCCTGTCCTGTTGCTTGTTTTCTCCTCCATTCAATGTCCATCCTATTTGTTCATCTAAACAAGCATTGATCATACCAACCTGGGTCCTCCTTCTTGTATATCTTCCCTAGGTGTATAAATTTCAGCACGACCTTCCTATCCTATAGGTCTACATAAGTGAGTATACACCATATGTTTCTTACTGCTTTTGGGATACCTCACTTACGATGATTGTTTCCAGGTCCCACCATTTGCTTGTGAATTTCATGATTTCCTCCTTTTTAATTGCT
>CM053765.1:84772779-84791424 GCA_028658305.1 Pachyuromys duprasi
GCATTTGTTTATATATAATCATGGAGCTGTTTGTGCTTTAAGGCTGTACTTCAGTCTGAATCTGTCAATCTCTTGTGTCAGGAGCATTCTTCAAGAAGATCTGGGATTTCTGGTGGTTTGTTAGTGTGTGTTGTGTCTCAGTTGAACTCTGTTGTGGGCTCTGTGTGCCCGGCTTCGTGCTCTGTGCTGGAAGCTGTGAGCACTGCAGGCTGGTCACCCGTCTGGTCTGGAGTCTTTACTACTCACTCTGTGCTAGAGTCTGAGTGTCCAGGTTTGAGATATCGGCTGGGCTGGGGGCTGTGCGCTGGTCCCTGGGCTTGCTGCTAAGGGCTCTTCCCTGGAATGGAGATTTGGCGCCTCCTTCTGGGCCCGGGGCTGTGCACCACAGTCTGAGATGATATTTGGGGCACACACAGTGGGTTTGGGTTGGTGTGCATCCGCTGTATGCATGGCTGTCTGAAATGGTGCCCGAGGCCTTTTCTGTCTGGCCCATGGACACACACACAGGAACTGAAGTGTTTGTTGGCGTATGTGTGCAGCGTTCGCCCTCAGTGTGCAGTCTGGTCAGGATTGTCCCCGGATCCTCTCAGTCTGTGGTAGTTCAGGCGATTGGTGTGAGCCCGCTGCACACCCGTGGGTTGAGGCAGAACTCAGGTTCCTCCCAGACCAGCCGGTGGACTCATACACTGACTAAGGTTTTGCTCGTGGAAGCGTGTGGCGAGTGCCTGCAGTGTGCAGATTGGTCAAAATGGTCCCCCAGCCCACTCAGTCTTGGGTGGTTCCGGTGATCGTTGTGAGCCTGCAACATACCCGCGAGTTGAAGCAGAAGCCGTGTGCAGTGTGCACTCGCAGTGTGCAATTCAGTGAAAATGGTGCCCGGTTCCTCCTCAGACTGCCTGTGAGACAGTGTGATCCAGTCTATAATGGCTGGTATGGGTGCCCAGTGTGGCTGCTCGTTCAGATCAGAGCTGTGTGCTGCTGGTCACAGGGAGATTTTTCTGGGGAAATAACTGGGTGCCCCTAGGGTTTTCCCACTTGATTTTCTCACCATAGGAGTTCCGCTCACCTGGCAATCACAAATCCTGGCATTTTAAGTCCCAGAGTTCAGTCTCCTGGTTGCTGCGTTGTTTCTGCTGTCCTACACCTCAGACACAGTGTTCTCTCATGGCAGCCATCTTGGATTCCCCTTGGGTCAATTTCTTATGATTTATGCTGGAGATGTTTTAAACATTCAAAATCTCTTCTCCACAGTTTTATAGGAGTTTGTTTCCAAGTTATGATCACCGACTTGCCTTTTAGTTCTGTGATGACAATGCATATTTACCTTCTTTAATTTTCTTATGTATGTTTCACCTATTACTGGTCATGCCACTTAAGATAATGTGTCCCAATAATCTGGTTACTTCTTTGTCTTGACCACTGTGTTCTATGTGCTGTGTCATAGTCACTGGATACATATTACTCTCTTCCCTAAAGTAAGCAGAGGATCCAAGGCAGTGGACACTTACCAAGTGCTAATGAAGACAGTGTGAATATACAAATAAGCAATTTATTGCATGAATAAAATAAGTTGTTCAAATATTTATGTCCTTGAATCATTTAACCTCCACAGGGAGTACCCAATATAGTTGGGTTTGAAGGACATAATAACTCTGTATTTAGATGAGAAAGCTAAAACAAAACAAAACAAAACAAACAAACAAACAAACAAAAACAGCAGGGTCAAGTGTATTCTCCAGGGTCACTTTGTCACACTCACTCAAAGGAGAGATTAAAGCCAACACTAACATGAGTCAGGCTCTGCCTTGCACCCCCAGCACAGCAGGCAGGCACAGTCACCACGGCCATCTTTATATTTAGCCTCCCTTCTAATTTAAACTCATGTTTCAGTATTCTGCCTGGCAATTTAGGCTGCATTCAGTGGTGATACATATTTCTAAATGCATGCAGTAAATTTAAATGAATAAGATGCCTTGCTGAGTAGAAAATATGGATTATTGCATCCCAAAAGCAGATCAGCAAAACCATTATATTCACATAAAAATAACCTCAGGGTTGTTAATATGAATAATATGTTTTATCACCATTAAAACAAGATTTAGACATTTAGCCTTTTCTTACAAAACAGGCTTTCGTTTTAGTACAAGAAGATTCTTAATAAAAATGATTAATGTGGTAAATAGCTTTTTATGTACACTATGTTTCTTCTTTCTTAATTCATGTCTCTCCTCAACTCTAAGCCTTTTCCTTTACTATAAATTAAAGTCTCTTCTTCATCCAATAAAAAAAAAAGTGCATTTAACAAGAGAGGCTGTGAAGTACTGAGGCACCCTATGAATTCTGTGTGAGAAAAGTTGCCTATAAATTTACCAACAGATAAAATTAACCATCAAGAGAGTCTCCTTTTGTGAACAATTTTCAGCTTGTAGACATATACAAATCCAGAAATATTAATGTTGACTAATGTTGTCATTAGTATTAGAATTGACAGTATATTTTATTAATATTTAAAATATAAATATATTATGTAGATTACTTCAAAAGCAGTGAAAAACAAAGGAAGAAAAACCTTTTTGAATTTAAATGCAAACAAAAGAGACAATTCAACATGGATAATCCCTGGATCTAAATTGTGTAGATGTGTTTCATTTAATGTACCTCAAAACAACATGATTTATAGACTATAAAAGTAAGCCCATATCTAGAGAATTTCAAAAAAGAATCATTTCCAATGATGACATTTAGAATTTCAGTGGGCAGAATTCATACAGCTGACACAGATACATAAGGCCATCTTCAGGAACATCAAAGTTTACTTCCTCTGTTCCTCATGAGATGTTGCAAGATAACAAATGGGTAATGTAAGATAATGTAACCTCATAAGTCTTATGAGTTATCAGGGTTTTTAGCTGAATATAATTCTTTCTGAACTTATAAGTACAAATACCAGGAGAAGCAAGTCAGTGTGCTCCCTGAACACTGGAAGCAACTCAGTTGTGACTGTTGAGGATCTTGTAGCCTGAGTAGTGAAAATGTTTTACATGCTTGTAAAACTAGCAATTGCACAGTTATTCTGGATATTCCATAAGGGATCATGAAGAGTGGTAACAACACACAAAATTCAAAATTCAGTAAAGAATGAGGCAAGAAAAATGAATGTTGTTCCATACCTGAAACAAAAAGGTTTGGAGAGGGATCAGAGAGTCTTAGAAAGGGTTAATTAGAGACCTTTTAATGAGAGACCTTTAGCTTTTACTGGAGAAGAAGGGTAAAGAATTGGAAACAGTAAGTGATCTAGCTAGAAAAGGCATCTAACATAAACCCTCCCGTGTCAAGTGAAGGAACCTCCTGGAGCCTCAGGGATTTTGAGTGGACAGCAGCCAGAAGTTTTAATCACTGGTGAAACCTAGCGACATTGCAGCTTTAAAAAGATCACTCTGGAAGCCCTGAAGAAGACAGATCTGAAAGTGGCAGTATTCTCCTATCCTGGGGACATCTCAAGGGCATCTTAAAGTTCTGACAGCATGTGTTTCTGGTATCCTTTACATCAGATTTTCACCCTGAAGCACTGTCCACTTAAATATCATTAAGTTTCACTCAGGCCCAGGTCCAGCACTACCTGCATCTGTAAGGGCGGGCTCTTTGATTTACATTTTTCTAGTCCCAAATGAAAAAAAAAAAAAATGGTTCCTAACTGGTGCCTCCAGCACTCCGATAATACAATCTCAATTTTGATTATATCATAAAGCTTGCTTCTACTCTATAGCCAATTTTGTACTGAAAGTGAAAACCTGCTGAGGTTCAGATTATTCAGCCATAATCTTAGGTTTGTGGTTGTTCTTACTGTTTTTGTGGTATGACTTCATAATAACTATCATCATTGACAACTCTGTATTTATTGGAATGTTGATTTGAAATCTATTTTAAGAATCCCAGTGGTAAGGCCATTTTATTCAAAATATCTTTTTTACTTCTGAGTATGGTATTCAGTACTATGAATGATACACACATCAATAGATAGGTAAATACAGTAAAAACTGGAAATGATGTCACACATCACTTAAGTTCTGTCCTCCACCAAAGTTAAAGAATCACTACCTTGACCTGTATTGTAACAGCTAAGCTTGATGATGGGCTGTGTATGGGAACAGCGTGATCATTAAATCTAGTAGAATAGGACTCAAAACTTGGCTTTGCACAGATGGTTGTACAAGCTCAGATAAGCTATCATTTTCCTAGCCGTGCCTTGACTAATTACTATGAATGGGCATGGATTGGAACAACAGAAATCTGCTCTTTTTTGCAGGTGTGAAGAAGAAAATGGCCACACTTCCCCAAATTCTTGAGAAAATAATACTTCTTTCATTCATCCTGCTTTGGGGTATTTCTGGAATGCACGCCTATGCTAGCAAACTCCAGCTTCTGCTTTTGTCTTCACTTGTTTTTTGCCCCTCTGTCTGATAGAAATCTTTTCTCTCTCTTGCAAAAGTCTCAGTGCCCACCAGTAGGTCTCCTCTCAGCTCACATCTGTGAATAGCCTGCTTTCATATAAATTGACATTCCCAGTGCCAGGGATCAGACTTAGAAATATATTATTTATTTTTGAAGAAACACTTGAATCTATTTTTTTTTCTGGTACTGCTATGCCATAGACTGAGCAGCTTAGACAATGTCAGTTTACTTTCTTGTAGTTTTGGTGGCTCTGACCTCTGGAGCCCAGCAGTAAATAATCTTATATTTGTAATGAGTCTTCCCTTTTCTTGAAATATATTTGCTTCTTTCTGGAGAAAGCTTAGCTAGCGTGCACAGTAAATGATGCAGACATGATGGTCTTATGCCACATCTCTGTAGTTTTTATTTTAAGCTGCAGTATTTCTGTGCCTGTGCTCTCATATCTATTCCTGGGTTCTGATGAGACAGTGATGGATCTGAATCACACCCATGATACTTTCTCAGGTGACTAGTCACACCTTTGATGTCTTTTGAGTGAGATGTCTCTCTCCCTGTCCAAGATGGATATCTAATAATGTTCCATATCTCTTAGTTTAAAGCAAGAAAGTTAGAATCAGTTATACCTTAACCTTTAGCCTACTTGTCAATGCTAGGAAGAACCAGTATTATCATAGTGGATATATACACATGACTTCTTTTCATATATATATATATATATATATATATATATATATACATTTATGTATGTACATATATAACAGTTATCTCTATGCATATAGACAGATTTGAATATCTATGTAAATATATATACATATATACATAGAGAGAGAGAGAAAGAGAGAGAGATGAGAAAGGACACCTCTGTTTTAGACTTACAAGAGGTGAGAAAACTTCTGAGTAAAGCAGTAAAGCTTCCTCATGACATGCTCTTAGTGAACACCCATTACAAGTCAGGTTCAATGCTCAGCAGTCAAGTAACACATGTATCCTAGAGAGCTGATAAACACAAGTCACCTGAGTGTCTTATTTTATAGAAAGAGAGAATGGTTAGTGAAAAATATACAACTAAACATTGGGTCTGTGGTAGAGGAAAACTAAAGCAGTTCCTTCCAAGTGACAGAAGAATCTGTCTGAAGAAGATGTTGGAATTGAGGTGGGAGTGATGAAAAAGGATAAGGACAGAGAAAAATTGAGTGAAAAAAATCACAAGAGAGCACAAGTGAGTGGACACAAAGATTGAAGACAGGATAGACATGTTCTCCGGTATGGGTTTGTTTGCCCAATTTTAATGTGGCAATTGAAAAGAAGAGTGAGAAAAGAGTGACAATGTATCAATGATACCTTTTAAATTTTGATTATTTATTTACTCATGTGTGTTTGTGTTTGTGTGTGTCTCTCTCTCTGTGTGTGTGTGTTTGCATGCATGAGCAAATGCCATGGCACATGTATGCGGTCAAAAGTCAAATTTTAACAGTCAATTTTCTCCATCTTCCATGTGGAACCCAGGGACTGAATTCAGGTGCCATAGATATAATTATATATTTTCAAAAAAGCTTTCGACAGCTATGTTAAAAATATTGAATTTAGCTCAGAAAAACGAGAAACTCACCACAGTTATCATCCCCACGTTACATCAACTTTAGTTCTCTTAAAAGTCTTTGAACATGACTATCTGTAAACTCTGAAAGATATTCATAGCAGGGAGGTTATGGAAAGTAATCAAAACTTAGGAAAATAAGCAACAGGGTAGGCGTCTTTGCAGGTTCTTACCCATAAGGCTTTGTCCTTATGGATGCCCAGCACCACAACCTTGAACATGTTCATCATCAGGATCCCAGCAGGGTGAAAGGAACAAAACTAAATTTCTACAATAAGTAATTACCTAAATCTTGTGAAAGGTATACATTTAAAGATGAAAGAAGGTTGGGAAATCTTATAGATAGTAGTCTTCACTCAGACTGAAACAGATGCTGAGTCCCATAGACAAACATTAGAAAGATATCTGATAATCTTATGGAACAGGAGGTCCTCCCCCGTCGGTGGACTTGGAGAGGGCAGGGAGGAGATGACGGAGGGATGGGGAGAGTGGGAGGGAATGAGGGAGGGGGCTATGGCTGAGATGCAAAGTACCTAACCTGTGATTGATATAAAAATAAATAAATTACATTAAAAAAAAGAGTTGGGAAAGGAGGGAGGAAACCAAAGAGGACAAAAACTCCACAAGAAGAGTAACAGAATCAACTAACCGAGGACCATGGTGGTTCACAGAGCCTGAACCTACACTTAATAGAGCTGATAGACAGCTTGGTCTTCACATGGTCCCTTAGCAACTAGATCCAGGACTGTCCCTGACATGGACTTCGTTGCCTTCTGTTGGATCACTTTCCCATAGCTGGGCACCCTTGTCTGTCCTCAGTGGAAGAAGATGAGCTTAGTCCTGATGCAACATGGAGTGAAAGAGTGGGGTGGCTCCTTTCTCTGAGAAGAATGGGAAGGTGGAATAGGGGAAGAGGGTGGGTAGGTGGAACTAGGAGAGGATGGAGAAGGTTGCAATCAGGATGTAAAGTGAATAAATAAATAAAGAGAAAAGAAGAAAACAGTGCCTTCACATGGCATAATCAACATTCAAAAAGACAAAGGAAAAATAGTGTGAAATACCTACAGAAATAAAATACACTTGCAGTGGAACAACAGTTTAATTTCACAAATTGTTCAACTGAAGTTATAAAAGACAAGAGCATAAATTGTTATTGTGAATTTTTAGTAGAAAAGAATTGCCCACTCAAATTTCCATACTCACTTGCATTTCCCACAAAAATGATCATACAATGAAAATATTTTGAAATGAAAACTGAAACAAAAATACAGCAGATCTAATCTGAACAAACAAAAAGATATGCTAAGAGTCTTTTGAATACTCTTCCCTAACTAGAATGCCTATATCATTCTTTCCCATCAAGGCTTAGAGATCATTATAGAAAAATGTGTGGAAATATTGCAAGAGTCAGAGGCAGAGGAGGACTTCACTATCACAAACAGTGCTTTTCAGACACAGCAGCTGCACATATGAAATCACAGAGGTTGTGACTTCATACACAAGAATTTTAAAAGCTTGAGCATACAAAATGCACATCTGAAGAGGGAAAATCAGAAGCAAGTTCCACCTCCAGTTGAAGAGTTATTGGCAATTGACAACTTTTGAAAGAGAAAGAATCAGTATTTTAAGAGGATAGCTCCTGGTACGTTGACTTTCATCCAATAGAAAGCCACATATGCAAGAGTATACAGGCAACACAAATTGGACTTGGTGCATCTAAAAATCAAAAAAGCAGGGGAGCATAAATTGAGTGAGTAGGAAATCAAGGATGAATTTGTGAGGAGATGGACAGGATGAATATGTCAAAACAAAATGTCTGGAATTTTCAAGTTATTAATGAAAAGTATTTTTAAAAAGGAAATCAATGATACATGGAATAAAATAAATAATGCAAGAGAGATTCCAAACTCAGGAAACTAATATTTTTCAATGTCAAAAAGGATAGGATGAGAAAATAACATTTTTAATAAATAGTGCTAACAATATGCACTAATAGTGTTGAAAATCCAAGGCTTTTTTCTATTAAAAATGAATTCCAACCAAAAAACCTTGACATAAATCTTGTATATCTTACAAAAAGAGAACTAAAAATACTTATAAATCTGAACAAAAAGCTTAAAAATGTGAAAATGTATGATTTCGGGCAATCTGACAATATCATAGATACGGCCTGAATACACAAGGTAGAAAAGAACATAAATTTAGATTTTACTTAAATGAAACTTGAAACTTCTGTGTCATGAATTATCTTAATAAAAAAAAAATATTTCCAAATCGCAAGTCCATTATTGTCAAGGCAGTTAACATGGCAGTGTGCAGATAGACATGGTGCTGGAGAAGGAGCTGAGGGTTATACATCTTGATTCACAAGAAGCAGAAGGAGACCTTGCCACAGTAAGTATAGTTTGAACACAGGAGACTTCAAAGCCCACCCCCACTGTGACACACTACCTCCACCAAAGCCACATCTACTCTAAAAAGGCCACACCTCTTAATGGCGCCACTTCCTATGGGCTAAGCATTCAAACGCACAAGTCTATGGGGCCTATAACTATTCAAACTATCACACCAAACTACACTATGTCGACTTAAAGAGTTTAGGTATAGAGCAAGGGACAAGGGTAGGCATATAGATCTCCTGTGGGACAGGAGAATAGAACAGATTTTGTGGGATGACTAGGGCCTGGGGGAAAACAGAAAAAGGAGCATCAGATGGGGAGGAGCTGTGACTCAGGGATGAGGGAAGGAATGTGGAGAGTGACAGCTGAGATTTAAGAGACATTTGATGGGTAGTATGGAAAACAAGAAGAGTATAAATTTCCTAAAATATATGAAGGCTATTAATAAGTCTCCAAGTAATGAAAGAGGAAGAGTTCCAATTGGCCAATTCTAGTCACTAAACAAAACCATCTAGGACCGGGACTAAGTTACATTCAATTGAGTTGTTGGACAGAGTGGTCCCAACAAAATCCTCAAACAACCTAGGTGGTTGCCAATAAAATAGATCTCCACAAATTGATAGCAAAGCTCCATTGCTGAGGGCAATACCCACACAAATCCTCGAACACAGAAATGTTGTGCTATTGGTTATATAGAGCCTTCAGCCATAAGCTCTCATGTTTTTGATCTGTCAAAAGAGAAACACATACATCAGTGCAGCAACTAAACCTTTACTCTATAATGCTGTCCTGCCTGTAGAATATACTAAGGCAATGGTGGCATAAAGTTTGTGGAAATGAACTACCAATGTCTGATTGGGCTTAAGGCCCATTCAATGAGAGGTAACCCATATGTGATACTGCATGGTTGACCAAGAACTAGAGATGTGATATCTCAAAGATCCATGGTAAAACCAAATCTTAAGGATGTAGTGAGAACATTACCCAGAGTCCTCCTTCTTGCTTATATTCTTTAGGTACACAGATGTTTATCCTATATTATATGTCTAATATCTACTTTTAAGTGAGTTTATACTCAGGATGATCTTTCCTAGTTCCCACCATTTGCCTGCAACCACAGAGGGCCTCTGAAAGACTCTACCCAGCAGCATGTTAAAGCAGATTCTGAAACTCATAGCCAAACTTTGGGCAGAGAGCAAGGAATCTTATGAAAGAAGGGGGAGATTGAAAGACCAGGAGGGGTCAGGAACTCCACAAGTAGACCAACAAAATAAAAAAAAAATCTGGGCACAGGGGTCTTTTCTGAGACTGATACTTCAAGGACCATGCATGGAAATGGCCTAGAACCCCTGCACAGATGTAGCCCATGGTAGCTCATCATCCAAGTAGGTTCCCTAATAAGGGGAACAGGGACTGTCTCTGATATGAACTCAGTGGCTGTCTCTTTGATCAACCCCCCTGAGAGGGGACCGCCCTTCCCAGGCCATAGGGGAAGACAATGCAGTCCTGATGAGACCTGATAGGCTAGGGTCAGATGGAAGGAGAGGAGGAAGGCACCTGTCAGTGAACTGGGGGAGGATCATGGGAGGAGAAGAGGGACCTTCAGTCCCAGTGAGATTGGGAAAGGATGAGAGAGGGGCTACAGCTGGCATACAAAGTGAAAAAATTATAATTAATGAAAAATTTATTTAAAATTTAGTTATAAGAATGGCTCCTAATGATATTATGATATACTCATAAACTGGTGCATATTTAACCATCATCAGAGAAGCTTTCACCTGCAACAAATTGAAAAAAAATAGAAAATCATAACTGGACAGAGAGAGTTTGAGAGAGGCAGGGAGAGTGAGCATGGGAGACAGGGAGACCAAGATCTTGGAAAACAAACTCTAAATGAGATATATCCATCATATCTCTCCTCAGAGCTCAAGAAATCCTACAGAAGAGGAGGGAAGAACATAAGAGCCAGACAAGGTGGAAGATTCCATGAGAACAAGGCACTCTGAATCAAATGAGCAAGCACAGGGCCTGTTAGGACTCCACTGAGTGAATAAGTAGGTCTCTGATTCTTGTACCTTCTCTTTTGCTTTTGTTAGTTTACTGTTAACACATAATTTGTCACCATTTTATATTTTTAAAACACTTACTGACATTGTATGAAGAGAAAGTGCAAAATATGCTCTTCTAGCTTTCTGTATCATAGAGTGTCATATGAACTGAGCTGTTGAAAGCAGAGCAGAAGAATTTTGTTAGTTCATTAAATAGTCAAATGGGAGAGTATAGAGATGAAGTTTACTGTTGGGGGGTAGCACAGAGTCAGCCATGTGGACATGTGAAAGGCCCCAAGCATAGCTGGTCCAGGATGCACCAGGCAGGAGCAAGCCTGAATCAATGCCTCCCTGGGTGATGTCAAATTATTGAGTAAGAAATTGTAACTGAGGATGGTCTGGACTCAAGCTGTTAGTATTCATGATTATGATTTCTAAGACCTCCCACTAAGCAAAACCATTTGCACAGACAAGTAAATTCTGTCAATACTACTAATATAGTAGTGATAGGTTTATAGAAACTGCTGGGTTAATTGTGTGTATAACATGTTCAATAGTCAATAGTGAGACACTCTTAAAAGCACTTTATGTGTATAAACTCACATGAACCTTCACAACTGTATACAGCCTGTTCTATATTATTACTTAAAATACATAAATGTGAAGGCAAAGTTGACAGTAAAACAAATTAATGGGCTTAGTTCACATACCAGTAAGTGATATGGCAAGTAGTTGAAATGAAGACTGAAAGTGGAGAATCCATTCACTGTAAATGGATACACACACATCTTATACATATATACCTTCTCTCTCACACACCCCTTATGATATTAACACACATTATTAAAAACATTATATGCACAATTACCTTTTGAGTAACATTCTGTTTATGCCACTGCAAAGCTTTACAAATTCTTTTTTTTAATGTTTTTTTTTAATTTTTACCAATACGACATTTTATAAGAACATATATTACCTTCTGGTTATTCACTTGACAAACTAGGGACCTTGATGAAATCTTTCCATACCTGAGAAAAGCATCAATTACTCCTTTAATTACCCTTCCATCTCCTATATTGCACAGTGTGTTATGACTAGACATACTCTTCACATTCCTTCTCCATGGTGATCTGGGGATGCTCTCTAGGACCATTCATGGGGTCAGCCTTTGCAAGGACATAATTAATCACACACTAACTTCTTCCCACCATTCCTGGAATACATGATAGCTAAATGAATGAATGAATGGATGAATGAATGGAAAGTTTTACTATTTCAACCAATACTTAAAGCAATGCTGTGCATGAAGGACCAATTGTGGTCTCTAATTTTCATAAAACTAGAGAGAACTCATGCTTTCTTTGAGTTCTTTCTCATAATGACTCAGGGGTAGCAGATGTCCTCAGTGTAGAGATGGGATTGCTACCTCTCTTTCAAATAGACTTGGGTGTTGCTCAACTTTGAATTCTTAACATAGTAACCAAAAGATGAGGCAAATATTATGCCAAAGAAAATTACTGAAGTGGCAGCTTCATCATCCATCCATCCATCTATCCATCCATTCACTCATTCACCCATTTATTCACTCATTCAACAAGGAATTTTTTATGTATAAGCTCATGTGCTAATTGCATTTTGATTGCTGTATATTCAGATGACAGTGGGGAGTAGGTTAGTTATCAATATTTTAGAGAAATAAAAAAGAATAGTTGAACAAAAACATAAAGAACATAAAGTCCTGTATTTACCTCATAATCTGACACTAATGTTTAAGTAGACAGCATGTAGCTGATACATGTAGCTGCCACCATGTCCCCTCTTGTGCAGATTACTTGCAATTCTAGTTCTTCTGAATTTCCTGAGAGTCAATAAAACTGTTTTTTTATTATTAATTCTGTCCCTCCAGGTCTCCCAAAGAAATTTTATGCAAACAGTTTCATTATTTCAAATTTTCTTCATAACATAGCTACACTGTTTACTGACTTCCTGGTTGAACCTTAGTCCAGCTTTCAATCTAAGTTCAGTCTTAGTAATGTCAGGTAGCAATCAGTTCTGAGTTTGGTAGATGTACAGCAGAGCAAGAATTCAAAGACCAAAAATTAATCATGATTTTCTTTCAGACACAATATCTAACTCATATGAGGCAGGGGCATTGGTATAGACATCTGAAAAAAAAAGGCGTGCCGGAAGCACGGAGAAATTTAAGGAATGACAAAGAAAGGGGCAGATAATAAATGCATAACAATTATATTCAGGATGGACCATCAAGACACACATGTCTGTGGGGGTGTCCCAAGGGGATGGGTATAGAAAACCTGAGCTAAGTTCATGAAGTTACTTGGGAATTGGGACAAGAGATTTACATTTCAAGGACTTTCAGAAGAGTTTCAGTATAGAACGTGGTTGGGTATTCCACATCTGTGGACAGAGCCCATATAAACTGATAAAAAGCTTCAATTCTAATAACCAATATGTTCTGGGAGTTGTTAAGCTTAAAAGGTGTCTGTTATAACTTTATTATACATTCATTTTACACTTATATGCTAGCATTCTGGTTATATAGAATAGGGATCTAAAAATCAGTGAATTTTAATATTGTGCTTGACATAAAATCAAATAAGACAAGAGATGGCTAAAAATCCAGTCCAAGTCTGATGGATGATATAGCATTAAGAGTTTTCCTTGTTAGGGCACTGTGGCAGAGATAAAAGCCATGGGGAAAAAAGAATGTGTGGAGGAAAGGGTTTTTTTTACAACACCCAAGTCATATTCCATCACCAAGGAAACTTAGGGCAACAACCTAAGGCAAGAATCTCTAGTCAGTAACTGAAGCAGACGCCATAGGGGAACACTGTTTACTGGTTTGCTCCCCATTGCTTGTCCATCTTTTTTCATGTAAAACCCAGGGCCACTTGTCCAGGGGTAGACCTCCTAGAATGGGTAAAGGGCTCCCACATCAATCATAAATCAAGCAAACTCATAGACAGGCCCACAGACTCATCCGAAGGGAAAAGTTCATCAAAATGAGAGTCTGTCTTCTCAGGTGACTATATGTAAGATTTTCAAAATGGACCCAGCACAAGAAGACATTCTGAATAATTAGAGTAATTTTTTGACCTAAGTAATGGTGCAGTTTCAACCCTTGTCCAATCATAAGTTAAAACTTAATAGACTATTAGTACTTTGCAAAGTGATGGATTCCAAATTTTGTTCTAGTAAATAGCATTCAGATGAAGTCCTTTTGATCCAGTACTGAAAGTATAATGCTATAAGAATGTGAATGTTCAAATTCAGAAAACTGAACAAAACATAGCTTCTGATTCAAAAGTTTGAGTGTGTTAAAAATTCCCTGTGAGGAGCTCCTCAAGAAGACCAGAAAAGACATCAAATGAAGGCCCAGAAGGATTTCCTGAGACTTGAAGCAAGGACCATGCATGAATTGGTCCTAGGCTCCCTACAAAGACTTAACAGATGGACAGCTTAGTCATAATGTGGGTCCTCTAGCAAGGGAAGTAGGGGCTGCATCAAACATGGACTCACTTTCCAGCTTTCCAGCTTTTTGATCACTTTCTCCTGGTAGAACTGCTTTGACAGGCTACAGGGGAAGAGGACAGTCTCAGTCCTGATGAAACTTGATGAGCTGGACTGGATGGGAAAGGGAGCTCCCCTTTTCAGAGGAGAATGGGAGGAAGGAGGATGGTGGGACTGGGAGGGAATGAGGCATGGGGCTAAAACAAGGATATAAAGTGAATAAAAAATACAGAAAATGGCTAAAAATAAAGAAAAGAAAAAAACAACAGAACAAACAAATAACAACAATAAAAAACAGATTTTCTGTGAGCTACTACCATATGGATGGTACTCCAGCTACTACCATACCTACAGTAACTGTTCATTGAACATATAGTTTTGAACCCACATTTCCTGTTTGGGTCATCCATGAAAAGGATACAGAATGTTCATCTTATCTATGCACTCCAGACTTGTCAAATGATAGAAATATATTTATAGGAACTAGTTATCACCTAACTTTAAAATTGTTTGTTTTGCTTGCAAAATATGTTAGTTTTTGGCTATATTTGTCTTCCTTTTAAGACATGTCTCTTAACTTTCAATCCTAAATGGATATAGTTGAGCTAAAACATTTTACTAAGAAGAGGGTTGAGACTTATCTAATTGAATAAAGACACCACAAAGGGTTAAATGTTGTTTTGCCAAACAAGTAAAATACTTTAAGATAAAAAATAGAGAATTTGTAGGGGTGGGGAAATTTAGCTATATTGTTTGCAATTGCAAATGGGCTTAGACTATACATAGGTACTATTATATTTCAATTTAATGGCTTTAAAATATAAGACATGGCTATTTTACTGAATTATTGAACATATTTAATTGCAGGTTGTGTACTGTGAACTATTGATCCAATAATTATTCATGTAGACTATTAAAAAAGGATGATTCATATTTTATTTTACCATTTTAGGCAATCCTTATGTATTATTTAAAATTTGGGAGCTAGAAATAAAAGACTTTTAGTACAATACAGTATTTCTAAAGTAGGCCAGGTCTTTGTGGGAGTCCAAGGTAACATTATACAGTATAATCAAAAATTAAATAACTTTAAATTTCAATAGGTGAAAAAGGATACCCTTTCCCTTCAGTTGCATATTTTAATTGCAGTACTATCTGCACTGACTTATGAACCTTTCCAACATAGCTGAAATATTTAAGTATGATATATAAAATATTTTAAGTACTCTGCAGATCTTTCATAAAAGGGTTGAAGGGACATTCTTTCTTTTCTTTTTTTTTCTTTTTTTCTTAAACTCTTCCCTAACTCAATTATTTTTTTTCTCTCATATTAAGTACCAAGGAATTGGGTCAGTGGAGAGTTTCAATGAGGGTGTTTGAGCTCCTCACTTAACTAGTGTTAAAAAAAAAAAAAAACTCATCAAATTATTTGTAAATCTTGTGTGCTACTTTTAATACACTCAGCTCTCATTGGCACTTTGACCCTTAGATCCTTTTTGTTCACCTTAATGTTCGTTAAAGAAGCCAGGTGCCCTAACACTTATTAAGTAGCTACTAAAGAGCACATTACTCAGAGGCAATGCTGCACATAATCAGCTCAGGTGAAAACAGTCTAGTCATTAATCCAACAGTACAGATAGACATATGGAAGGCAAAGCTGGTCAATCAACTTCTATGAACACAAACCTGGGAAAGAACAAAGCTCAGTTTGCAAAGCCAGCTCTGATTCTCATTGAGGATTATTTTCTCTATCATTTACATTTTCTTAATTAAAATATTGCTGCTTTCTGTAAGGACACTAAGGTCATGGATGACAAAGGGACTTACCCTGTAAGGGGAGAGCTTATGGGAATGTGTCCATGTGTAAAATCTAGTCTTGTAGAAGGCTAGTGCCTAGAGGGTGGGTGTGCAGCAGAAAGAGAGAGTTTACCTGACAGAGAGATTTAACCATCAACCTGGAAAGAAATTGATGTTGTTATATTAGTCTTACTATCAAAATCATTGTTGCACATATATGTAAAAAAATTCTGTGAAAAGCAGTTGGGTTGGAAGCCAGAAAAATAGTAGTTAGTTCAAATAACAAATGACTAGGGATTTAGCTTGAATTCTAAATACAGTTTACTCTATGTATCAATTCCTTGGAGACTATGATAAGAAGAAAATTATGAATAATTAGGTGTGTGAAAAAATTACAAAATTCTAATAAGCTTTTATGTAATTCTAATTTTGCTGTTTGATTGAATGCTTGCCCAATCATAGCAGAGAAAAAATTGGTTCTTAAAATTTTATTCCTAAACCAAGAAATCAGCATCATCTAAGAACTGGTTAGGATTGCTAACTGGCTTCCTGATTTCATATAAATTAAATGATAATATGTTGATGAGACTGAAGAATATTCACAATATAAATTCTAATACACAATTTTAGTTGAAGCAAGTAACCTGGAGTTGGAAAAATGAAGACGAAAAGAAAATATCATTGAATTATGCGTTCAAGTGGTTAGGAACTTAATGAGATTCCACTTATGCTAAAAGGATCCAGTATGGCATCACTTTTTGCCTGTATATTTAAGTTTGAAAATTACTTTTTCTGTTGATAGTAAGCATAAAATGCTTAGAAAAAAATCTAACCTCCTTTGTAATACAACTAAGCAATTTGAATATCAGGATTCATTAATAATTACGCCTAACAAAGACTCATTCCATTACAGATGTTGCTGCAATGCCCAAGAATTTTCTGGAAAGCAGTGTGCTAAACCACATTAAGAATAATGGGGAAGAAGGTTTCTTAGTGTTTCCAGCCTTTTTATAAAACTCCTATGTAATATCTGGCAGTCTGGAAGGGAGATAAACACTCTTGCTGCTTTATGAGATGCTGGATATCATCTTACTGAACAAACTTTAATTAAAATACCATCAATTTAAGACAAACTGCGCAAACCAGCACTATAGAAACATTGCAACTGGGATAAATGCTGATAAAAATTGCAAAGAATTTACGTTTTCTGTTAGCACAGAGTCATAAGCATAAAATGATTTTTTAAAAGATATATACAGGGAAATCCAAGATGGCTGCCACGAGAAGACACTGTGTCTGAGGAATAGGACAGCAGAAACAATGCAGCTACCAGGAGACTGAACTCTGGGACCTAAAACTCCAACATTGGTGATTGCCAAATGAGCTGAACTCCTACGATGAGAAAATCAAGTGGGAAAACCCTAGAGACACCCAGTTATTACCCGGAAAAATCTCCGGGTGACTGGCAGCTCACAGCTCTGATCTGAACTAGCAGCCGCACTGGGCCCCCTCAGCCCCCATAATAGACTGGATAACACAGTCTCCCGGGCAGACTGAGGAGGAACTGGGTACCATTATCACTGATGTGCACACTGCAGGCACACACTGCACGCGTCCCCCAGCAAAAACCTCAGTCCCTGTGTGTATCCACAGGCAACACAGAGAAGGCCTCTGGCACCATTTCAGACAGGCCTGCATACAGCAGGTACGCACCACTCCTTAACACCTGCAACCAACCCAAACCCACTGTGTGTGCCCCAAATATCATCTCAGACCTTGGTGCACAGCCCCTGGCCCAGAAGGGGGCGCCAAATCTCCAGTCCAGGTGAGAGCCCTTAGCAGCAAGCCCAGGGACAAACACACAACCCCCAGCTGACATCTCAAACCAGGACACTCAGACTCTAGCACAGAGTGAGGAGTAAAGTCTCCAGACCTGAGGGGTGACCAGTCTGCAGTGCTCATAGCTTCTGGCACAGAGCATGAAGCCAGGGAAACAGAGACAACGACAGAGTTCAACAGAGACAACAACACACTCTAACAAACCACTAGTAATCCCTGATCTTCTTGAAGAATACTCCTGACACAAGAGATTTACAGTTTCAGACTGAAGTACAGCCTTAAAGCACAAAGAGCTCCCTGATTATATACAAGCAAATGCCCAGAAATCTGGGAAAGAACTCACCCAACAAAAATCAGGACACCAAGGCCCCACCAGAAACACCCAAAAGCAATGGAGATTTTAATTCAGCAGAGACACAGGAAAATTATGTTAAAGCTTTGATTATGCAGATATTGGAAGAACAGGAGGAGAGACAAAAAGAGGAAATGAACAAGGCCCTCAAAGAAATGGAGAAGAAATTAACTGCCCACATAGACAAACAATCAAAGATAAACAGAGAGAAACAACCAAAATAGGAGACACAGTCAATCAGTTGAAGGAAACGGTACAAAGCATGAAAACAGAATTAGAATCTGTAAAAAAGACACAAAGGGAGAAGAACCTGGAACTGGAGAACTTAGAGAAAAGATCAGGAACCACAAAGGTAAGCATCATCAATAGAATACAAGAGATGGAAGAGAGAATCTCAGGAGCAGAGCATATGCTGGCTGAAATAGATTCCTCACTCAAGGAAAATAGAAAATTTGAAAAATACCAAGCACAAAACATCCAAGAAATTAAGGATGCCATCAAAAGACAAAACCTAAGAATAATTGGAATAGATGAAAAAGAAGACACCAGGCTCCAAGGACTGGAAAATATTTTTAAGAAAATCATAGAAGAAAATTTTCCAAACTTAAAAAAAAAGAAATGTCTATAAAC
>CM053765.1:84791924-84810977 GCA_028658305.1 Pachyuromys duprasi
AAGAAAGCCAACTGATTGGGAAAGGATCATTACCAATCCTACTTCTGACAGAGGGCTAATATCCAGTATATATAAAGAACTCAAGAAGTTAAAAAGCAAGAAACCAAATAATCCAATTAAAAAATGGTGTATGGAGCTAAAAAGAGAACTGACTGTAGACAATTATAGAATGGCAGAAAAATACTTAAAAAAATGCTCAACGTCCTTAGCCATCAGGGAGATACAAATCAAAACGACTCTGAGATTTCACCTTACACCCACTGGAATGGCTAAGTTCAGAATCTCTAGTGACAACGCATGCTGGAGAGGTTGTGGAGAAAGAAGAGCCCTCCTCCATTGCTGGTGGGAATGCAAACTTGTACAACCACTCTGGAAATCAATTTGACGCTTTCTTGGACAATTAGGAATAGTGATTCCTCAAGACCCAGCCTTACCACTCTTAGACATATATCCAAAAGATGCTCAAGTACACAACAAGGACATTTGCTCAACTATGTTCATGGCTGCTTTATTTGTAATAGCTAGAACCTGGAAACAACCCAGATGTGCCTCAGTTGAGGAATGGATACAGAAATTGTGGTACTTTTACACAATGGAATACTACTCAGCAATTAAAAAGGAGGAAATCATGAAATTCACAGGCAAATGGCGGGACCGGAAAATGATCATCCTGAGTGAGGTATCCCAAAAGCAGAAAGAAACATATGGTGTATACATTGAGGCTTCTTTGGTAAGAGAGGACAACCCTTGAGCTTCAACCTTTTTTTACCCAGGTCACCTGCAGACTTCTCTAGGGACTGAGAGTGGCAAACATTTGATCTCCCTGCACTTACCCTTGTTGGCCCTCCCTCCCCAGCAGAAGCACATGTAGTGCCTGCTGCTCCCAAACCTCCCTGCTTGATATCTGAGATAGAGAAGGCAGGCCTCCAAGTATCTCAGTGTCAGGCTGCCTGATGTACAGGCCACCAAGATCGACCAGGCCATCTGGGTCTGCCAGGCCAACCAGGTCCAAGGCTCCCCAGGGCCACTCAGAAGGCATCTGTACCAGTTCTGTTGCTGTGGCTAGACTCCCAGTGGACCGTTTACCAGCTCCCAAGTTCTGCGGCTGCATCACCACTGAGCTGACAGATATCCCATACATACATTTGCTTTGACAGGCCCAAATCTGAGAGTAGAGAACAGAGGGGACCCCTGTGCTTTCTGGTTAGACCTGCTAGAGAGTGAGTGTGCCTTCAAGTAAGTGTGTGCAGAGCCCCAGAGCCAGGGTCCCTCTATGCTAGCAGCCAGACACCGGATTCTTCCCACCCACATCCCCACTACAGGCAACATAGGGATTTGGGGGATAGCAAACTCAACATTGAAGCTCCTGTTCTCCTGGTCTACCAGTTGAGTCTAGGCAAACAACTCCTGGAGCCAAGGCAGATCTGAATACCATAAAGACAGTATGACAGGCCGATAGGCCAGTGAGGTCCTCAGGGCAGCTACAGATGCACATTATACCTGTGAACAGTGCCAGTGTCCATACCCACTCCTGTGCCTGCACAACCCCCACATTATAAGCATCTATACTCTCTAGCACCCTGTACTTCAAGGCACACTTCCATGCACACATACACACATGCTTGCTTGACCACACTTGTGCTTCTGCAAGTGTGGATCTTCCTCCCTTAGGTACAGCTGACAAACCAACACACACTCTCAAACCAGTGGACCTCTCTCATCTTCCTGAAGAAAACTCCAGACACCAGAGAAAGACCCAGTCTAAAGTACAGACTTCAGGAACGAACAGTGAAGGTTATGGATAACCAGAGTTCAGCCTAAGAACACACCCAACAAAATCAGGATATCATGTTATCAACAACAACCACCAAAATCAATGGATATTTCAATTCATCAGAAACAAAGGAAAATTGTTTTAAAGATATGCTTTACCCACTAAAGCTTTCAATCAACATAGATGGAGAAAACAAAATATTCCATGACAAAAATAAACTTTAGCAATTTCTACAGAGCAAACCAGTCCTAGAAGGAACATTAGATACTAGATACTAGAAGGAAAACTCCAATCCAACAAAAACAACTATACCTAAGAAAACATAGGATATGGATAACTTCACAAAAAATAAAAAGAAAACAATCAATGAATCACAGCATCACCACCAACTCAAGAGCTTGTTCTTTAAGAAAATTATCAAGATAGACAAACCCTTCGCCAAACTAAAGTAAAAGGCAGAGAGACACATCCAAATCAACAAAATCAGAAATGAAAAGAGGGACATAACAACAGACACTGAGGAAATCCAGACAATCATTAGGTCTTACTTCAAAAGCCTATATGCCTAAAATTTAAAAACCAAAATGAATTGGAAAACTTTCTTGATTGATTCCACTTGCCAAACCTGAATCAAGAACAGGTAAATTAATTAAATAGTCAATATCCCCTAAGGAAATAGAAGCTGTTACAAAAAATCTCACATCCAAAAACAGCCCAGGGCCAGATGGTTTCAGTGCAGAATTCTACCAGAACTTCAAAAAGTAGCTAACACAAATACTCTTCAAACTAGTCCACAAAATATAAATAAAAGGAATATTAACAAACTTATTTATGAAGCCACAGTCACCTTGATACCTAAACCTCAAAAAGACCCAAAAAAGAAAGAGAATTTCAGGGCAATCTCTCTTATGAACATTAATGCAAAATTCTCAATAAAATATTCCCAAACTGAATCCAAGAATGCAGCTAGTCCTGATGAGACCTGAGAAGCTAGGGTCAGATGGAAGGGGAGGAGGACCTTTCCTATCAGTGGACTTAGAGAGGGGCATGAGAGGAGATGAGGGAGGAAAGGTGGGATTGGGAAGGGATGAGGGAGAGGACTACAGCTGGGATACAAAGTGAATAAAAAAAGAAAAATAAAAAAAAGAAAAATGGTGCCACCCACAAAAAAATCCAAACCAAAACAAAACAGAAGATATCCATTATGACCAAGTAGGCTTTATCCCAGGTATGCAGTAGTGGTTCGATACACAGAAATCCATCAGTGTAATCCACCATATATACAAACTCTAAGATACTCTCCTTAGATGCTGAAAAAACATTTGATAAAATCCAACATTCATTTATTTTTAAAGTCCTGGAGAGATCAGGGATACAAGGCACATACCTAAACATAGTAAAGGCAATATACAGCAAGCCTTTAGCCAACATCAAACTTAATGGAGAGAAACTTAAATCAATCCCACTGAAATCAGGTACAAGGCAAAGCTTCCTACTCTTGTCATATCTCTTTAACATAGTACTTGAAGTCCTTCCTAGAGCAATAAGACAATTAATAGAGGTCAAGAAGATTCAGTTTGGAAAGGAAGAAGTCAAAGTATTGAAGTTTAAGTTAGACTAGGTATAGTTAGCCTGAGTATGACTCCATTTTAAAATAAAGAGCCATCTTGACTGGGTGCTGAATTCAGGTACCAGGAAATATCACAGAATGTACGCCTAGCAGAGAACAAAGTTAACTTTCCTAGCAACAGGCTCTAGGAAATGTAATAGAATAAATGCTTCATAGAAAATAGAAACAAACTCCCTGGCAATAATCAATGAAAATCTGTTGGGAATCGGGTGGGAAAATTTTTCCCAATGTTTCAGATATAGTTTAGAAAAATAGCCATTGTGATTATATGCCTTAGCTATTGTGATTGTGTGCATCAGAAAAGGTTACCTCACTCCTTTAAACTTTACCCAATACTGTAACGCCAAGGCTTGGGCTCTACTGCTTGCTTCCATGGAAACCCACTGCTTACAGACTTTCCCTTTAAAAATCCTATTCACTCAGAGTTCAGGGTCCCACTTCTCCACTGCTGCCTTAGTGAGCCTTGGGTCCCGAGTTCGATAGCTCTCCTAATAAAGCTCTCTTGCAATTGTATCAAGTCGTCTCCTGGTGGTCTCTGAGGGTCCTGTGAACCTGGAATTACAGTATCATTATTTGCAGATGATATGATAGTATATACGAGTGACCCCCCAAATTCAACCAGGGAACTCCTACAGCTGATAAACACCTTCAGCCAAGTACTTTGCTTCAAAATTAACTCAAAAAAAAAAAATCAGTAGCCCTCCTGTATACCAAAGAATAAAGGGCTGAGAAAAAAAATTAGGGAAACAACATCCTTCACAATAGCCACTAAAAACATAAAGTACCTTGGTTTGACTCTTAAAAAGCAAGTGAAAGACCTGTATGAAAAAAAAATGCTTCAAGTCTCTGAAGAAAGAAATTGAAGAAGATATCTGAAGATGATAAGATCTCCCATACTCATGGTTTGGTAGGATTAACATAGTGAAAATGGCCATCCTGCCAAAAGCAATCTACAGATTTAACGCAGTTCACATCAAAATACCAATTCTTCACAGAACTTGAAAGAAAAATTCTCTTCTTCATATGGAAAAAAAAAACAAACCAGAATTTCCAAAACCATCCCGTACAACAACAGATCATCAGGAGGTATTTCAATCCCTGGTCTCAAGCTGTAATACAGAGCAACAGTAATAAAAACTCCATGGTACTGGCATAGAAACAAGCTGGTGAGCCAATGGAATCTAATAGAGGACCCAGAAATAAACCCACACACCTATGGATACTTGATTTTTGACAAAGAAGCCAAACCCATAAAATGGAAAAAAGCATCTTCAACAAATGTTGCTGTTCTAACTGGATGTCTACATGTAGAAAAATGCAAATAGATCCATATTTATTACACTGCACAAAATTAAAGTCCAATTTTATCAAAGACCTCAACATAAAACTGGACACTCTAAATCTGTTAGTAGAAAAAGTGGGGAAGAGCCTTGAACTCACTGGCACAGGAGCAGCTTCCTGAACCAAACACCAACCGCACAGGCTCTAAGATTAACAATCAATAAATGGGACCTTATGAAACTGAAAAGCTTCTGTAGTGCAAAGGACACTCTATTCAGAACAAAATGGCAGCCTTCAGAGTGGTAAAGGATCTTCACCAACCCTATATCTGACAGTGGGCTAATATGAGAATATATAAAGAACTCAAGTAAAACAGCAACAAGCCAAGTCATCCAATAAAAAAAAAAGTAGAATACACAACTAAACAGAGAATTCTCTGTAGAGAAATCCAGAATGGCAGAGAAACACTTAAAGAAACGTTCAGCATCCTTGCTCATTAGGGAAATGTAAATCAAAACAACTCTGAGATTTCAGCTTACACCCATAATAATGGCTAAGATAAAAAACTCAAGTGACAATGCATAGTGGGGAGGATGTGAAGAAATGGGAACCCTCCTCCATTGCTGGTGACACTGTAAACATATACAACCACTTTGGAAATCAATCTGGTGCTTTCTAAGATAATTAGGAATAGTGCTTCCTCATGATCCACCTATACAATGCCTAGGCATATATCCAAAATATGCTCAAGTACAAAACAGGGACATTTGCTCAACCATGTTCATAGCAGCTTTATTCATAATTGCTAGAACCTGGAAACAACACAGATGTCCTCAACGGAGGAATAGATATAGAAATTGTGGTACATTTACACAATGGAATACTACTCAGCAATTAAAAACAAGGAAATCATGAAATTTGCAGGCAATTGGTGAGATCTAGAAAAGATCATCCTGAGTGATGTATCCCAGAAGCAGAAAGACACACATGGTATATACTCACTTATAAGTGGATATTAGACATATAATAAAGGATAAACATACTAAAATCTGTACATCAAAAGAAGCTAAGCAAGAAGGAGGACCCTGGGTAAGATGATCAATCCTCATTCAGAAAGACAAACTGGACGGACATTGGAAGAAGAAGAACACAGGAAACAGGACTGGTGCCTACCACAGACAGGCCTTGAATGACTCTACCTAGTAGTATATCAAAACAGATGCTGAAACTAGTAACAAAACTTTGGGCAGCATGTAGGGAATCCTGTAAAATATGGGGGAGGTAGTCAGACCTGGAGAGGACAGGAACTCCACAAGGAAAGGAACAGAACCCAAAATTCTGGGCACAGGGGTGTTTTCTGAGACTGATACTCCAACCAAGGGCCATGGATATAATCTAGAAACCCTGCTCATGTGTAACTCATGGCAGCTCAGTATCCAAGTGGGTGCCCTAGCAAGGGGAACAGGGACTGCCTCCGACATAAACTCAGTAGCTGGCTCTTTGATCATCTCCCTCTGTGCTGGGAAGAGCCTTACCAGGCCACAGAGGAGGAAAATGCAACCAGTCCTGATGAGACCTGATAAGCTAAGGTCAGATGGAAAGGGAGGAGGACCTCCGCTATCAGTGGACTTGGAGATGGGCAAGGGAAGAGATGAGGGAGAAAGGATGGGATTCAGAGGGAATGAGGGAGGGGGTTACAGCAGAGATTCAAAACAAATAAATTGTAATTAATATAAAAAATAAAAGTTTAGTGTTAAAAAAAGAAATATTATACCAAAATCAAAATGTCCCCAAATATATATATATATATATATATATGTATGTATATATATTAGGTAACCTAATATATATATATATATGTATGTATATATATTAGGTAACCTAATATATATATATTTAAATATTTAACATATATTTAATATATTTAAAATATTTAATATATTTAAATATATATTTACCTAATATATATTACTACCTAAATATATATATATTACCTATATATATTATCATAACCTAATATATTTTTATTTATATATATGTATATATATTTAGGTAAAAGTGGCTTACCATGAAGTTGAGACAATGTGAGGGTATCATGAATCTAATTGAAATGTGTTACTAAATTAGAGAGACTTATTAAGCTCTGTAGACAGCAGGAAAGCCAAGAATGTATAAGAAAGGTAGTAGAGCATAATGTTGGGAACAAAGATAAAACTAGAGAATGGGCCAGCAGAAAGTATTCCTCCATGACAGTTGCTTCAAGCTCATGTGTTGTCTTCCTGTCCTTTCATCATTTAGCCATGGATTGTGACATAGCAGTCTAATAAAAACAACCTCTTTCCTCGCCTAAGTTGTCCATGGGATTTGCCACCGTGTCAGGAAACTAATGGGATCAACAGTAAAATGATTTTCTTATCCAGGAATGAGACAGAAAATGGTAATTTATAAGGTATTATGACATGGGATGCAAAGTACCTAACCTGTGATTGATAACAAAAAAATAAAAATTAAAATTAAAAAAAGGTATTATGAGAGATACAAATGCAAAACCCCAAATATCGAAACCCAAGCATACTGATAAAATTATTTCCCATGTTTCCTATATGATTTCTTCTGCAGCATCTGTAATTATTATCATGAACGATGATGCATAGGTAGATAAAGCTGTGGAACAATTAAAAGCTCTTACTGTAGGTACAGAATGACACTGATATTGATGATAATGACAGAGTATATAGCTTCATGTTCTTCCTACTCCATTTAGCAATAAAATATTTAGAATGTTCTTGATCATTATCAAACATTATTTTATTACAATTTATGTATTACTATTCCTGATATATCCCCTTCCCTTGTCCCCTCCCAATCTCACCCTCCCTCTTCTCCTCCCATGCCCCTCCCCCAGTCCACTGATAAGGAGGTACTCCTTCCCTCCCCTTCCATCTGACCTTAATCTATCAGGTCTCATCAGGACTGGGGGCACTGTCTTCCTCTGTGGCCTAGTACAACTGCACTCCCCCCCAGGAGGAGGTGATCAAAGAGCCAGCCACTGAGTTCATGGCAAAGACAACCCCTGCTCCCCTTACCTGGGAAGCCATTTGGAGCCTGAGCTGCCATGGGATATATCTGAGCAAGGGGTTTAGGTTATCTCCATGCATTGTCCTTGGTTGGAGTATCAGTAGTTTCAAAGACCCCTGGGCCCAGATTTTTGGTTTTGTTGCTCTTCTTGTGAAGCTCCTATCCCCTCCAGGTCTTTCTATTTCCGGATTATTTCATAAGATTCCCTTCACTTTGCCCAAAGTTTGGCTATGAGTCTCATCATCAATGTTTTAATAAGCCATATAATATCATTTTTGTCATTTTGAATTTATGTAAATTTCAATGATGTTCTCTAATATGACTGATTTGGAGAGCTATATGAAAGCTAGCTATATTAAGGCAAGATAGTAGAAAATCATCAATATATTACAAACAAGGTAAGTTTAGTCTAGATTTCTTTACCATTAAAGTATACTGTAAGGCATGTCACTGGGTAGTTGGTAGTGATCATTAATGAAACAACTTAATGTTTAAGGTAATTTTCTATCTTCAATTTTCAACTTCCTCAGACTTAAAATTATCAACAAATATTGTTGAATCAGACATGGTGAATCACTCCTGTAATTACAGATCTTGGGAAGCCACATCAGAAAGATTCCTACAAATTTCGTGCTAGCTTGGATTGTAGGGTAATTTCCAGGATATCTTGAGCCAATTTTGAGTTCCAGTTTCAATACAGAAGTAATAATGTTACTAAAACTATCCTGTCCACATCTGTTTCTCTCCTAAGAGTCTTGCCTGAGCTGTTATTTAGTCACCTATATGACATACAATCAAATAAAACTTCTTGAATGAACATGAGAATAAAGAAAAAAGTGACTGAGATGGCTTTAAATTCAGACTCCATACTTGAAAGTGAGCACCACAGGATTGCAGAGTCTAAAGGTGAAAGAGGTTGACAAACTCGTCAGGAGTAGTAATAAATTCTTCTTTACATGAATCATTTAGTGGAGACCTGGATTTTCAGAGCACTGACTTCACTGTCACATCTGTACCTCTGATTTCCATGGCCTTGGATTAAGGCACACCACTTCTTTTAGCTAGTTTTTGTTTATAAATTGATTTTCTCATTAATGTTCTAATCCATGGGGGAAGTTAATTAATTAATGTACATAAAGTGCTTCAATTAAGGTAATTGACATTACTTGCAGATAGTCTCATCAGTAGCTCTTTGGGAATAATCCAAAAGCACTTCTTTCTCAAGAGATTTCTGATAATTGCTCCAATGTTCTCCTGGAAGTCCTGTGATACAGAAGCCAAACTTTTAATTTTTCCTTTCTGGAAGTTTGATGCAAGGTATTAAGATGTGCATTGTATTTGAAATTCCACTACTTAGATAAGCTGTGTTTCCTTTGTCTTGATTTATAAAGCACATGTCTGCCACTAATGGGAGAGATGACCTTAAATCACTCAATTTTAGTCATGTATATTTTTATCTTCAACAGATGGGAACAGGGCACTAATTGTGGCTGCATCTGTATTTGGCACTTACTCTATTTAAATCCTAGCACTTTTGTTTTCCTCTTGGGCTTTTCACTAAATGTCCCAAGCTTTAGTTCTTTGCTTTATATCAAAGACATGATGGTAATAATATTTGCACAACACCATTGACTAAAATCTGAGGCTGGTTCTAGGATGAAGTTCTGATGTAACATGAAAAATATGGTCCTGAGGTACATATGATAGGTCATGACAATATGATGACCCGTTGTGATAAATATAGGAACAGAAGAAACTGTAGTCTAGGAAATGGATGAGAATAAGAAATGAACTGGACCCATTCAACTGATTATAAGATTAGAGAGTCAGAAATTTTTACCTAAATCAGACTTGAGATTAAATAGACAAGATGCACCTAACTTTTGAACAGTTTTTGTTTTTCCTTGACATTCAAAAACTGAAAAAAAAAAGTATTGTTGGTTTATCCTTGTGTTTTCCATAGTTGTCTCTGTAAATACAGTGCTAGTATGTTGTCTGCCACAGAAATCACTGAGAAGACCCACGTCTGAGTGAAGAGGTCTTATTTTGTATGTCTTTATTCTAGACTACAATGGATTTTCAAGTTTAGCACATAAACATTCTTTGAGAAAAGATTGCCTGTTATCAGGATCTGCTTTCTATTTCACTTCACAGTACTATTAATTGTTACTTATATAGCACACATTGGACACTGAACACTCCAAAAATCAATAACAGCATGAAAGAGAATACGTGTATCTCCGACCAACATGCATCACACAAATGAAAGAGGTTTGGCTACATTCCTGAAAGGCAGTCACAATCTCTACTCTCTGACTAACCATTCAGCAGTGTCCACAAAAATCATAATAATGTTCCTCAATTCATATACATGTTTTATAGGCAGTGGTATTTTTCTTGTACATTCCAGGGGGTAGTGTGAGGATTAAAATTATCTTAGATTATTAAAATTTAATTTTTTTCTGAAACACAGTTTTATCAATAATTAAGCTATGATAGACTTCAGATTTTCAGATTTGCTTTTCCCATTTTAACTAACCATCCATTGATTTTAACTAACCATCCATTGATCCTCTATTTTAAATTAATTTTTGTTATAAGAGATGTTTATTTGGAAAGAATGCTATAAGTAGTCTGAAAAGGGTTTTGTTTTCTATGTAAAAGCTTTCAAAGGAATAACCAATATGATTTTTATTACGTTAAAGTGTATATGTGTATACTTGTCAAGACAAACGTGTTGGTTTCTTTCTCTATGTAGGTCCTGGAATAGATCTTGTGTATTCAAATATTATATCAAGGATCTTTATCCTCTCGGTAATCTTGCCTGCCCTGAAAAAGTAATAAGTAAATTAATAGAAACGTTCTGAACTTTAATATTGATGACACACTGTTCATCATCATTATTATCATTTATTACAATATATTCAATTTGTATCCTGGCTTGGCCCCCTCCCTTGTCTCCTTGCAATCCCAACCTCCCTTCCTCTTCTCCTCCTATGCCCTTTCCCTAGTCCCTTGATAAGGAGGTCCTTCCCCCTTCTATCTGACCTAGCCTCATCAAGGCTGGCTGCATCATCTTCCTTTGTGGATTGGCAAGCTGAATCCCCCCACCCTGACCCCCTAGTGGAGGTGAACAGAGAGCCTGCCACTGAGTTCATGCCAGGGACTAGGAAACCTACCTGGAGACTAAGTCTATGTGCTACATCTGATCAGGGGTTTTATGTCCTCTCCATGCATGGCCCTTGGTTGGGGTGTCAGTCTCTTTAGGACCCTCAGGGCCCAGTTTTATGATAAAAATGTACTACGGTAATTTTTTAAAAAATTTCCTAATTGTAAACCACCTAATCAGCTTCTTTTTATGCAATTGCTAAATGATTCATGCATCAATGCATAATAATCATTTGAGAATAATGACAGCTCTACTTGAGTATAAAATAGCAACATTTTGGATACATGCAAGACTTATCCTACATAGATGTCTCAAACATGCATAGTTTTTTAATGGGTTTGATTTTTGGAATCAGCCAGCTTACACTTGAAAAATCTCTGTGCATTACTATGATGTGAAGGAAAAAAAAAAAGCCAACTCTTGTCTCTAAAGCTCACAGTGTTTGTTCTTAATACAGTGGCAGACCAATCAATGTCAGTCTAGGATGAGTATAAGCATGATTTCAAAGTAAGAAATTCCTCCATGAATATTGAAGGAGACAGTCATTGAATAAAATCAAGAAATGGTGTTCTTAATAAAGACATGAAATGTGTTCCAAGAATATCAAATATTTCTCCTCCTCCTCCTCTTCTTCTTCGTCTTCTTCCTCTTCTTCTTATTATTATTTATTACAACGTATTCAATTTGTGTCCAGGCTTTGGCCCTTTTTTATAAAAATTAAAAAAGCAAAAAGAACTATACACACACTTGAATCAGGAGAAAGCACCCTAAATTTACTTATGGGTGATGACTAAACCTGTTGTGGTTCTAGAAAGCATCAGTCACATCAAGTCACATTCATAGCTGAGAAACCTAACTGGATAAGGCACCTGTTCTTTTTATCTTCCTTGTGCTATATTGCTGTTTCCCTTCTCTGTTGGCTATAAAATATCTTCTTCATTCTTTTTTAAAATTTATTTTTTATTAATTTCAGCTTATTCATTTTGTATCCCAGCTGTAGCCTCCTCCCTAGTCCCCTTGAAATCCCACCCTCCCATGACCCTCTCCAAGGCCATTCATAAGGGAGGGCCTCTTGATGGCCTACTATGTTCTTTTTCTTGACCATTTGATGCCGATATTTTTCTTCTAGTGCTTTTTTGCCATTTCAGTTATCCTTCTTACCCATTTTTTAATATTCATAAAAAATCTAATACTAATATTCTAGATAATCTGTTATTAAAGCACCAAATTTTTTATTACAAACATGTTAACATTTTAAATTAGTTCTTTTTAGTTGTTATGTTAAATAATGGGTTTCATTATGATATTTAATATGTATAACTCTGTATGTGTACATATTTACCCTCCCATTTAGCTACACACACACACACACACACACACACCACTTTTTTGCTGCCCACATCTTATCTTCCTTCCTACCAATAGTTTCACTTAGATGAATGGAATACTAATGATGTTTGTCACACATTAGCAGTGACAAATAAGGTAATTTAAATTTTCATAAGTATTTTTATACTTGATGTGGTTTGAATTAGAATGTCACCCATAGATTCATATATTTGAATGCTTGATCTTTAGTTCGTACACTTTCTAGGAAGGATTAAGAGGTGTGGCCTTGTTAGAGGAAGTGTTGTATTGCAGGAGGAGGTGTGACCAGGTTGGAGGAAGTCTGTTCATAGGGTTGGGCTTCCAAAGTCCCCACTCTCAGTTAGCTTTTTCTCTATCTGTAAATTGCAGATAGGACATAATCTGTGAGGTGTCTAGGATGTTATCTATCAGGTATCATAACTACTTACCTGCTGCCATACAGAGACCATGATGGCCATGTACTCTAAACCCTCTGCAACCATGAGAGCCAAATGTTTACCCTTCTATGATTCATTGGCGATAATATCTACTTTCAGCAGACTGAAACATAATTAAGGCATTTAATTTCTGCTGAAATAAGAAGTCAAATGAGATGGACATTGGAAGAGGGAAAAAAACAGGGAATGGGACAGGAGCCTACCACAGAGGGCCTATGAAAGACTCTACCCAGGAGGGTATCAAAGCAGATGCTGAGACTCACAGCCAAACTGGGCACAGGGTCTTTTCTGAGACTGATACTCCAACCAAGGACCATGAATGGATATAACCTAGAACCTCTGCAGAGATGTAGCCCAAGGCATCTCAGTGTCCAAGTGGGTGTCCTAGTAAGGGGAACAGGGACTGTCTCTGACAGGAACTCAGTAGCTGGCTCTTTGATAACCTCCCCCCTGAAGGGGGAGTAGCCTCACCAGGCCACAGAGAAAGATAATGCAGGCAGTCCTGATGAGACCTGATAGGCTAGGGTAGGAAGGAAGGGAAGGAGGACTTCCCCTATCAGTGGACTGGGGGAGGGGCAAGAAAAGAGAAGAGGGAAGAAGACTTGGATTGGGAGGGGACAAGAGAGGTGGTTACAGCTGGGATTTAAAGTGAATAAATTGTAATTAATAAAAATAATAATAAAAATAAGATCCATAACATTTTACAATTAAGACATCCTGTGCGTTATATTGGAGAGATTTAATTTACATGTTAAGATCATCAAATGGTGAAGGTATAAATGCTACATTCAAGAGTAGGATCCAGTACATTGTTATGTCAGTTTGTGATGCTTGGTGGCACATATTCCCACTACGATTTTCAGTTTCTTTTATATAAAAGGACAAGGCAATATTTTGAACTACTTGGACTTAATCAGCTCCTTGCTCCTTAGTATTCATAAAGTGATGACATTTTCCCAGTGATTTGCCATATTCTGATGTGTAGGCTGTTCAATACAAGGATATATTTTTCTTACTATCATATTTGGGTGATCAATTTTCTTCTGCTTATGATTTCTTTAAATATCTGATTTTATAGCATTCTTTTATAAAGGTGTCCTCAGGCATAACTTTAAATGTATTTTCTTTTGTATGTTCTACATGCTTCAAATTCAAGTACTAGTGACCTCTGCCATGCAGTATAAACTTATTTATCCATTATGATCAGGTGAATAGGTCAGGCTTTCTAGAAGTCATACTGTCAAGTTTACCTTGAAGACAGAGCACTTTGGAGATACTTTTGCATTGTTGGCAGGTATGTAACCATAATAAAAGAAAATGAGGTAATGCAAGGCAATGAGAACATTTTTATTCATTCTCAAAAGTATCTTTAAACATGATCTATGACTACAGCACAAGATATTCCAAAACAAATGCTAATCCACAAGCTCTTTTATTATTTATTGGATTTTTTCTTTGACTTTATTTGATCTTTGCACTTTGTTCTGCTCATTATAGGAAATGAAATCCTCTGTCTTTTGCTTCTGAGTAAACATCATTAATTATTCAGAACTTGCTGATGCCAACAAGGCATATTGGGGGGAAATAACTTGGTTTCCCTTTTCACTTGGTTTGTTCTTCTGGACATAGAAGGGACAATGTTAACTGGTTGGGATGACCAATTAACATTTAAATTAGTAAGGTTTTATCTAGACTATAATAGCTTATATTACTATGAAGTAAATTTAAAGTCACAGAAACAAGAATATAAACAAATCAGGTCAAACAAGAGTTACATAAATACACAGGACTGAGTTAACTAAACAAAGATATATAAGAATCAAAAGCAACTACAGTTACAACAATTGGCCTCAAACCCAAGAGTTTTTAAAGTCAAAATTAAAAATGCTTCTCAGAATATTGTGAATTTAGACCTTTCTGTCCTTCTGATTAGTCATTTTGGGTTATATTTGTAGATCATTCATTCATTAACTTACTCATTCATTCATTAATTCATTTACAAAAATATGAATATACTAGAGGTGATGTGTTGACATTAGGAATCCAGAATATCAGTTCCTGTCTGTAAGAATTCTACTGATAGTGATAAGAACATATCTGTGAGAAGAGCTCAAATTTGGTTAAGTGTTTTTTATAGATGTAAATGAATTTCTGTTACTTTTATATAAAAAGTAATGAGAGAACATGTGTCTTATTGTGATGTTCAGATGCAGAAATGTCACTAAAGACCTTTTGATTGAATGGTGTGCATCAAAGATAAGAACAAATTTCTGATTTCTTTATGAAACATCACTGGTCTTGTGTTCTAATATATGGGATATGAATTTTCTTCCAGTTGGGTTTAGTGAGTACCAATATGGTGCATAGTCAGAAATTATTGTAATGTATATAAACTATGCCAAATTATTCACCCATTTTATCCAACTGAAAGAAAAAATTACATACCACAAGATCAGTCTTAAGAAGACAATACACTGCATCTTCCTACATATTTAGATAAGTGTAAAAGTAAATATGTTATTGTAAAAACATGGCTGAGGTCCCCAGGCCTTCTGCTTGCTTTTGTCAGTAGTAAAATGACAGAGTAGAATTGCCTTACTCACACAGAGCAGATAATGTACTTGAAATGCAACATTTAAATTAAGTTCGGTACCATTGTTGGTACTAAGGTAGACATTTGGACCACTATACGTCATATTTAGCAAGAAGGCTTCCGTTTTACTGACTAGTGTAATGTACATTGTTTATAAGTGAAACAGGGGAATATTTGTAATCCTTTCCACTCAGGAAAATTATCTTCACAATAGCTCCATTTGTCTATGAGTGGTAAGCACAGCTAGAAAAATAACAAAGATGGAGAAGAAAAGGGAAAAAGCAGATAGAATTAGAAACTTATTGTTCTACCAACTGTCATAAAAAGGGAAAATATCACTTACAAAAATTTAATATGGGCCTAATATGTGTTGTATCGGGATATAGCTATGAGGTGGTGAAAATATATATAAAATAAAATCATGGGCCTTTCAAATATAATCACATGATTGTTTTAGGTTTAAATGCTGAGAAAATAGAAATGACATTGAATGTGCAAGCTTCAGTCATAGTTGAAGAAAGTATACTCAAAGTTCAGAGTTAATATGAATCAATGAATGTATGAAATATACAATCTGGAGATAAAATCATAGGGCACAAAAATTCTCTATTTCTATCGTTTTCCATGGGTCCTTCATGTATCATGAGTGAAGAGTTAACTTCATGTATATATATATGAGTATGTCCCTTTATTTATACATTATTTGGTGACTTAGGCAAACATTTATTAAGCATCAATAGTAAGCCCATACAACTTCTGTGTAAATGGTACCTTGCAAATATGGTGGACATATGCTCTGCTCTACATAAGGATGCATGTGCAGGATTCAAATAGTGAAGAAGGTGCAAGTGAGGTGAGTACTGGAAAAAGTATCATCAAGAGTGGCATTTCATGTGTTCATAATGTGCTCTGTCATGGGAACTAAATGATTCTCCTTAACTACCCCAGACTATTGCAGTGAACCTGCACATAGACTATTTTAGCTTTGCAGTGAAAAGGCTTCCAGTACGTCATTAGTGTAAAACGACCCACATTTTGCTACATTTCCAGTCTCATATTATGCTTCTTAATTACCACTATTTAAATGGTCTTTCAAGATCAGCTGTAAATTAAAATTGATCCACTGTCAGCAATCTCCAGCAGTTGGCAACAGACTATTGATACAGATGACATGCCAGTTGCCTAGCTTCTTTGTGAGAAGACAAAAATGTAAAGAAATCAGCCGACTCGGCAGCTCAGCACAAAAGGCAAAATGTGATTTTTCCCTAGTAGCAAAATTAAATATAAATTACAACCCATGTTTAGAAAATGCAAATAAATGTGCATGAATGGAGACCCAGAGCATTTTTCTTTAAGCACGTCATGAAAGACTATGTAATCATGTTCTTTCTCTAAGGCACAATATGCCTTTTGAAATAAAGCTTGGGGATACGTCAGTGTGAGCATGTCCTTTGGAGTTAGGTCTGAGATGAAATCTTGCTTTGTTTCTAATGTGGTTTAGAGAAACAAACACCAAACACTGCAAAGCTCAGTTTGCGTCCCTAAACAATGCAAGTTAATCACTGTTCTGACATCACAATGCTTAAATAAACAAACAGAAATATATGTGCAGTGTGTAATATGTTTCCACACAAGAAAATAAATCATGAGAAGCATTGGGTACAAGAAAATACTGGCCTTCATCTAAGAAGAGGCCTTCACACATTTCCATTCTTAAGTACTATGCTTTAGCCTTAGACTTTGCTGCTAGAACCGTTGAACTAATTAAATGCACACAAGAAGTACTTCATGACACACATATAAACACACACACACACATACACACACACACACACACACACACATTTTTTAATATAGGCAAACAAACATTTGGCTTCTCCTATTGGAACCATTCCACAAGACTAATTAGCCTTTTCAGGCACCACACACAGCAAGCCTAATCATCTGACATAGGTTCTATGCTAGGGAATATTTCAGAAACAGAGTCATTGACTTGCCCTCTTTCATATCACTTTGTCAAGAGGTGGGGATGCCATTCAGCCAATTGTACTTAGTCCACCATGTATATCAAAATACTGCCAGAGTAGTTTTCAAAATGTTTTAGAAAGAATAACTACATAATAAGAGCTGCATTAGTCTATTTCTCCACCCATAAAGAATCTGTCACTATGAAAACAAAACAAACAACAACAACAACAACAACAAAAAAAAACAGAACTGGGAAAGATCCAAGATGGCTGCCACGAGAGGACACTGTATCTGAGAAGTAGGACAGCAGAAACAGTGCAGCAACCAGGAGACTGAACTCTGGGAACTAAAACGCCAGCATTTGTGATTGCCAGGTGAGCGGAACTCCGATGGTGAGAATATCAAGTGGGAAAACACGAGGGACACCCAGTTATTCCCCAGAAAAATCTCCAGGTGACCTGCTGCGCAAAGCTCTGATCTGAATGAGCAGCCGCCATACTAGACTGGATCACACAGTCTCCCAGACACTCTGAGGAGGAACTGGGTAACATTTACACTGACCTGCACACTGCTGGCACACACTGCACGCATCCACCAGCAAAAACCTCAGTCCCTGTGTGAGTCTGCGGGCAAGTCTCGGAAGGACCCGGGTTCTGCTTCAACCCACAGGTGTTCTGCACACGCACACCTATCGCCGGAAACACCTCAGACTGACAGGGTCAGGGGACCATTTTGACCAGACTGCACACTGCAGGCACACACTGCACCCGTCTGCCAGCAAAACCTCAGTCCGTGTGTGGGTCCACGGGCAAGAAGAGAAGGCCACAGGCATCATTTCAGACAGGACTGCATACAAGAGGTGCACACTGCTCAGCAACGCCTGCAACCAAACCAAACCCACTGTGTGTGCCCCAAATATCATCTCAGACCATGGTGCACAGTCCCTGGCCCAGAAGGGGGAGCCAAATCTCCAGTCCAGTGGAGAACCCTTAGCAGCAAGCCCAGGGACGAGCATACAGTCCCCAGCTGACACCTCAAACCAGGACACTCAGACTCTAGCACAGAATGAAGAGTAAAGCCTCCAGACCACAAGGGTGACCAGCCTGCAGTGCTCACAGCTTCTAGCACAGAGCACGAGCCAGGCACACAGACCCCACAACAGAGTTCAACTGAGACAACAACACACTCTAACAAACCACTGGAAATCCCTGATCTTCTTGAAGAATACTCCTGACACAAGAGATTGACAGTTTCAGAGTGAAGCGCAGCCTTGAAGCACAAACAGCTCCCTGATTATATATAAACAAATGCCCAGAAATCGGCAAAAGAACTCACCCAACAAAAATTAGGACACCAAGGCCCCACCAGAAACACCCAAAAGCAGTGGAGATTTTAATTCAGCAGAGACATAGGAAAATTATGTTAAAGCTTTGATTATGCAGATATTGGAAGAACAAAAGGAGAGACAAAAAGAGGAAATGAACAAGAACCTCAAAGAAATGGAGAAAAAATTAACTGCCCACATAGACGAACAATCAAAGATAAACAGAGAGGAAACAACCAAAATAGGAGACACAGTCAATCAGTTGAAGGAAACGGTACAAAGCATGAAAACAGAATTAGAATCTATAAGGAAGACACAAAGGGAGAAGAACCTGGAACTGGAGAACTTAGAGAAAAGATCAGGAACCACAAAGGTAAGCATCACCAATAGAATACAAGAGATGGAAGAGAGAATCCCGGGAGAGGAGGATG
>CM053765.1:84811477-84827625 GCA_028658305.1 Pachyuromys duprasi
GGAGGTTGGTGAGACTTGGGGAGAACAAGAGCTCCACAAAGACCAAACTGTGCAGGGCATAGGGGTCTTGTATGAGACGGTTTCTACAATCAAGGACCATGTGTGGATATGGCCTGGAACCCCCGCACAGATGGGGCCCATGATAGGTCATTGTAGGACTGAAGACCCTAGTGAGGGAAACAGGGAATGTTTCAGTCATGATCTTGATGGCTGACTCTTTGACCCTCCCCCATACAAGCCGGGGAGTGACAGACTGGCTAGAACCCAGGGGAGGGCATTGCAGCCAGCCCTGAGGAGACAGGATGAGCTGGGTTTGGATGGGAGGGAAGGAGGTCCTCCCCTGTTGGTGGACTTGGAGGGGGCGGGGAGGAGGTAGATGAGGGAGGGAGTGGGAGGGTAGGAGGGAATGAGGGAGGAGGCTATGCCTGGGATGCAAAGTACCTAACCTGTGATTGATATAAAAATAAATAAATTAAAAAAAATAGAAAACCACAGAAAAAAAAAGATTCACGATGAAGCCTTTGGCAGAGGGTGAGAAATAATGATAGAAATGGGGGAGGTTGGTGAGACTTGAGGACAACAAGAGCTCCACAAAGACCAAACTGAGCAGGGCACAGTGTTCTTGTAAGAGATGTTTTCTACAATCAAGAACCATGAGTGGATGTGGCCTGGAACCCCTGCTCAGATGGAGCCCATGATAGCTTGGTGTAGGACTGAAGACCCTAGTGAGGGAAACAGGGACTGTTTCAGTCATGAACTTGATGGCTGACTCTTTGACCCTCCCCCATACAAGCCGGGGAGTGACAGACTGGCTAGATCACAGGGGAGGACATTGCAGCCAGCCCTGAGGAGACAGGATGAGCTGGGTTTGGATGGAAGGGGAGGAGGTCCTCCCTTGTTGGTGGACTTGGAGGGGGCGGGGAGGAGGGAGATGAGGGAGGGAGTGGGAAGGTAGGAGGGACTGAGGGAGGGGGGCTATGCCTGGGATGCAAAGTACCTAACCTGTGATTGATATAAAAATAAATAATTTTTTTAAAAAAAGGAAAAAAAAAACAGAACTGTGATGGCTTCAGAGGCATTAACTCTCCAGTGAATCTTTTTTTTTTTTTCTTCACTTCTTTAACATCTATTTCCCTTCTTTGAGAGGGTTGCAGGGTGCATGCTTTTTCCTGGTCAAGTCTTCTAATAGGATGTCATTTCTCAGAAGGCCTCCATCTTCTTAAGTATGACCTTGTATGCCCTATTGTACTTTCCAGGTTCTTTAGTTCTAAGTCTAGTATTCACTTGCTATATTCTTCTGTTATTGGTAACAACCTTAAATCATATTATTTAGTTATTGGCTATTTATTTTCATTTTTATTAAGGCCTATGATCTATTGCCATGGCAATTTTTACTCTTTCTCATCTCTCAGACCTAACATACAGACACATATTCACATTTCAATAGTCACTGCTCATAAACCTTCATAATTATGAAGATTACATAACGTAACTATTTAAGAACTTCAGAACTGAGGGAACATAGGTACTCATCTCAAGTAAGAAACTTTTTCTACAAAATTAACTAAAAGTACTGGAGCAGATTTTAGAATTTCCCTATGTTTTTCAAGTTATTTTTCTTTGGGATAGGGTATTCTTGAATGGATGAAGATGTACTATTGTATTAACTCAGAATTAAACAATTGGTATGACTAATACACCTGAGAAATATGGGTAAACACCAAGGATCATGTAGTATAATCATGTGCTCATAATCAAAGACTGTATTCAGGACACATCTTGAACCTCACTTGTCTACCTACAGACACTGCCATGATTCTGTGTGGTAGAATCTTGTTTCCTTAATATTTCTAGGAATTTACAGTACAAAATTCAAGCTGTTTTTCAGAAGAATATCCTGGCCTTCTACATGAGAAAGTTAATTGAGTGTATCTACATGCAAAAGGAAAGAAAAGCTTGCCCGAATCAAGCCAATTAAAGGAGAAATAAGCCAAAAAATAATAATGAGGAAAACCTACTCTATGACAACAGTGAGTCAGCAAGAGGCAAATGGTTCAGTCACAGCAGAATTATACTGCAAGGTCTTTCTTCCTCTCAATCAGGAACCAACTGACTCTTACATCTTTTCCCCCCTGCATATTACACAGTTTTTCATTCATTTCTGTGTTCTTCAAGAACTAATCTCTATCAACACATCACTTATTATTTCTATGGCTAACATCAACCACCCATAATTACTAAAATAAACATGGATTATTCTTCTTAATTACATGATGCTTACTCTTCTGGTAGCAAAACTTATTTTGGTCAAAAAATTACTGTGAATGTCTAGTATAAGGCTCATGAGGTAACGGCACCTATTGTCTAAGATTACCTGAGTCCAAATATCCAGAACTTGTGCAAAAAGCTGAGTAGTTAATTGACCTTGTAACCTCAGTGCTCAAGTGGTGGAGTATGGAGACACAGGAGAGCCACTCAGGCTTACTTGCCTCTAGCCTAGGTGTAGGTTCAATAAGAGACTCTAGCTGAGGAGAGTATGGTGGAGAGTGAAATGATGCTCTTTACTAGCTTCTAAGCACACACAGGCAGGTTACCCTGTACACACACACACACACACACACACACACACACACACCCTCATACACACACAGAGAGAAAGAGAGAGAGGCTTTCAGATCTTCCCATTACTTTCTATAATCCGTATCTCACACACCTGATCTCTGTGTTTATACCTTAGTCATACAGAATAGTGTACAGGTCATCATTCTGCACATGTGATTGATGCACATGTTTCTTCTTTTGGCTGAAGTTTTTCAGTCAGTGTGGACATACAATGCAGCTCATTCTTCCTGCGTGAGCTTTTTATGGGTTCCCCGGGGAAGACTGAAACATATTTCCTTTTCTTTTCTGTCTCAATTGCTCCATTTATCATCTAACCTAAGTAGTTAAATCTACCACTGCATACACAATGAATTCTTTAGGGTTTTGAAGGTTGTCTCTTTTTCTTTACAGCTAGAGTGTATAGCCTAGGGCCTGGTGAGTGGAACAAGCCACTGAGTGTTTGCAGAACAGATAAATAAATGAATAAATAATTAAATTACCAGGTAAGTCCTTTTTATCTATGTCACTGATCTTTTTAAAATTTTTTTCTTAGATAGGCTTAATACCTTGAGAATAAAACCATATATATTTTATTCGATGGTGTCAAAGGTCGTATTTTATTTTCCATAAAGCTGCTTTCAAGTATCAGTGAACACACTCATTACTACTGTTACAACTGAATATTTGAGAAAAAAAAAAACTGTAATTCTAAGAAAACACCAAACATAAATATAGTCCTTAAGTGGTAATCCAACCTGTATTACAAAGGTCTTCATGTTAAACAAACATCTTCCAGTAGCCACTGCAACCTTTACTGTTCCCTCTGTTTTATATTAATTTGTCAGAAAGGGGACACTGCAAACTCTCGTGCTAGGCATTAGTTTTGATGAATAAAAATATTGAAAAGGGATATATGCTTCCTGCCCTCCCAGAAAATTTGAGCCATCCTGGCTACAGGTGTACATATATATTATATATACCTATTTAATCAATCAATGGTAAGTAACAGTACTAACAAAATTCAAACTGTGTAATTTGTCCAGTGATCCATGAAGAGGTCAGTGCATGTTGTTTAATGTGTTCAAATTCTGTGTACTCATTTGATCTTCATAACTACTTTTTTATTCCATTTGATATTTCCCTAAATTGTTTAGAGTGAAAATGCAAAACATGAAAAAAATAATCAAGGGGAGAGAAAAGCCCATGCAACACTAGTGATGAAACCACAGACAAACTCAAAGCTGCCTCCATGAAACTGCTGCTTCTTTATAATAATGAATGAGGGAGCTTAGTGTGGGAAGAACTGGACACTATGCCCATGTCCAAACTTCTGCTGAATAGAAGTTTTGAGAAACAATGTCATCTCAGCCCATTTCCAATGGTGTGATGGTCCTGACCCTCGGATGTGCATGGGCTGTAAAAAAAAAATCTCCAATGGAATCTGTAACATGACACCCTTACATGTATCAGCTTAATCAGTTGATCAAGTTTTAAAGAAGAGAGTGACCAGTGCCATTCCAGACTAAGCGAAGTCATCTGAGATGCTACAGTGGACCATGCCCTGAGTAGTTTGTCTCTAGTGTGTGGAACAAATATAACAGGAAGAGGGTTCAGTGTCTGCTCCAAAATGGACACACATGTTTTTATCACATGCTCATACATTCATCTCTGTAGATGAAGCAAGTGCTGCTCACATCTGAGCACGCAGTGCAGTTGGTGTCAGAGAGAGGGCTCCTTTGAAACTTACAGCTTTCTTTTTAAAATGTTCTCACCTTATGAGCTGTGTTACAGCCTGCTACCTGCTTTGGGTTTAAGTGCAGGAACCTGCTTATCAGCCAGGTGATTAGTCAGGTTAGGGGTTGTCCAGCAATTTATGATCTTGGATTTATTATCAATTAATTCAATTTAGGTCTCACTTATTGGCCCCTCCCCTCACTTCTTCCTGTCCCACTTTCCCTCCCACATCCTCCTCTCCTAGTCCCCAGAATAGAGGACCCACCCTACCTAGACACCCCAGCTCATTTATTCACTTCAGGACCGAATTTCTCTTCTTTCCCTGTAGCCTACTAGGGCAGTCCCATCAGGGGGAAGTGATCAAAATAGAGGAAACACAGTCCATGACAGAGATATTCCCCACTCCCTTAACTAGTGGGGCCACATGAAGCCTAAGATGCCCATAGGACTCACCTTCTTGGGGTCTGTGCATTGTAGTATGCCTATACTGTACTATATGACTAAAATCCTCTTATAAGTGAGTATACACCATGTGTCTCTTTCTTAGTTTGTGTTACCTCTCTCAGGTTATCTTTTTTAGTTCTATCCATTTGCCTGCAAATTTAATGATTTCCTTGGTTTTAAGGGAAAAAAGTAGTATTCCATTGTGTAAATGCTCCACAATTTTGCATCCAGTCTTCGGTTGAGGGGCATATAGGTTTCTTCCAGTTCTTTTAAATTTTATTCTTTATATTCATTACAGTTTATTCACTTTGTATCCCAGCTGTAGTCCCCTCCCTCATTCCCTCCCAACCCCACCCTACCCCCTTCATCTCTTCCCATGCCCTTCTCCAAGTCCGCTGACAGGAGAGGTCCTCCTCCCCTTCCATTTGACTGTAGCCCATCAGGTCTCATCAGGACTGGCCACATTATCTTCCTCTGTGGCCTTTTAAGGCTGCTTCCCCTCATGGGGAGGTGAATGAAGCTGCTATGAATATGGTTGAGCAAATGACTTTGTTGTATGGTGAAGAATCTTTTGGGTATATGCCCAGGAGTGGTAAAGCTCGGTCTTGAGGTATGGCTATTCCCAATTTTCTGAGAAAGCATCAGATTATTTTCGAAAGTGATTGCTCAAATTTGCACTCCCACCAGCAATGGAGAAATAGTCCCTTTTCTCCATATCCATGCCAGCATGTGTTGCCACTTGAGTTTTTGATCATAGCCATTTAGACAGGTATAAGATGAAATATCAGATTTGTTTTGGTTTGCTTTTCCCTGATAACTAAGGAAGTTGAGCATTTCTTTAAGTGCTTCTCTACCATTCAAGATTCCTCGGATGAGAACCCTCTGTTTAGCTCTGTATCTCATTTTTAATTGGATTATTTGGCTTGTTGGGTTCTAATTTCTTGAGTTATTTATATATTCTGTATATTAGCCTTGATGAAGATCTTTTCCCAATCAATACACTCCCATTCTGTTCTTACTTTACAGATTTTCAGTTTTAAGGGGTCCCATTAATTAACTGCAGATCTTAGGGCCTGAGCAGCTGATGTTCTGTTCCAGAAGTAGTCTTCTGTGGCAATGAGTTCAAGGCTACTACCCATTTTTTCCTCTAGGAATTTAGTGTATCTGGTTTTATGTTGAGGTCTTTGATACACTCGGACTTGAGTTTAGTACAGGGTGATAAACATGGATCTATTTGTATTTTTCTACATGTAGACATTCAGTTAGAGCCGCACCATTTGTTGAAGAGCTACCTTTTCTTCCCATCATATGTTTTTGGCTGCTTTTCAAAAAAATCAAATATGCATAATAGTGTGGAATTTTTTCTCTGTCTGCAATTTGATCCCATTGATCAACAATCTATGCCAGTACCATGCAATTTTTATTACTATAGATCTGTAGTATCTGGAGGTAGGGTATGGAGATACCCCCAGAAGTTCTATTATTGTATAGGATTGTTTTAGGTATTCTTTTTGTTTGTTTGTTTCTTGCTTTGTTTTTCCATATGAAATTTAGAATTATTTTTTCAAGATCCATGAAAAATTGTGTTGGTATTTTGATGAAGATTACATTGAATCTCTAAGTTGCCTTTTGTAAGGTGGTCATTTTACTATGTTAATCTGGCTAATCCATGATCATGGAAGGGCTTTCCATCTTCCGGTATCTTCTTCAATTTCTTTCTTCAGAGACTTGAAGTTCTTTTCATGCAAGTATCTGACTTCCTTGGTTAGAGTTACCTCTAGACACTTTATATTATTTGTGGCGATTGTGAAGGGTGTGATTTCCCTAAATTCTTTCTCATCATGTTTGTCATTTGTATACAGAAGGGATGCTATTTTTTTAAATTAGACACTTTGCTGAAGGAGGTTATCAACTGCAGCAGTTCTCTGGTTGAATTTTGGGGGTAGCTTAAATACTTTAACTTCTTTATTTCTGGTTTGTATCACTTTCATTTTCTTTAGTTGACTTATTGCTTTCATTAGAACTTCTAGCACTATATTAAAGAGATATGGAAAGAGAGGGCAGCCTTGTCTTTTCCCTGAGTTTAGTGGGATTGTTTTTAGTTTCTCTCCATTTAGTCTGATGTTGGCTACCAGCTTGTGGTATATCATCTTTATTATATTATATGGGCCTTTTATCCCAGATCTCTCCAAGACTTTTATTATGAAGGAGTTTTGTATTTTGTTAAAGGATTTTCCTGCATCTAATGAGATGATCATGTGATTTTTTTTTCTTTCAGTTTGGTTATACGGTGGATTACATTGATAATTTTCATCCCTGCATCTCTGGGATGAAGTCTACTTGGTCATAGTGGATGATGTGTTATATGTGTTCTTGAATTCAGTTGGCAAGTATCTTATTGAGACTTTTGGCATCAATGTTTATAAGGGAGCTGGGTCTGAAACTTTCTTTCTTTGTTGGGTCTTTGTGTGTGGTTTAGGTATCAGGGTGACTATGACTTCATAGAATGAGTTTGGTAATGTTCTTTCTGTTTCTATTTCATGGAAAAGTTTTAGGAGTATTGGTGTTAGCTCTTCTTTGAAAGTCTGGTAGAATTTCATATTAAAACCATCTGGCCCTGGGCCTTTTTTAAAAAGATTTTCATGGCTGTTTCTATTTCCTTAGGAGTTATAGGTCTGTTTAAACTGTTTACAGGCTCTTTAATTTAAATTTCTTAAGTGAAATCTATCAATAAAATTGTCCATTTCCTTTTCTAGATCCCACCATTTGCCTCCATCTTTCATCCTGAGTAAGGTATTCCAGAAACAGAAAGACACACACACAATATATATTCACTTATAAGTGGATACTAGATATAGAATATAGGGTAAACACATTAAAATCTGTACACCCAAAAAAGCTAAGCAAGAAGGAAGATCCTGGGTAACATGAACAGTCCTCATTCAGAAAGACAAACAGGATGGACATTGGAAGAAGAACACAGTGAACAGACAGGATCCTATCACAGAGGGCCTCTGAAAGACTGTACCCAGAGGGTATCAAAGCAGATGCTGAGGCTCATAACCAAACTTTGGATAGAGTGCAGGGAATCTCATGAAAGAAGGGGGAGATGGTAAGACCTGGAAAGGACAGGAACCCCATAATGAGAACAATAGAACCACAGAAAAATCTGGGCACAGGGGTCTTTTCTGAGACTGATACTCCAACCAGGGGCCATTCATGGAGATAACCTTGAAAGCCTGTTTAGATGTAGCCCATGATAGCTCAGTATCCAAGTGGGTTCCCTAGTAAGGGAAACAGATACTGTCTCTGAACTCAGTAGCTGGCTCTTTGATCACCTCCCCCTGAAGGGGGAAGCAGCCTGGCCAGACCACAGAGGAGGACATTGCAGCCAGTCCTGAATAGATCTGATAAGCTAGGGTCAGTTGGAAGGGGAAGAGGACAACCCCAATCAGTGGACTTGGAGAGTAGCATAGGAGGAGATGAGGGAGGGTGGGATTGGGAAGGAATGAGGAAGGGGGCTACAGCTGGGATACAAAATGAATAAACTGTAATTATTATAAAAAATAAAAATTTAATAAAAATTGACGATTTCCTGTAGATTTTCCTACTTTTTGAAATACAGGCTTTTAAACTAAAAATTAATGATTCTTTGGATTTCCTCAGTATGTGTTGTTATTTCTGCCTTTTCATTTCTGATTTTGTTATTTGGGGTACTGTCTCCCTCCCTCCCTCCCTCCCTCCCTCCCTCCCTCCCTCTCTCTCTCTCTCTCTCTCTCTCTCTCTCTGTCTCTCTGTCTCTCTCTCTCTCTCTCTCTCTCTCTCTCTCTCTTTTAGTTAGTTGGGCTAGGAGTTTGTCTATCTTGTTGATTCTTTCAAAGAATCAACTCTTGGTTTTGTTGATTCTTTGTATTGCTGTCTTTGTTTATTGATTTCTGCCCTAAGTTTGATTGTTTCCTGCTATCTACTCCTGTTGGGTGTGTTTGCTTCTTCTTCATCATCTTCATCTTCTTCTCCTCCTTCTCCTCCTCCTCCTTCTTTTTCTAAAGCTTTTAGGTGATCTGTTAAGTTGCTAATATGGGATCTCTCCAATTTCTTTATGAAGGCGTTTAGTGTTATGAACTTTCCTCTTAGCAGTGTTTTCATAGTATCCCATAACCTTGGGTAAGTTGTGTCCTCATTTTCATTGAATTCTAAAGTCTTTAATGATCACTCTCACCCAGTGATCATTAATCAGGTAGTTTTTCAGTTTCCATTAGTGTCTAGGCTTTTTGTTGTTTCTGTTGTTGCTGATGTGTTCCTTTACTCCATGGTGATCTGGTGAAGAACAATGGGTTAATTCAGATTCATGTATCAGTTGAGGTTTGCTTTGTGACCAACTATATTGTCAATTGTGGAGATGGTGCTAAGGAAAAAGTATATCCTTTTGTGTTTGGGTGAAATTTTCTGTAAATTGGTCCATTTGTTTCATGACCTCTGTTAGTTTCATTATTTTATTTACTTACCTTCTGTCTCAATGATCTGTCCATTGGTGAGAGTAGGGTGTTAAAGTCCTCCACTATTAGTGTATTGGGATCAATATGTGATTTAAGCTTTAATAATGTTTCTTTTATGAATGTAGGTACTCTTGTATTTGAGGCATAGATGTTCAGGATTGTGGTATCCTCCTCATGGATTTTTCCTATGATGAGAATGAAGTGTCCTTCTCCATCTTTTTTTGATACATATTGGTTAAAATCTATTTTATTAGATATTAGGATGGCTACTCCAGCTTGCTTCTTGGGTCTTTTTGCTTGTAAAACCATTTTCCAGCCTTTTACTCTGAGGTAGTGTCTATCTTTGTTGCTGAGATGTGTTTCTTGAATGTAGAAGAATGTTGGATCTGGTTCTATGACTATTCTATTAGCCTGTGTCTTTTTATTGGAGAGTTGAGTCCATTGATGCTGATAGATATTAGTGACCAATGATTTTTAGTTCTTTTTATTGTGGAGTTGGTGGTAATAATGTGTTCTGTGAGCTTGTTTTCTTTTGGCTTTGCTTTCTTGGGGGTAGTTAAAATCAGTGGGTTGGAGTTTTCCTTCTAGTATCTTCTGTAGGGCAGGGTTCGTGCATAGGTATTGATTAAATTTGATTTTGTTATGAATATATTGTTTTCTCCATCCATGGTGATAGAAAGTTTTGCTGTATATAGTAGTTTTATATTAGCATCTGTGGTCTCTTAGTGTCTACATGACATCTTCCCAGACCTTTCTGGCTTTCAGATAACTCTGTTGAAATATCACGTATGATTCTGATAAGTCTATCATACACACACACACACACACACACATATATATATATGCATATGTATATATACGCATATGTACATATATCCATATACATATGTACATATATATACATATGTACATATATTCATATACATGTGTATACATATATATGTGTGTGTGTGTGTGTGTGTGTGTGTGTTATTTGTCATTTTCCCTTACCACTTTAAATATTTTTCTTTGTTCTGTAGATTTGGTGTTTTGATTATTAAGTCATGGGAGAAATTTCTTTTCTGGTTCTAGTCTATTTACTGTTCTGTAAGCCTCTTATATATTTAAGGGCATCTCTTTCTTTAGATTGGGGACATTGTCTTCTATGAATTTCTTGAAAACCTTTTCTGTATCTTGGAGCCTGGAATCTTCTTTTTCATGTATTCTTATTATTCATAGGTTTTTGTCTTTTCCTGGTGTCCTTGATTTCTTGGATATTTTGTCACAAACTTTTCTGTTTTAATATTTTCTTTGTGATATGTATCAATTTCTTCAGTGTGTCTTCAACTCCTGAGATTCTTTGCTCCATCTCTTGTATTCTGTTTGTTATGTGGTTCATGAGCTCCTCTCTAAGTTTTCCATCTCCTGGGTTTCTCTGGTGTGTGTGTGTGTGTGTGTGTGTGTGTGTGTGTGTTTGTGTGTGTGTTAATCAATTCTAATTCCATTTTCAGGTCTTAAACAGTTTTATTAATTTCCTTCACCTGTTTGTGGTTTACTGTCTGTCCTTGATGGCCTCTATTTGTTTGCTTGTATTTTACTGTATTACATTTCCTCTTCTTATTCCTCTAGTAACTACATCAGTATAGATTTAAGGTCATTTTTTTTTCTTTGTTTCAGCTGCATTAGAACATCCATTATTTCTTAGGGTTTCTGGCAGAGCCATGATGTCCTGGTTGTGTTCTTAATGCCAGTCTTTAGCCATTTGGTTGTCCATACTCTTGGATGTTCATTCCTGGAACCTGCACCAAAGACTGGTTTTGCACATCTCTGGAGTCTGGAGTAGTCCTAAGGAGATAAAAGGTGTGCAATGAAACACAAATTGATTCTGGGGTTTCAGGTGCAGCCATACTGGGGTATGTGTTTTAGAAGGCAGAGCATGGGGCCAGGTGCCTTGAAGGGCAGGGCATGGGCATCTCAGGTGACAGCCAAGAATGCACAGGTGCCTCAGTTGCCAGTTTCCAGTGGGGGGTGGGGCTCCCTCAGGAGGCAGCTATAGTAGGATTGGCACTTGAGATGGCAGCCACAAGGGATCTGGAACCTCAACAAGTAGCTGAGTTAAAGCTTATAGGCCTATCAGACACGATGCTTCTGGGACTTGGACTCATTAGGATTCTGCCATCTTGGATCTGTATGCTGTGTGATTTCATTGTCTACCTGGTCTCCACATGGGGCCAGTAGAACCATGGTATGGAAGTTGGGATGCTGTCCCAGAAATCCAGTTGCTGCCCTCGAGGAATTAGAGGGATCTGATGATGTCTGCTGGAGTGGGGGATGGGGGTGGTTCATAGTACTAGGGGCCTGCACTCTCAAGAGAGTATGCAGAAAGTACAGGACTCACAATTCCTGACTCCTGCACTCAAGAGAAGGCCATGGAGATATTGGATCTGATAATTCCTAACTCCCATGATGTCTTTTCCAGTCCAGCAATTACCAAAGTCAGTGTTTTGGATCCAGCTACCTGTTTGCTCATGGGTTTTGCAGTCTGTGATCTTCTCTGCCTTAGATAAGGTACACACTGGTCCCTGCCAACTTGAAACCTCTTCATCTTGGACATTTTTATTTCTATAAAACACATTAATAGGAGAGGACCTCCTCCCCTTCTGTTTGCCCCTAGCCTACCAGGTCTCATCAGAACTGGTAGCATTGTCTTCTTCTGTGGCCTAGCAAGGATGCATCCCCCTCGGGACTGGTGCAGGGGAAGAAGAGGGAGGAAAAGTGGAATTGCATGGAGATGAGGGAGGGGGCCACAGCCAGGATACAAAGTGAATACATTATAATAAATTATACTGTATAATAAAAAAGAAAAAATAATGAAAACACAAAACAAAACAAAAAACACTAAAGAAATCTGGCTGACTGTACGTGTTTCCTCCTTTGGCAAGAATATATGTCACATCTAAGACTCTGAGGACCCCCTAGATTTTCAACCAAGCATCTTGCTGAACCTAAACACAGAATCAGTCATTCCCTTAGTTTGCCCTTGACACTGTGTGTCTACCAGCATTATTTGAAGTTGATGGTTGCCTCAATTTCTTTTTTTATAATTTATTTATTTTTATATTAATCACAGGTTATGTACTTTGTATCCGAGCCATAGCCCCCTTCCTCATTCCCTCCCAATTTCCCCATTCCTCCCTCATCTCCTCCTTGCCCCTTTCCAGTCCACTGATAGGGGAGGACCTCTTCCCATTCCATCTGACCCTAGCTTATCAGGTCTCTTCAGGGCTGGCTGCAATGTCCTCTTCTGGGGTCTAGCAAGGCTGCTCCTAACTCGGGAGGGAGGTTCGAAGAGCCAGCCATTGAGTTTATTACAGAAATAGTCCCTGTTCCCCTTACTAGGGTACCCAGTTGGATATTAAGCTACCATGGGATATATCTGAGCAGGGGTTCTAGGTTATATCCATGCATGGTCCTCGGTTGGAGAAATAGTCTCATAGAAGACCCCTGTGCCCTGATCTATTTGGTCTTTGTAGAGCTCTTGTCCTAGCCAAGTCTAACTAACTCCCCCTTCTTTCATATGATTCCCTGAACTCTGCCAAAGGTTTGGTTGTAAGTCTTAATATCTGCTTTGATACATTGCTAGGTAGAGACTTTCAGAGGCCCTCTGTGATAGGCTCCGGTCCTGTTGCTTGTTGCTACATTCAGTGTCCATCCCATTTACTATCTAAGTGAGGATTGATCATCTTACCCCGGGTCCTCTTTCTTATTTATCTTCTTTAGGTGTATATATTTCAGTATGTTTATCCTATTTATAGGTCCAAATAAGTGAGTATATACCATGTGTGTCTTTCTGCTTTTGGGATACCTCACTCAGGATGATCGTTTCCAAGTCCCACCATTTTCCTGCAAATTTCATGATTTCCTCATTTTTAATTGCTGAGTAGTATTCCATTGTGTAAAAGTACCATTAGTTTCTATATCCATTCCTCAATTGAGGGACATCTGGAATGTTTCCAGGTTCTGGCTATTACAAATAAAACTGCTAAAAAATGGTTGAGCAAATGTCCTTGTTGTGAACTTGAGCATCTTTTGGATATATGCCTATGAGTGGTATAGCTGGGTCTTGAGGAATCACTATTCCTAATTATCTAAGAAAGTGCCAAATTGATTTCCAGAGTGGTTGTACAAGTTTACATTTCCACCAGCAGTGGAGTAGGGTTCCCCTTTCTCCACAACCTCTCCAGCATGTATTGTCACTTGGGTTTTTGATCTTAGCCATTCTGACAGTTGTAAGGTGAAATCTCAGGGTTGTTTTGATTTGTATCTCTCCGATGGCTAAGGATGTTGAGGATTTCTCTAAGTGTTTTTCTGCCATTCTAAAGTTCTCTACAGTCAGTTCTCTGTTTAGCTCCATACCACATTTTTTAATTGGATTACTTGATTTGTTGCTTTTTAACTTCTTAAGTTATTTATATATACTGGATATTAGCCTTCTTACAGATGTACGGTTTTTGAAGATCCTTTCCCAGTCACTAGGATGTCGTTTTGTTTCGATGACAGTGTCTTTTGCTTTACAGAAGCTTTTCAGTTTCATGAGGTCCCAATTACTGATTGTTCTTCTTAGAGCCTGTACTGTTGGTGTTCTGTTCAGGAAGTAGTCTCCTATGCCAATGAGTTCTAGGGTCTTCCCCACTTTTTCTTCTAACTGGTTTAGTGTGTCTAGTTTTATGTTGAGGACTTTGATCCACATGGACTTTAGTTTTATGCAGGGTGATAAATATGGATCTATTTTCATTTTTCTGCATATAGACATCCAGTTGGATGAGCACCATTTGTTGAAGATGCTGTCTTTTTTCCACTGAATGGTTTTGGCTTCTTTGTCAAAAATCAAGTTTCCATAGGTGTGTGGGCTTATTTCTGGGTCTTCTATTTGGTTCCGTTGATCCACTATTCTGTTTCTATGCCAATACCATGCAGTTTTTTATTACCATTGCTCTGTAGTACAGCTTGAGGTCAGGGATGGAGATATCTCCAGATAATCTGTTGTTGTATAGGATCGTTTTGGAAATTCTGCGTCTTTTGTATCTCCATATGCAGTTGAGAATTTTTCTTTCAAGGTCTGTGAAGAATTGTGTTGGTATTTTGATGGGAAGTGCATTGAGTCTGTAGATTGCTTTTGACAGAACGGCCATTTTCACTATGTCAATCCCACCAATCCATGAGCATAGGAGATCTTTCCATCTTCTGATATCTTCTTCAATTTCTTTCTTCAGAGATTTGAAGAAGTTTTTTTTTTTTCAAACAGCTCTTTTACTTGCTTGGTTAGAGCAACCCCAAGGTACTTTATGCTATTAGTGGCTATTGTGAAGGGTGTTGTTTCCCTAATTTCTTTCTTGGCCCTTTTGTCTTTGGTGTACAGGAGGGCTTCTGATTATTTTGAGTTGTATTTGTATCCAGAAATTTTGCTGAAGGTGTTTATCAGTTGAAAGAATTCTCTGGTTGAATTTTTGGGGTAGCTCATGTATATTATCATATCGTCTTTGATATGATACTTTGACTTCTTCCTTTCCAATTTGTATCCCTTTGATCTCCTTTAGTTGTCTTATTGCTCTAGCTAGGACTTCAAGTACTATGTTGAAGTGATAGAGAGAGAGTGGGCAGCCTTGCCTAGTCCCTGATTTCAATGGGATTGATTGAAGTTTCTCTACATTGAGTTTGATGTTGACTATAGGCTTGCTGTATATGGCCTTTACTATGTTTAGGTGTGTGCCTTGTATCCCTGATGTCTCCAAGACTTTAAACATGAATGGATGTTGGATTTTGTCGAATGTTTTTTGGCATCTAAGGAGATGATCATGTGGTTTTACTCCTTCAGTTTGTCTATATGGTGGATCACACTGATGGATTTCTATATATTGAACCACCCTTGCATGCCTGGGATGAAGCCTACTTGGTCATGGTGGATGATATCTTTTATATGTTCTTGGATTTGGTTGGTAAGTATTTTATTGAGTATTTTTGTATCAATGTTCATAAGAGAGATAGGTCTGAAGGTGTCTTTCTTGTTGGGTCTTTGTGTGGTTTAGGTATCAAGGTAACTCTGGCTTCACAGAATGAGTTTGGTAATGTTCCTTCTGTTTTATTTTGTGTAATTGTTTAGAGAGAATTGGAGTGAGCACTTCTTTGAAGGTCTGGAACAATTCTGCACTAAAACCATATGGCTCTGGGCTTTTTTTAGAAGGGAGGCTTTTGATGACTGCTTCTACTTCCTTGGGGGAATTAGGTCTATTCAATCTTTCTACCTGATCTTGATTTAATTTAGGTAGATCGAATCTATGGAGAAAATTGTCCATTTCATTTAGATTTTCAAATTTTGTGGCATATAGGCTTTTGTAGTAAGACCTAATGATTGTCTGGATTTCCTCAGTGTCTGTAGTTATGTCCCCCTTTTCATTTCTGATTTTGCTTATTTGGATAGTTTCTCTGTGACTTTTTGTTAGTTTGGCTAGGGGCTTGTCTCTCTTGTTGATTTTCTCAAAGTACCAGCTCTTGGTTTCATTGACTTTTTTGAATAGTTTTATTTGTTTCTAATTGATTGATTTCAGCCCTGAGTTTGATTATTTCCAGCTCCTCTTGGGTGTATCTGCTTCTTTTTTTCTAAGGCTTTCAGTTGGGCCATTAAGTTGCTTGTATGAGATATTTCAAATTTCTTCTTGAAGGCACTTAGTGCTATGAACTTTCCTCTTAGCACTGCCTTCATTGTGTCCCATAGGTTTGGGTACGTTGTGCTTTCATTTTCTTTGAATTCTAGGAAGTCTTTAATTTCTTTCTTTAATTGTTCCCTAACCAGCTGTCATTGAGTAGCAAGTTGTTCAGTTTCCATGTATGTGCAGG
>CM053765.1:84827725-84847335 GCA_028658305.1 Pachyuromys duprasi
AAGGTGTTATTTCAATCTTCTTGTATCTGCTGAGGCTTGCTTTGTGACCAACTATATGGTCTATTTTGGGAAGGTTCCATGAGGTGCTGACAAAAAGGTATACTCTCTTGATCTAGGGTGAAAAGTTTTGTAGACATCTATTAGGTCCATTTGATTTAGGGTCTCTGTAAGTGCCCTCGTTTCCCTGTTTTGCTTCTGACCAGATGATCTGTCCCTTGGTGAGAGTGGAGTGTTGAAGCCTCCCACTATTAGGGTGTTGGGATCAATGTTTGATTTCAACTTTAATGATGTTTTATTTACAAATGTCGGTGGTCTTGTATTTGTTGCATAGATGTTCAAAATTGTGATGTCCATCTGTTGGAATTTTCCTTTGATGAGAAGGAAGTGCACCTCCTCATCTTTCTTGATTAAGTTTGGTTGAAATTCTATTTTATTAGATACTAGGATTGCTACCCCAGCTTGTTTTCTGGATCCAAAAACCTTTTCCAGCCCTTTACTCTGAGGTAGTGTTTATATTTGTTGCATAGGTGTGTTTCTTGGATGCAGCAGAATGTTGGATCCTATTTCTGAACCATTCTGTTAGTTGTGTCTTTTTATTGGAGAGTTGAGTCCATTGATGTTGACAGATAATAGTGACCAATGACTGTTGTTCCTTTTATTGTGGAGTTTGTGGTCTTACTATGATTCATTACTTTTTTTTTCTTTTTTGTTGGGGAATTTTCTGTATCCTATGTTTTCTTTGGTGTAGTTGTTTTCATTGCATTGAAGTTTTCCTTCTAGTATCATCTGTAGGGTTGGGTTGCTGTGTAGATATTACTTAAATATTGTTTTGTCGTGTAATATTTTGTTTTCTCCATCTATGTTGATTGAAAACGTTGCTGGGTATAGTAGTCTGTGTTCCTTAAAAGACTGCATGACCTCTGCCCAGGTCCTTCTGCCTTTCATAGTTTCTGATGAGAAGTCTGTTGTGATTCTGAGAGGTCTACCTTCATATGTTACTTGACCCTTTTCCCTTGCTGTCTTTAATATTTTTTCTTTGTTTTGTAGGTTTAGTGTTTTGACTATGATGTGACATGAGGTATTTCATTTCTGGTCTAGACTATTTGGTGTTCTATAGGCTTCTTGTATGTTTATGGACATCTCTTTCTTTAAATTGGGAAATTTTTCTTCTATGATTATTTTAAATATATTTTCCGGTCCTTGGAGCCTCGAGTCTTCTTTTTCATCTATTCCTATTATTCTTAGGTTTTGACTTTTCATGGTGTCCTTGATTTGTGTTTGGTACTTTTCTGATTTTATTTTTTCTCTGAGTGAGGAATCAGTTTCAACAAGTGTATCTTCAGCTCCCGGGATTCCTTCTTCCATCCCTTGTATTCCATTGGTGATGCTTATCTTTATGGTTCCTGATCTTTTCTCTAAGTTCTCCAGTTCCAGGTTTTCTCTGTTTCTGTTTTCTTTATAGATTCTAAATCTGTTTTCATGCTTTGCACCATTTCCTTTATCTGATTGAAAGTGGCTAATTTTTTCTTTGTTTCCTCTCTATATGTCTTTAATTGTTCCTCTACGTGGGCAGTTATATTTTTCTGTATTTCTTTGAGAGCTCTGTTCATTTCCTCTTTTTTTCTCTAATAAATACATATGCATAACTTTAACATCATTTTCCTGTGTTTCTGCTGAATTAAAATCTCCATTGATTTTGGGTGTTACTGGTGGGATCATGGTGTCCTGATTTTTGTTGGGTGAGTTCTTAAGTCCACCTTTGGCCATTTGTTTATATATAATCAAGGAGCTATTTGTTCCTTGAGGCTGAACTTCAGAATGGAACTGTCAATCTCTGGTGTCTGGAGTATTCTTCGGGAAGATCAGGGAGGTCCAATGGTTTGAGAGAGTGTGTTGTTGTTTCAGCTGTACCCTTGGGAGGAAAAGCCACTACTGCTGAATCGTTGTTGGGGGTGGGAGGATGAAGGGAGAGAAAGTGTGAGGGAGCAAGCACATGCTTGGAAAGTGTCTTGAAGGGGGGAGTGCTAGAGCGTGTATGTGCTTGGGCTATGGGGTTTAGGGGCAAGCACAGGAGGGGATGTGGCTGCTAGAGAATTTAGCAAGTGCAGATTGTAGGCGCCAGGTGCCTGCACAGGTTTCCTGAATTCCCAGTGGTCTTCAACCTATGCTAGGCTCAGCAGGATGGGCTCTGAGGTATGTGGGTGACGCTGAGGGAGGTACACATACTCTGTTGCGGTCTCCGTGTGCCTGACTGTGTTCTGTGCTCTGTGATAGAAGCTGTGAGCACTGCAGGCTGGTTGCCACTCTGCTCTGGAGGCTTGGCACCTCACTCTGTTCCGGATGCTGAGTGTCATGGTTTCAGATGGCAGCTGTGGGAGCCGCTCTGGTCTGAAGGTTCTGTGCTCTGACCTGGGCCATCAGCTAAGGGCTTCTCTCTGGTCTGGAGACTTGGTGCCTCCTTCTGAGCCAGAGGCTGTGCGCCCCAGTCTGGGATGGTATGTGGGGGCACCTCAGTCTGCATTGGAGACTGTGTGTCTTGGTCCTGGATGGCAGCTGGTGGCGCCTCAGGAGGTTGGGTGCTCAGATCAAGGCTGGCAGATGTGTGCCTGCCAGTGACTTGGACCTTTTCCAGGGATTGATTGGGTGTCCCGAGGACCTTCCCACTTGATTTCCTCACCGTAGGATTTCCTTTTACCTGGCAATCGCAAACACTGGTGTTTTTGGTCCCAGAGTTCAGTCTCCTGGTCGCTCTGCCAACACTGCTGTCCTACTCCTCAGTCACAGTGTCCTCCCTGGGCCGCCATGATGGATCTCCACCTCAATTTCTTGAGGGCCTTCAGGGGTGCAACGAAAAATCAAAAAGTCGTTCAAATTACACATTTTCCTAAATTAAAACTTTTATATTTCTAACATTTATTAAGAATTTTAAGTCTGAGTGCTGTAATTACATCTTTTCTCCTTCCTCTCCTCCTCCAATCCTTCCCATGCCTTCTCAAATTATCAACCATATTTATTTATTATTGATATGGATAGCAATATACTACAATAATATGTATACACACATGCCTATAAGGGTGCCATCTGTTGGGGGCCTTTAGTGTTGCCTGTGTGTATATGTCTCTAAGGATTGACTTCTTTGTATTGGGAAACCTATCAGGGTTTTAATCCCTGAAGAAAACTGATTTTCCCTCTCTAAGCAGCCATGACTGTATGCAGCTTTTCATCTAGTAGTGGGAACTTGCGTGGCCCCTCATCTGTGTTGGAATGTTAATTGTGCTTTAATTATGAAGGTCTTACATATAATTTAAAAAGAAATGATTTAGGGTGGCAATCCAGCTGAGCAGCAGTGACCCACCCAGCCCCCACACTCAGTAGTTTTTGCTCTGACATGAAGGCATCCAGGACTAACTGCTATTCTTGCTCATCTACAGTATTTTCCTGAGGACTTTGCTCTTTCTTTTCACAATATGGGTCTCTGGGATGCAACTCATTATCAGCCTTTGCAACATGTGCTTCTACTAGGCTATCTCATTAGACTTGCACAGATTTATAATTCTTCTCATCATTACTTATATGGGGATTTATTTCTTATAGGTTTCCAAACGTCCAAGTTACTGACATTTAACACAAGCATCCATTATAAGATAACACAGTGACATTGACCTAACAGGATCATGAACTCATGCGTAACGTTAAAAAAAAATCTTTTTTAAATTTAATGTGTCTTACTAATATAAAAGCATAAACATGATAAATGACAATTATAAAAATATCCTACCATTTCCCTTCTTCCTGATATTCATGACAAAATTATGTCCATTTGTTTTAGCAAATACAATTTGAAGTAATAGAAAACTACATATGAGGTAGTAACTTGATGTCTTGTACTTAGCAATGGCAATCTAAGCACCAGCCCTAGTTCTGGAACTCTGCCCCTCCCCCAGACTCTGCTCTGACATCTAGGCATTCAGGACTAATTGCTACTCTTAATTGTCCCCAGCTCTTTCCTGTAAGACCTATAAATACAAGCCCAAAGTGCTTTGCAGACAGGCAAGGCCCAGTAATCCTAGGACATCATTCAGTTGGAAGTGGCAATTAGACATTTTTAACAAGTTCTTTAATACAAAATGGAGTAATTAAAGCTTGAACATTGGAAGGGAAAAACACTTCTGAGATTATGTTCATTTTATTAAGCTATTTCAAATAGCAGAGTTTATTGCAAGGCATAGCTCTTTCTTTTCTCTCTTTAATTGAATCTCTGGCACTAACAACTCAATGAAACGAAAGCCTGACCCATTGAGAAGGAGATTAAGTTTTGTAGGGTGTTTATTTTTAATTGGTATTGACCATGAACTCATATATTTCCACTAAAATTGAATTGAACTGCAAGATTTCATTCTTCAATCTAAATATTATGGTTCAGCCAGTGCCCGACACCAGCCCCTGCTTAACCTATGCTAGCTGTACTTTTTGGCTAATATCTCATTTTTTGTTTAGGAGATCAGCAGTTACATGCATGCTTTGCTAATGTTACAATTATCCATTTGGCTAATAATAGGATTATTCAACAATGTTTCCATAGCTAACTTCAAGGTTTACTTAATGTATATGCAAAAAAGTCATCTTTTATTTGAACCATGTCTATCCTTGCCTTGTAAGTTATAACACTAAAATGGCAGTGGGTAGCAAAATTTACACTGGTTTTAAGAGGCCAGAAAAAGTCTCCTGAATGAATATTTTTCTTGAACTCCTTATATTTTTAAGTATACACAATCAGAGCAGAGATGTTAAAACATGTCTGTGTGAACTCATGTTCTCAAGAGAATCTGCTTTTAATTCGTTGCTTCCATGAGTGATTTAACTTTTGTTGCTTTATCCTTTCCCTGACCTTCCCTCCAGGCTACCAGAAGCTTCCTAGCCTGTACCTGGGACTCTCTTCTCTCCTTTCTTATTTCTGCTATCCTGCCTCCCTTGACTGCACTATAAGATAACAGTTTTCAGTCATGCATTTGTCTGGGCCACTGCAAATTAGCTTGATGAATCAAAAAGTCTGGGCTTTGAGTTTAGTTGCTTGTGGAAGAGTGGCCTCTGGGTTATGCCACAATATGTAAATAATCTTCCTTAAGACCGTGGCAATCTATGCCAAATAAAGATATTGTAAAAAGCATATTAACACTAAAGACTGAGTGTAATAAATTGACTACAACATAAGCACAGTGGGAATCTGCTGTAGCTCAAGATCTGCTGCTATGTGAATGATACAAAAATGTGTGGACAAAGTGAAGTATATCACATTCATATTCTGTTGTTACTCAAACAAGTTTAAGTAAACTTAAGGATTAAAATAATTTTCCAAAGATCAGGAAATCAAAATCAGTCTTCCTGGTGAAAATCAGTCCCAGAGATACTTGATTTGGTAGCAGTAGTTCTCAATCTATGTGTCATGACCCTTGCAGGTGTTGAATATCAGATAACTTGTGTATCAGATATTTATATTATGGTCCCTAACAATAGCAAAATTACAGTTATGAAGTCACAACAAAGTGATTTCATGGTTGGTGCTTGCTACAGCATGAGGAACTGTATTAAACATTTGTAGCATTAAGAAGTTTGAGAGCCACAGAATCTGGGGCCCCAAGAACAAAATCCATTTCCCTGTCTTTTCTAGTAATGGAGAAATTCACTTCTTATCCTGTGGACAGCCATTATTCTTTATTCTAGAAGCATGGCATACACATACAACATGCACCCCCCCCAACACACACATGACTTACTAATAATTCCTTTTATTGTTACATGTTCTTCTGTGACTCTGATCTTCTTGAATATTCCATGCTGAGAACCTTGTAATTACTCTAAGTTCACCTGGGTGATTGACACTGACAGACTCCTCTAAATCCCTAATGTTATCTAAGAACCCCTTTGCCTCATAACGTAATAAATTGATATGGTCAAACTACTATAATGAGGCCACTTTGGAATATATCATCTAGTCTGCTACAAATAAGAACCAGTTAAACTAAAAATCAAATACAAACTAATAAGCTTTAAGAGTCCTCCCCTATCAGTAGACTTGGAAAGGGGCAGGGAGGAGATGAGGGAGGGAGAGTGGGATTGGGAGGGAATGAGGGAGAGGGATAAAAAGTTAATAAACTGTAACTAATATTAAAAACTTTTAAAAGAGAAATGAAATAAACAAACAAACAAAAAAGAAATACATAATCAGTTTCAGAACAGACGACAGAAGAAGAAAATGCAACCACTCTTGATGAGACCTTATAGACTAGGGTCAAAGGGAAGGAGAGGAGGACCTCCCTTTTCAGTGGACTGGGAGAGGGATAGGGGTGGGTAAGAGGAAGGGTGGGATTGGGAGGGGAGGAGGGAGGGAGGTACAGGGGGGATACAAAGTGAATAAACTGTAATTAATAAAAATAAAAATTATATATATATGAAACACATAATCAAAGAACATATGTATTATTCCCAGGCAAACGATAAGTCAGATTCACAATCACTAAATCTTTGAAAGCAAGTTAATAATCTTTTGAAGTTGCTAATAGAAACCTAGAGCAGTGATTCTCAACCTTCTTAGTACTGCAACCCTTAATTATTCATGTTTGTGATGAACCCCAACCATAAAAATATTTCATTGCTACTTCAATGTAAATACCTGATACGCAGGATATCTGATATGCCTCCTGGTTGAAAACTTACTGAACTAGAGGAATCTAACATATGGAGAATATGCAAAGATAATGTGAACCTGGATATTACCCCTCAAAACTCACCATTGTTCATGAATTCTTACTTGCTCAAGGTAGCTAGCTCCCTTCTGTTGATGGTTGTTTATGTCCCAAAGAGAACAAGCTAGTGATTTTGCAGTTATGTTTCCCATGCCTATGAGCTCAGACTCATACCAAGACATCTAAGTAAAAAGGCATGAATGTATAATGCTGTTCATTGAGAACTTTCCAAACCTCGTCAGAACTTGGCCTGTCTTTCAGTTGTGTAACTATAATTGAATAGCAAGTAAGAATTCACAGAGCCAAATGTCATGTTATTATAAGTTTATGCAAGTATCATGCCATCCATACTGTTTATGGAAAGTAATAAAGAGCTTATTAATAGAATCAATAAAATATGTGGCAAAAGTTGGATAGCAACCAGCAATGCCTGAGGGCTATAATAAATAATAACCAGGAATCAATAGGGATTTAGCATTCTAGTCTCTCTTATGATTTAATGTTGCCCAGTTCCTCATTACAACTATAATAAAATCCAAATATTTCTTAAAGTCCTCTCCAGACCGCCCACTGTTAGCCTTTCTCTATAAGCACTTGATGTGCATTATTGCATTGGCCTCCATTACCTTTATGTTCTGAGTACTTGCCTTTCTTTACCTTACCTCAGTTCTAGCTCTTCTTCCTCCAAGTAGTCCTTATTTTTTTTTTTTAATTTCTTACGGATGAATCTTCTCACTGAAGATTTGGTTCAAATGAGATTTCTTTATTCTTTTGTTGTTGTTGTTGGTGGTGGTGGTGGTTTTTCCAAGACAGAGTTTCTCTGTGTAGCCTGGGCTGTCCTGGACTAGCTTTGTAGACCAGGCTTGCCTTAAACTCATAGAGATCCACCTGCCTCTGCCTCCCTGGGTGCTAGGATTACAAGCATGCACCATCTCACCTGGCCACACACTTGTTTTTTAAAACTACAATGTTGTACTATTCATTTGTATATTGAGAAAACACCATGATTCTTTTTTTAATAATTTATTTAATTTTTTATGTGCATTAGTGTGAAGGTGTTAGATCCCTTGGAATTACCATTACAGACAGTTGTGAGTTGCCATGTGGGTGCTGGGAATTGAACCCGGGTCCTTTAGAAGAGCAATCAGTGCTCTTAACCACTGAGCCATCTCTCCAGCCCCCATAAACTCCACGATTCTTAAATTATAATTCTGTTTTATTTTCCTTGAGAAGAGTTTTGACATGCTTTGAAGAGACTCAGATCTGACAAATATGAAAGTGATGATCAGATTCACTCTGAAATGGAAGACTGAGAACAAGTAAAATACTACCATAAATGACACATTTAAAGGGTGTTAGGCAAAACTTTGCTTTCACATATAAGTTAAGTTATGACTTGAGAAAAAGACAATAAATTGATACTGATACTAAAAGAAAATCTCAGAGCTGGTCAGAATGGAGAGCCGAGATGAATTAACTCTATCTCTCAAATCAAAGTAAAAAAGGGTCATGCATCTTTCTTTCATTATACTATGTTCCTCCTCTTCCTTACTATTCTTTTTCCCTTTTACTTCTCTTAGATTCCTCATACTGACCATTGTAGTCATATTAAGACTTCTTTAATATCTAAAACAGAAAATTTGATGTTATATGTACACTTGACACAATATATGCCAAATAATGATCTACCTTCTAGGACCTTGTTACTTTTTAATGGTCCTTATAAAATGCAAAACTTTCTGACAAAATTGATGAAATAATTGATGTATGATTGTGTATGCTGCACAGATCAATTACTATCAGTTTTAAAAGGAAAAGAACTCTGATAAGTTATAACTGGGTTCTTAATAAAGTGATGCTTCAGATGGTGAACCTCTGAGGCATGACTAGATGGAAAAACACTGTTTTCATTGTCAGTAAAATGGGTCGTTAAACATATGACTACAAAGATTCTTAGTAAATATCAAATGTACCTTGTGAAGTTTGCATCTAAGATAACTGATAAAAGAAATGTCTTTCTCAAGGTCCTACAAAGAGCTCAATTCCATGGTGAGGGTCATTGTCTACTGCCAATTTTTGTAACCACATTGTCTAATTTGCTGGAACAATCATTGTTGCAAATCAAGGTTTGCTCTGTTATTGCTCAGATGTTAATGCATAAAGGTGTGATTCTGAGATTAATGGTTGTGCATTAACAATCAATAGGATTAGTCTTCCCAAATAGCAACATTTCCCACACACAATTCTCCTCACTTAGGGAACTAACAGCCAGTGATATTCTCAGGGAGCCCCTGCTTTAGGAAAATATGTCAAAATTAGAGTAAATAGAAGATTCTTGCTATCTAATCAACTTGGAATATAATGTATTAGGTGACACAAAAACGACAATGGTTTTGTTAGTGGCTTAAGAAAACCTTGCAGAATTGCAGACTTAATTGAAGTCTCTGATCATCAATCCAATTTCAATAAACATGTCTGGGATTTTCTGACATCTTTTCTTTGTATCAGAAATGATTTGTCTCCAAATCTCATAAACAAACAAGCCAACAACCTACAGTATCAGAACACAGGTAGCTGGTCATTTTAATGACAGAAAAGTTTGTTCTTTTGCTCATAAAATGCAATGATGACAACTATTTCATGAGATGGTGAAGGAATGTACAAAATATTATTTATACATATGAGAAACAATAACTACATAAAACTTGTGATTTAAGAAGAAAAAGCTGAGGTATGATGAACAACAGCTTTAAAGACATGTCTGAGTTTCATTACACAAAATTTACTGTTCGTTCCAAAAGGGATATACAATCATATCAGGGAAAAATAAAAATGACATTCAGATGAAATAGCCCAAGAGAAAAAAGGAATTTGAATTAAGATTAAGTTGAGGCTGTATGTGAATACTTTCCATGTGAGAAAGTAGCCTATCTATTTTAAAAATATTTATTTATTTTGCACTCTTTAAGTATGTGTGCCTTACTGAAATATTTGTGAACCATCTGCATTCAGTGGTTATGAAAGACACAAGATCACATCAGATCCCCTCAAATTAGAGTTACAAATGCTTATGATCTGCTTTGTGGATGCTGGCAACCAAACCCAGCTCTCCAGAGAGATGAGCAAATACTCCTAACTGCTCAGATACATTTCCAGGATTCTTAATATACAAGGATTGGAGAAGATCATGATAATCTTAGTCATCAAGTATTTCTAACCGAGTATCTTGGCACACAAACAAGTTCATTGAAGTAAACAAGAGAAGGAATGAAAGACAAATGACATTGATATAGCTCCTCCCAAAAATCAATAATCACTAAGTGTGCTTAAAAATGTTATGAGAAGCCTTTAATTTGGAAGAGATTGAGGAGGAAAATATGGGAGAATTTAGAGAAAGAAAAGTGGAAGGGAAATAATATCAATTATTTTAATATGAAAAATAATAAAGGATTTAGAGAATCAATTACTCATAATAATCTTTACTATTACATATTATATCATTAATATTATGAAATGAATAAAGAAGTATCTTCTTGAAAGAATACATGAATAAACTCAGGCATGCTTAATATATTTTTTATGTTCTGATAGATTATGTGTTTACTTTTCAGTAAATTAAAGTTAATTTTACCAAGATATCAGATAGGCAATCGAAAGTGAAACATGCTGTAATAGGAAACAGAAGATGGAACCCTAATTCTGGTAGTCTGATTAATTCTCTATCCTCCATAATATCATGACCTTATAATCTAACTTATAAAATAAATAGCATTTCATTGTCATTAATTCAATGTCGAGTTGCATCTTTCTGGGATTGTATTTGCGTATATTGATTCAATTTGTTTTCTTAAATTATTTTTAAATCAATATTTTAATAAATTGTTTTAGCTAGTTTTCTTAAAACTTTAGCTAGTTTCTTAAAACTCTGTGTCTACCACTGATTTTGATTTCTTATAGTAACGTTTTTTTTCTATGAACACATGCATGCATCAAAGAATAGGTAACCTCTGACTATGCTCATGAGAGCAGATGTCATTTGCTTAAAAACACACACAAATTTATCATTCTTTCATAAGCTGAGTTATTTATGTATACTGTCAATTTATGGATACTGTATAGTCCTGTTTGAATTGATGCTAGTTTAGTCTTACATCATAAAGGACTCTCTCATTTTTTAAGATTTCAAATGTAGAAGTCTGTTAGGTCCATTTGATTCATGACCTCTGTTAAAGTTATTGTATCTTTGTTTAATTTCTGGTTTAATTTCTGGTTTTTTTTTGAGCTGTCCTTTGTTGAGAGTGGGGTGTGGAAGTCTCCCACTATTAATGTGTGGGGATCTATATGTGGTTTAAGTTTTATTAATTTTTTTTTTTACAAATGTGTGTGCCCTAGTATTGGGGGCATAGATTGTCAGGATTGTGATGTCTTCCTGGTGGAATTTTCCCTTGATGAGTATAAAGTATCCTTCTCCATACCTTTTGATTAATTTTGGTTGATAGTCTCTTCTATTAGATATTAGAATGGCTACTCCTGCTTGCTTCTTGGGTTCATTTTCTTGGAGAACTATCTTCCAGCCCTTTACTCTCAGGCAATGTCTATCTTTGTGACTTAGTGTGTTTCTTGTATGCAACAGACTGTTGTGTCTTGTTTACACATCCGTTCTGTTAGTCTGTGTCTTTTTATTGGAGAATTGAATACATTGATGTTGAGAGAGATTAATGACCAGGGGCTGTTAGATTCTTTGATTTTGATGTTGGCTATGGTAGTGTGTTTGGCTACTTTTTGTTTTGCTGTAGTGAGGTTATTTCTTATGTTTTCTTGAAAGTAGTTAGTTTTCTTGGGTTATATTTTTTCTTCTAGTATCTTCTGTAACACTGGATTTGTGTGTAGGTATTGTTGAAATTTGTATTAGTATGTTGATATAAAAAATGTTGGCATATAGCACAGAAAACATTACTTGTTCAATTTAACACACATTAACTAATAATTGAGGGAATGCAGATAGCCAAATATCTATCAGACACACCTTCAGTTTAGGGTCATTTTGCTTAATGAAATCTATACTAAGAAGCATTTGTACTTGAAAAAGTATGATTTATTTTTTATTGTTTTGCTTTTGGATACTTTATTTTTCTTTTACTCTTATGAAATATATATGCCATTGCAATTCATATTTCTTGCTGTATTTTTAAAAGATCTATTTATTATTATTATATTTTTATTTTTTAATTAAATTTTTACTTTTTATATTAATTACAGTTTATTCACTTTGTGTCCCAGTTGAAGCCCTCTCCCTCATTTCCCCCCAATCCCACCCTTCCTCCCTCATCTTCTCCTATGTCCCTCTCCAAGTCCACTGATAAGGGAGGTTCTCCTCCCCTTCCCTCTGACCCTAGCTTATCAGGTATCACCAGGGCTGTCTGCATTGTCCTCCTCTATAGCCTCACAAGGCTGTCCCCCTCTGGGTGGGGGCAGGTTTATACAGTGTTCTCCCTGCTTGTGTGCCTGCACACCACAAGAGGGCACTAGATCTTACTATAGATGGTTATGAGCCACCATGTGGTTGCTGGGAATTGAACTCAGGACCTTTGAAAGAATAGCCAATGCTCTTAACCTCTAAGCCATCTCTCTAGCCCTTCTTGCTGCATTGATTCACTCTTGATACATCTACATATTTGTAACTTGTTTAAAATTTTAAGTATAATGTATTCACAAAATCTGAAGGCATTAGACACCTGTAATAAATTTATTGCTAATGGTGTATTAGGTCTTCTTTAGAAGAACACATTCAGTTATTAAGACAAACATAGACAGCTATGGTTGACCCAGCTTGTCTAAACATTCCTATGTCATTTAAAAGTCACTCACTATTTTCTACTTGTCGTTTACTCAACTAAGTTTATTTTCTCCTCATTGAATAATACATCCAAGGGAAATCATAGATCATTTGGTTTCTTAACTAAGGAAATAACTCCATGTATTTAGGTAAATTTTTGTACAAATATTTTTCAAGATTCATTTGTAAATCAGTCTGTCAAATATTTGTCCTAGAAAAAGACAATTTTTCTTTTATGTAAAGGTTAGAGATTGAATGTTTCAAGACACCATTAATATCTTCAAGCCATTGAAACTATTTTAGTGCTAGAGAGTGTTCGTAAAACTTAAGGGGACCTGTTCTTCAGAGAATACAGAACTGTGATAGGTAATCTGATATTAAATAGTTTCATAAAGCCCATCTCCATTGTAGCTAAGCCCATTTGGGGGCATATATACCTTAAACTAACTCAATTAAATTATCCCATTCACGTGTTTCTTAAACTTTCATCCTTAATCTTTCAGAGGGTGTGTTGATTTATTAGATATTTATTCTTTGTAATTTTATCAGTTATTTATAAAATATTTGTTGAGCTTTTCATATCTCATTGTCACATGGATGACCTTGAATAACTTCTCTGAGTATGATGAGGCTGTTGTCCTACGTTTTTATGGTTCACAGAAGTTTTTCTGTATCAGAACACAGGCTATGTGCTCTTCCATTGCAATGTAGCATTTCTTCATTGAATGACTTGAAAGTGGAAGCCAACACAAAGGGAGTAAAGTGTTAGGGCATTGCTCTTTTCTTCCTTGTAAAACTTAACCTATTTTACTATAGAGAGATGAAAACAGATTATCTCCACGTAATGCAGTTGGAAAAAAAAGAGGGTCATTTTGATCAGGAGGAGCAGAAATAATGAAAAACTTATATAACACAAATTAAGCAGTCATGTAGGTGACCAAGTAACTTATTATCATGGCTGTGGACAGTAGAGAATGCTGAAAACTACTTAAAATATTTTAAAACTGATAGTCATGCCATGAACTAAAACCAAGGGGCTTTACACGCAAGGAAATTAGACTATCACAAAGGCAATCTTCATTTAAAGGGGTGTGAATTTTGCTTGTGTAATGGAGAAATTATGGCTGGGTCAAGTTCCTAAGGGTCTTCTCTAAGTTTGAAATAAGAAGTGAATAAATGTAGGGAAGTCAGTTAGATGCCACTTGGCTGAATTTTCTATAGCATATAAATCTACTATGAAAAGCAGAGAAAAAAATCTGTAGCTCTTAAAGATACAGAGAGAAGTGTAAGTAATGAAGAACTGGCCTCATTCCATGAGCCTCTGAAGAATTTGTCAAATGAAATTATGAGGTGGTCTCATGAAACTGTTTGGATCCTCTAATTTCCAAATCAAAACATCTAAATACTTAGAAATATCAATTACACATTTCAGAATATTAGGGTCTGGATTCCTATCAGTTTTGATTAAAGGGTTTTCTTATGTGTTCTTCACTGTGAACAGCTGATATATTAGCTCCCAAAGAATAATATAATGTATGAAACAAATGGGCATTCTTTTCCCTCTAAAATAAGTATCTTCCCAGTTGTTTTACAATCTATTTAAATCAAATATGTAACATATTTTAATTCATTTATTTTAAAATTGTTATTTATTCACATTTCATATATAAATTTTGATCACATTCACATATACATATAACCCCATGCATCCAGACATACCCAGTTTTATATTCTCTATTTCTCTTAGAACAAAAAATAAACATGAACATTCCTGAAACCATATACAAATAACTAATGTATTTAGGAATACATATATATGTATATAGATGCATATGAATATATGTTTATATATAATAGCAGTTAGTGAAAAATGATGCCATGAAGTTTATAAAGATCAAGAAGGTAGGATATTGCAGCCAGCCCTGAGGAGACAAGATGAACTAGGGTCGGATGGAAGGGGAGGAGATCCTCCCCTATCGGTGGACTTGGAGGAGGCAGGGAGGAGATGAGGGAGGGATGGAGAGAGTGGGAGGGAATGAGGGAGGGGGCTATGCCTGGGATGCAAAGTACCTAACCTGTGATTGATATAAAAATAAATAAATTGCATTAAATATAAAAATATCAAGAAGGTGTATATTTAGGAGGCTTTGGAGGAAGAAAAATTAAGGGAAAATGATGTTCTTATAATCTCAAAATAATAAAATATATGTAGTTTTGCTTTTACTTGTTGACTATTCTCAAGTTTGGGAATTGTCACAGACTGTGGACAATGAACAAGTGACACATCCATTGAAGGAAAAAAACTTTTGTTTATATAACATCGATGAAATATAGTAAGTCCTTGGCTAGGTGTGGGACTTCGTGCCCACCTCCCTTCCTCTCTGCTGGTACTTGGTCTAACTTGAGCTTGTGCATGTCTTCTGTGTGCTACCACAGTCTCTGTGACTTCATCTGCCCAACTGTGTCTGAAAAGTACTGGTTCCTTGAAGTAATCTACCTTGTTGGTTCTTAGTCATTTGGCCACTTCTTCTACATAGATACCAAGAGTTGAGAAAAAGGGTATGATAAAGATACCCAATTTATTCCAAACATCCCAGAGTCTCTTATTACCTACATGTTGTTCAGTTGTAGGGTTATTTATTGTCATCTACTGCAAAAATAAGTTCCTCTGGTGAGGGTTGAGTGCTACACTAATCATTATTTCGAGTTGTTTTATTGCTGTGTCCATTTAACTGTGCCTGTTTAACAGGGTAAGAGTTGTAGTTTTTTGTTTGCTTGATTGTTTGCTTATGTGTTTATTTTACTCCCCTAGGGACCATGCCATATATAGTCTCAGGTTTTGGGGCCCGTTAATAGCACCAAATACAGAGTCCATCTTAGGGAGCATGCCTAACAAATTAAAAAAAAAAACAATAGTTGGTCACTCCTATAGCATTTATACCACCAATCGTTCTATCCTGCTAGAAAGGTAACAGGTCTTATAACTGGGTGAGATTGCTGACTAATTTTCTCCTCATGTAGTATGTATAGAGCCATCTAGAACAATAGAAAATAATTGAAATGGAGCTTCTAATTGAGTAGCAGTGAGAATTGTACCATGTTCAATGACATTAGTATGCTCTGTCTTCAGCAGCAGGGTCTTACCTTCAAGGTATTTAAGAGTAACAAATATTATTGTAATAACCTATAATGTTTGGAATGGGAGTCTATGGGATCCAATTGACCAACAACCCAGAAAGTGATAATACCTTTGTGGTACTGAATATTATTAGTAGTAGTATTAATATTATTATTTTGCTGTGGCATATGATATCTATTCAGAGTATTAATTTCCCATTAAAGCATTACTCTCTTTAAGTTCCTTTCTCATACATACATTTCACAGAAAACTTGTACGATAGTAGGATTTCATATGGATTTTTGTGTTAATTACCTGACCCTGTATTTCCTCCTCTACCCCTCCCTGCACACACTATTTAATCCTTCCTGGACCATTTCTCTCACTTTACATTTTATGGGTTTTATTTAATCAAGGAACCAGAAATTCATTCTGATGTGTGAAAGAAATTTGTGGAAGAGATTAATGGAAATGGATATGGTGATGAGAGAAAGATAGAACAACTAAATTTTCATAAGAGTATATATTTGCTGCCACAACAATCATGGAATTTAATCATATAAACATAAATTCCATATTTATTCAATGGGTGAGTGAAAATTCATGTGTAAAAAATTAATAAGTAGAGTTTGCTTAAAGCTAATTTAACCTGTAAGTGTGTGTGTGTAACACAAATAAAGATGGATTACATGCATGTTACTTATCAAATTAATCATAGTGAATGCCATCAAAATGAATCTGATTACATTGGTTGGCTTCCTTATAATTGGGAAGGGAGCCACAGTGTCTCATGCAAGGCACATGTCTAGAAAAAGGGAGAATCAAGTAGTTTCTATTTCTACTCTGCAATGTTAATTTTCACATTCTAGATATAACATAAACATTCAGACTGAATATTTGCCACTATATTCTTCCTTACTATCTTCCCTCTATAATTATCACAAATAACTCATAGTAATTTCTAATATATAAAAACTGGAAAAAGATCAAGAATTTCTGAGTATAAAAATACCAGACCAGAACAGCATGAGTACACTGTAGATTAGATGCAGGATCCAAGGGTCCAGAGCTAGGGCTAACAGCATGCAAGTGAGAGAGGTGTCCAACTGTGATTATAGTCTGCTGTATGGTTGTTAATATAGGGGTTCTTACAGAGTTGTAGATATAATTTTATCATTACTTTAAGGTATATAAAGTTCAAACTAGTAGTATATTTGTGATAAAGTGAAATGGAAAGTATAGATATAGAAACACACCTCTGTCTGTCTATGTTTGTCTGTCTATATGTTTGTGTGTCTCTATAATTTTCAAACAACATGAATTAAATAATTAACAGATTTAGTGTGTCTGGTTTTACATAGAGATGATTGATCCACTTGGACTTTAATTTTGTGCAGGGTGATAGATACGAGTCTATTTGCATTTTCCTACATGTGGACTTCCAGTTAGACAGCACCATTTGTTGAAGATGCTATCTTTTTCAATTTTATGGTTTGGGCATCTTTGTTAAAAAATCCCATAAGTGTGGAGGTTTATTCTGGGTCTTCTAATGGAGGACTATGCATAGAGACAACCTAGACCCCTGCTCAGGTTTGGCTGATTGGCAGCTCAGTCTCCATGTGGATCTCTGAGTAAGGGGAGCAGGGGCTGCCTCTATCCCCATGAACTCAGTTGACTTGCTCTCTGATCACTCACCCCTGATGATGCAGCCTTTCCGGGCCACAGAGGAAGAGGAACCAGGCAGTCCTGATGAGACTTAACAAACTATGGACAGAGGGCAATAATGGAGAACTCCTCCTTTCAGTGAACTAGGAGAAGGGGATGTGAGGAAGAGGTTAGGGAAGGTGGGACTGTGGGAGTTGAGGGAGGGGGCTTCAACAGGAACATATAATGAAAAAAATGTGAAGAAAAATAAAAATAAAAGTATGATATTTCTGTCACTTTTCTCCGTATTTGCATGAATGGAGACTTCAGATATCCAAGCTTTTAAATCCTTTCTTTACACTCAAAATCAAGAGACTCTTCTCAAATATCTACATGAGTCAATTGCTACCTTCAGGCTGCTCCTTCTTAGGTCAAGATCCAAATTTATGCCACTTTCACACTAACACACTCTCCACCCCACTAGTTTTTGTTTCAAGTACGTTCCTGTATTGTATGTTTTCCTGACAGTACATATGAATGATTATTAATCTTTATGACATCTCACCCAGAAGGCAGTCTGCATGAGCTAATTTTAAATAACCTCTTTTTTATTAGGTGCCACTTTCACTCTTGTCTTCTTTTTTGTTTTTTGTTTGTTTGTTTGTTTGTTTTGTTTTGTTTTGTTTTGTTTTTGAGACAGGATTTTGCTTTTGCTACATCAGCTATTATGTTTATAGTTTGGAACAATTCTAATCTATATTTAATATATTTAATCCAGAGATTGGTGGGTTTTTTGCTTTTAGTTTGGGGGTTTTGTTGTTGTTGTTTGATGGTGAGACAATACTTCAGCTACATAGCCTGCCCATCAGATTACTGACAATTTTGAGGACATAATTGTTTTAAACAAAATATATGATTGCAAATAGTGGAAATTGTTGAAACATCAAACCCATAGTAAATAAAGAATTTCTGTTTTACAGATGTTACTGTAATTCAACACTGGTTAATGTACAAAGGACCTTAGAGGTTCAGACTTTAATAGTGTATGCGATCACCCTCAGGAACCACCTCAGAAGTCTCACTAGATTGTAAGAGCCAGAGGGAAGTTTATATTGCCGTGAAACACCATCTTCTTCCCCTGACTGAGATGTACTAATGCACTCACAGCAGCTGTGCTTTGTCTTCACAAGATCAGACTGGCGAACACTCCAGCATGGAAAAGATATGGCGTAATGAAGTCCAGCTGCAAACTGTGGAATTATTTACATTTTTTCTTTTTTATTAACATTTTTAATTTATATTAATCACAGGTTATGTACTTTGTATCCCAGCCGTAGCCCCCTCTCGCATTCTCTCCCTATCCTCCCCATCCCTCCCTCATCTCTTCCCTGATCCTTTCTAAGTCCACTGATAAGGGAGGAACTCCTCCCCTTCCATTGAACTCTAGCTTATCAGGTATCTTCAGGACTGGCTGCAATGTCCTCTTCTATGGCCTAGCAAGGCTGCTCCTCCCTCAGGGGGCGGTGGGTGTGTGTGTGGAAGAGCCAGCCATTGAGTTCATGTCCAAAATAGTCACTGTTCCCTTTACTAGGGTACCCACTTGGGTATTGAGCTACCATTTGCTACATTCAAGCAGAGGTTCTAGGTTATATACATACATGGTCCTTGGTTGGAGAAACAATCTCATAAAAGACCCCTGTGCCCTGCTATATTTGGTCCTTGCAGAGCACCTGTCCTCTTTAGGTCATATTTTCTCCCCCCTTTTTCATATGATTCCCTGTGCTCTGCCAAAGGATTGGTTATGTTACTTAATATTTGCTTTGATACACTGCTAGGTAAAGTCTTTCAGAGGCCCTCTGTGAAAGGCTCTTGTCCTGCTACTTGTTTTCTCCTACATCCAATGTTCATCCCATTTGACTTTCTAAGTGAGGATTAATCCTCTTACCCCAGGTGCTCTTTCTTGTTTATCTTCTTTAGGTGTATAGATTTCAGTATGTATATCCTATCTTATAGGTCTATATAAGTGAGTGTATACCATGTTCATCTTTCTGCTTTTGGAATAACTCACTCAGGATGATCGTTTCCAGGTTCCACCATTTGCTGCAAATTTCATGATTTCCTCATTTTTAATTGCTGAGTAGTGTTCCATTGTGTAAAAGTACCCTAATTTCTGTATCCATTCCTCAACTGAGGGACATCTGGGTTGTTTCCAGGTTCTGGCTATTACGAATAAAGCAGCTATGAACATAGTTGAGCAAATGTCCTTGCT
>CM053765.1:84853390-84884796 GCA_028658305.1 Pachyuromys duprasi
ACATGATAAGTATAAAGTCAGAAAGAGGCAATGATCTAGCCAAAGACATCTTTCTTTTCATAGTGAACCCTATATAAACTTTTGTTTAGAGTCACAATGCTGCCAGAGAAGCGGCAAGAATGTCATCAGAAGTTAGTTTTAAGATCAACAAAAATGGTAAGTGATTCCAGGACTAAAAAAAGACAAGAGCACACACAATGCTTCCTTATTTGCGTTATAAGCTTTGGCTCGAGAGCCGAGTCAACAGTTGATCTGAACCAGAGGGAATAATTTCACTCTTGTCTTCTGGTCTTTCAGTCTTCAACATGTGGAATGACTGATAGTACTTCTGCAAGGGTTTGCAAATGAGTCTGCCAAGTCATTGACCTTCATTCAACGATGGAGCAAGATTTTTGGATCTGGAAGGAACTTAACATTTCCTTATGAGAAAGGACAATGGATGGATATTAGCCTGATCCTCTTGATATGACTGACTGAATAGAAAGTGACCACAGTATTGAAGTCTGATTCACATGAGACTGGAGTCCTGGAGAAACAATAGATAGATGCTCTTATCAACAACACAGTTCTATAAACCACTCAGTGGTCAACACCAACCTCAAATCACATAGGTGTGCCATCTTCGATGATGAACTGTAGCCAACAAATGCCTGAAATCACAGGATCCATCTAAAACAACACTCTTCTTTACATAAAACCTATTTGTAAGCTCCAAACTATGAATCATATAAAACAGCTGTCTTTAAGGCTTTAAGTTGTTCTGTATAATTTGCCACATGGTGATTATACCTGTAGCTTCAATCTCTAGAAGCATATTTAAAAATTAAGTGAAACAATCAGTACAGAAAGGTCACCAGAGTAGCTTCTCAGTTATATGAACATTATTATTTGTATATTCACATTCGGATGCTCCCCTGACTAGTAAGCATCAGACCAGTCTTCAGGACAAAGTAATGTTTTACTCATATGAAGGTGCTTAATTTTAAATTATTCTTTGAAAATGTAGTGAAGTAATAAATTTCTCCACAACATAATTAAAGAAATTCAACTCTGTGTTATGTAGATATTATAGGGGTATTTCTTTTTTTCTATTGTAAAGAATGCCCTGTGTAGTGTAAAGCCATTTTCTATCTCAATAGTGGAAACCAGTAATCCCTTTTCTTAAGGTTATACAACCAAAAGTATTTCCATAGTGTGTCAAGTGTTCTGTCGAGGACAAAACTGGTCCCAACTGAGAACCCACAACATATAGCTTTCGTGCATATGGTTTTATTGGAGGTTTTATATGCAGTTCTCCAAAATAAAACTGGTATTTATTAAAGACATAAAAGACAAGCGCAATCTTAAACTCTGATTTTTCCTTACACACTGTGGCTAACTGCCAATATAAAAATTAAAGTACAAGCAGTGTTTGATACCCACCAAACCCGTGTTCTCAAGGCTCACTGATTATTTCCCACTAGTGGTGTAGCTCTGCCAGGCCACAGAGGAAGACCATGCAACCAGTCCTGATGAGTCCTGATAGGCTAGGGTCAAACAGAAGAGGAGGATGACCTTCCCGACCAGTGGACTAGGGAAAGGGATAGAGTGGGATTGGGAAGAGACGAGGGAGGGGGCCAAAGCTGGGATACAAATTGAATAAATTGTAATAATGATGATAATAATAATAATAAGAAGAAAAAATAACAAATAGAGATTTGGGGAACAAGAAGCTGCCTGGGGTAGTTGTCATAGGGCCATATATGAAACAACATGGGCAGAACTGAGATCAGCAAAGACAAAACGTGAAAGCAAGCACAGGAAAAGGAAACACATAGAAAGGACATTCAACCCAAAACAAAGTCACCCCTAAATATTTCCCTATTTGGGGTATAGGAGGGAAAAGACAATGTAAAGCCATGTAGGGGTAATTGCACATTTAATATGCAGGCAGGGTGGCATGCTGTGTTTCCATTTATAAAGGAATATGCACATATTCAGGGAAGTGAAACTGACAATGATAACAAAGAAAATCATTTGTCACATTATATTTTCCATTAGTTTATTTTTGATAAAAGATAATAATAACTACACAGAATACAAGTGAATAAAGAGCAATACTTTCTGTATATAGGGTTCACTTAAATATTACTTTTTAAACTTCTCTATGTTTATCCAATACTTCTACATATCAATTTCTTTAAAATAGAAAAACAATTTGAGTCAATAAAATGTATTCCCAAGGATTGAGGTATACACTGAAGCAGCACTCTGGGTGGGGGATAAGAAAGAGAGAAGTATCATACTGAATAAATATGAAAATAAAAGGCAATTGTGCAATTCTGGGTTGTTCATGGATGTTTTTAAAGGCAAGGCTACAGGAGCCCTTGATTATTCTGAGTGATTTTCTCTCCCTCTTTGTTATGTGGAGACACTAGGTAGACATCAGTTAAAAAAAGTGATGATCAGAAGACATCTATGATAGGCTCCCATCCTGTTCCCTTTCTTCAGTTGCTTCTGGTGTCTATTCTGTTTGCCCTTCTGAATGAGAATAAAGCATCCTTTTTAGGATCCTCCTTGTTATTTTGCTTCTTAAGGTCTGTGGATTGCAGTATGGTTATCCTGTATTAGTTGGCTAATATCCACTTATAAGTGAGTATATACCATGTTTTTATGGGTCTGACTTACCTCACTCAGGATGATCTTTTCTAGTTCGATCCATTTGCCTGCAAAGTTCATAATTTCTTTGTTTTTAATAGCTGAGTAGAACAAAGTAAATGCTGAGACTCACAGACACACTTTGGGCAGAGCGCAGGGAGTCTTTTGGAAGATTGGGTTGATAGAAGGACCTGCAGGAGACAGGAATCCCACAAGGAGACCCAGAGAGCCAACAAATCTGGGCCCAGGTGGACCTGCATAGAGTGATGTACCAACTAAGGATCATGCGTGGACCGGATCTAGACCCCCTGCTCAGATGTAGCCAATAGGCAGCTCAATCTTCATGTAAATCCCCTTGTAAGGCAAGCAGGGTCTGTCTCTGACATCAACTCTGGTCCCTGCACTTTGATCACTTCCCCTGGCAAGGCAGCCTTGCCAAGACAAAGAGGAAGTGGATGCAAGCAGTCCTGATAACACTTGAGAGGCTGAGGTCAGATGTTAGGGGAGAAGGGCTCCTCCTTTCTGAGGATTAGGGGAGGAGGATAGGGGAAAGAAGGAAGAAGGTGGGACCAGGAGGAGATGAGGGAATGGGCTACAATCAGGATGTAAAGTGAACAAATTAAAAATAAATGAATGAAAAAAGATGATCAAAACAATCCAAAGCTGATCAAGTGTGTCTGAATTTTTTTGTGCATGGCATATTGTATTGGTCATTGTGCTATTGCTCTGAGGAGAGATACTATGACCAAGGCAACTCATATTTTTTAAAGCATTTAATTGGGAACTTGCTTACAATTTCAGAGGTTTAGTATATTATCATGGTCAGGATGACACTCAAAACAGAATAGCAGTGTCTGAGAGTTATATCCTGATCCATGGTGGTGGGAGGGGCAGAGGAGGAAAACACTGGGCAAAGTGTAAACTTTTAAAAACCTCAAAGCCTACCCACAGGGACACACTTTCTCTAACAAGGTTGCCCTTCTAATCCTTCTAATTCTGTCACAGAGTTCCACTCCCTGTTGACTAAGCAAATATATGAGCCCATGGAAGCCATTCATATTCAAACCATCACACATATATTTTAGTTGTGATGTGTCATGTCAACAATAGAATAAATTTCTAGAAATTGTAAGAGTAAATAGTAATATTTGTTGAAAGCTACTTTGTTATTAAATGAACTCTTATAGGTACCAGAGGTGGTCCATACTTTCTCCAACTTGTAAAACATGCAAATCAGAGTTTAATATTTACCTGTTATCATGTCCAGAAATTGGTTGAGAGAGGGTCGTGGGTATTGTTTGATTGCTTACATGCTTGTTTGTTTGCTTGTCTGGGATTTTGAAGACAGTTACTTAGTGAGTTTCTTGGGATGGCCTTGAACTGTGATACCTCACCTCACCATCTGCAGTGCTTAGATTACAGCTGTGTTTCATCACACTTAGCTTGAATTGTGTTCTTTATAAATGTTAATCCCAACTTTTGTCCACTATACCATGCTGTCAGTAGATTATGTCAAAATTGAAACTGGAATGCAATCAGACACACTTGACCTCTTCTAGAGAAAGAAACAAAAAGACCTTTAATTTCCATTCAGTCCTTGAAATGCCATGTCATGCTGTAAGTTTCATTCATCTTTAAATTTGAATTCATTCCCTTCTACTTCTTTAAATAGACAATTAAAAAGACCCTAATATCCCTGGGTCTTTGGTTTTAGCGGTTTAGCCCACCCTACTCATTTGATCAGCAAAGTCCTTCACTGCAGAGAGAAAGTCATCAAATTTCATTTCTTATCACATTACTTTCAAAAAACGTTTCCCCCTCTTACAGCTAAATTGTCTTTTACTTTGTAAACTGCTTCTATTTTCAACAATTGCATTACAATGTGTTCAATTCTCACTACCCTGCTGCTCAATCTTCTATAAACCCAAATAAAGAAATAGTTTTATAACCAAGAAACATCAGAAGTGAGTAAAAGAATGAAATTGCTTCAGATGAGTCTCCATTTGCTGAGGACAAAAAAGCAATTTAACATCTTATTTTTCACATTTATTATTGTATTCCTCTTCTTTGTTTACCTTGTACCAAGTGAAAGCTTGATAGCATCTGTCCCTCTCCCACAATTTAATTACATATTCTATATCTTCTTTCTCACTAGGCAATGTCTTTGTTTTCATACATAGATTTACCTTACCCTCCACATCCAAGTTCACCATGATATTTTTTATTTAAGTAAACAGCAAATTTGTTGTCTATACACTGAAGGTACTTCTAATAAAGTTTCTTGAATCTGAATCCCCATTAATTCTCCATTTTATCCAGATGACTCAATTATCTCCTCAGGGGAAAATCTGTTTGAAACAAGAATTACCTTGCCTGTGTAGAGAAAGACCAGGAAAGGCAGAATCTCTATGAACCTCTTTCACTCTTTGTTTTCAAAGAATAATTTATATTTGTGACAAGCTGTTTTCTGTTAGTCCTATCTCTTAGTTCTTCAAACCATAGAAGATTTCTATTCTCTTTTCTCATTGCTTTACACTCTGAATTCTAAAAGCTGCTAAGGTTCCATCTGCCCCTTGGAGTTACTTTCATTCATAGAAGGAAAGGAAAAATTGGCCTCTCCACCATTGTTTAAAGCTTGTTTCTTCCTATTCAAAAATATATTGTTCATTAAAACGCCCAGAAGCTCTCAAATTATTCCCCTGAAACATCCTGAATATGAAAATATTACATGATAATTTTAGTAAAAATTAGAAACAGTTAAAATTAATAAATATTATCTATCTTGAACTATCTGTCATGTGATGAGCTAAGAAGCTCAAATCACAAACACCAACATGCACACACAGTAAATGCTATGCTACTTTATGCACAAATATTACACTAATTATTGCCCAATCTATCATATATGTTTAAAGTCTGTTAGATTATGTTATAGCATCCTATTCATTGCTGTGATAAAACAAATTCTGAGCAAAAATAGTGTGGGGAAAATTGTTTATTTGGATTCGACTTCCTAGTCAAAATTTATCATTAAGAAAAGTGGCAGATGGAGATCCAAGATGGAGCACACACAGTTTCTGAGTTGCGGAGGAGCTGATGCACCGGAACTGGTGAGTGGAAGGACTACTGAAGCCAGGGAAATGACTATGAGGCTTTCTAAACAAGAGGGAACATCACACGAGTTGAGAACTTTGGTCTCAGGTCAGCTGTGGATTTGTTTGGGGAAGAAGAAAAACGATCATTTGATCTCCCGGTACCCACGTTTTTCGGGCATCCCTCCTCCTTGGCACAGCTGGCTCACCAAGATTCTCAGTTCAGAACTCACTGCCTAGGGACTGCAGGTGCAGAGGCAGGGCTCCTAGCTCCTCAGCGGCAGCTGCCAGCTGTACCTGCCTTGGAGTTCCAGATCCGAACCATTCTCCCCATGTCCCAGGTCTGCTAGTGGCCATACATACTCCACAGGACCTCCCAGCCACTGACTGTACAGCCTGCCCAAACCTTCAGTGACAGATAATAGGCTATAGAGCCACCAAAGTCCAGCAGACCCTCCAAACAAGCTAGACCCACCAGACGTCAGGTCTCCCAGGTCTGCAGAGCACAGTGGAGGGCCCCCAAGACTTCCCAGAAGGCATTTGGACTTGCATCCCAGACTCAGCTGCAGCTGAACTTTTTAACCTGGCGGCTGCAGCAGCACTGAGCTGGCGGAGCTGATCAGTCCTCTGGCATATGACTAAGCAGGGCCAAATCAGAGAGTAGAGAGCCCGGGTACCCTGATCCTTGCCAATGTGTCCTGCTTGAGAGTGAGTGTGCCCTCAAGTGAGTGGATCTTCAGAGCCCCAGATCCAGGGTCCTACCAAACTAGTGGCCAGTCATTGGACCCCCTCCTACCCATACACCCACTGTGGGAAACAAAGGGACTCTTGGGACATGGAAGTCCCTGCTCTGAGGGTCCAACAGTGGAGTTAAGGCAGATAATGCCAGGAGCTTAGACAGAGCCGAATACCAGGGACCTGTAGACCACTGAAGTATTCAGGGAATTTTCCTAAGGAAATTTCACCGCAACTATCACCATCACCTCCTACATCTACAGGGCACGCACAAGTAACCCCTTAGATGCCTACAAGACATAGCCCCTCCTACATACTCAAGAGTTCAACATTCTCTATCACTCTGTCCCTTGAGGCACACTTCCACTCAAATTTCCACACACACGCTCACCCCAGTACACCCTTCTGGGCCAATGGACGTTCCTCCCACAGGTACAGCTGAAACACTAATGCACATGCTGAGGCCACAGGAACTCTCTCAGCTTCCTGAAGAATTCTCTAGACACTGGAGAGAAATGGTACCAGTCTGAACTGCAGAATCCAGGAACAAACAGGGAAAGTTATGGACAAGCCAATGGCTAGATGTTGGTGAAAGAACACATCCATCATAAATCAGGACATCATGGCTTCACCAACAACCCCCAAAATTGATGGATACTCCAATTCATCGGAAGCACAGGAAAATGACTTTAAAGCTATGCTTACCCAATTATTTGGGGCACATAAAGATGAAACAAACAAATCTCTCAGAGCAATAGCCACACAAATACAGACTGTTAAAGAGGAAATTAACAAATCTATCAAAGATTTGGCCAACCAAGTGGAGACAAAGAAGGAGGAAATGGACAAAAATAAAGACCAGCATAGAGAGACAGGAATGCACATTCAAACAGATGATGGAAATGGTGCAAAGCATGAAAACAGAATTAGAATCAATAAAGAAAACACAAACTGAGAAGGCCCTGGAGCTGGAGAACTTAGAGAAAAGATCGGGAACCACAAAGGTAAGCATCACCAACAGATTACAAGAGATGGAAGAGAGAATCTATGGTGCTGAAGATACACTCACAGAAATTGATAATTTTCTCAAAAAAAAGTAAAATCAGAAGAGTCCCAAACATAAAATATCCAAGAAATAAAGGATGACATGAAAAGACAAAATCTAATAATAATAGGAATTGATGAAAAATAAGATTCTAGACTCCAAGGTTCAGAAAATATTTTCAAGAAAATTTCCCCAACTTAAAAAAAAGAGATGTCCATAAATATACAAGAGACCTACAGAACACCAAATAGACTAGACCAGAAAAGAAACACATCACATTCAAAACACTAAATCTACAGAACAAAGAAAAGATATTAAAAGGAGCAAGGGAAAAAGGCCAAGTAACATATAAAGGTAGATCTATCAGAATTACACCAGACTTCTCATCAGAAACTATGAAAGCCAGAAGGGCCTGGGCAGATGCCATGCAGACTTTAAGAGACCACAGATGCCAACCCAGATTACTATACCCTACAAAGCTTTCTATCAACATAGATGGAGAACACAAAATATTCCATGACAAAACTAAATTTATGCAATATCTACACATTAAATAGAAGATACTACAAGGAAAATTCCAACCTAATGAACACAACTATACCCATGAAAACATAGCATACATATAATATCCCAACAAAAATTAAAAGAAAACAAGCAATGATAATAAAAGGAACTAACGATCATTGGTCACTAATATCTATCAACATCAACGGACTCAACTCTCCAACAAACAGACACAGACTAACAATGGGTGTGAAAACAGGGGCCCACATTCTGCTGCATCCAAGAAACCCACCTCTGCAACAAAGATAAGCACAACCTCATAGTAAGGGGCTGGGAAAATGTTTTTCAAGCAAAACGACCCAGAAAGCAAGCTGGGGTAGCTGTCCTAATATCTAATAAAACAGACTTTCAACCAAAATTACTCAAAAAAGATGAGGAGGTGCACTTCATTCTCATCAAATGAAAAATCTACCAAGACAACATCAGAGTTCTGAACATCTGTGCCCCAAATACAAGAGCGCCTACATTCATAAATGAAACATTATTAAAACTTAAATCACACATCAATCCCAACAGCTTAATAGTGGGAGACTTCAATACCCCACTATCACTAAGGGACAGATCATCTAGACAGAAGCCAAATAGTGAAATAAAGGCACTTACAGAGGTCTTAAATCAAATGGACCTAATAGATGTCTACAGAACTTTTCACCCAAACTCAAAAGAGTATACCTTCTTTTTAGCACCTCATGAAACCTTCCCCAAAATAGACCATATAGTTGGTCACAAAGCAAGCCTCAACAGATACAAGAAGATTGAAATATTCATCTGTATTCTATCTGACCAAAATGAACTAAAGCTGGACCTCAACAACAATGGAATTAGCAAAAAGCCTACACACATATGGAAACTGAACAACTTGCTGCTCATTGACAGCTGGGTTAAGGAAGAAATAAAGAAAGAAATTAAAGACTTCCTAGAATTCAATGAAAATGAAGGCAGAACATACCCAAATTTATGGGACATAATGAAAGCAATGCTCAGAGGAAAATTCCTAGCACTAAGTCCCTTCAAGAAGAAATTTGTGTCATCTCAAACAAGCAAATTAATGGCCCAATTGAAAGCCCTATGAAAAAAAAGAAGCAGATATACCCAACAGGAGCAGACAGCTGGAAATAATTGTTCAAAGAATCAATGAAACCAAGAGCTGGTTCTTTTAGAAAATCAACAAAATAGACAAGCCCTTAGCTAAACTAACTAAAAGGCAGAGAGAAACTGACCAAATCAGCAAAATCAGAAATGAAAAGGGGGGCATAACTACCGACACCAAGGATATTCAAATAATCATTAGGTCGTACTGCAAAAGCATATATGCCACAGAACTTGAAAATCTAAAAGAAATAGACAATTTTTTAAATAAATTCCTTCTACCAAAATTAAGTCAATATCAGGTAGAAAGATAGAATATTCCTATAATCTCTAAGGAAATAGAAGCAGACATCAACAGTCTCCCTTCCAAAAAAAAAAAACCAAACAAACAAAAAAAAAGCCCTGGGCCAGATGGATTCAGTGCAGAATTCTACCAGACCTTCAAAGAAGAGCTAATTCCAATTCTCTTCAAACTATTCCACAAAATAGAAGCAGAAGGAACATTACCAAACTCATTCTCTGAAGCCACAGTCACCTTGATACCCAAACCACACAAAAACCCAACAATAATAAAAGAGAACTTCAGACCTATGTCTCTTATGAACATTGACGCAAAAAATACTCAATAAAATACTGGCAGACTGAATCCAAGAACACATAAAAGATATCATCCACCATGACCAAGTAGGCTTCATCCCAGGCATGCAAGGGTCATTCAACATACAGATATCCATCAATGTAATCTACCATATAAACAAACTGAAGGAGAAAAACCACATGATCATCTCCTTAGATGCTGAAAAAGCATTCGACAAAAATCCAACACCCATTCATGTTTAAAGTACTGGAGCGATCAGGAATACAAGGCACATAATGAAACATAGTAAAGGCAATATACAGCAAGCCTATAGCTAACATCAAACTCAATGGAGAGAAACTTAAATCAATCCCACTGAAATCAGGAACACGGCAAGGCTGCCCACTCTTTCCATATCTCTTCAACATAATACTTGAAGTCCTAGCTAGAGCAATAAGACAAGTAAAGGAGATCAAGGGGATACAAACTGGAAAGGAAGAGGTTTCATTATTTGCAGTTGATATGATAGTATAGATGAGTGACCCCAAAAAATCAACCAGAGAACTCCTTCAGCTGAGAAACACCTTCAGTAAAGTGGCTGGATACAAAATCAACTAAAAAAAAAAAACAAAACAAAAACAAAAACAGAAGCCCTCCATATATTCAAGACAAAAGGGCCAAGAAAGAAATCAGGGAAGCAATACCCTTCACAATAGTCAATAATAACATAAAGTACCTTGGGGTGACTCTAACCAAGCAGGTGAAAGACCTGTTTGAAAAAAACTTCAAGTCTCTGAAGAAGGAAATTCAATAAGATATCAGGAGATGGAAAGATCTCCTATGCTCATAGAATGGTAAAATTAACATAGGGAAAGTGGCCATCCTGCCAAAAGCAATCTACAGATTAAACGTATCCCTATCAAAATACCAACACAATTCTTTACAGACCTTGAAAGAAAGATTCTCACCTTCATATGGAGAAGCAAAAAACCCAGAATTACCAAAATGATACTATACAACAACAGATCATCTGGAGGTATCTCCATCCCTGACCTCAAGCTCTACTACAGAGCAATAGTAATAAAAACCACATGGTATTGGCACAGAAACAGAAAGGAGGATCAATGGAACTGAATAGAAAACCCGGTAATAAACCCACACACCTATGGAAACTTGATTTTTGACAAAGAAGCCAAAACCATTCAATAGAAAAAAGACAGCATCTTCAACAAATGGTGCTCGTCCAACTAAATGATGTCTACATGCAGAAAAATGAAAATAGATCCATATTTATCACCCTGCACAAAACTAAAGTCCAAGTGCATCAAAGACCTCAACATAAAACCAAATACTTTAAATCAGTTAGAAGAAAAATTGGGCAAGAGCTTAGAACTCATGGGTACAGGAGACAACTTCCTGAACAGAACACCAACAGCACAGGCTCTAAGAGCAACAATCAATAAATGGGACCTCAAGAAACTGAAAATCTTCTGTAAAGCAAAGGACACTGTTGTCAGAACAAAATGAGAGCCTAAAGACTGGGAAATAATCTTCACCAACCTTATATCTGACAAACAGCTGATATCCAGAATATATAAAGAGCTCAAGAAGTTAAAAAGCAATAAATCAACCAATCCAATTAAAAAATAGGGTACAGAGCTAAACAGAATTTTCTGTAGAGGAATATAGAATGGCAGAGAAACACTTAAAGAGATGCTCAACGTCCTTAGACATCAGAGAGATGCAAATCAAAACGACCTTGAGATTTCACCTTACACCCATCAGAACGAATAAAATCAAAAACACAAGTGACAACACATGCTGGAGAGGTTGTGGAGAAAAGGGAACCCTCTTCCACTGCTGGTGGGAATGTAAACTGGTATGATCACTTCGGAAATCAATCTGGTGCTTTTTGAGCCAATTAGGGATAGCGCTTCCTCAAGATCCAGCTATACCACTCCTAGGCATATATCCCAAAGTTGCTCAAGGACACACCAAGGACATTTGCTCAACCATGTTTGTAGCAGCTTTATTGGTAATAGCCAGAACCTGGAAACAACCCAGATGTACATCAACAGAGGAATGGTTACAAAAATTGTGGTATCTCTGTTTGGATCATTGTTTACTTTTATTAAATCAACTAAAGAAAAAGAAAAAAAGAAAAAAAAAAGAAAATTTGTGGCTAAGGGAAAGGAAACCAAAGGCAGGAAACTGAGCCAGGGAGAACTGGAGGGAAAGGTGTAAGGTGTACTTGGAGGAGATCAGGGAGACCTGTGATCAGTACTCAAAGGGAAGGGTGTAAGGGCGGTACTTGGAGGAGATCAGGGAGACCTGTGATCAGGACTCAAAGTGGATGGATAGATAGATAGATAGATAGATAGATAGATAGATAGATAGATAGATAGATAGATAGATAGATAGATAGATAGATAAATGAAAAGGAAAGGAAAAGAAGTGTCAGGAACTCAAGGCAGGAATTGGATGCAAGTAACGTGAAGGACTGCTGTTGCTTGCTGGCTAAATCCCTGACTTGGCTCAAAAATCAGCGAAAAGAGGAGGGAGGCCACTCCAAGCTGAAGAAACAGCTTGAAGAAAATTGTTCTAAGCCAGGGGAGCTGCCACCAAAGGGCAAGTCAGTCCATAGACACTAATAGCCTTTCTTAAGAATATGAGGAAACAAACCCATTATAGAAACGTCATATGAAAATATGACCATTGGACTTGAGTATGGTGTTACCTACAGTAGGCTGGGCTCGCTTATATCAATTACCAATCAAGACAATCCTTCATAGACAAGTACACAGACAAAGTTGATGAAGATAATTATAAAGTTGAGATTCTTTCTGGTCATTCTGAGTTATGTCAGAGAAACAGTAAAAGCTATCCAGGATAGATTAAATGTGTTACCAATGTGCCTCCTGTTCTAAAGTAGCTTGTGGTCTGAGGACATGTAATGGGACAATAGATGGGGTGTAAGAAAGTCAATCTTATAATATTCTGGATAACTATAAACTGTGTGAACAGAAATTTTGTTTAAACCATTTCTTTCATGAAACTATTAATGGCTTATATTTATAGTATAGAGAGAATAAAAATTATCATATCCTCTTACTACACCATTGAAAAGTATTGTTTTTTTTGCATTCTTAAGGTTGAATATATATTCAGCAGACCAACATTTGATCACAATCAGCTCTACAAAATTAGATATTTAAATTGAAGATTTGGGTTATTATTGAACAGCTTTTGCTCTCAAGTTGGCACTGTCCTTCTTGCTCTTAAGTAGATTAGTTTTAGGCTAGTACTTATTTTTATTTATTCATTTTATCTTTATAAGTGTATTTTCTAATTGTGTCTAGTATGGTGCTCTAGTAGTGCAGTTACACAGTTTTACTGATTTATCTTCTTTGGTCATTTTCTTTCTGTGTTTTTCATAGTCTACAATATAATCCTTATACACACACTACCCCGGATACTTTTAGTTGACAGACACAAATTCCCAGCCCTCTCAGAATAGAAAGATTGATTCCAATGACTCCACTTTAAGAGGAGTTCTATAGTTCAGATTATTTTCTTGTGAGTCTTGTGGTCAGCACTGATTAGTCAGAGAAGTGACCAACGCATGGCCACTTTTCCTCAGCACTATGCGTGCAATTCAGATCCCTTGTAGAGTCAATGAATGAGTGAATTTTATTTACTTGTAGCACATTTTTTAAAAGTATTGGTGGACTGTACTCACTTTAATATTCTTTCTAACATAAAGTCACATAAGTAATCATGCACACTGAAATACTGATTTAAGCCAGAAAGAGAATTAAAAAAGTGTGACATAAACTTTGGTGATATAAAATGAAACAGAAAAGCGTGACAGACACGAATGTATGGGATAACCAGACGATGCTGTTTAGTAAAACAATCATAAAAAATGTTTCTAAGCAAAAATCATGTTTTTATGAAAGAATCAGTAGAGAAAATTATATAAATGAAATAAATGTGCCAGATAAGAACAAAAGTTCAGTGTTATAGCACATAGAAGAGAGAAAATCACCTGGTACCTTGTGCTCACCTTCCCTGTCCATCAGGATTATCTCTATAACAGATGACAAAAACACTGTGCTTCAAGCGTTTTCTGGACTAAGGCTCTAAGACAGTCTGGCAGTGTGAAAGAGCACCAGAGTTCAATAATGAGACATGCAATCAAGTCCAAGTTTTCAACAATCTCTCTGGAGACTTTGTGCAATTTACCTGAACTATCCATGCCAATTTCCCCAAATACATTACAGAAATGGTTCCATGCACTTACAAAAAAGATCAATAAAAATAGCATGTCCTTAATGAATTACAGAATACAAGATATTGTTAATGGAAAGGAGCTGAAATTCTTTATGGGATAACAAAGAATTCTTAACCAAACTCCAAGTAAAACTAGAAACTAAAATTGTGTTGTCTGGAAGCTTTAATTTCATCAGCAGCCTAACTGGTAGGGGTGGAAAGGAATTTTTTTAAAGCAAGAATGAGGATATCCAAATATGATAAGACTCATTTTACTCACCTGAAGCCTCTGACTTGTAGATAGACAGGCTGTCCCCCTTTTCCAAAGCAAGCCTCTGTCTGTTTGGGGATGATTTTTGTGTGTGTGTGCGTGTGTGTTGGGTTTGTTTATTGTTATTTCTATTGAGTAACTCTGACATCACAGTGATGATTTTGCCTTAACTGAAGGTCACAGTTGACTATGAAAGGGTGGTCTGGAATGTGTACCATACCCATCTTTGCAATCACTGGCTTTTATGCTGCAGTTCTGTCACTGGAGTCCTTGTATTAATGCTGTCACCTTTAACCTCTTAAAAGAGATAAGGACGGTGTTTTAACCATTCAACAACTAGTTAGCAAATTGCAGCTCTCACAGAATAGAAGAAATAACAGGGGGCCAGCAGAAATGACAGGAATGGTACAAAACAAGTAGTCTGTGGCAGCAAGGCACAGCCTGAAATCCTGAAGTCTTCTTACTGACCTAGGAAAGTCACACTGAAATATCCAATTTCAATTTCTTTATCTGAAATGTAGACTGAATGAGAATACTAATGACCTTCACAAGTTCTTGTGAGAACTTAAGTAACATATGAACATTCTTGCACAAATATCATTATTGTATATTGAAAATATCATTCTGCTATATTTGTAATATATAGGGTATTGTAGGGGAAATGTTTTAGAATAATTTTATGTGACATTGTTTAAAATTCTTGGCATTATGGCAAAAAGAAGGAAACAAGAACCATGCTCATATCCATTGTAGTGAGCAGATAAATGTTAGCAGGGTATAGAGAATGCAGGAAATAATTCATTAGCTGTTAGCCTGCCATGAAGATTCACCCATAAATGTTTCTACCAGGCTCCAGAGTGGCTCTCACTGCTGACTGATTTATTTCCCATTCCTTTACTGATCTTACTCTGTTTTCTTCATAGTGCTTTGACACCTGAGTGTTGAAGCTATTTCTGTGTTCGAGAAATCATCTTTCCAGTACATCTAAACAGCTATGCTGAGTAGAGAGTGCTTTGGGTCTGGGACAAAATGCTGAGTGTTAGTTTTGGTTTGAGGACTGACTAGTTTCTGACATTGACTAGTTTATCTCCATGCATGGTCCTTGGTTGGAGTATCAGTCTCAGAAAAGACCCCCCAGGAATTTTCCTTAATTGAAAAGATCATGCTTTAGTGACTGTGCAGATTTAGTACCCTGAATTTGAATGGTTGACAAGCGTCCTGAATGAGCCTGATTCTGACTCTTCAGGATTCCATGTTAGAAATACACATCTTATGACATTCGCTTCAGTGCTGAGAGGTGAAGCACCATGACATCAAATTCTGTGAACCAGGTCTGCTGAAGCAGCGTTAATGCTGTTTGTACAGGATAGTGCACTGAAAATTTATGGAAATGGTACAATCTGCTGAGGCATCTGGGGCTGCTCTCTTCATCACTCCATGCTATTTTTGTGTGCTGAAAGAATAGCAACCAAGCTTGATGATGAGACAGATATGGAAGCACAAAGCGGTGTTTAATTCCAGCTGATGAAGTAAGCCCCTTTGTGCCTTTAATTTCACAATTCACCACATTACCTATACAAAATCATAAATTCTAAGTGGAGTAAATGAAAATAATGTCAGAACATAAATAAATACATAGAAATAATTTATGTATAATTTTGTAAATATTGGAAACTGGGTTCATTTGACTATATTAAAACTTGCCAAACAATAAAATTCCTATAAATACACTAAAGGATAAGACACAACTAGAACAAGCTTTGCAATATCTATAAAGATATAAGCACAATATTGTCATAGGGCTCAAGGACAGTTATATTCTAAAATAATGGAATACTAGGCAATGTTGCCACTTGTTTGAACAGCAGTAAATATACCCACAGACCTAGTGGCACTGAGAAGCTCTGACTAAAATTTCAAACAATTCTCCAGTTGTCTTTAGTTCAACCCTTTCAGGTTCAGCATTTTCTTCCATATTTTGCAATGAATAATGATTCTAAAATTGTTTAATATCCCAAAACACACACACATACACACATAAATACCTGAAGAGTAAACCCAATATCACAGTAATTCTAGTTTTCATTTCAAAAATGTTTCCTTGTTATTTAGTACAGTTGTCATGGTGTTGAACAGATATATCTGTTCATTAATCATTACTAGATATTTCTTCATACCTGGTAGGATCCCTTCTAAAAGTTTTGTTAGTCTCCTTGTATTCATTTAAACAAAATCGTTTAATAATTTTCATCACTTTGGTATTTTTCAAGACTGAGGCTATAATGGGATGGAACAAGCGATAAGTACCACTGGTTTTTTAGCTTCACAGTTCTTAAAATCACATTTATTGCATTTTCAGATCAATCATCTACAATTTATCCCATAAGGCAAGGTTACGAATGGATTTAACATTCCTATGGCTCACAAGACAAAGAACAGCATGTTATTATACCAAACTAAAGAGGAAATGACACAAATGGGAAACAGAGAAGGCATGAAGCACAGAAACATAGGGCCTATTGTCATCATTTATGTAATCAATGATTGACTAAAATGCGGAAACATTTTGTTATATTTCACAAGGTTGTATCTTTAACATACACAATTTTATGAATCAATAAAATGATTGTTTATAAGAGACTTTTAAAAAGCAGTCTATAGAAAAGTAAGCATAAACAAATATATAGGCTTTTTGATAGCATTTGATTTTCTGAGAGGAGCTAATAATGAGATCAATGGTAGGATTCTTGGTTATTTAGTTTTCTTGCTATACAGAGTTCAACTTGTACATCAAAAATCAAGTGTGTTTTCAGGGGTTGATGTCACCTGTGCCTAATCTTGAAATATTGGTAGAAGTCAATGGAATGAACACAAACTTTTCAGCAAGTTCCCTATGGGACGAAAGCAAGAGAATGCATGCATGTTGTGGTTTCTGGGTGAAAGGGAAAGTGTACTACCTTCAGATGAAGCAGAGAGTGAAGCTTGGTACGGTGAGTCCTGAAAAGCATACTAAGGATTTAGGAACATGGTGTGGGCAGGAAGACATTCAACCCAGAACGAGAGAGAAAATACGAGAAATCAACAGAGTAAAAATATGTAATGGGAACAATAAGCATATCCATGTATATCCCCCTCCTTCCATAATTTTTCCTGAATCCACTTTTGCAATACAAGATTTTTAATTATGTGCCATTGGCTTATGTTTTCACAATCAACGTGCCAAATGATGCCCTCTCACTCTTCAAATTCCTTTCCAGTTTTATATTGCCTTTCTTATCTTCCCCAGTAGAAGTCATGATTGTTAAAAGTTGCCATCATCTCTCCTCAAACTTATCCTAGAAAGGGACCCCAGATAAAGATGAAGTGAGGTAAAAAGTTATTGTTGTAACCAACCCCTCTTTGACCATTCATGGAGATAACTTAGAACCCCTACTCAGATGTAGCCCATGGCAGCTCAGTATCCAAGTGGGTTCCCTAGGAAGGGGAACAGGTACTGTCTCTGACAGGAACTCAGTGGCTGGCTCTTTGATCACTGCCCCCTGAGGAGGGAGCAGCCTTTCTGGGCCACAGAGGAAGACAGGACAGGCAGTCTTGATGAAACCTGATAAGCTAGAGTCAGATGGAGGAGAGGAGGGCCTCCCCTATCAGTGAACTTGGAGAGGGGCATGGGAGGAGATGAGGGAGAGAGGATGGGATTGAGAGGGAATGAGGGAGGGGGCTACAGCTGGGATACAAAAATGAATAAACTGTAATTAATATAAAAAATAAAAAATTAATTTTAAAAACAGAATCACACTGTGGAAACAAACATATGTTCTCATCTGCAAAACCACAATGACCAAATAGCTCTTTTTTTCTTTCTTCAAAGTTCTAGTGTGTTAATGGTTATCATCCATGGTAGGCTTTACAATTAATCTGTAAGGATAAAATTAAAGTGTGTGTGTGTGTGTGATATGACACATATGCCAATAGAGAACTTTTAATTCCGTCTAGTTATTACGGAATGGAAAATTCCACTTCTATGCAGAGGAGTGGCATAAGTGCTTCGTGGGCACAGCATATTATTTATTTCCCTTTCACTTACACGTATCTTGTGTGTCTGTGTGTGTACCACTGGTGATCTCGCACTTCTGGAGGCCAAAAGAAGCTATCAGATACAATGGAGCCAGACTTACATGCAGTTATGAATATTGGGAAATGAACTTTGTTGCTCTGGAAGAGCAGCAAGTGCTCTTCACAATCTACCCATTGCTCCAGCCTATTGATTATTATTATTATTATTATTATTATTATTGTGTGTGATGTGTATGTAAAGGTGTACAGTTGCCAAGGCATGTTTGTGGAAGTCACAAGACAACTTTATGGAGTTGGTTTTCTTCTTCCACTTATATGGGTCCAGAAAATGGGACATAGGTATCTGATTTGCAAGATGAAGCCCTTTACCTACTAAGACATCATGTTGGACCAGTTTTTCCATTTTATAGAAAAATATTTATATTGCTAGATACTCTTCCCAGTGGTAGGAAGCTAACTATAGACTATATGATGTTGATCTCCTACAGAAGGTGACACACAGTGATACCTGTATCAAAGCTGATGAAGATTCAGTGACATTCAGACTCAGGTATTCTGATTTATTATTGGATGTGCTTTTCTCCTATAACTACTGTAAAGAATTTCTACAAACTGTATGCCTTAGACCCACACAAATAGATTGTGTCTCACTTCTATCAATCATCAATTCTGTTTTTCATGTTCTATCCAGTGGCTCTAGGTATAAAACTGTTCCAGGCTTGCTTCTCTTGCACTGTTGATCTGAGCAGCTCCTTGTTTTGAAAATACAATATTCCCTTCATCATCCATTTACACCTAGTAATTCCCATGTGTCTTTGTGTTTTTATTCTTTGCTTCTTATAGTAGTAGTCATATTGGAGTGAGAGTCATTCTACTCTAATAAGACCTCTATTGTCTTTTGCATACCATTTACAAACCCCTTAAATTAAAGTCACAATTCTGGGAAATAAGGATTTAGTCTCAAACAGATTTAGAGGACACAGTTCAACACAGAAACCATACATTATTCACCATAGGGTAAAATCACTGTGATTTCATGATCTATGTAAGCTACATAGTGTTCTTCGTGAGCTCCTTACAAAGTAAATTCTGTAGGAGGGAATCCTATATGTACAATTAGAATGGTGCTCATTACATCTGGGACAGATGTGATGACAGTAAGAGAAATCAAAGATATAGTATTTTTACATTAAAATCCAGAAAGAAGTTGTAATGGTTATAATGTTACATAAAGAAGTTACTTTATCCTAAGTAAAAAGAATCTCAATAGTGTGCCCCACTAAGTCTAGGAGACTTATGCAATGTCATCATCATTAATGAACAGCCTTCTCAAACCTAAAGAAAGGCTCAGAAAGTCCTGTGTTTGGGGGCCTGGAGAATATGGCCCAGTGGTTAAGAGTACTTGCTACTCTGCTGAAAGACCTGAGTTCAATCCTTAGGACCTTCATGGTATCTCACAACCATCTATAGCTCCAATTCCAAAGGGCCTAAACCCGTCTGTAGGATCTATGGGCACTGCATACACATGGTACACACACACATACAAACAAAAAAACAGTTAGAGAGAGAGAGGGCACATATGAGCAGATAAAACACTCTTAAATATGAAACCAAACTCAGTGTTCTACAGTCAAGCTGAAAGAACTTCCTCATCTGCCTTTCCTCGGTTAATTCCAGGATTAAAATGCCTATTCTGCTGAATGTAGGTACAATGGTCAAGAAAATGACATCCTGTGCTGCTACACTTTTAGTTCAAGGATGACTTTCAGCATAAAACTAAAATGGCCATGAGGATTCTCAGAACTACCCACATTCTCTTTCATCCCAGAAATAGCATGAATACAAAAGCTTGTTTTTCTTAGCAAGAAGGGATATTTAATCTGATATTGTTTTTGCATCCCAAGTATATTACCACCCTGTTCTCTACATATATATTTATATATATTTATTAGCATTTATTACGAATTATTCAATTTGTTTTCTGGCTGTGGTCCCCTCCCTCATCTTCTCTCAATCCCACCCTCCCTCCATTTTCTCCCCCTGTGCCTCTCCCCTAGTCCACTGATATAGAGGACCTCCTCCCCTTCTATATGACCCTAGCCTATCAGGTTTTATCAGGACTGGTTGTATTGTTTTCCTCTATGGTCTGGCAAGGCTATACCCCCTCATCCCAGGAGGGGGTGATCAGAGAGCCTGTCACTGAGTTCATGCCAGAGAAAGCCCCTGTTCCCCTTACTAGGGACCCTACCTGGATACTAAGTCTATGGGCTCAATCTGAGCCTGGGTTCTAGGTCTTCCACATGTATAGTCCGTGGTTGGGATATCAGTCTCTTCAGGGCTCCCAGGGCTCAGATTTTTTTGGCTTTGTCTCGTTTTGGAGTTCCTGTCCCCTCCAGGCCTTTCTATCTTCCCCTTCTTTCATAAGATTCCCTGTACTCTGCCCAAAGTTTGGCTATGAGCCTCAGCCTCTGTTTCCATACCTTGATCAGTAGAATTTTTCAAAGGCCATTTGTACTACTATGTTCTTAAATGAAAACACAAACAAACAAAAATCTCTGTAGATTTTGACATAGTATAAGAGTCAGAAAACTTGCATCATGATAAAAATGTTTAAAACACCACATGACTCTCAAATTTGTGTCAAGTTCAAGGATAATGATATTATAAACACCTTCCAACAGAGACCATATACTTTAAAACCAAATGTTGACTCATTTATAACCAGGATCAACAAATTAATGCAAGAGAAACTAATGCAAGAGAAGAGAAAGCACCAATACTTTCATAGACAGTTAATAGTAGCTCAGGGTTAAAATGTGAAGAGTGAATGAGCCACACTAATACTATATATCTGTCATTGGAGATGTGAACTCACATTCATTTGACTTTAACAGTTTCTAATTTCCAATTACATTTCACATAGAAAACTTATTTTTCCAAAATTTTGTTGTAATTAACTAAGCCATTAAAAATTATTAACAGTCATGGATTATTATTATGTATTAGGAAATGTATGCAAATGTTATAACACATCATTATAGAAAATTTTAAATGATTGCTTTATAATCGTTCTAATTTGGCCACAATTAAATGATTCAGTAAATTAGTTAGCATTGTATTAAATATGTCTTTTTTCCTGGGACTTCCTACTAAGTAAGGTCATAGAGTTTTATTCTAACTAATTTCTACCAGACACTTTTTGCTTTTATTCATTTTAACTGTCTCTGTATTTAAAATTGTAGGTAATAATGAAGCTTTCGTTTCAATGTTGTCGTTGAGAATTAAACTCTAGTGATGGAACTAGTTTCGAAAATGGATGTTTAAGCCCCTTACTCAACTTTTGTATTGTTAAAATCAACTTCTGGGTCTTGTAAATACTATTTAACTTGTCAGTTGAAAACATTTAGCTATAAAACACTACCAAGAGCAAACCTTATGAAATAATATTTGACAGTCTGAAATTAGTTCTTTTTCAATAACATTTAAATTTTCTGGAGTCAACCTGTATAATTAATACTTTGCAAAACATATTCACTCCCATTTTACCTTCAAACTAATTAGCATATATCTAAATCTGCTTATATTTTAAGCACCTTGTATTTTGCTCTATTCATTTTCTGGCTGTCTTCATAATTTAGTGTTTCTATGTGTTTGTCTCTTGGTGTGTGGATAGTGTGTGTGTGTGTGTGTGTGTGTGTGTGTGTGTGTGTGTGTGCATGTATGAACTTGTGCACAAGGTTCTGGATATCAAAAACACCCTTGGATGTCAAAGAACAACTTTTGGGAGTAGATTCTCTTCTGACATCTTGTAGAATCCCTGAATTGAGCTCACTTTGTCAGGCCTTGGCTGCATGCACATCTACCCACTGAGAAGTTTTGCCAGCTCTCATTTTTCTCTCTTCTAGTATTTAATTATCTTTTGTTACTGTCAATATTTTCTTATGACCTATTTTTTAAGTATGTGCTGTTATCTCTTTACCTTCTATTTTTCAGTTACTATCTCAGAAATTTGACAGGAATTTTATTTGTGTCCCTTAGTGGTGTTCCTTCTTTTACTATACAACCGGCTGTCAACTGCAGAAACTACTGCTTATCAAGAATTTAAAACTAAAGGTTTTACTATACAATGTTTCCTAATTTCATTTTTATGAGTTTTAAAATTTTTACAACTGAGTTAACTTTTCCCTTTTTTTAACATAACACAAAACGAGTGTGGAAAACTAATGCTTTCATGGTTGGTAAAATACCTGAATGGTTTATTGAGTTTCAGACTGCCAATTTATTGTTTTACCCACTGTCTTTCTTTGCTTTGTTTCTGTGATTAGCCTCTAACCAACACTTATTTGTGTAATAAAAGGGTTACAAGTTACAGTTCATTATCAAGAGAATGCAGATCAGGAACTCAAGACAAGAACCTGAAGGCAGAAACTGAAGCAGAGATTGTGGAGGAATGATGCTTCCTGGTTTGATAGTCACACTTTGCTCAGCTCTACCCTCTTATACAACCCAAGACCACAAACCCGGGAGCTGCACTGCCATAGACATGCCCACAGACCAATTTGATGGAGGCATGTTCTCAGCTCAGGTTCCTTCTCTCCAAGTGACTCTAATTTTTGTCAAGTAGTCAAAAATTAACCAGCACACCCATTTTTTAAATAACAATATAACTCTAACAAAGAGTATTAGCAACTAAGTAATGATTAAAGCTGGAATAATTTACTTCCCTAGGAAAGAGTGGACCAACTGATTATCCATTCCCAACTATTTAGACCTAAAATGTGCATACAACTAATGAACAGAATGGGCATATTGTATTTATGTATTTAGTAATATATATGTATGTTCATACATATGTATAAAGATATACATATTTAACAATAATTAGTGACGAAGAGGCCAGCAATTTGAAATAGAACAGGCAAGGTTATGTGGTAAGGTTTGGAAGAAAAAAATAAAATGAGGAAATGATCTAATTATGATCTCAAAAAATAAAAGAAAAAGAAAAATCAGTATATATTTTCCTCTATTATCTAGCCCTAATACTGTTATGTCCATGCTTTCTCTCAAAATGTTTGAAGTGAGCCAAAAGTGTTTGCACATTAGTAGTAGAATATTTTTTTCTCCATCTGCAGAATCTCCTTGCAATTGTTGTAGTATGAATTCTCCCTCTGGGAGAGATCTTCTGCGTTTGTTGAAGTTTGAGAACAGGTTTTACTGAAACTGACCAATAAGAGTGTCTCTCCTCTTTGCCAGGGCAATATGTGTGCAGGAACACACACACACACTCTCTCTCTCTCTCTCTTTCACACACACACTCACACATACACACATTCATTCAGAGATAGATAGATAGAGAAAGGCATATATGTCATTTTAAGAAGAAGTGGGCTGGAGAGATGGTTCAGAGATTAAGAGCACTGGCTGTTCTTCCGAAGTTCCTGAGTTCAATTCCCAGTAACCACATGGTGGCTCACAACTATCTATAATAAGATCTGGGGCCTTCTCATGGTGTGTAGGCACACATACAGGCAGAATACTGTATAAATAATAAATAAATATTTTTTAAAGAAGAAGATAAATGTAAATATATTGTATAATTAAAGACATGAAATAGGGTCTCTCATAGCCATTTCCAATCTAAGTGAATAAATCTGTATACACAGATTTTCAAAATGTGAACTGCAAAGAAGATTGTCATGAACATATATGAAAGGCAGAGATTCCCAGTGATGTTAGCTGAGCTACCACTCACCGCTCATTCTCTTCACATTCAGTACTAAAACAAAACATTCCCAAGATCCTTTCAATTATTCTAATAATTACCTGATTTTTTTACTGGTAGTAATTTTAATTGGGTTCAGTATGTATTATGTCAAAGAATTCTTACAAGTTTCTAATAGCTAAATATTGTAAAATAATACAAGAAAAAAAGCTATGCCGAAATGGCTCTACCCTTTTCAATATTTCTCTTAGTTATTGTGAGTCTGAAAAAGAAGTTGAAGTGTGGAGAGAAGGGAGAAGGTAAAGCAAATCAGATCATGGACCCTCAGTTCATCAAGCCCCTCCCACCCATTATAGGACTAATTTCTTTTTCCTTTCTTTCTTTCTTTCTTTCTTTCTTTCTTTCTTTCTTTCTTTCTTTCTTTCTTTCTTTCTTTCGTTTTAAGGTCTTTCAACGCAAATTTTCCTTTCTGGGGGAATAGTCAGGAATTCCATTGCTTTTTCCACTTATTTATGGGAACAATCTTATTGACTGTAGAGATTCATGAGGATTTTCTGTGGCCCAGGCATCCCTCCCCAAGAAGAACTGATAATACCACACAGAAACCTTATCAAATACAAAGCCTTATGAAGACTTATAATTATAGTTAATGATTTTAAAATATGTGTTTGTTTGCTATATGCCAGCCTCCTAGTCCTTCCTGTTGGTGATTTTTCAGGGAAGAATAAGTCTCCATAGCATATTTTAAGTCTGTACTCTGCACTATTTAAAATTGGGTGTTTGCCAAAAGCTCTTTTGTTGATTCTTCTTTCCTCTTCGATATAATTTGGAACTCTCAAGACTAAGGAAAGAAAAAATTATTGGTGCCGACTTCTTCTTATTTTTTACATTCTGTTCTTCATATCAATGTGCATTTGACAACAAAAAAATGAGCACAGAATCGATTGTATTCACTTCATTGCTTTGCCTAGGTGTCCTCTGGAGAATTCTCAGGAAGACAAACCTCTAGTAATTGTTTGTCCATTCTGCTTGAAATTGGGAGACAAAAAGAAAAAGGAAACAAACAAAAATAACAACAAGAAAATTCCAGAACATTTTTATATTCTGAAAAATATAAAAACATTTTTGAGGATTTTCAAACATAACAACTCAAATTTGTAGGTTTTATATCCTTAAAATATTCTGCTTTCCACATTTTCTGTTATTATAAGCCTTTATTAATTTCGCACCATCTCTCATTCTACTTTCTTGAGCCCAAGTATTTAATGCATGCTGCATCTAATTCATTAAAGTGTGTAAAAACCCAGTTCTTGAATTTTTCATTTGCATAATACTACTTTGCAAATTCTATGTTTCTCATATTTATTTGCTTGGATTAACTTTCCCTTATTTACCTTTAATTTCCTAAATTCATAATTATGTCTGATACTTCTATCTTATTCTTGCATTATTATGTCATTTGAAATAAGCATTTTATGGTTGGTGTCCCCACTGTACAATTTATTCAACAGATCAACAAATACTTAGCCACCTATGTTACATTAACCATGATAGGATTACCGAGTGGAGTGATGGTTAAATGTGCTCCTGTCAAGCATGGTATGAGTTTATATGAAAGAGATAAATCAAATTGTTAATGAATAAATTCACAGATATTAAGTGATGAAATCTGAAGTAAATTACAGCCAGTACAATGAAGAAAACAAGAGACTGGTGTTTATATTAGTGTGTTTGTGTCTCTGTGATATTTCAAAACAAATGTGGTTCAAGCCAAAGGCTTGTGATGGAAAGAGATTCGGTGCAGCAGAGAACTCAGGCCTAATTCTCAAAATGAGCAGCCAAGGATGAGTTTCCACAAAAGGAAACTGGTAACATGTGCCAATTACCTAGGCCTGGAGTACCACAGCACTGCCATCACTGGCTTCTACTCAACTGAATTTTCCCACACATTCTCCTTTTAATTTTAAGCTGTACTATGTCTTACATGATCATTAAGTGAAAGTCATTATCCTGTATATGCACAGAGATAAATAAAAATGCCCAATAGAAATTTTCTCTTTTAGAGGTCAGCACAGCTGAAAATCAAATTTGCATCTTATCTAGATTCTTCCATTTAGAGGAAACAAGGTCTTCTCTATGACGCCAGTTTGATTCCTGCACATCCCACTTAGGGCCTCACTGGCACTTTCAGGATTATTTTTTCTATCATCTGACAATTTATACACACCTTTTTTCTTTCTTATTAAATATACTGTCTTTTGTGAAATTATAACTGTGTTTCAACTTATTTCTCTCTAATGATTATCTGGCTGCTCCACTCCCTTACCATGGCATCCTTAGTGCAAACAAAGAAGAAATCTTCACCATATTGCCAATATCCTACTCATTTCTAAAATTAATACAAGTGGCCAGGCCCTTACTAACTTGACCTATGCTGTTTGATAAATCTTCTTCAAATGAAGACTTCACTTGGGATTGGTTGCCTCAACAAAAATTATAAAATTTTTGTTAGAAGTAACAGTGTTTTCTTAGTATTTCTCACATTTGTATTTCTATGTATTTCTCACATTTACCACACATCAATTAAAGGAACTGCAGGGTTATTAGGATACAGCTGTGAACAAGACAGATGAGCATTTCTGTCATCATGCAGCTGACATTTTAGTGAAGAATAATTGCAACTGGCAGTAATTAAAGTATATAATAAAAATAGCATACAGTGCTAAGTGCTGTGGAAAGGAAAGTGAAGTGAATATATACCGTGTGTGTCTTTCTCTTTCTGTGATACCTCACTCAGAGTGATCTTTTCCAATTCCCACCATTTACCTGCAAATTTTGTGATTTCCTCATTTTTAATTGCTGAATAGTATTCAATTGTGTAAAAATACCACAATTTCTGTATCCATTCCTCTGTTGATGGACATCTGGGTTGTTTCCAGGTTCTGGCTATTACCAATAAAGCTGCTACAAACATAGTTGAGCAAATATCCTTGGTGTGTCCTTGAGCAACTTTGGGATATATGCCTAGGAGTGGTATAGCTGTATCTTGAGGAAGCGCTATTCCTAGTTGTCTGAGAAAGTCCTAGATTGATTTCCAAAATGGTTGTACAAGTTTACATTCCCACCAGCAGTGGAAGAGGGTTCCTCTTTTTCCACAACCTCTCCAGCATGTGTTGTCATTTGAGTTTTTTATTTTAGCCATTTTGATGGGTGTAAAATGAAATTTCAAGGTCGTTTTGATTTGCATCTCTCTGATGGCTAAGGGCATTGAGCATCTCTTTAAGTGTTTCTCTGATATTCTATATTCCTCTACAGAGAATTCTCTGTTTAGCTCTGTACCCTATTTTTTAATTGGATTGCTTGATTTATTGCTGTTTAACTTCTTGAGTTCTTTATATATTCTGGATATCAGCCCTCTGTCAGATACAGGGTTGGTGAAGATCCTTTCCCAGTCTGTAGGCTGTTGTTTTATTCTGACTACAGTATCCTTTGCTTTACAGAAGCTTTTCAGTTTCATGAGGTACCATTTATTGATTGTTGCTCTTAGAGCCTATGTTTTTGCTATTCTGTTCAGGAAGTTGTTGCCTGTGCCAATGAGTTCAAGGCTCCTCCCCACTTTTTCTTCTAACCAATTTAGAGTATCTAGATTTTTAAACTTTGTAATTCTGCTCAGCAATATTTTTCTTGAATATATAGGACTGCCTTTTGCTGTTTTAAAAGCAGATCTACTGGCAATAAATTCCTCCCCACCACCTATTCTCTATTTGTATAAAAAATTATTTCTTCTGTATTTACAAAGAATAGAGTTTTTGAAAGTTGTTTCTTGTTTAACAGCTTCAATTCTTCTGTATTTCCACATATGCCATCTCTTTCCTTTCTGGCAGACAGCCTCTCTTATGATGCTTTTGGTGTTAAGGATATTCATGCACAAATGACTTTTTATTTTCCAGTGCTCAAGATTCTCTGGTTAAATTTCATCAGTGAAATTTAACTGGATTTATTATCTCTGGATCTATCCTCCAAGGTGTCACTAAAGTTCTCTACCTTGGACTTCTATTGATTTTCCTAAGGTAAGAATATTTTCTTCCATTAGTTTTTTTCAATGCCTCATCTTTTTTCTTTCTACACATCTATGCCACATAAAACATCTATGTTTATAATTTCCCATTTTTCCACTATGATTTTCATCACCTTTTTTTGCTGAGTTTTCTTAGTTTCCAGTATATTATTTTCAAGAGTCAGGTTTTGAGTTCTCTAAATCTTTTTCTGTTTTAAGTGTTATTGAATATTTCTACTACATTTCAAATTAGTTATATTCTGTAGTTGCTGATTTCTCTGAGAATTTTTAAATATATTTTCTATCTCTGTGGAACTTCTTTCTTGTTCATGTATTGTTCTCTTGATCCTTAATTTGAACCATTGGTTCTGTTGGTATGTTTGCTTCCTTTATTTGGCTTGTACATTTAAGAGAGAGTCTCCCATGTTTTCCATGTTGACATGGAAATTATGATGCTTGTGACTCAGCCTTCTGAGTGAAGGGATTGTAGGCATGACTACCTTCTGAAATTCCCAGTATGCTAATTCATGTATCTCTTTTCCAATAGAATTGGATTTTGGACATCTTTGCTCTTCTTTTAAATGAACATTATATTTATCTATTTATTTATTTTATTTTTCTCTTTGCATTGGTTTCTGGGCAATAGTAATTAAACCATCAGTCCAGTTCTTTATACACTAATATCATAAAGGTGATATAAGTCATCAATAAATTTAGCAAGAATTTCTCGATATATCTATCATCTTTGTGATTACTCACTTTACTCTTTCTGTGTTTCATAATCTTGATAAAAACATAATGTTATCATGAAAGATGGAAGACAGAAGAAAGAGCTTCAGGCTACAACCAGAGAATTTGAAATTCTAGATGCATGCGCCAGTTCCTTCCTTACTTGCAGGGAAGACTTCAGATAGAACAAGTTTTGCCTATTTCTGTCCCACATGAAAGAGAGCGTAAAAGACTATACTTTAGATTAGACTGCTTCCTGAGCTGTAGAAAACACTATAACAGTATGCAAATTTAGTTCATGATTTTATTCTTTGAGTTAAGAGACTGTAATAGATGTTTTTTTTTTCTTTTAAAACTCAGTTATGTTATGTAAATATATTTTTGTTTTAATCCCAAGTGTGGGATTTTAGTTTGGGCTTTACTTTGTCCACAGCTGATAATTGCCTCCTTTGGAATGTGGTCATTGTCAGCTGTTAACAGCCTACCTTCTGCAGTATGGAGAAGAGTTGGTTTAGGACTCAGGGTTGTAAATAGGAGAACTCAGAAAGAGAAGGCGTGACAGTTTTGAGAGACAAGGGATGGATGGTGTGGCAGCTTGGAGGAGTAAGACAGAGAGAAATGTTTCAACTCGGTGTCTTGGAGGGGACTGCTTACATTTGCTGTTGACAGAGATTGGAGAGTGGTATTGAACCGAAAAGAATCCATCGGCCCTAATAGCCAGGAGAAGAAAAGGGATCTGTGCCCTCTCCCCCCATTAACCTTCTCTCTCTTATCTAGTGGTAAAAGGTTGGTGGAAGAAAGGAAAAGCTTAAAATACCTCAAATAAAATAGAGTTTAAAAATGAGCGCAACAAGAGACATATGAGGCAGAGCTCTGTCAGCCAAGGGTAATTTAGGAGTCATTCTCTTAGTGAGTGTCATAAATGCTGGAATGCTCAATACATGCAGAAAGGATAATCTACAGGTTGGTATTTGTTGTTGATCAAACAAATGAGGGAAACTGAGACGGACCTACTACTGTTTGAAGAAGCAAAATTGTCACACTATCCTAATAAGAGAGAATTCTGACCTCACATGATTGCTGAAGAAACTCAAGAGCGAAGGCTAGAGTAGACCCTAGAGTAGACCCACATTAGTTTCACCCATGAAAAAGTGACTTTGCCTCATAATGAGAGATGATAGGGATGAAACTGTAGAGCATTTTGTGGTAGAAAATACTGGGATTGTTTCCCTACTGTTCCTGCTAAAGTCTCAAGTTTCTTTTCACAAACATACTATATAGGACCATGATCCTCACTATAAGGGCTGTAGAGAAAGGAGTAGCCCCTTTCCTGTTCAAACAAGACAATTCCTTTCACATTCTTTTTAGGGAGAACTCTTTCTTTGCAATTATCTCTGAAGAGAACACAGATAATTTTTCATCTCCTGTCGGGCCCACCTCACCAGCAAGGAAGACGCCACAACAGGATTCTTCTGGAGCACGCTTTATTGGGAATACATCATGCTATTCAGCTGCTTAGCTAGCAGCAAAAGGCAGAAGACCCTGAGCTACGGACTGACGCTGCTTAAATAGGACTTAAGACGGTGTGTACTTCCATGATTGGTCCGTATCTCAAATCCTCATTAGCATAGCCCCTGGCGGGCTATGCACATGCGCACATGAGTTGTTTACCAATGCCTTGTCCATGAAGAATGCAGAAACCAGCGCCATCTTGTAATGGTGAATGCCGGCTCCTGACAATCTCCCTTCCAGGTACACAGTGGTTTAATGATCTCCTTCAGAATAAAATATAATAAACCAGTAGAAAGAGAGCATAGCCAGCCTTTTTGCCAAAACCTTTATCTCCTTTTTAGGTCCTAGAGTCTTGGAGAAGGTTATCTAGGTAAAATCATTTGTGAAACTGACTAGTAGGTATAGGAATGCTGTGCTTCTCATTTAGAGCACAAGTGCTTGTTCATTATTTTCTATGCAGAAATTAAGATAAAGGATTGTTAGAAGCCATCAAAAATATTTAATCAATTTATTTTTAATGTAATATAAATTGCCCAGGTTTACCAGGAGAGAGGCACAATAGCAGACAGGAACTGTGTTCCTTTTTGTTTGTACTCAATCTATTGAAGAAACCCTCCAAATGCCCACAGTTCTTGGTGAACCAAAAGCAAAACATTGAAGAAGAAGAACAAGAAGAACAAAAAGAACAAGAACAAGAGGAACAAAAAGAACGAGAAGAAGAAGAAGAAGAAGAACAAGAAGAAGAAGAAGAAGAAGAAGAAGAAGAAAAGCTTAGCGAAAGATAGATTTATACCTGTCAACCATGAGAAGAATGTTGGCATCATGGTTCCCTTCTTTTTTTTTAATTTATTTATTTTTATCTCAATCACAGGTTAGGTACTTTGAATCCCAGGCGTAGCCCCCTCCCCCATTCCCTCCTACCCTCCCACTCCCTCCCTCATCTCCTTCTTCCCCGCCCCCTCCAAGTCCACCAACAGGGGAGGACCTCCTTCCCTTCCATCCAACCCCAGCTTATCCTGTCTCCTCAGGG
>CM053765.1:84885296-84911284 GCA_028658305.1 Pachyuromys duprasi
TGATTCTTGCCTAGACCATATTTCCCCCTTTTTCTTTATTATTTTCTCATACAATACTTCCTGCCTCTATTTCCCTTCTCCCCTAGATCCACTGATTCTCTGTTTCCTTCAGAAAAGACCAGGCCTCCTCATGACCTTACAGAATGCAGTTAAGACTGGGCATTAACCATTATATCAGGGCTGGACGAGACAGCCCACTAGTAGAAAGAGTCCCAGGAACAGTCAAAAGAGTCAGAGACAGCCCTGTTCCCACTTTTGTGGGTGTAATAGTGAATAAGTATAAGTAGTGTTGTTAACCTTTAGAAGATAGTAAATCAAAATAAAGTACCACTTTACATCCATTAGAATGGCTGGAACAAGAACAACATTGATAATAGCAAAAAGAGTATCAGAAATGTGGTTTGTACAGTCCACATTGGCAACACTTAGAATTTCATAGCATCCTTATAAGATAGCCTTGTAGAATCACAAATTAATGACCATAAAGAATAGCATCTGTAGTAGTTGAATCACGTAGGCCATATAATCAAAAGAACAGAAGACACAGATGTGAGCATGCATACTCACACATGTACACATAAACATACACATATACATACACATACACAACATACGTACCACCACCACAACCAACAACAACAATGACAGCAAAAATAAAGCAAATGTGTGCACAAAGAATTGTTCATATTGATATGATTGCTGATATTGTTGCTGACAACTCAAATGTCTGTTTCTTGCAAATGAATAAACACTAGTCATGCAAAAGTTTTTTATTATTCTGTCATACATGTACTTTGAAAGTATTATTCTTTTTTTCTGTTTTTCTTTTTTTACATTTTTATTTTATATTAATCACAGGTTATGTACTTTGTATCCCAGCCGTAGCTCCCTCCTGCATTCCCTTCATGTCCCTTCCATCCCTCCCTTATCTCTTCCCTGACCCTTTCCAAGTCTGCTGATAGGGGAGGTCCTCCTCCCCTTCCTTCTAACTCTAGCTTATCAGGTCTCTTCAGGACTGGCTGCAGTGTCCTCTTCTGTGGCCTAGCAAGGCTGCTCCTCCCTCGTGGGCGAAGGGGTCAAAAAGCCAGCCATTGTATTCATGTCAGAAATAGTCCCTGTTCCCCTTACTATGGTACTCACTTGGATATTGAGCTACCATTTTCTACATTCAAGCAGAGGTTCTAGGTTATATACATACATGGTACTTGGTTGGAGAAACAGTCTCATAAAAGACCCGTGTGCACTGATATATTTGGTCCTTGAGGAGCTCCTGTCTTCTCCAGGTCATACTAACTCCCCCTTCTTTCATAGGATTCCCTGCACTCTGCCAAAATGTTGGTTATGTGTCTTAATATTTGCTTTGATACACTGCTAGGTTGTCTTTCTGAGGCCCTCTGTGGTAGGCTCTTGTCCTGCTTCTTCTTTTCTCCTACATCCAATGTCCATCCCATTTGTCTTTCTAAGTGGGGATTAATCCTCTTACCCCAGGTCCTCTTTCTTGTTTATCTTCTTTAGGTGTATAGACTTCAGTATGTTTATCCTATCTTATAGGTCTATATAAGTGAGTATATACCATGTGTGTCTTTCTGCTTTTGGGATACCTCACTCAGGATGATAGTTTCCAGGTCCCACCATTTTCCTGCGAATTTCATCATTTCCTCCTTTTTAATTCCTGAGTAGTATTCCATTGTGTAAAAGTACCACAATTTCAGTATTTGTTCCTCATCTGAGGGACATCTGGGTTGTTTCCAGATTCTGGCTATTATGAATAAAGCAGCTAAGAACATAGTTGAGCAAATGTCCTTGTTGTGTACTTGAGCATCTTTTGGGTATATGCCTAGGAGTGGTATAGCTGGATCTTGACTATCCAGCACAAAGTTTTATTCTACATATATACATTTTTAGGCCAGGCATGATAGCACATGCCTTTAATCTCGGTCAGTACTCAGGAGGCAGAAGCACAAAGATGATATCAGCCTAAAGTACACAGCAAAACTATGTCTAATGACAAGAGCAACAATAACAACAAAATGCCAACAATAAAACAAAATAAAAATTCATAATTTAGAAAAGTTATTAGAATACTTATGATGATGAAGTTCGGGTGAATGTTTCCCAGGGGTAGAACAAGTAAAGGTCTCTATCAATGAAGATTTTGGAAGTGGTAGAGGTAAAGAAAGGAGATGGATTATAGATTGTGGTGAAGGTCATGTAATTTCCTGACTAATCTAAAATATTATTCAAGTGTACACTTTAAAAGAGTAAATATTATGGCAAGTTGATACTATTGAAAATTTTAAAACATGATAAATCTGGGCTGTTCTTCTACCCAACTATTCTCTATCACATGTTTCTTACTTTTTAGCTGAAATACATATTTTAAAAAAAAAATCACCAACTATTTAAATATTGATCGTAATCCCATAAACTATTGTGTGGTACATGGTGGGATTTCTCCTCATTTACTGCGATGTGATTGTATAGCAGGACTCCACGCTTGTAACACCCACATTCCTTTATGTTTAGAAGGTGAGGCAATTGACTACGTGCCCTGAGTTATCATCATCATAACAGCAATGGAAACCATTAATGCCCCTTATTATATATGTGGGACAGAAAGAGATACCTGTTTTCTCCCAAAGACATCCACACACTTCCTTTTCAAATCTCCCTTCTACTCTTCTCCTCTCAGGTGACATCACTGCACTGCCTATAACATTCCTCAGTCTGTGGATTTATTTATTTTCTACTCAAGTTACCACAGTAGCCTAAAGTACTCAACCCTGAATACAGAATACTCTGGACTAGTGGGAACGTGACATAAAACCCTTGCCAAGTCTCAGATAAGCAAACTAGCACCAACTCCATGACCTCAGGAGACATACCTTAACCTCTTATGTTCAATAACAAGGCTCATCTCACTGTGCCCAACTCAGTAAAGAAAGCTTGGTTTCTAGTATACAGATAGAGATTTCTTGAATTTTGCTTGTTCATTTCGTGTACACAGAGGTTTATTTTGGCCTGTTTTCCTGTGAATTATAAAATGAATGCCCCCACCACACACCACACAGCAGCTTCTCCAGGATGATGACTCAATAAAGCCTCACCATTCATCCTGAGGGGACCCGAGGGCACAGCGCCAGAGAGAAGCTTATAGGAGGGAGGCAGCTGGGTGACCTAGACAGCTGTGCAGAGACATTTAATTATCAAAGCTGCAGGGACTGACGAAGAGGATCAATTTACTGTGAAAACACTGCCAGAGAGAAGGTAGAATGCTGAAGTGAGTCAATGTTTTAATCTGACAAAAGATTTCCATCAGATTAAGTTTCTATCATCTAAATTTAGAAAGAGGAACAGCAGGCTGCCTCTCTGAGTGAGCCTTTAAACAGTATGAATAGAGGGAAATTGGCCCCATGCTCTCACTGGCACTCAATAGGTGTGAAATAGTATGCTGTTTGGTTTAAATTTACATGTCCTTATTGACTATTTTGAGCGCCTTTTTATGTGCTTGTTTATCATTCTTATGTCCTTTTAGTGAAGAACATTTCAAGAATATTTGATTATCTCTATTGGTTTTCCTGTTCTTTTAAAATGTTATCAAATTTCTGTATCATACAGTAGTGCCCATGAGAAACTTGCTCTGAATTTTGACACTAATATATGAAATTGTGTGGCTTCCTTTTCTCCTTTAATAGTTTATATATAATTGTTCTTTTACTTACTTTTTACTTATGATTATGCATGTGTATGTGTTTGTGTGTGTTCATGTGTGTGTGTGTATTTGTGGTGCATGTGCACATGCATGCATATACACACATGAATGGAGATTCCTAAAGAAGCCAGAAAGGGTACCAGATCTTCTGGGAATGACAGTTTTGAGCCACTGGACCTGGGCGCTAGGAATGGAATTCAGGTCCTCTGCAAGAAAAAAGGACCTTTTCACCGTTTTTGAATTCTTTTTTAAACTCTATTTTATTTGGGCTTCCTAAAGACACTCCTTTCCATCCTTCCAACCCTAGTTAGAAAAAGGAAGTTTAGTGGAAAGAGGGGCACAGACTCCTTCATTTCAACCCCTTGTTTAGGGTACAAGGGTTCTTTGGGGGCTATACCAACTCTCAGTCAACAGCTAATGCAGCAAGTTGTCTCCTCCAAGATGCTGCTGCGTTGAAACATTTCTCTGTGTCTCCTCCAAAGTGCTACCCTGTCCATCTCTGGTCTTTCAAAACTATGACACCTTCTCTTTCTGGATTCTCATATTTATATCCCTCAGAGTCCTAGATCATGCCCCTCTCCATGCTGCACAAGGTAGGCCATTACCAGCTGGCAAAGACCAGGCAGAACAGGAGGCATTTATCAGCTGTGGACAAATTAACGCTCAAACTGAAATCCCACACTTGGGACTAAAACAAAAACATTTACATGACATGAGATTTTAAAGAAAACAAAACTTCCATTACACCTACTTGTTACTCTGTTAACATCATGATACACACACACACATAAAACAATTTATTATGTTATATATTTAAGATATATTTAGTATTATTAAATACATTCACATTATTAAGCAAGAAACTCCCAAAACAGTTTCATCTTGCCAACCAGAAAACCTCTACCTACTAAATTCTATTGATCTCTGTCCCTTCTTACTGATGGATAGCCATGACTGTTGCTTTATTTCATACACGGGAAGTGGTCATCCTAGCAGCAGGAGACATGGAGACTGGGGAGATCACCATCCAGCCAGGCAGGGACTTATAGTGGTGAAAGGAGAACACCAATAGCCTAGGACCCCTGCACAGGTGTGGCTCATGGCAGTTCAGTGTCCAAGTGGGTTCCATAGTTAATGGGAACAGGGACTGTCTCGGGCATGAACTGATTGGCCTGCTTTTTGATCACCTCCCCCTGAGGGGGGAGCAGCCTTACTGGGCCACAGAGGAAGACAATGCAGCCAGTCCTGATGAGACCTGATGGACTGTGATCAGAGGGAAGGAAAGGAGGACCTCCCCTATCGATGGTCTTGGGGAAGGACATGGGTGCAGAGGGGAAAGGAAGGGAGGGATTGGGACGGGAGGAGAGAGGGAACTACAGGGGTATATAAGGTGAATAAAGTTGTAATTAACAAAGAATTTAATAAAAAGTGAAAAAAAAGATTTACCTTGCCTACAAGATGTGCAGAGAGTAAAGTTTGAGTCTGCAGCAATGTCCAACCAATGCCTGGCCCAACCTGAGTCCCACTCCAAGGAAGAGAGCCAACCTAACACCATTAAAGATTCTCTGTTATCTTTGCAGACAGTAGCCTAAGCATAAATTTCTTCTGAGAGGCCCTGTGCAGGAGATGACTGAATTAGATTCTGAAACTCACAGCCAAGTATTAGGCAGACCACAGAGAGTCCTGTGGAAGAGAGAGAGAGTGTGTGTATGTGTGTGTGTGTGTGTGTGTGTGTGTGTGTGTGTGTGTGTGTGTTAGTGTTTGTATGAGAATGTAGGGGGAGGGATAGAATGACCTATAAGGGGCAAGAATGCCACAAGAAGATCAACAGAGTCAACTAACATAGACCCATGGGGACATACAAAGACAGAGTCACCAACTAATGGATATGTGTGGACTGAACCTTAGTCCCTTATACATACGTAATTGATGAGAAATTTGATTTTCATGTGGCTCCCCTAGTAAGTTGAATGGGTGCTGTCTGTGACACGGACTTCATTGCCTGCTTTTGATCGCTTCCCCCTAGCAGGGCTGCCTTGCCTGACCTCAGTGGAAAAAGAAGAAATCGGGCTTGATGCAACTTGATGTGCTGGGATGGGTTGGTAAAGGGGCTACCCTTTCCTGAGAAGAAGGGAAGAGGATAGGGAAAAGAATGAGAGGGAGTGACTGGGAGGAGAGGAGGTAGGGGGCTATGATCAAGACCAACATATGAATATAGGGGGTTCCAAGAAGGTAACAACCAGTATGCACAGTATCTGAGGGGCAGAAGATCCAAGACTCTGAATCAGGTGATTGGACCAGCCCCTGGATTCAGAGCATGGAACTTGGGGCTTCCCAGGACTAGAGAGGACATCCCATGATTTGTTAATAGGATACAGGCCCATGGCCATTTCCCAGGTTCAGGAATTCCTGGATACAAACTGTGTACCCCTGGCATTCTCAGTGTCAAACCCCAGGTCCAGGGAACTTCTGCTCTAGCAGCCAGACATTGGACACTTCCTGCTCCTGAGGGCAGCTTCTGGTTTCCTGGCACATTTCCGTCAGATCAGATCCAGAATCTCATGGCCATTTCTCTGGTCTGTGAGTCTCAAACCGTGGTCCTCTACCACTCTCCACATACCTGAGTAAGTGGGGAGCTCCAGGCCCAGGGAACCTCCTGTCTAGCAGCCAGGCACCTGATCTCTCTCTCCCCACTGAGGTCAGCATTGCCAGAATCCAAGCCATGGTTCTGCTTGTCACCCTTTGAAGACCAGGCAAACACTGGTAGTGCACAGATCATGGTCCAAGATAGTGCATTCCAGACAAGTCTGAGTGTCAGACACACGGAATCTGGCAGCCTTGTGGGCTGCAGCTCAGCTCCCTTCTAAGACACCATAAATTCCTCACCCATGCCAAGCCTATCTGGGCGCCTACAAATTCTCTGCCATACCCACAACCCTGGCAAACACTCCCTGTGCGTATGCACTGCCTACACACTCACATGCATGCTCTTATGCCCAAGCCCATGCCCAAGCCCTAGCAGGCATATCCACATACACCCCTACCCTTCAAGGCACTCATCCTTTAGCCCGAGCCATGACCCTCAAGACAACTGTACCAGTGTACTGCTTCCTTAGCTTCATCTGAATTGTCAGGACCCATTTTTGAGTCTCAGATGATCTCTTGTCTCCCTATAGACTACTTCAGACTCCAGAAACAGGTAGGCCCAGTCTAGAGTACAAGCTCCAGGAACAAAGGAGTCAAGGCTAAGAGCAACCAGAGGGCTAGAGGCTGGTATAAGAATACAATCAACAAAAAGCAGGACATCATGGCTTGAACAAAATCCTCCCAAATCAACAGATATTCTAATGCAGCTGAAACACAGAAAAATGATCTCAAATCAATGATTATGCAGTTATTAGAAGGACATAAAGAGAAAATGAACAAACAAATAGAGGCCATCATGGACATACAGGAATCCACAACGAAACAGGTGAAGGAAATGAGTAAAATAATTCAAGACATGAAAACAGAATTAGAATCAATAAAGAAAACTCGAACCAAGAAAACCCTGGAGATGGAGAATTTAGAAAGGAGATCAGGAACTACAGAAGTAAGCATAACCAACAGAATACAAAAGATGGAGGAGAGAATCTCAGTCACTGAAGATACAATTGTACAAATCTGCACATCTCTCAAAAAAAAAGCATAAAAAATGACACAAAATATCCAACAAATCAAGGACTCCATAAAAAGACAAAATCTAAGAATAACAAGAATAGATGAAAAAGAAAATTCCAGGCTCCAAAGTCCAGAAAATAATTTTAAGAAAATCATAGAAGGAATTTTCCCCAACCTTAAGGAAAAGATGCCCTTAAACATACAAGACGCTTACAGAACACCAAAGAGACTACCCATTAGAACTTAAATCATGTATACAGTACTCAGAACTGAGCAAAATACTGGGCATATTTTCCTGCATATAGTTTTTGGATTATGACTTGTGGCTCTTTCTTCCTTAAATCTAATATTTCTCCACCCCAGTTTTCAGTCTGCAACCTCTTCTCTCTGGTTTCATCACTCACGTTGGTACATAGCACACCTTTGCCTGGTTTGTGCCATGGTTTTCCATGAATCATGAGCATACTTGAAGCATAGATGTGTGAACACTAATGCCAATAAGAGGGCTTGTTGTCTTTCAGAAAATGACTTAACTTATTTGTCTATTTTTATTCATTCTCTACTACTTTAAATGGCTTTTAAAATATTTTTTATCAAATTTATAATTCATGTGTGTGGGTGATTATTTTTTATAAAATATATCCTACCATTTTCAAAATTGAAACCCTAAAAGATAAACATATAATTTAAGGTATATACCTAATGCATTATTATCATTTAAAGTTCAAGGACTGCATAAAAAAGAACATAGTTTATTATAGCTCCAAATTCTGAACACATTTTGAATGTGTGTGCAAATGTCATAAAATTTGCAGTACTGAGAAGACCTAATATAAACTTCTAGATGATTGAATGGGGCCCTGGAAGTATGAACAAACTATCAAAAATCATATAGTAAAAAGGACAGAGACTAACGTTTTAAATACCAATTCAGGGTCCATTTTGTTATTTTCATATGTCAATGTATTCAACATGTACTACTATTGTTATGTACTGTATAAAACTGTACAGAAAGTGAATATGCAATTGGGTTTTCTTGGCACCAATGTGGTGGGACACTTGTAAATGTAACTCAGATTATTTCAATTTTGGAGGATGGTGGTAATTTTTCTTGATGCCCTTCACTGAAAAACTTATGACAGCAAGAGTACTTCCTGAACAGACTCTTTTGTGGTTGTTGTTTTTGTTGTCCTTAAAATTTGCAGAGAAAATCTCCGAAGCCATGATCCTGTGGCAGAAGCATTAGAAAAGCAGAATCCACACTTGTTTCACAGGAATTAAATACAGGACATGATGTTGCTGCATGATAGGACAGTTGTAGGAATACTAGTCTTGGCACAGCAACCTGGAGATGAGGGAGATGCCACAGCCATTCTGGGGAAAGCCACATGAAAGAAATTGTGCCATAGATCTAAGGAGTGATGGCTTTTCCCCAGTGGCAGCTAGGATCAAGGTGACCCTGCATAATATAGGCTCAGCACTGAGCATGGGAATGTGACCAAAAGAACCCTTGGGGAAGAAAAACAATACCTTGACTTTTCTCTTCCCTCTACACTCCATATCCCTGCCTATAACCCCACTGGGAGAAACAGATTCTATACTCCCAGAGAGTTTGCAAAAGGGCACTTTTTCAGGTCAGATTAGCCAAAATAACAAGGCAAACATTATATAGTTAACTAGAACACAATACTTTAATCAAATAGACTTGTGTGTTCCTCTTTTGCAGATTCTGTAAACAGTATGTGCACAAACCTGTTATACATCATTGGGATCATATTTATTGCAAATGCCTCTAGTTTGAAATGTTTCTATTTACTAACTTCAAATTGTTAAGTTAGGAGCAATACTTGTTCTCTTCACTCAATCTACAGCCATTGAAAATACCATAGAACTTCAGGGTGATAGCACTGGAAGTTGGTTAGTGCATAATAGCAAATTACTGCAAGGTAGAAGGAGGATGGCTGTGCAGACTGTACCAAAAAGCTGTGGAGTAGAAGACAGAACTCAGTAGAGTAAGGGAAATGAAGGAGCAGACTGATGGCTTTGTGAGACAAATATAGCTTCATTTAAAGTAGACATTCTGAAGCAGGGATAGCAAATGACCCAACCCTTTGTGGAAAAGTTCACTAGAAATGTCATACGTTCCCCCAGGGAGTGACCTTCTGTCAATAGTTGGAGTAATCCAGACTTGTAACTGCCCAGTAACTCCTATTGAATGGACAGATCTGGAAACCCAATAGAAAATGAGGGTTCTTTAAGAAGACAGGTTATATATTTTGGGGCAAGTCCGCCTCTCCTGAGACTTTTCTGTCGAGTGTATTTCCCTGAATTACAATGGCTTTTCCACTTCAGCTGCCAATCAGTTGAATATTTATTCCATCTTCCCCATCAAATATTATTTCTTAAAGCACTGAACTATGGCAGGAGAAGAGAGCTATTAAAATAGATGATTAGGTCTCAGGCTTTCAGGAAGGTTGGGAAGTCATTTAAAAGTTTCTTCAAAATTATTCATTGACCTCTTTAAAATATTGATCCACTCTAGAGTTTCCATTGCCAAGTACAGAGCTGTTTCAACAGCAACTCAATTTCATGTGCATTTGCTGTAATAACCCAGAAATTTTATGTATTAAAGTACCTTTCTCCATCTGCCTTTTTTCTTTCCTCCTTTCTTTATTTTGTTTCTTCTTTCCACCCTTATGTTCTTACTTTTATTTTTTATGGCCTATTGATTAAGTCTCTCCAATTTGTATTTCCTGCAAAAAATTGTCATTAAATGTGTTACATTCAGAAAGGAGGATCAATGGAACTGAATAGAAGACCCAGTAATAAATCCACACAACTACAAATACTTGATTTTTGATAAAGAAGCCAAAACCATTCAATGGAAAAAAGAGAGCATCTTCAACAAATGGTGCTGGTCCAACTGGATTTCTACATGAAGAAAAATTAAAATCATGTTTATCACCCTGCACAAAACTAAAGTCCAAGTGGATCAAAGACATCAACATAAAACCAGATACTCTAAATGGGTTAGAAGAAAAAGTGGGGAAGAGCCTAGATCTCATTGGCACAGGACACAGATTCCTGAACAGAATACCAACAGCATAGGCTCTAAGAGCAACAATTAATAAATGGGGCCTCATGAAACTGAAAAACTTCTGTAAGCAAAAGACACTGTTGTCAGAACAAATTGATAGTCTACAGAGTGGAAAAGGATCTTCACCAACCCCATATCTGACAGAGGGCTGATATCCAGAACATATAAAGTGCTCAAGAAGTTAAAAAGCAATAAATCGAGCAATCTAATTAAAAAAATGAGGTACGGAGCTAAACAGAATTTTCTGCAAAGGAATAAAGAATGTCAGAGAAACACTTAAAGAGATGCTCAACATCCTTAGCCATCAGAGAGATGCAAATCAAAATGACCCAGAGATTTCACCTTAGACCCATCAAAATGGCTAAAATCAAAAACTCAAATGACAACACATTCTGGAAAGATTGTGGAGAAAGAGGAACCCTTTTCCATTGCCGGTGGGAATGTAAATTGGTATAACCACTTTGGAAATCAATATGGCACTTTCTTAGATAATTAGGAAAAGCACTTCCTCAAGACCCAGATATACCACTCCTAGGCATATATCCAAAAGTTGCTCAAGTACATAATAAGTTCATTTACTCAACCATGTTTGTAGCAACTTTATTTGTAATAGTCAGAACTTGAAAACAACCCAGATGTCCATCAATAGAAGAATGGATACAGAAATTGTATTTTTATACAATGGAGTACTACTCAGAAATTAAAAACAAGGAAATCATGAAATTTGCAGGCAAATGGTGGGAACTAGAAAAGATCATTCTGAGTGAGGTATCCCAGAAGGAGAAAAACACACATGGTATATAATCACTTATTAGGATAAACATAATGAAATCTATACACCTAAAGAGGATAAACAAGAAAGAGGACCCGGGCTAAGATGATTAATCCTCATTCAGAAAGACAAATGGGATGGGCATTGGATGTAGGAGAAAACAAGGAACAGGACAAGGTCCTATCATAGAGGGCCTCTGAAAGACTCTGCCTAGCAGTGTATCAAAGCAGATACTGAGACTCATAACCAAACCTTCGGCAGATGGCAGGGAATCATATGAAAGAAGGGGGAGTTAATAAGACCTGGAGAGGATAGTAGCTCCACAAGGACCAAATATATCTGTGAACAGGGGTCTTATGTAAGACTGTTTCTCCAACCAAGGATCATGTATGGATATAACCTAGAACCTCTACTTGGAAGTAGCCCATGGTAGCTCAGTATCCAAGAGAGTACCCTAGTAAGGGGAACAGGGACTATTTCTGACATGAACTCAATGACAGACTCTTTGACCTCCCCTCCCTGCAAGGGAGGAGCAGCCCTGATAGGCCACAGAGGAGGACTTTGCAGCCAGTCCTGAAAATACCTGATAAAACAGGGTCAGATGAAAGCGGAGGAGGTCCTCTCCTATCAGTGGACTTGGAAAGGGGTAGGGAGTAGTTGAGGGAGGGAGGGTAGGATTAGGAGGGAATGAGAGAGGGGGTTACAGCTTGGATACAGGGTTAATAAAATGTAACTACTACTAATATAAATAAATAAATAAAATGTGTTAAATTATAATCTCTTCTTTCATATCATTCACAATGTAAAAACACGTAAACAGTATTGTTAGCAAAATTTGACAGCATTGGGGAAGATATGGAGATAACTTAGACTATAATGTATGTGCTTTATGCATAAACTAGAAGATCCCCATCACTTAAATAATGCATATGTGCATCTGTCATTCGAAAGCTGGGGAGGCAAAGACTGGAGGATCCCTGAAATGCTGTCCAGTTAGTCTAGGTGGATAAATTAGCTCAAGGTAAGATGAGCAACCAGTCTCAAAAAATAGTTTAGAGAAGGACTGAAGAAGACACATGTTGTACTCTGACCTGCACATGCATGATACATGTGGGAAAACACATACATAAACATGTACGCACTCATGCATGACATTCATATAAAATCACATATACAACACACTTCTAATACACAATAAATATTCATAACATTAGAAGAAGTATATACTAAGACTGAAATAAGGAAATATTATAAATTATCAAACTTTGGGGAAAAGGAAAGCATATCATTTCTACATCTTTTTCCACCACAGCCCTTTCTAAATGCCATATTGTATAATTGCTGTTGTTATTTTGAAATGATCATTTTTACATTGGCATCATCATAAGATATATAATTTTCCTACTTAAAAACTGAGTATCTTATGAAATAATTTGCTCACAATAAAACAAGAATAAATGGTACAGCCAGACCATCACCCTTTGCTTCTTTTATATATCATCTTATTGGCAACCATGGAAAGATTTGCACTAGAGTGAGGCAGAGAAAGAGGTCTCCTCCTGGAGACCATATATAAGAACCCAGACAAGTAAGAACATTCTTGGTGGATGTAATAGCAGTAGCCTAAACATGATTAAAAGAAGATATATATGGCTCAAAAAATAAAGAAAAATTATACAACTAATGACTGATGTCATATTAAAATGAAATAGGTTGTGCAATTGGTAAATTGAACATTACTGAGCTACTGACTTCACTCAAAAATGTATAAATATTTGTTGTCAATAAGATCAAAATGGTGTGCAAATATTTTTATTTATAGATTGCAATCAATATTGTCTGCTAAAAATTCCAGATAACAGAGAGTTTCTGTCTCCCTGAGAATTTCATACAGTTCTCTCTAAAATAGCATCCCTTTTAAGACTCAAAGCAAAATTCAGAGAAAGACATTTACTTTCCAAAGCCCAAGTACTCTCCTGGAACCATATGCAAACCATAAGGGGAAGAAGGCCAATACAGAACACAAACACACATTTCCAAAGTACTCTTTTGTTGCAAATGTCTACTCCCTAAAGTTAGACATTCTATTCAGAATTACAGTACACATTGCGAAACCATAAGTAGCACCTGCAAGCATCCTTTCTCCACAGTACTTGCATCATGTGAGGTGGCCAGCTGCAGTAATCACAGCTCTGCTTAGCATTGTGTAAAATCTAAAGCATTTGTATATAGACAGTATAACATCTAAATACAATAGTGATTCTGAACTGTGGAAACTGGCAGTTCAAGCTTGTCTAATTTGTGTGAAACATGTGAAGTAAAATGAGCGTACTTCCATGCCCTAGTAAGTCACCAATATGCATCCATTAGGGCAACAAAATTGGACTCATTAACTTAAAGAGCAACAGCAAGAACAATAATAGAAGATGAAAACAGATATTTGAAGACAGTTGGGGAAAAGGAGAATGTACATAATCAAGATGCATTATATTCATATTTGAAATTAAATTTAAAACTATTGAAAGATGGTATATTAAATATTTGAGGCTTTCTACTCAGAGGAACTCTTTCTCCACTGTAAAACTTATTTATCTACTTTTTATGTTTATCTGCTTTTTATAGACAGTAGTCAAGAAAATCGTTTTCTTATGAGAATGGACCATAATTTACTAACCTTCAATCCTGACTATCTATTTAAACTTTATCTGAGGCAGAAGTTGCACACAAAACTGTCCAATGTGTTATTACATTAATGGCTCCTAAGGAAGCATGTCTTTGGCCATCTGTTCTCTTGTGTTTTCCCTTCATCTATTAGGCCTACATTTAACCACCTAGTTTAGCTTTGTCAGTAGGAATGCAGCAAATGTGGCTTGAAAAGACATTAAATAAAGATGTGCACACTGAGACTTGTTTGCTAATCAAATTGCCACACATGTAAGGACTCTGTGCTGGACTATAGATTAAAGAGAAACCATGTGGATAGAGACACCAAGACAATATCAAGACTAAAGAAGGTCATGAAGACACTGTTGGCCTGCAGATCCAGAGACTTCTAGATTATTATGCCTGCCTGAACCAACTTAGACAGGCCCCAGATATCTGCCCATCTGAATCCAGCGAATCAAGAGTGGTGGGAAGTAAACCACTGTGTTTTGACATGACTTGAACAAGAACAGACTTTATTAAAACTACTTTTAACAATTATTGAATATGAAGGCATGCAATAATCTCCTTGAAATCATCAATTCAATGAGTATGAATTTTGGAATCTGCATATAAGGAATGAGCATCTAAAATGTGACTTTGAATGGGGTCCAAGCCCTTTGACTCTCTTTTCTCACATACAGTGTTACCACCATGAGAGAGCACAGAATTGCTGTTGCTTTCCTCTTCTTACATACATTAAACGCAGTGCTGGTGATCAGAAAGATGTTTTGCAAATTCTTGTCGAGCACTCTTTCATCTGGAGTCCATCTCTAGTACAACACCACTCCTGAAGCAGAATAAGTGATGAAAATGCCATACTTTACATCTTTATTATGTTTCATCTCTACATGCATAGGAGAGGTCTAATGCAGGATAATGTTACAGAGTTAAAATAACTGTGTCAAAGCATATAAGTTATACATAGATGAGTGTTATATTTTCCCCTTCTTTTGGGCTATAAACAAGATAGGTTCGACCCAAAATGTTCCTTCTTATGTATTTCTGAGCACATGTAATACTAACATTTGGAAATTGAATATTGATGCTTAAATTACTATGTTTTTTTCAATTAATTGATAACATTTAATGTGTTTGGGGTGTTTTCATTTATTTTTCAGTGAATTTATAATCCCAAATCCATCTATTTTATCTATAACTATCTAAGTTTAGCATAGTTGAGCATAGTTGAAAAGTAAAATAGCATTTGTACATTAATAAGCTGAATAAAGCTCACACATCTCCCATTTGATGTCTATATTTGACTTTTTAAAATTTATTTTTACTTATTACAATTTATTCATTTTGTATCCCAGCTGTAGCCTCCTCCGTTGTTCTCTCCCAATCCCATCCTCCCTCGCTAGTCTCCTCCCATGCTCCTCCCCTTCTATCTGACCTTAGCCTATCAGGTTTCATCAGGACTGGCAGCATTGTCTTCCCCTGTGGCCTGGGTAAGGTTGCCATACTCCTCAGGTGTTGGCAACCACTGAGTGAATGTCAGAGATCAACTCCTCTTTCTCTTATTAGGGAATCCACTTGGACACTGAGCTGCCATGGGTTACATCTGAGCAAGGGTTTTAGGTTATCTCCAGGCATGGTCCTTGATTGGAGTATCAGTCTCGGAAAAGACCCCTTTGCCCAGATTTTTTGGTTCTGTTGGTCTCTTTGTGGAGGTCCTGTTCCCTCCAGGTATTTATATGGCCCCTTTCTTTCATCAGATTCCCTGTACTCTGCCCAAAGTTTAACTATGAGTTGCAACATCTGCTTTGATACCCTACTGTGTAGAGTCTTCCAGAGGCTCTCTGTGGTAGGCTCCTGTCCTCTTCCGTTTTCTCCCTCTTCCAATGTCTACCCCATTTGCCTTTCTGAATGAGGATTGGGCATCCTGGAGAGATGGCTCAGCAGATAAAGGCTAGGCTCACAACCATAAATACATTAGTCTTTATATTTTGTCTTTCAGGTCATGCAGTCAACCTTAGTAACATGAGATAAAGGTGAGAACTTGGGGCAGAATACTGGAGAGGAAACCATAGAAAAATGCTGCATACTAGCTCATTTACTGGTTCATTCCCACATGACTTTACTAATACCACCCAGGTCTATCTGCCTAGGAATAGTCCTTTACGTAATTGTTCCTGCATCAATGATCAATCAGTATAAACCCTAACAGGCATGAGCATAGCTAATCTTTTCTCAGAAATTTCTCTACTGAAGTTCCTTTTCAGATGACTCTGGGTTATGTCCAGTTGGCAGTAAAAATGAATCATTATAATCTACCCTTTGTTTACTTGACACAAACATTGTTACTGTTAAACTATAACTTTTCTTTCTTATCCCAATGACAGCAAATAATATTCCAATGTAAAACCTATTCCAACTATTTAAAAGTCTCATAGTTTTTACAATTCATTTTTTAGTATCTTTAAATTTTATTGTTCACTTTACATCCTGGTTGTAGCCTCATCCCTTCTCCTCTCCCAGTCCTACCCTCCCTTCTCCCTTCCCTATTCCTCAGAAAAGGGGAGCTTCCTTTACCATCTATCCCAGCTGCATCAGGACTGAACTCTTCCCCTGTGGACTAGCAAGGCAGTCCTACCACAGAGAAGTGGTCAAAAAGCTGGCAAGTGGGTCCATGTCAGAGGCAGTCCCCACTTCACTGACTAGAGGACCCATTTGAAGCCTAAGCTGTCCATTTGTTACATTTTGTAAAGGACCTAGGACCAGGTCACTCAGGGTCCTTGGGTTGATGCTTCATTCTCAGCAAGCCACATGGGCTCTGGTTAGTTGGCTCTGTTGGTCTTCTTGTGGAGTTCCAGTCATCTCCAGGTCCTTTTCTCTTTTCTCCCACTTTTCCACAAGACTCCCCACACATTGTCCAATGTTTGATGTGAATCTCCGCATCTATTTTGAGGCACTGCTGATTAAAGTCTTTCAGAGAACAATTCTGCTGTCTGCAATCTTAGCAGGGTGTAGTTCATAGTGTCAAGGGTTGGCACTCTCCTAAGAATGGGTATTCAGTTGAGCCAGGTATTGGTTAGGAATTTCCTCATCTCTATCTGCTCTATCTTTATCCCTTCACATCTTGTAGGAAGAGTAAATTTGGGGTTGCTGCTTTTGGGGGTGGGCTGGTGTAGGAAACTAGTTAGTGAGTATCCTATTCAGTCTCTATGGCCACTGCTACTAGAAGTCTCTGCTTGAGTGCCCCTCATATCTTCCAAGGAGCCTACCCTGCCTTAGATCTCCAGCATTTCACAGAGATACACCCACCCTCAGTTTCTCTCTTCTCTGTTGGCCTTCTGTCCTCTAACCCCAGTTTTCTCCAAGTGTGCTCTCCACCCTCTTAACTTTCTGTGCCCCTTTTCCTACTTTGTTACCTCTCCTGGACCACTACCTCTGTCTATTTTATCTAACATTCTGAGTGATATTTATGCATCCTCCCTTGGATCTTCCTTGTTACTTATCTTCTTGGGTTTATTCCTTGTAGTAGGCTTATCCTGTAGTATATGGCTAAAATCTACTTATAAGTGAGTACACACCATGTATGCCTTTCTGGGTCTAGGTTACCTCACTCAGGATTATCATTCTTAGTTCCATCCATTTTCCTACAACTTTCATGATTTCTTTGTTCTTTATCCATTCTTCTGTTGAGGGACATCTAGGTTGTTTTCAGATTCTGGCTATTATAAATAAAGCTACTATGAACATAATTAAACAAGCGTACTCTTTGTACAGGAATATCTTTTGGGTATATACCTAGGAGTGGTATAGCTGGGTCTTGAAATAGAGCTATTACAAATTTTCTGAGAAAGTGACAGTTTGATTTCAAAAGTGGTTGCTCTATGAAGGTACAATCACCCTAATACTTACTCCACACAAAGACTCAAGAAAGAGAGAGAATTTCAGAACAATTTCCTCCATGAACATTTATTCAAAAATACTCAGTAAAGTACTCCCAAACAAAATCCAAGAATACATCAAATTCAACATCCACCACAATCAAGTAGGCTTCATCCTAGGGATGCAGAGATGGTTCAACATAGAAAAACCTGTCAACGTAATCCACCATATAACCAAACTCAAAGAAAAAAAAAAATAACATGATCACATCATTAGATGCCAAAAGTTTTGACAAAATCCAATACCCCTTCATGATTAAAGTCTTAGAGAGATCAGGGATCCAGGGCCCATACCTGAATATAATAAAGACTATATACAGCAAACCAACATCAAAGTAAAGGGAGAGGAACTTGAAACAATTCCACTAAAACAAGGTTCAAGACAAGGCTGCCCACTCTCTCCAAACCTTTTCCACATAGTACTTGAAGTTCCAACTAGAGCAATGACACAACTAAGGGAGATCAATGGGATAGAAACTAGAAAAGAACAAGTAGAAGTATTACTATTTGCAGATGATATGACAGTATATGTGACCCCAAAAATTCCACCAGAGAAATCCTACCTCTGAAGAACAACTTCAGCAAAGACTCTGGAAACAAGATTAATTTTTTAAAAAATCAGTATTCCTCCTGTATACAAATGAAAAATGGACAACTACTCCCTTCACAATAGCCACAGATAACATAAAGTATCTTGGTGTAACTCTAAGCAAGTACATGAAAGACCTGTATGACAGGAACTTCAAGTCTCTGAAGAAATAATTTGAAGAAGATATCAGAAGATGGAAAGATGTATCATGGTAGTGTATTTGTAGGATTAACATAGTGAAATGGCCATCTTATCAAAAGCAATCTACAGATTCAATGCAATTCCCATTAATGTACCAACAAAGTTCTTTACAATCCTTGAAAGAACAATTTTCAACTTTATATGGAAAAACAACAATAACAAAACAGAATAACTAAAACAATCCTATACAATAACAGAATGTCTGGAGTTATTTTCATCCTGACTTCAAACCTTCAAGCTATACTATAGAGCAATAGCAATAATAACTGTATGGCACTCACACAGAAATAGACTAGTTGATCAATGGAATCAAATAGAAGTCCCAGAAATAAGCCCACATAGCTAGGGACACTTGACTGTAAACAAAAGAGTGAAAACTACACAGTGGAAAAAAAAAGACAGCATCTTTAACAAATGGTGCTAGTCTGACTGGATGTCTACATGTAGGAAAATGCAAATAGATCCATATTTATCATCCTGCACAAAACACAAGGCCAAGTGGATCAAACCTCAACATAACACCAGATCCAGTAAATCTGCTAGAGGAGAAAGTGGGTAAGAGCCTTGAACTCATTGGCACAGGAGACAACTTCCTGAATAGATACCAACAGCTCGGACTCTAAGATCAACAATTAATAAATGGGACCTCTTAAAACTAAAAAGCTCTGCAAGGTAAAGTGCACTATCAATAGAACGAAATAACACTGTACAGATTGCAAAAAGATTTTCACCAATACTACATCTGACAAAAGGCTAATATCCAAAATATATAATAAACCTAAAAAATCAGACATCAGTTAAAAATAGGGCACAGAACTAAACAAAGAAATCTCAGCAGAGGAATCTTGAATGGTTGAGAAGCACTTAAAACAAAGCTCAAATTCTTTAGCCATCAGGGAAATGCAAATAAAATTCATTTAAAATAGTACATCTTATAAAGGCACAAATTTTCATAATTGTGGGCTCAAATAAAAATTTTAATTACATACCTTTTCATCACAAATGGATAGAAATGGGACATAAAAACAATCAGTCTTAAGCAAACCCAAAATTCAGCTGTATAAATCTAAATTATATAATTTAGTGTTTGTTGAACATTTTGGACTCATTTATGAACTTCTGTGTCCAAAGGTCATAAATTACACAGCCTCTCCAGATCTTCAATCCGTAGCACACAGTTTGTTATGTAGGCTTATTCTAAGTTTACTCCTCACCTAGAACTACCCTCTGGTCCTGACATCACTAATGGTACATTGCTGCAATGGTATTTTTGCCAATGGCCTCTTCTGACATTCTTCAGGATATTTCTGGTTTGCTGTATAGTACCAGTGCTTAGCCACTCTCTATGATCCACTTCAGTTTATAGATTTAATTCCTTCAAAAGATGTCTTGGGGTGGAAGTCTTTCACATGTTGCTAAGTTTGGCAACCAACATGAGATGCAGCCTTGGCTTCCTTTGGACCTCAAGCTTCATTGCATTGACCCTACAGAAATACTTCCCGGAAGTTTTCATCTCAATGGTGATGATCTTTTATTAATCACAGCTAGTTCGTGTGCTCCAGTCGACGACAACTACAGATTCTTCATACAGAATATCACATGAATGAACTTTAGAGAGTCCTTGCTCCCTGCTGATACTTATCAACTCAGATCACCATTGTCTACCTGTCCTTCAGCATTGTTGTCTTCCAAGATTCCACTAGAATATTGTATTAAGATCTGTACACTCAACTGATTTTTGTGCTTACAGTTCCAAATGCTTCCACAAAATCCTCCCCCAACATCATAATCATGTCCATCACTTGGCACTCCAATTCTCTTTGTTGCTATGATCAAGACCAAACAGGGAAGGGAAGGGGCTATTTCAACTTTCACTCCTATGTAACAATCTATCACAGAAGAAAATCAGAGCAAGAACTTAAGACAAGAAACAGAACCAGAAACCACAGAGAAATGCAGCTACCTAATTACTCACTGCTCATACTCAGCCAGCTTTCTTTTCTCTGTGTGTGTGTTGTTCTGTTTTGTTTTTTGACAACATAACAATTTATTAAAACAACAGTAAGCTCTCCCTTATGACTTCTCTAGCCAATGGTTTTTAATCATTTTTACAGCACCAGGCACGAGTCTTCTCCTGTGGAATAACCGTGTTTAGAACACTTCACAAGTAATTAGGACTCAACTGGTCTCATGTTCCTTTGTTTCATTGCTACATAGTTTATAAATGTCATAGCAATAACAGTTCCTACTCTAGCTTGTCTTGAAGGGCAATTAAAAGACGAAGTGATGTGATCGAAATGGAAATGCTTTACAAATGATGCTATTATTAAAATACAAGGGAATCTAAGTTTCAAACACAAAAGTACATTTTTATTCAAGTAGCATTTACTATCTTGCTAGTGATTGAAAAAAAAATAGAACTGAGATTCAAATTTTATCTTACTTATTGAGAACCTGTTTCTTTTTTTATTTAGTGATATTGTTGATGGAAATAGCCCAAATGAGGGATCCAAACTGTAGAGTGAAAGTTTCTTCTAGGTAAAAAGAGAAATCCATAAACAGGAATTTTTACTGTGCATATCAGAGTTGGTCTCTTAGTGGAGTCTACTTTTTGTTGTTGTTGTTGTTTGTTTTATTTTGTATTGATTTGAGTTTTGGACTATTTTTTTATAAACAGAACTACAAGCAAAGCAATGCCGGTGAGTGGTTGAGGACTAGTTATTCAAAACATTTAAAATGCAGTACATGGTCTGTTCCACAAAGTTTAACAGGATGACAATGATTTTTTATTTTATTTTATGGATATGGTGACTGTTTCAAAACCTTAAATTAACCCAGACTCAGAAATTTGCAAGGCAGAAATTCATTTTTCAGCCCTCTGAGTCATGAGTCTGTATTCTCAAGCATTTCTGTAAACCAATGATTCTCAACATTCCTGATCGTATGAACCTTTAATACACATCCTCATGCTGTGGTGAGCTCCAACCATAATATTATTTCATTGTTGCTCTCTAGCTATGATTCTTCTACTGTTGTAAGTCATATATGAGACCCATATGAAAATGTCATTCAACCACCCAAGGGGTTGTAGCCCACTGGTTGAGAACCACTGCTCTAGACTGTGACAGGATCTATGTGCCTTCCTGCCTTCAGTTTCAACCTACTTCTTATGTCCCCCCTTGGAACTTGGTGTTTATGGTATCCATTCTGACATACGTAATAGTTTTCTTGTTAAAATCTGGCATTAATAGTTTATATGTGAATATCAACAACAGTATGGTAACTTCTTCTAGGACTAAAGGAAAAAAATTTGAATTCACCTATGGATAGATATTTGAGATATTTCTAGTTTAATAATAATAATTATTATTATTGCTGGTGATGATGTCATGGTATTTGTTACAGAAGTCTTTGGGTATTTATATGCTTTATTTATTTTTTACTTTTTAAAAATATTTTAATTGAAATAGACTTATGTCACATCCCTTCCTCCCTTTCCTTTTTTCAGCCCCTCTCAGGTGCCCTCCCTTAAACCCATACCATAGTCTCTACTCTCAAGCTGATTATATTCTTTGATTATATTTGTTACATATATATGTAAGTGAATTTGTGTTTGTGTATATATATATATATACACATATATATATATATGAGTATTTTTTTGTTTTTATTTGTCTATGGTTTCTAAATTGACCACTCTGCATTGAACAACCAATAAGGAGTCTCATTCCTTTTCTTTTTTCAGCAGTCATTTGTTGCCTGTAAGTTTTGTCTCAGAGGGGACCTCATGGAATTTTTCTCCATCCATGTTAACATGTTCATTGATATTTCTACTTTTGCTGTCTTAATTATGCAGTCATATCTAGGAGAGACCTAACAGCTAACAACAGACTTCCTGGTATTCTGGCTCTTACAAACTTTTTTGATTCTTTTGGTTTTGCTTTGCTTTTCAAGACAGGGTTTCTCTCTGTAGCTATGTCCTGGACTCCCTTTGTAAAGCAAGCTGACCTCCAACTCACAGAAATCCACCTACCACTGCCTCCCGAAGGGCTGGGACCACAGGCATGTGCCACTGCTACTGGCTCTCTTTCTGCTTCTTGTTGCAAAATAGTCTCAGAGGCATTCTCTGTGATGCATATGTATCTGCTATAGTAGGATTCACCAGAATCTGACAATTTGTGCAACTTGCTCAGTCACGTTTTTGCTGTTGTTTTGTTTTGGTTAGGTTATATTTGCATATTTGCTGTAAAAAGCTTTTTTTTTTTTCTTTTCTGTGATGAGTTGTAGCTGAATTTATCTGCTGGTATAAGGATAAGATTTCAAATGTAATAAGGAATTGTGTTGATTTTACGTTATCTAGTGAAGGGGCAATAGCAGATTCTTTTTTAAGGTCCATGACCTGAGTAGATTCAAGAGGCAAGCTACAGTTCCATTACTAGACATGAATTTCCTCTTGTTGAGTGAGCCTTAAATTCAGTTTGACAGCTGTAGGTTGCCACTGATATATGAGTGCTACAACTTAACAATTCTATACATGCTTACCATACTGTCAATTGATGTCCTCTACAGATAATGCAACTGTGTAGGGATGTTTGCTTGTTTCTCTCTTTGGCAAGTGGCACACGATTTCTGGAAACATGAAAGCTAGACCACAGGAAAGAGGCTTTCCTGTCAAATGCAGCTGAAATTGTGTGAGTTTTGTGTTCTAAGTGTGTGTAATCATCAGCAGTAGTGGCTGATCCTCAAGGCCAGAGAGGTTAATGAGGGTTAAATCAGTAATCAATATCAGTTGGGGAGTCATTAGGACTGCCTTGACCAGCTCTTTTGGTTTCCCATGTCTGATCTTGGGAAATCTGTTGGTCTATGATTGTTGCTGGGAGCAATGGAATGAAATTCTTGGCACAGAACAAATACATGTTCAAGATCACGACAAATTTTCTGATCAACATTTGTTTCTCTAAGTTGCTTTAAAAAAGTGTTTCTTCATTACATTTTCCCTGCTTTTCAAGTAAATTTGGCATTAATACTAATTAATGCTTATATGTTGATTTTTTATTTACTTTAAAATTTGTATAATTTCATATATGTATAAAATAAATTTTTATCAAATATGCTTTACTTTCCTTGCTACCTCTATTACTATTTTTTCTCAATTGCGTGGGCTCTCTTTTTAATCCCACCAAGCTCAGTTACTGTGCATGTGTGTAGGAAAATTTGAGTAGCTTCTTAGAAATTATATTTTTACACAAAACTGATACCTTCTCCCATATACATTTTAGAAACATTCCCATCATCTTTTTTGTAATTTTCATCATCAACATATGCAAATCAAAGACCCCAGAGACCCAGTTTATTTTTTTCTAATGAGTAAACACATTGAACATTTTAAAAAATACATTTGTTGATCATTACTATACTTTTAAATTGAAGGTTTAGTCAAACATTCAAGCATAGACAAAAAGAAGCAAGTTAAACACTGTACATACTTCAAAGTCCACTCAGGGTTAATTGAAGTTCACTAGTCCTAAATCACCTTATGGTTCTTCCATTACACAATACTTACTACACATCTTACTTTGCAAATGTTATGGCCCCTAATCTGTATGTACAAGATAAAATATTTATCTCAGTGTAAACCTCCTCAAATGACCATCATGATCATTTGTGTCAGGACTTGTTGGAGAGATTGAATGGGGCAATCAGTACTAAAATTGAATTATTTATAACAAAATGGCCTTGTAGTCTCATTGTGAGAACAAATTCAAGAAGAAGGCAGTGTCAAATTATAGGCAGACATGGGAGACTTAATAGCCAGTTTAGCTAGTGCATGGATGAGGCTGAACACTGTTATAACATGTAATTGCTAGGAATCTGTGTGGGAAGTACTGGGACATAGAATCTAAGATGGAGACACTGAGTATCTATTTCATACAAATTTAAATGGGCAAGTTTGTGAGAGCCTTACCGGCCTGTGCTTTCATAGGATGATCTAGAAAATTGTCATTGTTCACATATCAAGAAGCAGCATTTACTTTTAATGCAACTTTAACCCCCTTAGAAAATGACATTACCAAGCATGCAAGCCACCACGTAAGCCACACTGTAAGAAGGAAAAATCAGAATAACTGTAAGGTATATATTTATTTAGATTACAAAGTAGCGGAAGTTACAGGGTAGATCTTAAATCCCTGTATCCAATTAGGTAAAATTATTATAAACAAAAATTTACATGACTAATAAATGTTTATAATACTCAAGTTGGGCTGCTCTAAACCTTGTTCCTAGAAGCTTCTTTGTGAAATGGGCAGCAGTCACAGCAGAGACATACAATTGATTTACGTGTTAAGAATAAGGGATTGTTGAGTGTTCACCTTTAAATGGAACATCTTTATCAACCCCTTCCTGTGAAGGTTCAGAGAACATACTGGAAGGGGAAATAGGATGTCAGAGCCAGAAGATGGGAAGAAGGACAATGAAATTTTGTCCTGGTTACATGATATGAGTATTGCAATCATGAACTCTTAGCATCTGTGGTTGTCAGCATGACATCAAACCATTCGAAATTCTAGAATGGGCAGGAGAGGGTCTCATACGGGCCCATCCTTTGTTCTAAAGTTATTAGCAGTGGATACATGCTGGGTGTGGGAAGGAGAATCATTCTTTGTAGAGCGTGTTCCTTTTTGTAGGATTCCCATGTTGTGGTTGATGACTCCACACCGAAGCTCATAATTGGGCACTATTTGTGTTACTGGCTAATGATGAAAAAAGAAAAGAAAAAGAAAACACAGAATTTGTAGGAGGATAAACTGTAAGAGAGCATAGAGGAGGAGTTGGTGGAGAGAAAAATATGGGGTGGATATAACAAATCAAAACAGCTTTGATGTGGAGGAAAATGAAGACAGTTTCCCAATTTCTTTTTTTTTTCTTTTTCCTTTATTACAATTTATTCACATTGTCTCCCAGTTATAGGCCCCTCACTGGTCTCCTCCCAATTCCACTCTCATTCCCTCTTCTCCCCATGTGCCCCTCACATAGTCCACTGATAGGGAAGGACCCCCTCCCCTTCTATCTGACCCTATCCTATCAGGTCTCAATAGGACTGACTGCATTATCTTCCTCTGTGGCCTGGTAAGGCTGCACTCTCCAAGGAGAGGTGATCAAAGAGCCAGCCACTGAGTTCATATCAGAGACAGCCCCTGCTTTCCTTATTAGGGAACCCACTTGGAGACTGAGCTACCATGAACTACAGCTGAGCAGGGGTTCTAGGTTATGCATGGTATTTGAATGGAGTATCAGTATCTTCAAAGACCCCTAGGATGAGATTTTTGGTTCTGTTGGTCTCCCTGTGGAGCTCTTGT
>CM053765.1:84911784-84927516 GCA_028658305.1 Pachyuromys duprasi
AGCCCTGAGGAGACAGGATAAGCTGGGGTTGGATGGAAGGGAAGGAGGTCCTCCCCTGTTGGTGGACTTGGAGGGGGCGGGGAAGAAGGAGATGAGGGAGGGAGTGGGAGGATAGGAGGGAATGGGGGAGGGGGCTACGCCTGGGATTCAAAGTACCTAACCTGTGATTGAGATAAAAATAAATAAATTAAAAAAAATTAAAAAAAAAAAGAAACAGGATAAACAAGAAAAAAAACAAAACAAAAAAAATATTTTCAAATTCTTCCACTTTAAGATACAACCCATATACCTACAAATGACTTTATCTTGGTTGTTGCCTACTGAATTATGAAACATCCCACTGATGGCCTTGCCTTTAGTGCCTTTAGTGCACTTGAATTTTCGCCTAACTTTTTACAAACATGAAATCTAAGACAAACGAATTATATTCCCAGTCATATCAGATATCACAGGATATAAATGTACAATATTTCCATTGGGAAAACAAAAACATTATTGTCGTTTTGAAAGCAATTTTTCTACATTTACTTCATCTATTTTTTTCTTTAAGAAACCTATTGCTAATTACAAAGTCTATATTAACTCATACGCTCCATGGTCTCTTACCTCATTCCCCATGTGCCTTGCTATGACATGCTCTGTAACATGTTATTTCTGTCAATGTCTGTAAATCTGTATTAGTGATAGATATGCCAGAAAACTCCTGAAATAATCGCACTAGAGAGGCTGAGACAGGACAGTGATATATGTTTTAGGCTAGCAAAATATGACTAGTTAAATATTGTATCAAAGAAGCAAATTAAAACTTTCTTTAAAGGAGAGGTATGGATAAAATAAAAATATATTGTATACAGAATGAAATTCTATAAGAACATAAAATATTTCATATTTCAAGTGGTTCTTTATTAGTAATTTACATATTCATGAAACCATGTCATAACAATTTCAAACTTTCCCTGACAAGAATTAGTAAATGTTTACTTAGTTCTGAATATACAAAAATGTTTGTTCATCTATTCTACAGTCATTCATGCATTTGTGGCCAGCTGCACACAGGCAAGGAGAAGGTCCTGGTGGTTCTAGAGGGAGTGGTTGATTCTCTGATGACCTACAATGGCCTTTACCTCAACGGAATGTTGTTTTTGAATTTACAATTTATTCTGGCAGGCAGAAGTACGAACATCACCATAGCAGAAAAATAAGAATAAATAAACTGTCAGGCAAGTGACTTTTCAGGAAAGTACTAGCATATGCCATTAAAGATTCTATTTTTTTCAGTCATAGACAATCATATAGCTATATCCAGAATCAAGGAAAGAGAATTCTCAGAAAGGAAGTAGTAGAGAACTCCAGAGTTCCATGGCAAGAAACATGGATGGAAAGAGATGATTAATTAGAAATGAGTTCAATGAGCCACATAAAACATATGACTTGTCTGAGGCCATTATTGTCTGGGGATAGATTTAAAGAAGATTATTCATTTTTAATTTTTATTTTTTATATTAATTACAATTTATTGACTTTTTATCCCAACTGTAGTCCCCTCCCTCATTCTGTCCCAAACCCAGCCTCTCTTCCTCATCTCCTCCCAAGCCTCTTTCCAAGTCCACTGATAGGAGAGGTCCTCCTCCCCTTCCATCTGATCTTAGCCTATCTGGTGTCATATGAATTGGCTTCATTGTCTTCCTCTGTGGCCTGGTAGCAATGCTCCCCCCAAGGGGGAGATGATCAAAAAGCCAGTCACTGAGCTCATGTCAGAGAAAGTCCCTATTCCCATCACTAGGGAAACCACTTGGAGAAAGAGCTGCCATGGGTTACACCTGTGTAGGAGTTCTAGGTTTTCTCCATGCATGGTCCTTGGTTGGAGTATCAGTCTCAGAAAAGACCCGTCCTCCCAGATATTTTGTTTCTGTTGCTCTCCTTGTGGCACTCCTGTCCCATCCAGGTCTTACTATCTCCCCCTTCTTTCATAAGATTCTCTGCACTCTGCCCAAAGTTTGGTTATGAGCCTCAGTTTTTCAAATATTTGTATTAAATTCTTTTCTGTAGCTGTGACAGAATGCCGTGACAGAAAGCAAGTGAGAGACAATATGATTTATTTGGATTACATTTCCAGAATAACGTATTTTATCTTGACTTGGAGTGGCAACAGGAGCTTGGTCAGTCACGAAACATAAGGATCACCTGTCATTTCATGCAGCACACAGGAAACACGGAGACAACAGGAAGTAGGGCCCTATTAAGTGACATACTTCCTTCAGCAAGGCTCCACCTCCTAGTGTATTCAAAACTAACCTTTCCAAACAGTGCCATAATTTGGGGACCAAGTGTGCAAATGCATAAACCTATGGTGGGTGTTTCTCATACAACAAACAAAACAAAACAAACAAACAAAAACAGAACTGTAGAATTCAAATGTCATCCTCATTGTTCATGCACTAAACAATTTTGTGTGCATAATTTAGACCCTCAGTCTCTCACTTTTCTTTCCTTTGAATTGGAGATCATAATAGTATATACTATACAAATGTATTGTAAGGATGACATTAAACAGCTTTTCCAATTAAGAATGCTTGGGTTTTCCCATGGGACACAGTAAAGTCTTAACAAATTCTGTTAGTATAAGGTTAGTTTGGGCTTAGATTTGAGATTCGATAAGAGTTTTTGTGAAACTTATGATTGACATATTGGATGAAGTCAGTATGCATCACAATAAAGCTGATACTAAATCCTAATTCTTTCAAATTCTAATTGTAGTAACTAATCATAATGAAAGATTAAATGCAGCTCATAACACCATAAGAAACAGATGTTGCTGATAAATTGCATTATACACATGCATGGAAATGTTAAAATGTAGTAATAAAGCCTCTTACTTTGTAAACTAATACATGTTAATAAAGCACAAATTAATAATATATATCTTCTGAGTAACTCATTTCTACAATTTAAATAAACATTTGTTAAAAATGAATCCTGGAATCTATATGAGATACAATATTTACACTAAATGTCTAAACAGTGGTCTTAGATTGAGTTTCATTGCTGTAATGAAGTACTATAACAAAAACCAGTTTATAAAATAAAGCATTTAATTACACTTATGGTTTCTGAGAGTTAAAGTCCATGGCAAAGCAAAGGCAGAGTGGCAGGAACCACAGAGGACTCACATCCTAATCCTCAAACAGGAGACAGAGAAAGCTAGCTGAAAGTGGCCTAGGCTTCTGAAACATACAAGCTCATCCCAAATGACACACCATCTACAACAAGGCCACACTTTCTAATTCTTCCCAAACAGTTCCGCCAACTGGGGACTAAAGTATTCAAATATATATTAATACAGGAACCATGCTGAATCAACTCACCCAACAGTTTTGCATATAATTGTGGTTAAGTAGATGATGACTTCATGAGCTACCCAGGAAACCAAAGTAACAGCACTTGGAGGCAAATGCTTTAGGACCCTTGGAGGGGCATAGCTTGTCAGAGGTTATAGGGTTTATTAATTTTGGTGGCTTGATAATAGATTGCTACCAATATCACCTTTAATAATGTCATATATTATTTCTTAGTGTTTAGAATCAGATGTATAAGTAAATCTAAACTAGGACCTCTGCACAGAGATGAAATTCAGAATTATGACCTGGCCTGAAATTCATCTGCAGTCTCTGCAGTAGAATGTCTTACTGGCTCATTCAGTTGTTTTCAGAGTCCAATTCCATATATGTGGAGGATTTAGCTCTGATGCTTCATACTGACTTTCATCTGGAGATCATTATTATGCCTTCTAGAAACCACTTGTCTTACCTACCATATTTCCTTTTCACCATCAGAGTGAGTTATGGTGCATAAAATCATCCTCTGTTGAAGCTTTCTTTTAACACTTTCTTATTCTTTTTACAAAAGACCTCAATTCTTTTGAATAGCGCATCTGATTTAGTTAGGCCCACCAAAGAAATGTTCTCTTAAATCCAATTGACATAGACCTCATTGACATGAGTAAAAACTTTTCACAAAAGCTCCTAAGTTAGAGCTTGGTGTGCTACCTGTAGAAACTGTCTCTACTTGCAGAATCAGAATTGTGTCTCATAGGGACAATACATCTGTTTTATGATAGTAAGATTTCTGGTTCCAAATGAAAGCTTTATGCTTCTGCGGTTCATGATTTCTCAAAAAAAGAAAAAGTCATTTATGGGCCTTGTCATTTTCATTAGGGCTTGTAAGGGAACCCAAAGGCATAAATGTACAGCTTGCTCTGACATTAGAATCTGTCACAGACTGATTGTGAAAGAATATATTAAAATTTTACGTCAAAGGTGGCATCAATTTAGCTTGATTCACAAATACCAAAAGTTAGGAAATATGAATGTTTAGCATTGAGAAGAGATACTGAGTCAGGACCTCAAGAGGAATCAGGGGGTAGCTGAAAAGGGAGACTACTTAACGGAGTAACTGTCTTGTTCATTACTCCATTTTGTTAGTAAAGCATCTTTTCACTGTAAGAGACTTGTCCTGAAGTCAATGAGGTAGAAATTAACTGCAAAGGTGTCTTGTCCCCTTCAGTGTTTGCTGTTGGAGCGTTGAGCTTCACGAAATATCCAGAGAATGTCTACAGTGTCTGCAGCTCAAATCCACAGAGCACAACTATATCCAGTGCGAACATCATAGCAAAATCCCAGAGTAATGCCTCCTCCTCTTTATTGCCTACAACATAAGCATACATATTGCCTACAACGTAAGGAGGAAATAAGGAGTCTGCACATAAGATTTTCTTTAATTTTGTGTAACAATTAACTCTTTTAGGAGTCAGACTGACTTCAAAGCTTTCCCCTGGTTTCCTTTCATTTCTTTGGTGATCCTCTTACCATTTAAATACAGTTTGAGAATTAAAAAGTACCTTTGTATTTGTTGTTGCACAGATGGCTACTCTGCCTCATACTCACTATAAATCTTAGCCAACCCCAAAAAGACACTGAAAACAGCTTCCCTGAGATGAGAATTGCTAATGAAGACAGCAGATTATACCCTGGAGCTAGGTGAAGAGGCTGAAAAGAAAAATTCTGGGAAGAAAAGAAGTAGAAAAATGAAAAAGCTGCTTCTCTCCAGCCAGTTGAGAATTCTAATTTAATGTGCATACATACCCCTTGTCCTCCTGGCATCACATGCTAATTTAATTATACATTTGTTCAGTCAGTTTTGAGACATTGATGAATGGAAAGTAGGTTCATTTAATTTACAGAAGATCAAAGGGACATATGCTTAGAAGCAATAACATAATTCTCCCTTGAACTACCTAAGAGTTTTATGAATTAGCTGATTCCAATTTTCATTTGTTTATTTGTTTTCCATATATGAAGGAAGAAAACTATGCTTGGTCTGAACTTCAAGATCAGCAACAAATACAGAGCTTCAGTTAGTACCTAACATTTTGAAAGAAAATATGGATGTTTAACAAAAATGTGTGTGTGAACTTTTCGAGTGTCTCAAGCAGTGTATCTTGTAATAGGTGGTCAAGAAAGTTAATCCTGGTATGTGATAGGGCACATGAAACATCAGAAGACAAGAAAGTCTTTGTTGGTGTACCATTAATAGTTTTGCTGTGGTCTACCCACCCTATGGTTTAAACTCTGGGAGCTCAAGTGGAATATACACCCTTTATATTTGCTTACTTGACAACCACAGGAGTGGGGGTACATTTTGCATTAACCCCAATTCAGAAACAGCTGAGTACTGTCCCAAGACATAGCAAGTGTTATCATCCTGTATCTTCCCAAAGCCTATAGAAACTCCTAAGTAAACACATGAAGTAACATCAACAAGATCTTGTTTCTTGCAAAGCAAGCAGGAGTTCAGGTTAAATATCAGCAAAAGGAAGCATGGGACAATGCAGTCATTCATTCTTTTTAACTAGAAATAATTGAAATACAGCTTGAAGATAAACACCTGTAAGCACAGTCACCCAGGACACTAAAGTGTAAGTATCTCACATTCAAAGCCTTCCACGGCTGCAGAGTGACTTCAGAACCAAAGTGGGCAGATTAGTGAGACCTTGTTTTAAAATAAATGTGAACAGTAGGCTCAGGATGTAGTTCTATGTTAGAGACCTTGCATAATGTGCAGAAGACCCTGAGTTCTACCTTCAGTACCAAAGCCATGATATGACTGATAATTTGGTGTGACGAAAACATATCTGAAGTACTAATACTAGCCTAATCTTTAAGAAAGCAATAGTAAAAGAAGGAAACAGACATTTAGCTGACTGCAATGAAGGAATGTCAGGTGCATTTGCCTCAGAAATGACATCTCTACACCCATGGGTATTTGCAACATGAGCAAGTAGAGCTGACAAGGCAAAGGTAAAGAATAATGGAAATATATGTTGTTGGTCAAATATGGAGCAGACACCTGAAAATGCCAGGGAAATAAATAGGTTTGGCTTATTCACACAGGGCTCACGTGTTTTCACATTCACTGAGCAAATATTAGTGTAAACCTTTTCTGATCTCACTGCACCCTGGGGATCTGAAGAGAGAAAGGAGCCTTTCGAACAGAAAGTAAATAAGCCAGTGTTAATGGAGGTTGTTCTAAATGTGAGGAGAAGAAGATAGAGCATAAAACAAACAACATAGAAGCCTGGAGTCTGTTTGCCTTTGATGGTCCCTCCCACATTCTCATCTACCAGTATTAGCACCATGCAGCCCCTTCCTGGGCCTGAAAAACCCTTAAATTGAACATGTAAGTGTTGTTATTTCATAAACCTACCATCATCTATATTCAAATATGGATGAATCCTCAAGTATCCATAAATCTGTAAATTAGATAGGCAAGAAACATTTAACCTATGTTTTCCCTTCTCTGTATACTTTTTCTATCAATTAAAATTTGATATTACCTGTTCAAAGATATAATAACTCCAGAATGCAAGCAGTGAAAAGTAAATTTCCTGAGATTTTGAATTAGTTTGTATTATGTACAGATACATGTGATAGAAACATCAAAATAAATTAATTAAAACAAGTTAGTACATGTATCTTGGTAAGTATTTAAAACTAGTGTGGTTGTTCCACACTATCACAGACTTACATTCCTTTTCTGCTACAGATCCATGTTTCATGTTACTATTTTCACAGTAACTTCAGAGTCAAACATTGATTCTGGAACTCTGGCTTTAAGACCACCTTTTAGCCGATATGAATAGATAACAACAAAATTTGCAAAGGGTTTAATCACAAACTACACTCATGATCTTGAACAAAATTCGGCACAGTTTGGAGAGTGTTATGCCATGTCTGATTCAAATATGTAGTATACTAGGAAAAAAGAAGGACTAAAGTTTAGCTTGCTTTCTTTTATATGTCCAAATACAACAGTAAAATTCTTACCTAAAGTAGTTCCAGTTTAAAAAAACACAGAAGAAATAGAGTGTAAACACACAGGTATATAGTAACATCATAATGCAGTGTAAATTAGCCCACAGTGCATACCTCTAAACTGTATGAGAATGTCAAATCAAAACAGAAATAGAAGCTCTATTATCTCAAAAGGTGGCAAACATATAGATCAGTCACAATCCACACACAACATTGACATAGGAGCCACCATTGCAGCATCTGGTGTGATGTTTCTTCCAGAGTCAAACACGCTTCTCAGTAAGCCACTTACTATGGCTCCAAGTAGAATCTGAATGAATGGATGGATGAATAAAAAATAATAGAATGGCAAACTCATAAAAGTGTACATCTCAGTGTTTAGACAGGATTTATTCATCAACAGTAGAACCTGGCAGCAAAACAAATTCACTCAAATGGAAAATGTATCTAAGAATAGAACAAACAAAAAGATCAGGAAAAACCTACAGTACAACTATGTATGTGCAGTACACATGTAATCATGTGTATCTGCAAATATGCCAAATAAATCCCACACTGTATCATATATTAAGGTTAAGATCTTTCAAAGTCTTTGTGTCACTTCACTACCCATTTTATATGATACCTTGAATGCTGAAAGCACACTGGCAGGGCTTTAAATGGTTATTATAAGGAACTCAAGGTACGAGAATTTTCTGTGAAGCTTCAGGGTTGAAGCTCAAGCTTTAGGTGCTTTAGGAAACAGGATGGTAGCCTACTATAGAGGTTCCTCAGAAAGGTTCCACCCAACACAGCATTAAATCAGATGCTGAGACGCATAGCCAAACTTTGGGCAGAGCACAAGGAGTCTAATGGAAGAGGAAGCGGGTATGGTTAGAGGGACATGGAGGGGACAGGAGCCCTACAAGGAAACCAGTAAAGCTAAAGGATCTGACACCAGCGGTCATGAAGAGACTGATGCATCAATGTATGGCTACAAATGGAGAGGACCTAGACCCCCCTGCTCAGATGTGGCTCAGTCTCCATCTGGATCTCCCAGTGAGGGGAGAAGGGTTGCCTCTGTCACAAACTCAGTTGCCTGCTCTTTGATTACTAGTCCCTGGTAATACAACCTAGCCAGGCCACAGAGGAAGAAGATCCAAGCACACAGAGGAAGGAGGTCCAGCCAATCTTGATGAGTCTTGAAAAGGGCAGATGGCAGAAGAGGAGAACTCTCTTTTTAAGCGGACTATGGAAAGGGATAGTGGAGAAGAGGGAGGGAGGGTGGGACCGGGAGAAGTTAAGGAAGTGGGCTTCAATCTGGATATATAATGAATAAATTGTGAAAACAAAAGAAAAAAAAACAAAAAAGAAATACTGCATCACAAAAAAAGAAAGAAAAGAAGCGTGATATATACTGTGTATGGGAAAAAGAGAATAAATGGATTAGAAATCCCAGTGCTTTTGGACATTTTCCAAACTCTTTATTGTTATTTGAGGATGATCTTATGATAGATGCAGGCACTAATGATTATATACATGTTAGTAGAAGCTTGTAAGAAATTGCTGCCCAGATTTTGTGGTTCTCTTGCTCTCCTTTTGGATCTCCTGTTCCCTCCAGGTCTTTCTCTCTCCCCCTTCTTACATAAGATTCCCTGCACTTTGCAGAAATTTTGGCTATGAATATCAGCATATGCTTTGTTACCCCGTGGGTAGAGTCTTTCAGAGGTCCTCTGTGATAGGATCCTGTCCTATTCCCTGTTTTCTCCCTCTTCTGATGTCCATCTCATTTGCCTTCCTGAATGAAAGCTTAATATCTTACCAGGGTCCTCCTTCTTGATTGGCTTCCTTAGGTGTACAGATTTTAGTATGATTATCCTATATTATATGTCTAATATCCACTTATAAGTGAGTATATACCAAGTGTATCTTTTTGCTTCTGGAATACCTCACTCAGGATGATCATTTCTAGATCCCACCATTTGCCTGCAAATGTCATTTCTTTATTTTTAATTGCTGAGTAGTATTCCATTGTGTAAATGTACCACAATTTCTATATCCATTCCTCAACTGAGGGACATCTGGGTTGATCATGCATGGAGATAACTTAGAACCCCTCCATAGAAGTAGCCCATGGCAGCTCAGTGTCTAAGCGGGTTCCCTAATAATAGGAACAGGGACTGTCTCTGACATGAACTTAAGGGCTGACTCTTTGATCACCTCCCCCTGACTGGGTAGCAGCCTTACCAGTCCACAGAGGAAGACAAAGAAGCCAATCCTGATAAGACCTGATAGACTAAGGTCAGATGGAAGGGGAAGAAGAACTACCCTATCATTGGACTGGGGAAGGGGCATAGGAGAAGAAGAGGGAAAGAGGGTGGGATTGGGAAGGGGTGGGGAAGGAGGTTACAACTGGGATACAAAGTGAATAAACTGTAATTAATAAAAATGAAAATAAAAAAATTGCTGCCCAATCCCATTCCTGCGTCTCCCTCTGTCATGTAGACAAAGCTCTTCTTGCATTCAAGTTGCCAAAAAATATTACAGCCTACTGATAAGCCTGCTTCCTACGGGAATGCATCAGAAGCCTCTTTTCCCTCCAACGATAACAGCATGCAAAGAACATACATGATGGAAATATACCAGAGTAAGACACTAGGATGGTATTTAGAAGAATCAAACAAAGCATTTTGTGATCAAATATGCCATTATGTCTCAACCCCTGACACTAACAACTACACTTTGTATGCTTACAGATGGGAACCTAGTATAGCAATTTTCTAAGAGGCTCCACTCAGCAAAGGATCTAAGCAGATACTGAGAATCACAGGCAAAGCTTGGGCAGATCACAAGGAGCCTTGTGGAAGAGTTGGGGGAAGGATATAAGGACACAGAGTGGACAGGAGCTGCATAAGAAGACAAACAGAATCAACTAAACTGGGTCCAGGGTGTGCTGCAGAGACTGAAGCACCAACCAAGGACCATGCATGGACTGAATTTAGGCCCCCTACACATATACCCGATGGGCAACTTGTTCTTTTTGTGTTTACCTTGTAAGGGAAGAAAGGACTGTTTATGACTCATGCCCTGTTACGTGCTTTTTTATTACATCCTCCTGGTGTGGCTGCCTTGGCAGACCACTGTGGAAGAGGATGTGCTCAATACTGATGCAACTTGAAGTTCTGGAATTCATGAGTGTGTGTGTGTGTGTGTGTGTGTGTGTGTGTGTGTTCCCTGAGGGTTAGGGAGGTGAAAGGGGAAGAGAGGGATGGTGGGACTAGGAGGATAGAAGAATGGAAGAATGGGGACTTTTATTGGGACATAAAATGAACAACTAAATAAATGAAGTTAGAAGTTAAAAAAAAAAAAGCTCTATCTCCCCCTTCTTTCATAGATAGAAACACCTGGAGAGGACAGGAGCTCCAAAGGAGACCAAAAGGGCCAAAAAAATTGGACCTTGGGAGCCCTGCAGAGACTGATACCCCAACTAAGCACCATGCATGGAGAGGACCTACATCCCCTTCTCAGATATAGCCCATAGGCATCTCAGTCTCCAATTGGGTGTCCTAGTAAGGGGAACAGGAGATGTCTCTGGCATGAACTCAGTGGCTGGTTCTCTTATCACCTCCCACTGTGGGGAGCAGCCTTGCCTGGGCATAGAAGAAGGCAATGCAGCAAGTCCTGATGAGACCTGATAGGCTAGGGTCAGATAGAAGGGGAGGAGGACCTCCCCTATCAGTGGACTAGGGGAAGGGCATAGGGAAAGAAGAGCAAGGAAGGAGAATTGGAAGGAGATGAGGGAGGAGGCCTCAACTGGGATAGAAAGTGAATAAATTGTAATAAATAATAAATAAAGATTTTTTAAAAGTTGACAATTATTAGCCAGTGAGTATAGTTTTTAAAAGTACAGAAAGATGACTTCTCCAAGTTAGGCCTATTTCAAATATATTTTCACATGATGATTTTTTTTTTTTAGCTTAAGGTAATTAAGCTAATGATGACAGCATGTTTTTATCATCAATCTTGTATTTCTTTAAACAATTTTTTTCTAGCCACTAAAACGCATGCTTTCAGCCCACTCTTAATAATTCAGTTTCCTGAATTTGCTCCAGGGTTCATTTTTCCCTATTGGTCACATAAAGTCTCTCTTTTAAAGTTCATGTGTATTCCTAAAATAAGCATGCTCTAAATGTGTGTGTTATAATCTCTTTGAATGACTTTTTTTCTGTTCTAGTAATGTATTTTAACCAATTCCATCAGAATGATAGCGCTAACAACTATAAAAAAAGTTGTTTTGCTACCTAATAAAGTAAATACTTTACTTTCAAAAACACAGTCAAAATATTTCCTGGACAGGTGTAATTTAGACTCCTCTTTGGTTGAGTGAATGTAGTGCATGTTGTAGAGAAAAGAAAATCAACAACAAAATATTTGATTCTGAAAATTTTGTAAAGAAAGTAATTTATTTGATATGGACAGGAAAAGCAACGTGATAAGGATCCCTAAGTTACATCACATTATAAAGATGAATAAAAGGTGTCTCTATGTATAAAGACCCAGACATGGCATGGCTCACAAGACCAGTATTAGCCCCTTCTTGTAGATGCATTCCCCAGAGACTTAATTATCCTCCATTAGTACTGTGTACATTGGACCACCTCATTAACAACCACTGCAACCTATGGTTAAGGCACATAAAAATTTAACATCCATATATCTGTTTCTAGATAGCAATGGATGGTGATCTCTTTCTTAGCTATATCTGCCTTTATCTACAATTTCTAAGCTATGTTTGCATCTTCACTAGTTTTATGAACTAGTGAAGAAGAAGAGTGAAGGGAATGTCCCACTGTCAGCTTTGTTCTAAAACAAAGTTTGTTTTAAAAAGCTAAGTTCTCATCTGCTTTGTAATTATTTTGAGAATAAACAAGATTTTGCTACCCATAATCTGACTTGATATCATTTTTAAGGTAGTGATTCTTCTGAACTCCAGACTCAATAAAACCTCTATTTACTTGAATCATGTACAGTTCCTTGACTAATTATTGCCAAGTCTTCACAAGGGCTTAGTAAACATCTTGGAAGACTAGAAAGAAGGAAGGTAAAAGGTAAAGATTGGGGAGGAGCATTGTGAAATGCTGGCCTCTGCACCTGGACTTAATTAAAAGTCAATCATGGAGGGAGAGGGGCTATGCTTGGCAGTTGATGGCTCCTGAGGAAATGAGAGCCACTTTATTTTTGAGGATTGGTAACTGATTGATTACTTGAATCCAGCGGATAACATCACATCCATGTGCAAATAGCAGTACTAAACAAAAAGTCAGTCTCCATTAAAAGAAAAAGAAGAAGAAATGAAGATGGGAGAGAGATGTTTTGTGGATTCCTTTCTCCAAGGGGAAAGGTTGAAGGAAGGAGTTTGTGGTGGGTATGTTCCTTTGTACTACATGCTACATTGTGTCTGTGTATGCAATACATTTTCAAAGCATAAAAAAGTAGAGAGTGCCAAAATTATTCATAACTATTAAGTTTTTGTTGTTATGGTAAGCTACATAATTTCAGTTTCTCTTAAGTACAGTATTATACTGATTGTTATTAATATTATCAGAAAACTTATAATAGCTTTTGGTTTTACTCTAGGTTTCTGGGTTATAAAGTCTCTGGTTTTTGGTTTCCCAAGCAATGGGTTCCTTCTAGTAGAGCAGCCCTTAGATAAGAGTAGATGTTCTGACATTGTTTGCTTAGTCCCACAAATTCCACGCCAACATTTGCAGGCAGCACAGATTTCAGGACAGAAGTTTTATGGCTGATTTGGTGTCTACATTTTTTTTTCTTTTGTGAGCTTGCTGAGTACCTTCATGCACCAAGAGACCAGAACACAGGGATGAGGGTTCCATGTATATACCAGTTCCATTTCTCCATCTTAAATGAGTTATGTGAGTGTTGTCCTCGCAACACTAAGGTTACTGCCAGTTTGTGGAAAGAAACTTCTTTTATTAGCCACAGCTTGGGTTGTTTGGAGGTTTCGATGGACCCCTTTGGACATTTCAATTGAAAGTCACTATTCGCACCAATGAGAGCCTAGCCTGGCTACAGGAGATGGCCAGTTGAAACAAAATCCTCATTACTAGGAGTACTCATTAACACCACATTCATAGATAACAACAAAAATATCCATTATGTATCTTTTGAATTATTTAATTATTTTCCACACCTCTCCTCAAATGCCCCCTTAATTCCATCTGTCCCTTCCCTCACTCTCTTCCTCCAACTCACTGGGCAACCTGCCCCCCCTTCTTGATCTGCCCCAATTCTGCCCAAAAAATCTCTTCTATTCCTAACATCCAGGAATATCTCCACATCCACACTAGACATGCCACATTTACATATTATATTTATCTTTCTGGTTATACTTCCATCATTCAGAATGGTTTTTCCTAGTTCTACCCATTGGCCTTCAAATTTCATATTGTCTTTTTTTAAGGTGATTAAAACTCCATTGTGTAAATGTATAACATTTTCTTTACCCTTTCTTCTGTTAAGGGACATCTAAGTTATTGTAAGTTTCAGGCTATTATGAATAAAGAAAAATGAACATGGTTAGGCAATTGTCCTTGTGGTAGGATGGAATATTCTTTGGGAATATGCCTGAGAGTCATATAGCTGGATCTTGATGTAGATCAATTCCCAATTTTGTCAGGAACGACCATATTTATTTCCCTAGTGGCTGTAGAATGTACACCACAAGCAATGGAAGAAAATTCCCTTTTCTCCATTTGCTATCCAGCATGAGATATCACTTGTGTTATTGATCTTGGCCATTCTGACAGGTGTAAGATGGAATTTCAAACTAGATTTGATTTGCATTTCCCTAATGGCTAAGAATGTTGAACATTTCTTTAAGTGATCCTTAGGTATTTGAGATTCCACTATCTAGAAATCTCTGTTTAGATTAGTACCTTATTTTTTGTTTGTTTTCTTAAATTTTTTTAAATATTAGTTACAGTTTATTAACTTTGTATCCCAGCTATATCCCTCTCCCTCATTCCCTTACAATCCCACCCTCCCTCCCTCATCTTCTCACAGCCCCTTTCCAAGTCCACTGATGGAGGGGAGCTCCTCCCGTTTCAACTGACCCTAGTTTATCAGGTATCTTCAGGACTGGCTGCAAAGTCCTCCTCTGTGGCCTATCAGGGCTGCTCCTCCCTCTGGAGGAGGGAGGTCAAAGAGCCTGTCATTGGGTTCATGTCAGAAATAGTCCCTGTTCCCCTTACTAGGGTACCCTCTTGGATACTGAGCTACCATGGGCTACATCCAAGCAGAGGTTCTAGATTATATCTATACATGGTCCTTGGTTGGAGAAACAGTCTCATAAAAGACCCCTGTGCCCCAATATATTTGGTCCTTGTGGGGTTCCTATCCTCTGCAGGTTATATTAACTTCCCCTTCTTTCATATGATTGCCTGTACTCTGCCAAGGTTTGGTTATGAGTCTCAGTATCTGCTTTGATATATTGCTAGATAAAGTCTTTCAGAGGCCCTCAGTGGTAGACTCCTGTCCTGTTACTTGTTTTCTCCTACATCTAGTGTCCATCCCATTTGTCTTTCTAAGTGAGGATTGATTATCTTACCCTGGGTCCTCTTTTAATTGGATTGTTTGGTTTGCTGATATCTAGTTTCTTGAGTTTTTTTTAATATGTTTTGTATAGTAGCTTTCTTTTTCACATTTTTAAATTAGGCTTAATTATTTGTATGTACAGTACAAGTTTAGAGGTCATGGGACAATTTGCAGGTGTTGGTTTTCTTCCTCTAACATGTGGGTCCAGGTATCCTTTTATCAGATGTGGATTTGCTGAAAATCTTTTTATATTTTGTAGGGTGCTACTTTGTCTGAATGACAGTGTCCTTTGCCTTACAGTAGGTTTCAATTTCACAAGGTCCAATTTATTAATTACTGATATTTGTGCTTGCACCATTGGTGTTCTCCTCAGGAAGTTGTCTCCTGTGACAGTGCGTTAAGGCTATTCCCCACATTCTCTTCTATCAGGTTCAATATATACGGTTTAAAGCTGAAGCATTTGTGTAGCTCCATACCCCATTTTTAAATTGGATAAATTGATTTGTTGTTTTTTATCTTCTTGAGTTCTTTATATATACTGGATATTAGCCCTCTGTCAGATATAGGGTTGGTGAAGATCCTTTCCCAGTCTGTAGGCTGTCATTTTGTTTTGATGACAGTGTCTTTTGCTTTACAGAAGCTTTTCAGTTTCATGAGTTCCCAGTTATTGATTGTTGCTCTTAGAGCTCTGTAGACTACTGTAGAATGGTAGAAAAACACTTAAAGAAATGTTCACCATCCTTAGCCATCAGGGAAATGCAAATCAAAA
>CM053765.1:84928016-84944882 GCA_028658305.1 Pachyuromys duprasi
GAACCTCTGCTTGAATGTAGCAAATGGTAGCTCAATATCCAAGTGGGTACCCTAGTAAGGGGAACATGGACTATTTCAGACATGAACTCAATGGCTGGCTCTTTTACCCCCACCCCCAAGGGAGGAGAAGCCTTGCTAGGCCACAGAAGAGGACATTGCAGCCAGTCCTGAAGAGACCTGATAAGCTAAAGTTAGATGGAAGGGGAGGAGGTCCTTCCCTATCAGTGGACTTGGAAAGGGACAGGGAGTAGATGAGGGAGGGTTTGGAGGGATAGGGAGGGAATGTGGGAGGGGGCTATGGCTGGGATACAAAGTACATAACCTGTGAGTAATATAAAATGAAATTTAAAAAAAGTTGAGGTATTTGAGTCACTTTGACTTGATTTTTGGGCAGTATGATATATATGGATCTATTTGTATTGTTTTATAAGCAGATATCCAGTTTTACCAGAATCATTTGTTAATCATAGCTTTCTTTTACCATTGTGTATTTGTGGCTTCTTTATTAAAAATAAGTTGTTCACTTTGATTGCTTTCTGTGTAAGGCTGTTATTTTAGAGGTAATGTGTGGAGTGAGATGTAGGTTGGGGTTGTCACAGGAAGCCTTCTATGTCCCTCTTTCTCAACTATGACTCTGCAGTCATCTATAGCACTGTCAAATTATATTTCTTGCCCTTTACATTCACAGAGAGCATGTGTCATGGACTTCTGTTGACAGCAGGAACATGGTCTCTGACTTCAGCATGTACCATGAACCTTAGCATGATTTCCAATGGCAATGTAGAACATGGACATCAACATGGGCCTCTGATGCAGCCTAGACTAGGGCTACATCCCATTTTGAGGATGGGATTGACAAGGGTTGGTGAAAGGGTATTGGGAAGTGAACATAATCAGGGTATATAATGTGAAATTCTCAAATAATCACTAAAAATATCTTGTTGGAAAAATAAATTGTCCATATTAGTATGGATTTATGTCTGGGTCTTTAGTTTGATTCCATTGATCTTCACATGAATTTTTATACCAATTATTATTATTATATACCTCTGTAGTACAACATCAAGTCAGGAATGGAGAGACATCATCAAGCAGTTCATTTATTGTTACCAGGCCACAGAGGAAGACAATGTAGCCAGTCCTGATGAGACCTGATAGAAAAGGGTAAGATGGAAAAAGAGGAAGACCTCCCCTATCAGTGGAATGGGGGAGGGGCATGTGAGGAGAAGAGGGAAGGAGGGTAGAATTGGAAGAGGATGATGGTTTCTATAGCTGGAATACAAAGTGAAGAAACTGTAATAAACTAAGAACTAAATAAGTTATAAAAAGAGAGCTACTGATTTGTTGTTGTTGTTGTTAATCTTGCTCCCAGCCACTTTGAGTTTCTCTCCATTTAATTTGATGTTGGCTCTAGGCTCTCTGTAAATTGCCTTTGTTTTGTTTAGGTATGTTCCTTGCCATCATAATCTCTCCAGTAATTTTATTCTGAATCCGTGGACACTTTGTCCACAGCATTTTCAGCATCTAATGAGATGATCATGTGTTTTTTTCTTTTATTTTGTTTATATGTTATATTAATTTTACTGGTTTCATGTATTGAACCATCTCTGAATCTCAAGGTTGAAGCCCACTTAATAATGATTGGTGATCATTTGGGTGTGTTCTTGGGTTTGGATTATAAGATTTTATTGAGCAATTTTTGCATGTTTCTTGATAAGGGGAATTAATCACCAATTCTCTTTCTCTTTTGAGTATGTAGCTTTAGTGTCAGGGTAACTGTGAAATGAATTGGGCAGTGTTACTTCTGTTTTAATTTTGGAACAATTTTAGGAGTAGTGGCATTAACTCTTCTTTCAAAGTCTAGAAGTATTCTGTATGAGAACATCTGGCCCTGGACTTTTTGTGGGTTTTTTTGTGTGTGTTTTTTGTTTGTTTGTTTGTTTGTTTGGCTGGGAGATTTTTTTAATGATGATTCTATTTCTTGAGGTGTTATAGGTATGTTCAAAGTGTTTATGTGATTATGATTTAACTTTGAAAAGTGCTATCTATGGCAAAAACTTAGCCATTTCATTTAGATTTTCCAATTTGGTGGAATACATGTTTTTGAACTACGTCCTTATGATTCTCTGGATTTCCTCAGTGTCTGTTCTTATGCCCTACTTTTAATTTCTGATTTTATTAGTTGGATTTTCTCTTTTTGTCATTTAGTTTGAATAAGGGCATTTTCTCAAATACCCAACACTTCGCTTTGTTGATTCCTTGTATTGTTCTCATTGTTTTTATTTTATTGATTTCAGCCCTCAGTTTGGTTATTTTTGGCTGTTTTCTCCTCTTGGGTGTGTTTACCATCTATTTTTGTTCTCAGGTTTCAAGTGTTTTGTTTAGTTGCTAGTATGAAATCTCTCCAGTTTTTAATTTTTTTAAAATTTTTAATGTAATCACTTAGAACTACGGACTTTCCTTTTAGCATTCATTTCACTGTGTCCCATAAGGTTGGATGTATGCAGTTGTTTCATATTTCTTGTATCTGTTGAGACTTGTTTGTGTCCATATACATGACAAATTTTGGACAAAGTACCATGAGGTGCAGAGTAGAAGGCATATTCTTTCATGTTTTGGTGAGGTATTCTACAAATATCTTTTAGGTCTATTTGGTTTATAATGCCTGCTTGATGCAGTATTTTTCTGTTTAGTTTTTGCTTGGATCATCTCTCCATTCATGAAACTGGGTTATTGAAGTCTCTCGCTATCAGTGTGTGAGGATCACTATGTGATATATTTTCTGGTGGTGTTTCTTTTACAACTTGCATTTTGTGGCATAATCTCAAGAAGTAAGATGCTGTCATGGTGCTCTTGCTCTTCTATTAGTATGTAGTGCATTCCTGACTGTTTTGATTAGCTTTGTTTTGAAGTCTATTTTATTAGATTGTAAAATGGCTACATAAGCTTGCCTTTTAGGTCCATTTGGAATATCTTTTTACAACCATTTACTCTGAGGAAATGTTCATTCTTGATGTTGAGGTATGTGTGTGTGTGGTATGTGTGTGTGTCTTTGTGGTTGTTTGTTTTTGTTTTTTGGATGCAGCAGAAGGATAAATCCTGTTTTTTCCATCCATGCTGATGGTCTGTTTTTTCTAATTGAGGAATTGAGACCATTGACATTTAGAGACATCAATGACCAATCATTCTTGATTCCTTTTTATTATTATTATTATTTTTATCATTGGTGGACGTGCTGTTGCTGCTGGTGGTGGTATATGTTTGTGTGTAAGATTTCCTTCTTTTGATTATGCTGGCATGATGTTATTTATTTCCTATGTTTTCATGTGTGTAGTTAATCTTCTTGGGTTTGAGTTTTCTTTGTAGTATATTCTTTGGGACTGGAATTATAGACAGCTATTGTTTAAACTTGATTTTAACATAGCATTTTTTTCCCTCTATCCATGTTGACTAAAAATTTTGTTGGGTAGAAACTGGGCTGGTATCTGTAGTCTTTTGGAGTCAGAGGCACAAGGACCTACAACCTAGATTCTTCTGGCTTTTACTGTCTCTGTTGAGGAATAATGAGTAATCTTAATAAGTCTGCCTTTGTATATTACTTCATATGTTTCCCTTGCAGTTTTTAATATTCTTTCTTTGTTCTGTAAGTTTTTGTGTTCTGCCTTTTAAAAATTGATTTATTATTCATTATTTATTACAATCCATTCACTTTGTATCTCTCAGTCCCACCCTCCCTCCTTCTTCTCCACCTATATCCCTTTCCTAGTCTACTGATAAAGAAGGTCCTCTCCCCATACTATCTGACCCTAGCCTATCAGGTCTCATCAGGACTGGCTGAAACCTCTTGTTTTTTACATGGCCAAAGAGTTTTTCTTTTCTGATATAAACTGTTTGGTGCTCTGCATTCTTCTTATACCTCAACAGGCAACTATGTTAAATACATACCACAGGTAATGAGAGAGAGAGAGAAAATGAACAGGGAGGCAGCGGGTTTCTTGTGTACAAATAGTTCAAATGTGTTTCCCATGGAGCATTGCAGTTGGTATCCTTAAAACTAGTAGATACTATTTGCAGGTTACACTCTGTTAAAATAAGGTAACTACTACACATGTTAACAGAGCTCATGACTGAGGAAGGATGTTAAGTGAACTACATAATCTTTGCTCATCTATCAAGTCTCAGATGAAATAGTTATTTGAAGTCTTCAATTAATTTGTGAGCAGCCATATTTATTCATTTCCTTCCTATATTGGTAGTTACACAGCAGTTACCTATTTTTTAAACAGGATGCAAGCCCCTGGGATAGAAACAGTGCTAAACATTATTCAGTGTCACCCAAATCACAGTGAGGATTCAGGCCCAGAAACAAGTAGCTTTCAAAAAAATATCTATAAGGAGAGTGACCAGATATCTTAGTTACCCTGATGAATTTATACAATAAATCAATAAAATCATCTACAATTGAGTTATAAAAAACACAAAGTCCCTGTGCTTTTGTCATTATAAGAAATTCCGGGTATAGAAGGCAGGAGAATTTGAACTGTTCAGGGTCTTGACAAAATGCTGAGGTTGCACTGGGTCTTTAAAGCAGAGGGAACAGGTACTTGCGTCCTCCCAAAAACAATCCTGAAAATCTCATCTTAAATTATTAACATCTGACATTGGAACACAGCACCAGGTTAGCTGTTTTTGATCCTCATTTATTCATGGGCAGGAGTGAGACTGCATATGGATCAATCTTGGATTGGTTTCAGAAATCTTCACAAAATTATGAGGTGAACCTCAAGGTGATACTCTATGGATAGGCATTTAGATGGAGTATATATGATGATTCCCAGAAAATTTATGAAGTTGGAACTGAAAGCAAAGATGAATATTAATGGTAAGTGGCATTATACATGAGAGACTATCTAGACCTGTATTAGATATTTATAAAATGGGAAAAGAATCTTCTGAGTCACATTATCTAACTTAACATGGTGAAAAGATCTAATTAAGCAGTAGTCCATTTTACTTCTAGTGTCTAAAAATAGTGTCTTTGAGAAAATTTGGAAAATTCTACAACACCCTCTTTTATGCACTCAGTATCTTCAATACCTGGGCTTACAAAACAAGCTTCCACAAGAAAAATACTTCTGAGGAAAAAAAAAAAGTTTCATGGGTCCATGTCATTTCAAGTTAGAGTTATTGACCACTGTGCCCTGTTGAGATTACTCATCAAAATTACAGATTTGTGTCATTTGTCAGATGTAATAAAGAATCAAGAAATACCATTGTAGAAACAAAAGGCACAAAAGAAAATGAAACCTGGTAAGTGTGAGAGTCTTAATTAAAAGTATATGTACCAAATATGGGCTTCTGGCCCAGGGATCTGAGCCCACCAACAAACACAAAGCTTGGACGCTAGGAGCCTTTTAATTCAACAAAGGGAAGTCAGCATGTTTTTTCTCATGGACATGGTGGTAAATAGTTCAAAATTAGCAAAAAACAGTCTATCTGCATAGAATACTCAGTTCTGTCATTATATCTCAGGAAGAAAGCAGCAGTCAGCCATGTGTAAAAGAATCGATGTGACTGCGGGCTAAGAAAGCTTTATTTTCAAAACAGATGATAACTTTGCATCTTTTTTCAACCATTTGCTCTCAAGAAACATACAAAAACCATAATACATGTATGTTATTTTCCAGTAGGAATGATAAACAGTCCCTTTTAAAAGAATATTTTATTGGAATATGTCTTCAAAATTAGATAAAGAATATATTTCAGTTTGCATGTTTCAAAATCTGGGATAGAGATCTATGTAACATTAAAAAAAACAACATAGCAAAACAAAACAAACCTTCCATTTTTGTTTTTTACAAATATCACCAATTCACTTAAAAAGAGTTTATGATCATTACCTACCATATCCAAATTACTTTCATAGTTCAAGTTTCTATTGCTGCAATAAAACACCATGTCAAAAAACAACTTGGTGAGGAGAGTGTTTATTTCAGCTTTTCAGTGCTTCATTACTGCAGAAAGTCAGGACAGGAATGCAAGGCAGGAATGTGGAAGCAGAAGCAGATATAGAGGCCTTGGAAGAATGCTGCCTGCTAGTTTGCTCCTTCATAGCTTGCCCATCCTGCCTTCTTGCTGTAGGGTGGTGTCACTCATAGTAAGTTAGGCCTGTTCACATCAACCATCAATCAATGCACCAGAGGGTTGCCCAAAGACCAACTGCAGTTGAGTTTCCCTCTTTCGAAATGAATGTAGTTGACACAGAACTAGCTAGCACACTATCTTTTTCCTTGTTACGGAAAAATGTAGCTAGGTACATAACAGGAAGAACATCACTAAGAAAACAAACAAACAAACAAATAAAAAACGAAACAGTCTGAGCAGGACCCCTGTGGTCAGATATGTTTAACTTTGATTCAACAACCAAGGACCATGCATGAAGAGGCTCTAAACCCTCTGCTCAGATGTAGCCCATAGGCAACTCAGTCTCCATGTGGGTTCCTGAGAGGAACAGGGGCTGCCTCTGTCATGAATTCAGTTGCCTGGTCCTTGATCACTTCCCCTGGGCAATGCTGCCTTGCCAGGCAAGATAGGACTAGGATTGAGGCAGTACTGATGAGACTTGATAAACTATGGGGATATGGCAGAGGAGAATAACTGAACCTTTCAGTGGACTAGAAGAAGGGGTTAGTGGGGAGAGGGAAGGGGGGTAGACTGGGAGAAGTCAAAGGAGGTACCTACAATTGGGATATACAATGAATTAATTATAAAAAGTAATATATATATTTATAAAATATATAAAATGCCTCAAAAAGAAAAAAATCTGTTTCCACAAGATACTTTCACTAGTATGTTCCATCACTGGTTTCATTTATACAGATTTCTTCTAAGTGCACCTTGCTTCACTCTTTCTTGAAGCTCTGTTCAGTATTTTAATTGAAGACCCATGCAGAATAAAAGGTCAAACCAAAAACTTTAGTTGCAACCACACAATATTTTCCATAACCAATTCTTGATGACCATTGACTGTTAGCCCATAATCAAATGCCTAGGATGCAGTTGAAAGCCTAACTAAAATAACAGGTTTTTCCAGGGCTAAACTGCATTTATGATTCTGTTCTATAGATGGATACAAGGAAGAAGCAGCTTGAAGATCTCCTAACCACTGTCACATGTTTCCTTCAGAGCACTTCCTCTTACCTATTGTAGCACATACCTTAGGAAAATGGAAATAAATAAATTATTGCCCAGAGCAATAATTGGTGTTAATTCACAAAAATGTGACCTGATTAATTAAATTCATTATAGTAATGGATCAATCCTTGAAATCTGCTTTCTTAAATTCTTTGGGGTGATGCCCTCAAGACCCTCTCACAGGCTGACTGCAGAGGCCTTTCTTTCTTCTCTGTTGGAATCACACACACTTTGATTTATATGAACCTTTTGGGACTATTTCTCAAGGAGATTTACTGATTCCCCACTCCCCTCCCAGGTTTGTGTAGGTTACTTAATAGTGCAATTAATAATTGTTTTATGACCAGATGAAAGGCTCCTTTATTTGTTCTTTCCTTGGATGTTTTTTCTTAGTTGAAGGAGAGGGTATGAATCACTTTTCTTCCCCAAAGGAGAAGAAAGTGGACTTTGATAAAGGTCAGAATTAGATAGTTGAAGGGAGGGAAATTCATTTATTATCTCCCTCGGCACTTTTCACTGCCTTTTGAAAAATGAAAATCTGCCAGGATAAAGAATTTTAAAATAACATGTGTTCACACCAAAAACGTACATTGCATTAGCAAAATGTTACTTGTTTCTTTTTTCTTTTTCTCAAGTGTTTTCTGCAGTAGGCAGAGGTGACAATTTCAAAGCACACACAGCGATCTGATCTGATCGGGTGAAAGAGAGATGCTGAGGTGACGTGAGTCCAACTTGACTCAAAGAAAAACGCTTTGTGAATGACATGACCTTGCATACTTCTCTTTATGCTTTTCATATCCCTGTCAATTACACACAAAAGCATGAATAACCCACATCTGGCCAACGGTATCTCTCTTCACTCTAGTCAGAAAGAAATCATAATATAATCAGAGGTTAAGGTAGCTTCAATTCACAAGCAATAATGGAGTTGAATTAATAAAATTGTAAGTGTTCTTCTGACACACTGGCAATAGATGGATATATCACTTTTCTAGATTTTTGTGATGAAGATTATTAATCTACAGGTCACCTCTATTATCTCACTTTATTTTCTGAAAATAACTACAGAAAACCAAAATGTTTTCAATGTTGGCTGATCTCTTACACATTTGCCAGTCCATAAGTTAATCTGGTTCATACTGGACTAGCTCACTTTCTAACAAAGATATAATTATATAGCACATGCCTCTTCTCTTAAGGAAGAAAATAGTTAAGCTTTATGTTCTTCATGAGGGAATATTGGGAACTCAGGGAGACAAGCTAAACCAAGGAGGAATTATCTGTTTCTTTTCAGAACACCTCTGTTAAAAGCCATTATAAGAAAATCATAAGCTATGGCCTTAAGTCAGTGGCCAAAACAAGTACTCCATCAAACATGTGGTCCACAGTAGGGGAGAAAGTAAATGCACCAGGAAGCATCATGTCATTTCTGACAAAATCTTCAACAGGAAACACTGGTTATTCCATAAGGCTTTTTCTCAAGTCTTCCAACATTTTTAATTTAATTTTTAGAGTGTATAAAATGCACACATACTGTTTTATATTATTAGTTTACTTATTTAACTATCAACCTCTGATTCTAGAAGCTATGAAAAATAATTTATATACAGAGGCATTGGTGGTTTCAATTGAGATTTGTCATAATCATGGTCTACAAGAGGTATGCAGATGCTGTGCTCTACTTGTGTTTTTGTCTTCATGTGTGCCATAAATAATATTCCAAAGCTTTATCTATCTATCTTGTCAACTCATGGAGTTAGCAATATGATCAAGCTGATGAGCATGTTAGAATATTGTGGTCACACAGCAACTATCAGATTTTATATTACTACCTTATTGCAGTTAAGTTTAAAAGGCTAAAAGTAAACCTACTATTTCTATTTTTGTTTATAGCAAGTTACTTATCATAACCATGCGTTATTTTCTGTTAAAGTATAATTTATGTATACCATACACAAGAATTAGAAAAAGAAACAAAAATTAAACACATGTTTCTAAATGACTATTACCACCCTATGAACACATCAGAAATACTATGCAAAACTTTTTTGTTTCTGTATGAGAATCTTAGATTTGATCATGTTTGTCATAAGTCACATCTCTAAGTCACATAACCGTAAGTATGTCATGGAAGTAGACAGCAAAGGTTATGCAGAATTCAGGGTGATGTGTGTGTGGGGGGGTGTATTGTTCCTGTCAAGAGGTGATCAAAAAAGCTGAAGATATTTTTTAAGTAAAAGATATTCATAGAAAAATCCACAGACCAAGAGAGGATAAGTAACAAGAAAGGCTCAAGGTGGGACTCATCAATCTCCCTGGGAAGGGGAAATAGATAGATAGATAGATAGATAGATAGATAGATAGATAGATAGATAGATAGATAGATAGATTTCATGAGTGGGCTTGGAGAGGGCGGGAATGAAAACAGGAAGGATCAGGAGGGCGATAGAGAGATGGAGGGAGAGAGTACTTGGAGAGATGGTAGAAATGGGGGTCATTTTGAGGGTGTTGTGGAAAGAAAAAAAATAAAGATTTTTATGGCTGTTTTCTTTAGTGTACAAAATGGAGACAGTTAAGCCAATTGAAAGAGACACAAGTAGGATATTTTGATGGAATATGGTTTAGGAAATCAGTTTTACATCTAAAGCTAGGCTATTGTTGGCTTGTATGTGAGTTTAATAAAGATGGTTGAATTTTTTTCTTAAACTTACTGTATGTCCAAATATATGTCATAGTAGATACATTTCAAGAGAAATATAACTCAAACAGAAATTGTTAGTAAGAGATTAGATGTACAAATTACCAAGGGGGCTAGAAATTCATGGAAGAAAGACAGGTTCCTTGAAAAGAAGAAACTGAAAGTCCACATTATAAGATACTCATGTTTGTGTGATGCTGGGTCTTGAACCATGGTCCTGAATGGGTGAGGCAAGCACTTGAATATTGAGTTTCATTTACTTAATTTTTAAAGTTAGATAATGTCTCAGTTAACTACCTAGGGAAGTATCAAAATCATGCTGTAGTCTCAATCATACTTAACTTTTCTATCCTTGTACCTCAGTTTAGCAAGTACCTAGATTTACAGCCCCTCTTTGTTTTAATTATTACCTGCCTCCAGAACTGTGTAGACAATGGGTGCAAGGTATCTAAGGAAAATATAAACTTGTACAATATTTGACCAGCACAATCAATAATTTTCTGAGCTTTGGAAAGGGTCCTTTTAACCTTGAAGGACTCTCTTGAAATTCCATCAACTTATGATGGAAAGGCATTACTGTTTTCAACACTAAAATTTAAATTAACAATAAAATTGTAATGTGTACAATTGCAGATTATCTACAGAAGCAAGAAAATCCTTCAGCAATTTAACTGACAATTAGCCAAATGTGTAATTCTACAGGTGAAGGGGCAAGAATTCTAAAGCGTCAAATGTACGTTTTATTTAGAAAATAGAAAAAGTAATGATTTTATTTCCACAAAGGAAAATTAGTAAGCTTAGACCTATGTGCATATCAGATGTTAAAAATTAGAAAACAGTCTTGAAAACCAGTGTAATAAAACTGTTTTAGAATTTACAAAGCCATCTCTTGACAATAAACAAGTTTGTAGTACTGAGACCAGGTTACATCCAATTGAGGTGTTGACCAAAGGGATTCCATGGAAATCCGCAAATAACCCATAAGGTTGCCAAGAGAAGAGGTAACTCTACACAAAGTGACAGCAAGGCCACATTGCTGAAGACATACCCATACTACTCATTGAACATGGAGAGGTCAAGTTTGTGCCTACATAGAACATTCACTCTTATGTTTTGGCTTTTTTGGTATAATACTTTACCTTGCAGGCTACCAAAAGAGAAATATAATCACCAACAAAGCCATAGAACCTTTGATCGATAGTCTATTTTGCCTGCAAAATATGTTAGGACAACTGGGACACAAAAATTTGTGGGATTAAACAATCAATATCTAATTTGATTTAAGGCTACTCTGAAAGATGAAACACATACCCACTACTACTTGGGTGACAAAGAACCAGAGTCTAAATATCCCAGAGACCTAAGATAAAACCAAACATTACTTTTCAAAAAAAAAATAGTAAGTAAAATAAAATGACTCCCTGCATGAATAAGGTTATTGTGTAATTCAAATGCTGATTTCTGTATTCTCCATATCATTTGCAAGCCTTGCTTTGAGAATCTCCTATCTTAATGTTGTATTAACCCCAGTAGTCTCCTGACATGTCAATAAAGCAGCTTATAGCCAGTTGCTGAGTAGTGGAAGGAATAGGGATGAACACCCTGCCAGCCAGGGGTGGAGGAGTTAGAAGAGGAAGTAGGAGATTTAGCCAGAGTATTCAGCCACAGTCAGAGGTCCAAGAGACAACAGGTGAGAGAGCTCAGCAGAAAAGCTATAAAATGCAAATATGCTGGGATATACACTGTTAGGAAACCAGATGAGTCTAGAGGGCTAAGAATAAAGTAATAATTGTTCAGTTCTTGTGATGTGAAGCTTATTATTAACAAATACACAGTCCTAATTATTTATGTATCTACCAGGTTAAGAATGAAACTAAGAGAAACCAACACAGTTGCATAAAAATAACAGTAACAATTTCCTAAAGATATTCTACTATACTCACATCAGTACCTTATTCAGCCATCATCAGAGAAGATTCCTCCTGCAGTAGAAGGGAACAAATATAGAGCCCTATAGCTCTCTCTCTGTGTGTCTGTCTTTCTCTCTTTCTTTCTCTGCCTCTCTCTCTTACACACACACACACACACACACATACACACACGCACATCTCAGACAAACAAACTGACAGACCTTGGAACACACAACTCTAAATGGATTATCTCTATCTAATCCCTCCCCAAAGCTTATGAAACACTACAGAAGAGGAGGGAAGACTCTAAGAGTCAAAGGAAATGGAGAACTCCATGAGAACAAGGCACTAAATCAACTGAGCAAAGCTCATATGAACTCTCAGACTGAAGAAGCAAGCACAGTGCTTGCATGAGTCTGTACTAGGTTCTATGTATATATTATAGGTTTCAGTTTAGTTTTTTTATGGGACTCCTGATTGTGTGAACAAGTAAGTGTCTGATTTTGTGACATCTTTTGGGACAATTTCTCTTCTGTTTCTTTGCCTGGTCCAACATCGATGTGATGATTTCTTGTTTTATATTTGTTTACATTTATTTTGTTTTGTTTTGTTCTTATCTGCTCTTTTTTAATAAGAGATAAAAAGAGTAGATTTATGTGGGAAGGAAGATGAGAATGAATTGAGAGATGTAAAGGGAGGGGAAATGGTATTCATTATATATTGTAAGAAAACAGAATATATTTTTAAAAAATAAAGAAAAAGATTTTAAAAAAAGAATTTACAAAAACAGATGGTCCATAATTTGCAAAAGGGTATGAAGAATTTTAGAGTGATAAAATATATTTAATGAACAAATAAAATACCCACAACTAAGCTATGACTCAAAGCTAAAGTTTTAGCAACAATGGAAACATCTTATAAGCTGAGAAAAAATGAATAATAGATAATTTTTATTTATACAGAGTCTGGAAAACAATAGAATGACATATTAAAAGTGATGCAGTTAACAAGTAAATGTAATAGCATTCATTACCTGTGGTTGGTGAAACAAACAACTAATTGCTTATTAGGTAAGAGCAACACAACTTTTCCTGCTGTATGAAAGATAAAATGCTGGTTGAGGGTGGTCCCTGAGAGGTAGATAAGTTCCTGTGTTTTCCACCTTCTACCTATGTCCTTTGGCTTGCTGCCTCCCATCTGTCTTCAAAACCATAACTATAGCTATATTTCCTTCACCATATTTAGTTTTTGTCTCTGGTATTTCTGTTGCCCCTGCTTTCTTTCTTCCCTCATTATTCGTCAGTACTTAGGATTTTTCTCAGGGCCCTTCATATAATAGGCAAGTTCTCTACCATTGAACTATACCATTAGCTTTATGGTAGTTTTATATTAAGTATATAGATATTTGAAATTTACCTGTGCTTTCTCAGAACTCACTATGTATACTAGGGTATGCTTTAACTTGCCATTCTCTTGTTTCAGTCTGCTGAGTAGCTTCTATTACAGGGATTTATGTCAAGGCCCACCTTCCTATACCCTTATATAATGATTGCTACAAATAGATCAAACCTTCAAGTGTAATTGAGGATAAGCTTTCATTAATCTTAATCATACATGCACAGTATCATTTCCTATATAAGGAAGCATACATGGAATTCTATACTCAAGGGTCTATCTGCTTCCTTGACAGGCATGGGTATATGAATTTTTCAAAATGGCACATATTTTGTCTCTGTGTCTTAAAACTCAGTATATTTTTGAATTGTTTTTGAATGTGATCGTGCCCTATTAGTCTAAGTTATTATGACAGTTTATCATACACTGGGCCTCTTATAAACAGTAAAACCATTATTTCTCACAAAGAGGCAAAGAGCATGATGTTAGAAGATGTATTTTCTTGTGAAAGACTTCTTGTGCGTTCACCCTTTAGTTGTGTCTTAAAGAGGAATAAGACACAAAAATGTTCCTTTAGGCTCTTAGAAGGACACAAATCTCACTGAAATGACTTCTGATGGCATGCAATAAGCACCTGCCCAAAAATCCTGTTGCTTAATACTATCTCATGTTTTGCTGTTATTGTTCTTTTTAAAAAATATTTTTTATTCTTCTTTCATAAAATACATTCTAACCACAGCTTCCCGTCCTTCCAGTCCTTCTAGTCCCCATCTCTACCCCAGATTCACATTTCTTCTCATAAAAGAGTAGGTGTTCCAGGGGCATTAACCTAAAATAACACAACAAGTTACAATAAGCCCCGACACAAACCTTCATATCAAGGCTGAGCGAGGCAACCTTGTAAAATGAAAAGTATTCAAAAAGCAGGCTAAAGAGTCAGACATACTCTGCTCAGAGTTTGGCTATGAGTTTTCAGCATCTGTTTGGGCAGAGTGCAGGCAATCATAGGGAAGAAGGGGGAGATAGAAAGACCTGGAGGAAACAGGAGTTCCACAAGGATACCAACAGAGACAAAGAAATATGGGCCCAGGGGGTCCTGCATAGACCATTGTTCCAACCAAGGACCATGCATGGAGAGGACCTAGACCCTCTTCACAGATGTAGCCCATAGGCAGCTCAGTCTCCATGTGCATTCCCTAGTAGGGGAAGCAGGGACTGTCTTTGTCATGGACTTAGTGGTCAGCTCTTTGATCATGTTGGGCCCAATTCGAGGGACCCCAAAGACCACTAGGAATCGAGTCCATTGCAAATCACACAAGGATCTTTATTCAAGTTTAAGCTTGGGCCGCCAATCTCCCCTGATGCAGCAAGGTTAGAAAGTGAGGCCCTGAGTCTCAGGGGGGCAGAGTTTTTAAAAGGGAAAGAAGGCAAGCAGGAAATTCCAAGCCTTGGAGTTACAGGGAAGGGAAAGTTTTGGGTGGACATCGAGATGTACTTTAGGCAAATTGTTTAAAGCCACCTGACCAAAAGGACAGATACTTAAGATATCTGTCTGATAGCCTGCTGGGTGGAGTGGAGGACCCTTAAACACATTCTGTGGTGTTTACTACAACCTTCATGGTGGAGAGCTATGTGGCTCTTTTCAGAACCCAAAGGTTGGGGTCAGGTCACTCCAAGGTCAGTCAACTTAAGATAGAGTCTGAGAAACAGAATGGAGCCACCCCTGCCATCCTCAGTGTCTTCAATCACCTTCCCCTGGTGGGGGGGTGGGGGAGGGTGCAGCCTTTCCAGGCCACAGAGGCAGAGTAGGCAGCCAGTCCTGATGAGACCTGAAAAGCTAAGATTAGATAGCAGGAGAGGAGGACCTCCCCTATCAGTGGACTAAAGGAGGGAAATATGGGGAGAAGTGGGAGGGGGGTACAGCCAGGATACCAAGCGAATACATTGTGATAAATAATAAATAAAAAAATTAAAAAAGAGTCAGACACACCCCCACCCCCACTGCCAGGAATTCCCCAGAATGCCAAGTCAATAACAATAACATATGGAGAGCACCTAGCAAAAACTGATGCGGGCTCTTCAGTCTTAGTGAGCTTGCATGGGCCTTGCTTAGATGATTTCTTGGGCCCAGTGTCATCGACACCTCTGGCTCTCACAACTCCTCCTTCTTTACTTACAAAGGTTTCCCTGAGCTCCAATGTTAAAAACCCGATGGAGACCTCCAACCTGGGCTCTCTCCTCCTCCCAATGCTTGGCTGTGGATCTTTGCATGTACTCCCATCAGCTGCCAGAGGCAGGCTCTCTGTTGGTAACTAAACCATTCTAAGAGTGTAGCAGAACATCATTAGGATCATTTCACTGATTCTTCTTTCTTTCTTTCTTTCTTTCTTTCTTTCTTTCTTTCTTTCTTTCTTGCTTGCTTGCTTGCTTGCTTGCTTGCTTGCTTGCTTGCTTCTTCTTCTTCTCCTTCTTTCTTCTTCCTCTTCTTCTCCTTCTTTTTTATCTTGGTCTCTGGGCTGTCTATCCTCCAGTGTCTGGTTATGCATGCAGTGTTGGGTGGACATGGGGTATCTTCCATGGTATGCACCTCAAATTAGACCAGTCATTGGTTGGCCACTCCCACATGTTCTACAAAACCTTTGCCTCAGAACATCTTGTAGGCAGGAAAGATTTTAGGTCAAAGGTTTTGTGGCTGATTTGGTGTCCCAGTCCTACCACTGGAAGCCATTCCTGTTCTATAAGATGGATGGTTCAGTCTCTTTTCCTTCATTACTAGGAGTTGTTGATAGGGTCACCCTCAGCGATTCCAGAGAGTTTCTACTGCACTAGGTTTCCATATCACCCTCGAAATGCCCTTTAATTCCACTTGTCTCTCCCTGCACTCTCTCCTTCCATCAGTCTCCCACTTGATCCCTCCTATTTCCATTCTCACCTGCCTGCAGTCTACCTGCAAATTCCATTCCATTTTACCTTCCTTGAGAGATCCATGCATTCCCTCTTTGAGCTCTATTTGTTATGTAGTCTTCATTGGTCTGTGGAATATAGCCTGATTATAATTTACTTAACAGCTATTATCTACCTATAAACCAGTACATCCCATGTTTGTCTGGGTTACCTCAGTCAGGATAATGTATCCATCTACTTGTATGTAAATTTCATGTTATTTTTTTAACTGCTGAATAATATTCCACTGTGTAAATGTATTGTAGCTTCTTTATCCTTTCTAGGTTGTTTCTAGTTTCTGGTATTATGAATAAAGCTAGAATGAGCATAGTTGAGCAATTGTTCCTGTGGTAGGATGGAGCATCCTTTGGATGTGTTCCCTACAGTGATATAATTGGTATAGTTGTGTCTTAGTGTAGACCAGTTTATAATTATTTGAGGGCTCACCATATTGGTTTATGTAGTGGCTGTAAAAATTTTTACTTCCACCAGCAATGAAAGAGTGCTCACCTTGCTCCACATCCTTGGCAGCATCAGCTGTCACTTGTATTATTGATTTTAGCCATCTTGACAGGTATAAGATGAAATTTCAAAGCGGTTTTGATTTGCATTTCCCTGATGGCTAAAGTTGTTGAACATTTTTTAGTCTTTCTCAGGCATTTGGAATTTGACTATTGAAAAATTTCTTTTTAGCTCTGTACCCCATTTTATTTTTTTATTTTTTTT
>CM053765.1:84945382-84980697 GCA_028658305.1 Pachyuromys duprasi
GGCAGAGGGTGAGAAGTAATGATAGATCTGGGGGAGGTTGTTGAGACTTGGGGAGAACAAGAGCTCCACAAAGACCAAACTGAGCAGGGCATAGGGTTCTTGTATGAGACGGTTTCTACAATCAAGGACCATGTGTGGATATGGCCGGGAACCCCTGCTCAGATGGGGCCCATGATAGCTCCTTGTCGGACTGAAGACCCTAGTGAGGGAAACAGGGACTGTTTCAGTCATGATCTTGATGGCTGACTCTTTGACCCTCCCCCATACAAGCCGGGGAGTGACAGACTGGCTAGATCCCAGGGGAGGACATTACAGCCAGCCCTGAGGAGACAGGATGAGCTGGGGTTGGATGGAAGGGGAGGAGGTCCTCCCCTGTTGGTGGACTTGGAGGGGGCGGGGAGTAGGGAGATGAGGGGGGGAGTGGGAGGGTGGGAGGGAATGAGGGAGGAGGCTACGCCTTGGATGCAAAGTACCTAACCTGTGATTGATATAAAAATAAATAAATTAAAAAAAATTCAGGAGTTTACTTTAAAGTGGGCTTACTACAAGGACTGATGACATGAGACAAGAGGGTGAAACTGAGGCCCATTATACCTTTCCACTTTGTCATTAATTTTAGAATAGAGCCATTTTACAAAGGTTCAGCATATACAGGCACTCATTTCAGATATGCTTAGAGTTACCTCAATTAAGTTTCTAATATTGTGGGGCTCCTGTCCCCTCTATGTCCTTCAATTTGCCCCCTCTTCTTCCATAAGACTCCCTGAACTATGCCCAAAGTTTGACTGTGAGACCAACAATGCTAAAAAATCTGAGCCCCGGGGCTCTTGCAGAGACTGTTGCATTAACCAAGGACCATGCGGAGAGAAGACCTAGACCCCCTGCTCAGATGTAGCCAATTGGTACCATGTGGGTTACCAAGTAAGAGGAGCAGGTGCTGTCTCTGTCATGAACTTGATTGCCTTCTCTTTGATCACTTGTCCCTGGTGATGCTGTCTTGCCAGGATATAGAGGAAGAGGATCCAGGTAGTCTGATGAGACTTGATAAGGTATGGGCAGACAGCAAAAGAGGAAAACTCCCCTTTTCAGTGGACTAGGGGAAGGGGATATGGCAGAAGTGGGAGGGAGGGAGAGACTGGGAGGAGTTGAGGGAGGGAGGTTTAATCATGATATATAATGAATAAATTGGGAAAAATAAAATAAAAATGTTTCTAATCTCGAGCCCATTATAAAAGGCAAAGGAATTGAGACACAAAGCAAATAACTAACAGCCCAAGGCCATATTGCAGCCACATCAGCTATGAGCTCCTAAATGTGTTTGATCATTATAATATATAGATATATAATTATAGAGAGCTGCACATATTTCTACATGTAAGTATAAGTCGTGGTGGGCATTATTCATTCATTCATGTTTTAATGTCAGAAAAATGCTGAGTAGATCTGAATGACTTTGTCTCATTCAATATTGTGAGATTTCTGTTTTACAATAAGGAAACGAAGATAAAATCTTCCTCATTTATCATCTTTAAGGAAAAAAAAAAAAGATTCACTATAAAGTCATAGTGTTGGCTACTTCCTAGTTTCCTTTCATTTACACCTTCATATTCATTATTTTCTAGTCTCCTTTTGACCCACACAAGTCAACAACTCTTACTACTGTTGCTCCAAGGAAAATCAGTAGCAACCATCTTGATCCTGACTTGCCTTATTCTCTCTTCTGAGATACTCCCTTTTCTCTCCTAGTGTATGCCAATGTCATTCAATAAACAATAACATTTCCTTATGTATAAGTTTGGATTTACAAGTCTGTCCTGGAATAGTTTCTCATTTCAATCCACAAAAATTCCTGGAAGAGACATTTGCTTTCAATGACTATATAAGACATCTGAAAGTCACTTCATAAATTACTTGTTGAAGGAAATGGCCACAATAGAGTGTCACTTCAGATACTGAATCCTCTCATTTAAGTTTAAACAGTCATCCAGATGGTGAGACTTGACTGATATGGATATAAATGTGGTCTTCTTAGGACAAGTCTTCTATGTTTATTTGTCAATATTAATTACTATATAGCAATTATTCATTGTTTTAGAATATTTTATTTAGTATTTGACAATTTTCTCTCTGTCTCTCTCTCTGTCTCTCTCTCTCTCTCTCTCTCTCTCTCTCTCTCTCTCTCTCTCTCTCTATATATATATATATATATATATATATATATAATAAATCTTTACCATATCTAGATTAAATGTCCCTCAAACTCCCACCAGTCCTTCTTAATACTTACACCTTCCAAATTCATGCCCTGTCTTTTTAAAAAAAATAACCCATTGAGTCCAGGTAATGCTGGCAGCATGTTCACAGATGTTAGACTATCCATTGTAGAATGGAACCCTCTCAGCAGCCACATTCCAAAACAAATAAAATTCCCTGTCTCCAAGCAACCATTAATTGTTAATTTCCTTACAGAGTAGTAGAACCTCATGAGACACTCTCCTGTCCGTGATGAAGTGGTGGCTGACTTGATCTTGTGCAGGAAAGCACAGTTACTCTGTCATGTAGAAGACAGGAGTTCATAGCACTTCTCCACATTTGCTGGTTCTTATATGCTTATACCTCTGCTTTGTCATATTACTTGAGTCTTGGGACAGTAAAGGTGGTTGTTGTTGATATAAAAGCTTCTTTTATGATTGAGAACACAATAGTCAGTTATTCTTAGCACTTTGAACAGTTATGCATCTCTGCAGTCCTTGCTGCCCACTGCAAAAAAAAAAAAAAAAAAAAAAAAAAAAAAGCTTTTCTGACAAACATTAAAGGTAGCATAGAGTGGTGGCTATAAACATAGATATTACATGACAGATTGGATTGATAATGTTTTCTTTAACAAATGACTGTAGTAGTTACTCTCTCTGGGCCTAAGACCTTCTCAACTTTAGTATTCTGACAAGGTTTACAGTACCTGACATAAATTCTTTCCTGTGAAAAGTGGTTGATTACTCCCATGATTCTTATGTCATGCTTACAATGGGGATATTTTCTGTGGTCAGTCAGTATTATAGCATACGGAGCTCACTGATTGATAAATCAATTGATGAGTTTCCTTTCCCAGTGGTTTTCATAGAATCTTCTGGTTCTCTGAAAACTCACTAGCTGTGAGAAAGCAACCTAGTTTAAAAACACATTGAATTCTTTATATTTTGAAACCCAAGTGTATTGTGTGTGTGTTTTTTAAGTAATCTATTTATTTTATATTGATCACAGGTTATGTACTTTGTATCCCAACCATAGCCCCCTCCCTCATTCCCTCCCACTCTCCCCATCCCTCCCTGGTCTCCTCTCTGTCCCCCTGCAAGTCCACTGACAGGGGAAGACCTCCTCCCCTTCCATCTGACCTTAGCTTATCATGTCTCTTCAGGGCTGGCTGCAATATCATCTTCTGGGATCTAGCCAGGCTGCTCCTCCCTCGGGGGGAGGGAGGGGGTTGACAAGCCAGCCATTGAGTTCATGACTGAAATAGTTCCTGTTCCCCTTACTATGGTACCCAGTTGGATACTGAGCTACCACAGGCCACATCCGAGCAGGGGTTCTAGGTTATATCCATACATGGTCCTTGGTTGGAGAAAGTCTCATACACCTAGGGAAGATAAGCAAGAAGGAGGACCCAGGGTGGGATGATCAATCCTCACTTAGATGGACAAATGGGATAGACATTGAATATAGGAGAAAACAAGCAACAGGACAGGAGACTACCACAGAGGGTCTCTGAAAGACTAACTAGCAATGTATCCAAGCAGATATTAAGACTCACAACCAAGTCTTCAGCAGAGTTCAGGGAATCATATGAAAGAAGGGGGAGTTTAAGAGTTGGAGAGGACAAGAGCTCCACAAAGACCAAATAGATCAGGGCACAGGGGTCTTTTATGAGACTGTGTATTGTGTTTTCAACAATATAGTCTGACTATGGAAGGCAACCAATAACAATGACAATAACCTGGCCGCGTTTTCTTGGGAATCCTCTAAGACTTTCATGACTAATAACTCATATGGCAGTATCCCAAATCAGTAACAGAAATATCCACTTAATAATACACGTTTCCTGGGAGCAATATTGTCCAGACATGGAGAATACATTCATTGAAACTCATATTGTTTTTGTATTTTATTTACCTTATAAAAGTGAGTTTATATAAGACTTTCCTGTAATCCTTAGTTTTTAGTTAATCCACTCACTATTCTTTTATCATCTTTTTTCAGTCCATCACTGTTTAATCCTTAAATTCTACATATTCATTTCATTTAATTTTGCATCATATGTACTATACTGTTTTCTCCTGTCCTAAGTCCTCTTTCTCTTCTCCATCTCATTGCCTTTTCTACCCTCTAGGGCTCTGTAGATCCTCAAAATGAAGCACAAATCCAAAACTTGGAAACTAGAATCCATGTATGAAATAAAATATATTGTGTTGTTTTGAATGACAGTGGCCCCATTGTCCTATATATTTGAATATTTGGTTCCAAGTTGGTAGAACTGTTTAGGAAGTTGTAAAAGGTTTTGTTGGAAGAAGTATGCCACTTGAGTGGATGTAGAGGTTTTCAAAGCCCATGCCATTCTTAGTCCCTGCTGGCTCTCTCTGCCTCTGCTTTGTGTTTCTTTTCTCAATGCGCAATCCCCTGCTCCAATCCTATGCCCTCCTGCATACGGCTATATTTCCCACAATGATCCCTTAACTTGCTTTCATTCAATGTGTTTTTAGCAACAGAAGAATAAACTAAGAAAAATCTCCATATTTCCTATTTTAGAGAAGTAGAAGCTGAGGAAATCTGCTGATTGACTACTTGATCTAGAATTTCTGCTGCAAATTCTATTTCCTTTTCACTGAGATCGATTTGCTTCCTATGGAATCCTATGAAGCATCCCTCTAGTGGATGAATTTGTCATTCCCTTGGAAGGGCTAACTTTTTAACAGAGCTTTCCAGCTTTATAAGCACATGATTCTCTGCTTGAAATTCTTTCCAGGTGTTGTCTCTAATTATTTGGTTTGATTTGAAATCTGACTTGAAATCCCTGTCAAAAGGGATGTTGCTTAACAAAAAGTAAACAAACCTTATAAAACTCAAGAAACAGATACAACTCACAAGTCTCAGAAAATTCTTGAAGTTCATGAGATTCACAAGGCTTTTCTCCAAGGTTATGAAGTAGTAAATGTCTCATCATCCATATTCAGTAAGATATTCACTTTTCCACCTTTCTTTAAATCATTCATAATTCTGTAAGTACTTTGTCCTTTGTACTTAGAGGTGAGAATAATAAAGTTATTGGTTTACTAGGGTATCATTGATGTGGATGGAATAATTTCTTTGGTCTGTTTCAGTAAGCTGTGGATATGTATTTGTTCATGTTTCCCCAGGAAACGGAAAATGACCCATAGCAAATAATTAAGAGATGGTTATTTCACATTCTGGAATTATATATTCTGCTAGTTAAGAAACCTAACTTATTTCTGGAGGTTATTAATATTAATATAATCTTTTAATTAGTTTTTCTTATAAAAAACTAAATGTGACATATTCATTTTCTCATGTTCAATCCAATTCTTAACTTGGTGCCTGATGAACTTAAAGCCTTTGTTGGTAAATGGAGAAACATATACAATATATACAGGATGATGTTTTGTGAGGTTAGACAAAGTACATAGTAGCACTGTAATAGTATATGTACATATTTGACCAAACTTCTACCTATGATCTTCTGAAGTTTACTAACACTCCTCTGAGTTAAACCTGGTGATAATTATTATTTCACACTCTATATGATAAAAGGGAAGAAAAAAAGGGCCTTCAGGGGTGTTGGCCATAGTGTTTACTTCTATAATGATAGAAATTTAGCAACTTGTACTGTCTAGTGCACAGAAAGCACTTAAAAATAATATGAATTAAAGAAGAATCACAGATATATTAAGAATTTTGGTAATATATAATCTTAAAGAGTAAGAAGTAGTACTAATATTTTAGATTTATACCTTAAACACATGCAATTATCCATTTACCACACTCACACAATTCCATCAGAGACTGTGTAATACTTGTCAGACTAAAGAATCCTCTTGAAGGGCCCATTGAGCTCATTAAAATGACACTGGGCTTGGGCTCAAGCTTCAACTCTGTTACTTAATCATTTAGTATCTTGTGACAATTTCAGGGAGGCCAACTTTGACCATATGTAAAATAAGAATTTAAGATGCTGGTTTATAGTTTGATTTTCTCCTTATGCAGTTTACACTTGCATACAGAGTCTTACTTTGTTCTGTTGTTGTTTATTGTTTTGTTTTACACATATTATTATAAGATATTTGTAACTGCGTTTTCAGAAATGGAAGGGTGTGAGTAACAAGATGGGTCAGCTGGTGATATCACCTACCACAAACCATGACATGTAAGACTTAGAAATAAAGTAGATTCATTTTTAATGTATATAGTTTAAGCAGAAAACCAACTCTCAAAAATTTACCTCTAACCTCCAAACACATACCATTTGTTCTAGTTTTCTTTTTGTTGCTGTGGTAAGCACCAGGATCCAAAGCAAACCAGTGAGGAAATGGTTGATTTTGGATTGCAAGTAAAGTCTGTCAATGAAGGAAACCAAAGCAGAAATCTGAAATCCGCAACTAAAGCAGATACAACGGAGGAGTGTTTCTTACTGGTTTTCTTACCTTAACTTTCTTAATTACCTTTCTTGTATAATCTAGAACCACCTGTCTAGGGATGCCACTAATCACTTCAGGCTAAGTCTTTTTATATCAATCATAAAATGTCTCACAGTCATGCCATATGCCAATATGATGGAGACTTCTAGGCATGCCAAGTTAAAACCATGATAATCTACCACCCTGTGCCATATATGTGTATGTGCACATATATGTATGCTCACATTAAAGACCAAAGAAATATGACATAGATTCTAACTGACTGACTTGTTGTTTCAAAGGTAATGGCTTTCCTCCAAAAAAAAAAAAAAAAAAAACCTCCTTCATTTACTGTTTATAATTTATACAAAGCACACACTACCCACAGCATTTGTAAGCTTATGCAAATTTGGTCTAAATGCTTCTCAGAGACGTTTCTATCTCCCACATGTCTGTCTTATTGTAGCAAAAAATAAAAAATAAAAATCACTCTTACTTGTCAAAGATTAAGGGAGAGCTTCCAGTGAACCCCATCTGTGTTTCAGGGGAAGTTGAATTGCATTTGAAAGATGCGGGATGTAACACAAGCCCCGGGATGCATCTTCTGTGTGTTTTCTAGTAGTTCATACTCCTCATGAGATACAGATTTCATTTCATACAAAATAAGAAACTGGACTTGATTCATTATTTTACATCCTTTTCCTTAGCAAGCTCAGACTTTGGGTGGGTGAGTTGTTTTGATCATTTTCATTTTGTCAATTTTAGATCTGTTTTGGTGAAGACTTTATACAAAATGTGGTTTGGTTTTTTTTTTGGCAATTTCAGATATAAACTGATTTTGAAAGTTTAATAGAAAATCAAACCAAGAGAAGTCTATAAATCATCTATGATCACCTCAATAAGAGTGTGGTCCTTCTATTATTGTGCACACAGGTGTAAGGATATAATTTTTTTCTGAGAATTCAAGCCCTTCGTTTATTATCTGAAAGAAACATTTGACAGGCTTCAATTCACTAAGACTGTTCAGGTAAATGTTGGTTTAATTTGGTAGGCAATAAGCTACACTATGTAGCCCTTAGGCAGCTCAGTCTCCATGTGGGTTCCTGAGTATAGGGAGCAAGGGCTGTCTCTGACATGATCTCAGTTGTCTGCTCTTTGATAGCTTCCCTCAGGCAGTGTGGCCTTGCCATAACTCAAAGGAGGAGGATCAAGGCAGTTCTGATGAGACTTCATAAGCTAGGGTCAGATGGCAGGAGAAGAGATCTCTTCCTTTCAGTGACTAGGGAAACAAGATAGGGAAGAAAGTGAAACAGAGGGTGGGACTGAGAGGAGATGATGGAGGAGGCTACAACTGGGATATAAAATAAATAAGTTTTTAAAAATAATAACAAAATAAAATAAATAAATGAGCTACACTACAGGCAATAGGTTTGTAAAATTAAATCAGCTGGTTATTACTCAAACACAGGTAAGAATTCCCAAGAACATCAAGCACAGTGTTTATTAAAAACTATTTTATAATTTTCCTGTTTTACTTTTCTGGGTCTTATTTACTTTAAGAGTCTAATGATATTTCAGAAATACTAGATACTGGAGCTCGTCATTTTCTCTTTCCTCCCAGTATCTCATGTGTAGTCTGCCATACATCAATGGGAGTGTCTGAACAACATTACGGTAAGATCAAGTGTCACCTTCCTCCAGAAGAGCCTGCTAAACGAATCATCCTGTGCTGTCCTCTCTAATTCCTGCATTCCCATAGGCATCATCAGCAAAGCATAGGTCTTCATTCTGCTGCATTTTATTTCTTCTCCAAAGATAAGAAAACGCTACTGTGGCAGTTAATAAGATAATTGCTAAAACTGTTGGTAGCTTTCCTGTGGTGCAGCAAGCCTCCACACACTGTCTCATCTCTTGAAGAACCACTGCCCTTTCTCACGTGTATGTGTGTGTGCGTGTGTATGATCCTTGGGTATGCAAGTCCTTCATATTAATTATGGAAATGCTATTGTATAAAATGTAACAACAACAACAACGAAACCCTCAAACCACTTTAATTTTTCGCACTGCATTTGGCAAGAGAAATTTTGTTTTATAGGAGAAAAAAAAACACTTCATTTCACCAATTTCTAATTATATGTAGATCCAGTTGAAGGAACTATTTTTTTCCCACAGCCAGATTTGTGGGCCATGGGAGAGAGTGACTCTATAATGAATAATGTGTAGCTAAGATTCATTTCAATCCTGGCCTTGTAAACATTCATTTGTGCAAATATATATTTTCCATACAGTGAATGCATATCATAAGTCCTATTCTGCTCTACTGGGCACAGTAAATTTGTGTTCTGAAAAATCCCCTAAATACGTAATTTTCTGCCAATAAGGACTACCTTATTAAAAAGTCATTTTAGTTTATTGGATATTCCTTGAAAAATAACAGTTATTAAATAATGGGTTTCTCATTCTGCTGAGAAGGTCTCCCCCCCCCCCCAGTAGCATAGCAACAGAATAAAGCAGCGGCGTGTGTGTCAGCGTTCCCTTGGCACTTTGCTGCCTTGGTGGCTGCCAGCATAGCAAAAGCCATGCTGTAGCTAGTCCCTCACAAAGACCTAAGTGTGGAGGTTGACAGGCCCTTAGACATTGGAATTACTGTCTAAACTAAGATTATTCATATCTTGTAAGGGTTGTTAACAATTATAACTTTGCTTCAAATGGAGATAACTGAACTTATCATTTCCAGTTTATTTTATTTCAACTTAATAGACACCGACAGGTTGGAAAATCAAAAGTTTAAATAAGCATATATACAAAATTATAATAAAAAATGCGTGGGGCCATGCAGTGGTTTTTCCTTTGTAGCCTAAACTAGTGCTGTATAAAAGTTGGAGATGGTTTTTATTAAGAATATCAGAGCACCATATTTTCCTTATATTTTATTGTATGTATACATGGTAGTTTATTAAATATGATGCTGCCATCATAAGACTTCATGGACTGCCAAAGAAGTCTTACTCTTTTTGTTAATTATCGTAAAGTTACATGAAATAGCCTTGTGTATCTGACAGTAGTTCAGAGCATAGGTGTAGAATCAATGTCCAGACTGAAACTATTGCCTCAAGAAGGGTTCTTCTTGTGTTAATTTCATATACTTTCTGATTTTCTCTCCTGGGATTTGTACAAATTTCCACCCTTCTCAACACTGGCACGAATGTTTACATCCTACATAATGATCGGTAGTTTGACAGACTTATCTTTTGATCTTCAATGAGAAATGAAGAAATTAGTATCTCAGTGCAGCTCCACTTTCTATTTAGAGTGTTTATAAATCAACCTAGCATTTTAAATATTTTATTTTAACTGATAGTCAATAATATCAAAGAGGCTCAGTGAATAGACTACTTACTCATTTAGTACTAAAACCTAAGCTTGGATATTGTGCACCCACGTGGGAAGCCAGGTGTGATTACATACTCCTTGGATACTAGTGCTGGGAGGCAGAGACAGGAGTGGGTGGGTAGGGGATTCCAGCGCTTCTTTATAAGGCCATCCAGGTAGATAGGGAGATGTAAGTCCCTCACATACATGCTCAGAAATTAATTTCCACGATGAGACTCAATCCTATAACTCTGATGGTTAAGACTGATCACCTCTGTCAGCAAGGGCACCAACTGGGGAGCTGCATCCACAGTCTTATTAGTGTTTAATTAATAAACTGTCGCATCATATACTCTCTGCCTACTGGTTTCTCATTTGAGACACAGATTTCAAGACCCAGTCTCAAAAGGCAGTAGAGCAAACCAGCAAATGTAAACCTTGGACCTCTCCATCTGTGTACATGCATGCACACACACACGAACACAGATATGTATGCATGCACGTATGCACGAGTGAGCACACGTCCAAATGATAATGATAAATAAATATAGTCTTTGCCTCTCGTCAAGGAAATGTCTCTACAATAGACACAACTATAGAAAACCACAACCAATCAAAATGCAGAGTTGTGGCGCGCCTTCCCAATGGATGCATAGACAAAAACCACTCCCACACCCATGAAACATTGGGGAACAGGGTGTGGAAAGACTGTAGGAGACAAAGGATCAGGGACTTTCCTGTGAGATTGTTAATCCTAATAAGTAACATCAAAAGTTACACCCATAAAGTTTCACCAACATGACTTCCCAAATGTGAGCTAAACAATATACTAAAATGAACAAAGAGGAGCCCAGGAGATGGCAACCCCACACAAAGAACTGTAGGCAACTCAGTAAAGCTGGAGTAGGAGGCATGGTTTTCCCCTTCAAAGAGCATACCAATTAGTAACCAGTGCCAAATAGCTAGTTGTGAAAACATACATGTAAATAAGAGTATAGGGACTCATCCGGTTATATTTGGGGATATCTAGGTATATGGAAATACTTACTTGCATAGAATAACAATTTATGGAAAAATAACCCATAAATCTTAAAGAGAATGGGGAGATTTCAGAAGGAGGACAGGAAAGGAGAAATGTTATAATTAAATGTTATAATTGCAGTCTCAAAAATAATTAGTATTTTTGTTTGTGGGCTTAGGGTTGATTCAATTGTTAGTGTGTTAGTTAACTTTTTCTGTTGCTTTAGTCCAGTGTTTGGCAGGAGGAAACTTAGAGAGGACTCATTTACCTTGGCGTAAAGTTTCGGAAAATGTGGTAGCAGAAAGCACAAGGTGTTTGGAGTGTGTACACCTTATCACACTGTGTCTGTAGTTCAGAAAAAGAGTTGTGGATTCATTATACTTCAGCCTCTGTTTTTATTTCATCCAAAACCAAGTCCATGCAATGGTATCACCCTATGTATGTTGGGCTTTCTTGCATCCATTAAATTCACTTAGCACTAGAAAAGATCATCCTATGTGAGTTAACCCAGACATAAAAACACACACATAGTATGTACTCACTTATAAGCGGATATTAGACCTATAGTACAGAATAACCATACTACCATCCACACATCCAAAGAAGCCAAGTAGCAAGGCCGGCCTAAGGGAGGGCGCCAGAATGTCACTTAAAAGAGAAAATATTATAGTCAGCAGAAGCGGATGAAGAGAGGAAACTGGGCAGGAGATGTAGTGGGGAGGGAAACAAGAGTAGGTGTCAGTTGTGGGGAAAATAGGGTGGGAGGTAAGAGGGCTGGGAACTTGAAGGAAAACTGGGGGGGGGGTCATCTCTTTGTCAAGCTGGAGGCCTGAGATAGGATAGAATCCTAGGATGATATGGATGTGTCTCTAGCTGAGACTCTTAACAGAGGGGACATGAAGACAAAGTGACCACCTCCTAGCCAGACAGGACAAGTGGAGGAAGGGGAACAACAACCCACCCACAAAACGTTTATCCAAAATTTACTCTGCCTGAAAGAAGTGCAGGGATAAGAGGGAACAGAGGTTGAGGGAACTGGCCCAACCTGAGATGGTAGAAAGCCAGCCCTTGACACTACTAATGATGCTCTGCTATGCCTATATACAGGAGATTAATTTGACTGTCCTCTGGGAGGCTCCAGCCAGCAGCAGATAGAGATAGATGCTGTGACTTGCAGCCAAGCATGGGGCTGAGCTCCGGGTGTCCTGTGGAAATGTTGGGGGAAAGATGGAAGGACCTGGAGGGAACAGGAACTTCACAACAAGAGCACCAGAAAAAACTAACAAAGTCCCATGGGGGCTTACAGATACTGAGACATCAACTAAAGTGTATGCAGGGTCTGGCCCTACGCCCCTTGCACATAAGTGCTGGATGGGCAGTTTGGCTTTCATAGGGGGTGCCTGGAGAACTGGGGGGGCACTATTTCTAACATGGACTCTATTACCTGCTTTTGGATCACTTTTTCTCAGGCAGTGCTGCCTTGCCTGGCCTCAGGGAATGAGGATATGTTCAGTCCTGATGTGACTTGATGTGCTAGGGAGGGTTGATACAGGGTAGGGACTACTCTTTTGTTGTTGTTGTTGTTGGGAAAGGGAAAGGAGAAGGAGGAAGGAGGGGAAGAGGAGACTGGGAGGAGAGGAGGGAAGGATGTAAAGTAAACAAACTAAAATAAAAAAAAAATAAAGAAACTCATTTAGAAAGTCCCTAACAAAAAAATGAATAAATAAAAAGTCCCCTCACAGACATGCCCCAAAATTATTTTCCATGATTAATCTCAGTCATGTAAAGTTGAAGGACAGAACTGACAGTCGCAGTGGGCAAAGGCACCATATGAGAGCTTCAACCACTATTTTATCAGTATTTAATTTTCGAACCGTCTCATCATATATTTCCATGAGCTCCTATTGGTTTCTTAATGCTCTCTGTAAGAATTGGCCAAACCTTTTATAACTTATGGAAGTTAAGAATTTTCCCTTATTACATGAATTACTACCTTTAAATATATAAATACAAACCTAAATACAATTAAATAAATACAATTAAAAGAACCTGCTTAATTGTAGAAGTTGAATATTTATATTATTCCTTATTATTTTCATAGTTTTTTTTTCCTTTGATTACTTTAGGTGGCTTTTGCCCATGGAAGTTTCCATTTCAATTGGATGCTGAAATCTGTACACCTAGGGAAGATATACAAGAAGGAGGACCCAGGTTGGTATGATCAATGCTCCTTTAAATGAACAAATGGGATGGACATTGAATGGAGGAGAAAACAAGCAACAGGACAGGAGCATACCAAAGAGGGCCTCTGAAAGAATCGATATAGCAATCTATCAAAGCAGATATTAAGACTCACAGCCAAGCCTTCGGCAGAGGGCAAGGAATAATAATGAAAATAGGGGAAGTTAGTAAGACTTGGGGAGAACAAGAGCTCCACAAAGACCAAACTGAGCAGGGCACAGAGGTCTTTTACGAGATAGTTTCTCCAACCAAGGACCAGGTATGGATATGGCCTAGAACCCCCACTCAGATGTTGCCCATGGTAGCTCAGTGTCCAACTGAAGACCCTAGTAAGGGGAACAGGGACTGTTTCTGTCATGAACTCGATGGCTGGCTCTTTGACCCTCCCCCATACACACCAGGGAGTATCAGCTTGGCTAGATTCCAGGGGAGGACATTGCAGCCAGCCCTGAGGAGACAAGATGAACTGGGGTCGGATGGAAGGGGAGAAGGTCCTCCCCCATTTGTGGACTTGGAGGGGGTGGGGAGGAGATGAGGGAGGGATGGGGAGAGTGGGAGGGAATGAGGGAGGGGGCTACGCCTGGGATGCAAAGTACCTAACCTGTGATTGATATAAAAATAAATAAATTACATTTAAAATAAAATAAAATAAATCTAAAATTAAAATATACAAATAAATAAATTTAAAATTAAATTAAATTTCTTTCTAGGCAATAAGGTGCACACACGGGTCAACATTTCTCTTAGTTGCTTTAGACCTTATTAAGTACCCGCTGAATTATATAGCTCTCTTATTTCTTGTGTCTTACTGTGTTTAATTAAAGTGGCTTCATAGCAGTTTAAAAGCTTCTAGGGATAGTTGCCACTCACTCTCACTATTCTCTATTTGTTTCTTCCAGGGTTTACCCTGTCAATTTGTTTTCCATTAAAATGAAAGAAGAAAGTTCAAAGTTATCATTAACTGAAATGGGAAGAAAGAAACTCAGTGAGTGCATTCATAACTGACATTTTTTTTTAATCTGGAGAGCATAACTGATGTAAATGACATTTATTTTTTCTCTTCTAAACTACTGTAACTATTACTGCTCCTATCGAGATATATATAATGAAGACTTGACGACCTCACTGACTTGCCTCAATCAGTTTACCTGTCTGCCGTGGTAAATTTTAATTCCCTCAGTCCACTTTGATATTTATCATTGATTTCTTACATCTACTGTTCAGAAATAGGATAATTAAAAGTGGATATTTTACTCATGACTTTAGTTAGACTGCTCTCTCATATTCTTTACGTGGGGTGCTTTCAAGTGAAGAATAATTATCCTATTAAGAATAATTACATTCTAAAAATAATTATATTCTTACATTTAATCAATAATAAAGAGTAGTTTGCACAAGGCCATGTTAATTTATACTGCTATAATTATATTTTTTCTGAGAACTATTAATTTGGCTTTATTTAAACATTTAACTTCAAATCAATTCTTAAATTTCTAAATAATGTATTGATGACATACCATTTAAAACATTACATTAAAACCTGCCTGCTGTAATCATAATTTGTGTATAAAATTATATACATTTAATTAATTTTGTTTAACAATGTCTACATTTACTAGAATAAATGTCAGATTTTGTTTTTTATTTATTTATTTTGCTAAAACTGGTGCTAGCATAGTATAATTGCTCCAAAAACTGAGATTTATACATTCAGTAAATTGAAAATCCCTGTTTACCTTTTATGTCTTGGAATTCAGGATTAAGTAGCACATGATTCACGAAAAGCTCTGAAGTAATTTAAATACCACTGAATTTATCTTTGCTCTCAAGTTATAGCTAGTAAGATCAGTTGGGAGGTTTTACTATAGACCAAAGATGGATGTGCATCAGTTATGGCTGTGTTTAGACACATTGAACTTCCCTGGGAATTTAAAGCAGATCTCAGTCTTAGTAACACCTATTTTTTATTTTGATCAAGTTCCTTTTAACTGAACTTCAATCTAATGATCTAAAATAACATATGTTGATGGTTTACTCTCAATGATATCTTTGTTTCTATTTAGTATATGTAACTTATCACAGTGAGTTTGAAGTCACCATGGAATAATGAGACCCTGCTGTAAAAACTAGAACAAAAAGGAGGTAAATATTTAAAAATTCCAAATTTAACTCTTAAAAATTAATACATAAATTAGAGAAATTACATATTCGGTTAATGTTTAGTATCAGAGGAGACATGCCTCATAAAAATAAACATACTCAAAGTCAGGTACCTTTATCATAATTCAGGAGATATGTATATTTGCATAATAAATGAAAATGCTAGACATTGAACTCAGGTAAATAAGACATGGAAAAACAAATACTATGTGGTCTTACTTTATGAACACAATAAAACAGTTTTGCCATTATACAAGTAGAGATTAGATTAGTGGTTGTCAGGAGCTAAAAGTAGAAAGAAATGGTGAGATAGTGGTCAACAGGTATAATTTCATATTTGAAATTTCCCCAAAGAGAAAATCCAATATATTGTATCATCAAAGGAATTAATAACAAAGCAAAATTAAAAGAAAGGAGGAAAAGGAAATGTCAAATACATAAGTAACCAACATGCACTTTAGCTGGCTGTGATGACAATTTAAATGCATTTCTAAATATTATGCTAGATCCGTGATGCCTAGCTCAAATAAACTAGGAGGTGTTCAAGCTTCTGTTTTATTTTAAGGCAGAGTGTTGTTGTTCTCATGCCCATGAAATGGCAAAGAGGCCAGAACTTCAGTATCTGTTCTCACAAAGATAAAGGCTTCATCATGATGGGCCAACCTCATGACTTCCTCTAAAGCAAATCATCTCCAAAGACCCTAAGCCTAATACCACTGTGATTAGGATTCAAACTTCAACACTGGAAATGTATAAGTGTGTTGGACGGTATGCAAGGGCAAAGAAAAATCGATACCAACACGAAAAATACATGAGCATCTGTGTGAGTGCATGCTTATCAGTTGTCAAACGTAGAACCCCCCCCCACAAAGCACCCAGTCATCAAGAATGGATTTTAAGCTATTTGGCTCATTCTACCTGGTCAGTTTTCTTCCAAAATCAATTGATTTCTCTTCCTAGAAAAGGCTTGTGTTCCTGGCCTCTCGCCCCCTCTCCAATACAAAATTTATTTTAAATTGTATGGAAGATTATTCTGTTGCTTTTCTAGTAAAAAATATGTTATGGGCATCTTTCCAAGTCAGTGAAAAAACACAAACATTCAATGAATTTTGCACAGGCGGCAGAGTGTCTTGGGTCATGAATCACCACTCTTTGTATAATGTATCCAGTATTGATGAACATTTAGCTTCCTTCCATTGCTTTGATTAACAAAACAGAGATGAATCCCCTGCACATTCATCTCTGCAGTACTGTTAAATTGCAGCCTCAGGAAATGTTTCTAAATGTGTGATGGCTCTCTACTCACAACATTCCCAACATTTCAAATGATTTATCTTCCTTTTGCATTTGCAAATTATGTGCTCCATTTTTTCTGAAGTGTGCTGTTTATTCCCACACACCAAAACAAAACAACAATGTTAAACCAATCCCTGCTTCACCTCAAACCCATCTTTCTTATGTTGTATAACTTACTACCATTGTTTATGCAGGCAAAGTTAAACCATGCCTCAATGTGTCTTCAAGTAGCATATTGTAAAATATCTAAACTCAGGAAAGCATTAGATTCACTTTTAGAAGTGCCTTGTCTCTCTCATCTTTATTGAATTGCCTCTGAGTTCCAAAAGGAAACATGTATGCATAAATTAATTTTAATTAGTCTTTAGACAACTTAAAGCAAGTCCACTGTTCATTTGGTGTGGGTCATGCCTTCTTTCAAGTCAGGGTGAACAGGATTGAACAGCTAAAACAGAAAAGAAATTACCTCCCTGTATCACTCTCTGTCTTTGCCTTTCTGTCTCTGTTTCTTTCCCTCTTTCTCTCCTTCCTTTCTTGTCTTTTTTTCATTAGTATCCTCAGTTCCTTCGCTTTTATCTTTCAGACTGAATTTTTAGGTTAAGTGCATAACATTGTTCCTTATTTGAAAGGCTTTTGATTTCATCAGGCCAGGACTTTGAGGAAGGCATCTATGAAATTTACAAAGAAGATTTGACCAGATTTATTTGGATGGATCTTTTCAATTAAGAATGTGTTAGAGTTTTCTAGAGGAACTTATATATAAACAGACCTACACACACACATAATATATAAATGCATATGCATATATAGAGGGAGAATATTAAATAGTATTTAATAGAATGGCTTAACAGGTTTTTAATTTAGATAATCCAACAATGAACAATGGCTGTCTATCAGCAGCAAGTCCAAGAATCCATTAGTTGTTTAGTTCAAGAGGTTGGATGTCTCAACTGATCTTCAGTATATGCCAGACTCCCCCCAAAAATGTAGTCTCTAATACCTGTCAATGGATGCACTTTCCAGAGAAAGTGAGAGGAAGTAGGCAAACAGAGCAAGCTTTCTTCTCCCATGCCCTTTATATTTTCTGTCAGCAGAAGGTGTAGCCCAGATTAGAGTTAGATATTCCTATCTCCAAAGACCTAGATTAAATATAAATCCTTCCAAAGATATGAAATACTATTGAGTCTACAGAAGTCAAATGATTTAATTAAGAAAAATTTCCTCACATGCGTACTGATCCACGTGGGATTTAGTTAGTTGCTGATGTAGTCAATTAGACAACCAAGAAAAGCCACCACATAGAATTTGGAAGTAATTAAGAAAGTAGAAATTCTAAGGTACGGACTACTTTGAAATCCCTACATTCAACCTAGGCAGTCATGGCCAAGTGGATGAATCTGATTACTGCACCCAGCATTGAGACAAGATTGCCCTAGGTGGAGGTCGATATGAGCAAGTTAGGGAAACACAGATGCATCCACGGAATCCTCCAGACCCAGTCCCAAAGCTACTCATCTACTTTTATGCTATAAAACATAACCAAAGGTATTTACTCCTTTTCACGAACAAAATGAAGAAGAGAAAGCCTGGAAATATCTGATATAGTTCAATATTGTGTGTTCAGCTCAAAGTTCTTATAGAATCCAGGAAGCTAGAAAATATGATTGGGAAAGAACTACCTTAGGAGTCAGAGGTAGTAAAACTCAGGTTATGTGAAAGTAGAGCAGGGAAGGCTTGAAGAAGAGGGAAGACATGTATGCAGAGTGGGGAGGGTTATTTCAAAAGAAAGTCATCTAGAAACCTACAGAAATATAAGCATTATATAGTTAGAACAAAACTGGGAAGAAATACCTACATGGTTGGAAAAGCTGTTATTAAAAGCTATAGGGGAAAAAAAAAACCTGGTGTTGGTAGTGAGATACCTCCTTATGAGTAGCTAGTCAGAAAGTTCTCTGAGGATACAAAAACGATACAGGTATTTGTCATCATTCCTCTGGGTTGCCCAATAAAACTAGACCCTTTCACTGAAGATACCCTGTGAAATGATAGAAATCAAACTTACTTTGTGCTGGCTTTCATAATCCTAGAATGTACTGCAACAGTTAATTGTTTTTCAGCTTTGAAACAAGCTACAGTCATTTGGAAAGAAAGACTCTCAATTGAGAAAATGTATGTGTAAGATTGACCTATAAGCATGTTTGTCAAGAATTTCCTCCATTAATTATCAATGAAGGAGGATCAAGACCCTAGCGGGTTGTGCCAACCTTGAGCAGGTCATCTTGATTTATATAAGATATCCGGTTAAATACTACATGAGGAGCAAGCCAGTTAACAGCATTTCTCCATGGTTTCTACTGAAGGTCCTGCTTACAGGTTCCTTACTTGAATTTTTTACTTTCTTCAGTGATGAATGTGACCTAAGAGTTGTAAGATGAAAGAACCTCTTTCATCCACAAGTTGTTTTCTGTCATGGTGTTTATCACATCCATAGAAACTATAAATAAAACAAGTGCTATTCAGGCAGCTGGAGGCAGGGGCATCAATGACCTTACCCAACAATGAACCCAACTAAAAGACAAATACGTCAAGCAAGGCTTGTTCACTGGATGAAATAGTGGAACTATTTTTATGAGGGTAATGGAAAAATCAAATTTTATTTGAGTCTTGCTCTACAGGTAAAAATCTATTTCTTAGACTATAGACCTGGTCAAAAGCCATGGATCTTGGAAATCATAGGCTTCAGTGGGAGAACTATATACTATACTATTGGTTAGCTAAATTGGCATAGTGTCAAATTGCCTTATAAGTATTTATGTTTATAACCTTAAAATGTCCTTCATGTTGCCTTATTCAAAGAATCTTGACTTCCTACTGAGTAGTGGCTAATGTAAAGGCTCATAGGTACACAAATTGCTCAGAATAAATGACAGCTGGGTGTATAACCTTAAAACAGTAATTTATACCATTGCCTCAAAATCTCAGAAAACTCATTGAAATAGTGAAGTGAAAAGATGTAAGAGCCAGTAGATAGAAAGGCTGTGAAATGTCATTTTAAGGGAAAGACATAGCCAATATAATAACTTGCACTGTGTCTGTATGCAAATGGGCCTGCCATTAGTCAGGTATAGATGAGACGGGGCTCTTGTGACCCTATAATCAAAATTGAACCATTATATATTCTTGATATTTCCCGGGATAGGGTGTCACCAGCTTCTGTTTTGAACTCACTGTTGATCCCACAAGGCTCCAGTGGATGGTTGCTATCTAGTGCTTACCCAGAGGACTGTGGAAGAACATAATATGTCATAAAATAGAACCAGAAGTCACAAATCCAGGGAAGGTAGTGGTGGTAAGTGGTCACAGGGATGGGAAGGAGGTAAGAGGAAACAGAAAGCAATCAGAATAGTTTTTATACATTTATAAACATTAAAGAACCAAATCAGCTAATTAAAAAAATCTTTAGGTTGGCAAAACATTCAGCAAGTTGAATTTTATTGTCTTTACACTCTACAGTTGGGCATCAAATGAAATGTGTACTTTGAAGATCATTGCGGTATTATTTGTAATTGCTACAGAAGTGATATAGCTGTCGATTATGAAACATTCACATGGTCACACAAAATTAATTAATATATATTTTAAAATTACATTTTTATTTTTATATTAATTACAGTTTATTCACTTTGGATCCCAGCTGTATCCCCCTCCTTCATTCTTTCCCAATTCCACCCTCCATCCCTCATCTCCTCTCATGCCCCTCTCCAAGTCCACTGATACATGACATCCTCCTCCACTTCCATCTGACCCTAGCTTATCAGGTCTCATCAGGACTGGCTGCATTGTCTTCTTCTGTTGCCTGACAAGACTGTTCCCCCCTCAGGGGTGGGGGTGGTCAAAGAGCCCCCCACTGAGTCAGAGACAGTCCTGTTCCCATTACTAAGGAACCCACTTGAATACTGAGCTGCCATGGGCTACATCTGAGCAGAGGGTTCTAGCTTATATCCATGAATGGGCCTTGGTTAGAGTATCAGTCTCAGAAAGGACCCCTGGGCCCAGATATTTTGGTTCTGTTGCTCTCCTTCTGGAGCTCCTGTCCTCTCCAGGTGCCAATATCTCCCCTCCCTTTCACAAGATTCCCTGCACTCTGCCCTAAGTTTGTTTATGAGTCTCAGCATCTGCTTTGATACACTGCTGGGTAGAGTCTTTCAGAGGCCCTCTGTGGTAGACTCCTGTCCTGTTTCCTGTTTTCTCCTTTTTCCAATGTCCATCCCGTTTGTCTTTCTGAGTGAGGATTGATCATCTTACCCAGGGACCTCCAAACAACCCAGATGTTCCTCATCAGAGGAATGGATACAGAAACTGTGGTACATTTACACATGGAATACTACTTAGCAATTAAAAACAAGGAAATTATGAAATGTGCAGGCAAATAGTGGGATCTAGAAAAGATCATTCTAAGTGAGGTATCCCAGAAGCAGAAAGACATATGATATATACTCACTTATAAGTGAATACTAGACCCAGAATATAGGATAAACATAATAAATACATATTTTAAAGACATCTTTTAAATTAGCCTGCTTAATTGATTTTATGCTGCATATAAGTGGAGATATTGGTTCAGGGTCATCCAAGGAACACAACCCTAAGGAAAACTGACTTTCTCTGCCTTAGCAGCTACTAATAATCAATAGTTCCTCAACTACTGCTAAGGGCTCTTCAGTCCATCCTTCATCAGTATTGTAATGTCAACTGTCTAAACTCAAGTTTGAAGGGTGTGGGATTTGTTATCTGCCAAGATGTTGGCACAGTGAATATGATAATACAATGTGTGCATATATTAAATTCTCACAAAGTTAATAAAACATTTTATAAAAATACCTTAGAGGCACTATATATTGTATTACCTCATCAGAATAGTCAGTGAAATTTCTCTGAGATTTGTGTTTGTATGTGTGTGTGTGTGTGTGTATGTGTTCAGTCTGAAAGCAACAATTATCCTGCCAGACTTTGCTTAGCTTTTCTTTGTTTTGCACCTGTGAATTTGGTTTGCATACATTTTTTTCCACTTATTTTCTTCATAAGTATGAATTCAACCAACTTTATGAAGGCACACAGCTGGCTTTCTTCTCTCTGTTTGTAGTGCTTAGGAAAGTTCCAGAACAATAGCTTGAGCTCAGAACATGTTTACCACTCTAAGTAGAGTGAATTACTTACTGACTCAGGCTTGTTTCTGAACAGTCATGTACCAAAAAAGATTGAAATCTTGAGCACATATCTATTCCTTTGAAGAGTGATGCTAGGACTTGTAAGACACACTACCTTTTCCAAACTTTCCTTTTAGTACAACATGTTGACATAAAGTTGCTCTACACATCAACTTGAGCTCTTTGTATCAGTCACCTCTTCTCTCCTTCCTAAGCCCATGGTTCGTTTTATAGTGAGATTTAAACTCAGTAAACATCACGAGTGGCAGTGCAGCTTTGCTATGTAGGGAAGACACCTCCAAGGAGATGGAAAGCAGCAAAAAGTCTAGTATTGAAAATTCTTTATCCTTGTTCACTTAGAATGCTGTTGTTTTCACTTATGAACCATCTCCAAGTGTATTAGAAAGAAAACATGATAATGCCTACATATTTCTATACTTTCTTTGGCACTATGTAATGCTTCTGTGAAGTTCATGATTTCTCAAAGTTATACGCCAAAATGATTCCTATGAATACAATAGCCTACTTCCTATAGCTTTCACATCTATGACCCCCATTACAGACAACAAAACTACTGCTCCTTTGCTGGGTTAAAGAAGGAGAAGAAAGAGGGTTGAAGATTAATTCATTGCCTGGAATTTATTATTCCACAGTCATTTCCAACATGGAGTTATAGGAAAACAGGAAAGAATTGGTCCTACCAGGATTCTGAACTCTGGGGAACTCTCAACTTTTCAGTTCTTCAGATTTTAAAGGAACAATTTGTATTTGGACTGATTCCAGTGCTTCAAATTTTAGGAACAGCCTGGTTTCAGAATAGATACCTTGATTGTGGGTACAAATTAGAATTTCAGTAGTTCTGGGGATGAATAAAGGAAGAAGCACTTTGCTGGGGCTACTAAGCTTCTTGACTATACAGTAACCAACATCCCTGATCCCACAGGCCCCACAGCTCATGTTCAGGAAACCACACCAGCAGTGCCCAAGTCAGTGTCTGGAGAACAGCTAATGTCAGTGACTCCTCTTGTCCTATGAATTTACACATGGTCACTCTGCATTATTCACACGCTGACGATCCTTGCAGTGAATTATTCAGACTTCCTCTACATCCTCTCACTCTTGCTATATGGCTTTTGTGCTCTTTAATGTCAGTAGAAATTTCACTGAGGTGGAAAAAGAAAGGGGATTGATATAACAATATCATGTAACTCATGTCTCTTAAAAGCTAATCTGTTAGCCAAAAACAACTAAAGGCTTGTATAATAATATTAATAAAACAAAAAGCTTAAGCTTAGTAAATGAAAAACAATGGCATTTAATATTTTATTCAACAGTGAACACTGTAGTTTTAGTATTAAGTACTAATTACTCTTAGTAAAGAGTTGGCTGGTCATAATAATGATCAGCAATAATTAAAAGCTAATCTGTTAGCCAAAAACAACTAAAGGCTTGTATAATAATATTAATAAAACAAAAAGCTCAAGCTTAGTAAATGAAAAACAATGGCATTTAATATTTTATTCAACAGTGAACACTGTAGTTTAGTATTAAGTACTAATTACTCTTAGTAAAGAGTTGGCTGGTCATAATAATGATCATCAATAATTTAATATTTATAATGGTATACCCTACTGGGCAAAAAAAATCACAAACATGGGCAAAAAGAAATAAATATTTTATAATATATAATATATAATATATAATAGTGTGACCACAGAGTTCATAGAGAGATAAATGTAAGAATTGGCACTAATATGCTCATACCCAATTGACCACCCAACTCATCAGCAACCATATAAAAAGCTTAGCATACAGTCATCATAGGAATTTTACACTGAAGACTGTATCTCAGGGAGTTGAGTGTATTTGTTCATGAAAAAAAATGTGTTAAATTGAAGTTTATGAAATGGCTCAGTGGGTAAAGGCACTTGCAGGCAAGCCTGATAACCTCAGTTCCATCCTGGCTCTTGTTTGGTAAAAGGGGAAATTACTAAATATTGTCCTCTGATCAACATGCATGTCATTGTATGTGGGTACACACACACAGACAGACATAGACACACACACACACTAAACAAATAAATAAATAATCAAATATATGTAATTCCTTTATAATGTATAGAACTGATTACAGAATTACACATGACTTAAAACTCTTTACATTGATGGTGTGAAAGCCTGCATACATACTTGGTGGATACCATATGCCAAAGCTTGACTTTTAATCTTACAATAAGAATATTTTGTACCGATGGAAGGGAAGGAGGTCCTCCCCTGTTGGTGGACTTGGAGGGGGCGGGGAAGAAGGAGATGAGGGAGGGAGTGGGAGGGTGGGAGGGAATGGGGGAGGGGGCTACGCCTGGGATTCAAAGTACCCAACCTGTGATTGAGATAAAAATAAATAAATTAAAAAAAAAGAAAAAAAAAACAAAAACAAAAACAAAAAAAAGAATATTTTATACCATAGTCTTGCCATGCTGAAACTGATCTTCAAGCTGCAATTCCCAGAAAGCCAAAGGATAATCATTCTCTCTCAGAGACTGCATTCTAGCAGAGGAATCACAAGCAAAACCATTGACATAGATCTCACTAACCCTTGCCTCATCTCTGACCTGACTGGATGCTGTTTCAGTTTCTCATGGTGATTTCTTGCTGACATAGGAGAGAATATTTTCAATTCATCCATTGCAGTAATTTTTTCTTAACATAAAAGAAGTGTCTAGTACAAATTAATCCTGAGGTATAGTACACAGAGAGACAATATTGGCCATTGCTGCCTTGTTTATCATCATCAGGAAATTTCAGTTCTAGTCTCTTTGGTGGGTATTTTTTGTGATGTGCAATCTAGCACTCTGTGTCATCAATTTTTGACAATTAGGTTTTCCTTATCTAAGGAAGCAATTTTCTACATGAGACAAGCAGTAAAACTCAACATGAAGAGTCATTCTCTCCTAAGTTCTACTCTATTGTTTTAGATAAAACTGAAGGTTTACTAATTACCTTTCATGACATAACCCTCACTTTTTTATATATATATAAGAAAAAGGTACATCATCACCCAGGCCAACAAATTGCCCTTCTTTAATTTTTGTTTCAGTTATGACCAAGTATATAAAACCACCAACACAACAAAATTTTGTCTATTTTGGATAATTTAAATGGAAAATCTGGATTTTTCCACCACCAAATCTTGATTTATCTCGTTCTCTGAGCCCGCATCCCGCATATTGTTCATGAGATCACTGTTATGCAAAGCACAGCTAAGTTAACGTCTCTCAAACAAATGCCTTTCAGTTTTTCTAACTCAAATTAATCATACATACCTAGACCTTAAACATTGCCAAGAGAACTGTCTCTTTAGAACTTACTCCACATAATCTTCCAGGTGTTTGCATTTGCACCTTCACTAAAGACAGCAGAGTCCATGAGATAAGAACAGGCTTCATTCACCCCTACTTTGAGGTGTTATGTATATAAGAAGCTCAATATTACCAGTGCTCTTGGGTCTAAGCAAATAGAAAATGAAATTCATTTTATAGTAAAAAAAACTAATGTTTACCAATGAAATGGGAAGTACTGATATTATATATATATATATCATTATATAGTAATAAAATATATAATTTATATTATATAATATATTTATATAATAATATATCATTATTATATAATAATGATATATACTTATAAATATAATTTTCTGTCACAGTAGGAGTTTCTTTTCCTTCTGTATTTTGGGACAATATAAATGATTCTTTTGAAATTTACATTGGTATGGATTAACGATTAATTATTTCCTTCCAGTTCAACCCATTCTTTGGTTCACCACTGACTATTCCCTTACTACACACTGGCTGAGATAGAATAGGAGAGTTCACTTCTTTGTCAAAAAAGGTCCCTGAATTTCACTTGGCACATGGGGTTTGGAAGGCTTTTCCACAGATAGACTGTCTTTTATGAAGTTCCCATTACTTTCTAAAACATACATATCTGCCACAAAACATTTTGTCTCAACTAAGAGGACAAAATAAAAGGTGAAGTCTCTGAGATATGCCAGTTTCACCGGCCTGCTCTGAACATTCAGGATCTATCACAATCAACTGAACTGAATTTCAAAGCAGGAACCAGATACATATAAAACAGGAGATCATGAAAGAAAAGGGATTGTGAAACTCAAGTGAATATCTTCTCACTCTTAGCTGAAATTGCTTCTGATTAGACAAGAAAAATAAGTACATGATCCTTTAGGTGAGAAATTTACACAAACACCAGAGAGCACCTGGAGGAAGTAACTATTGGAACTGTATGAGAACCTTCCTCCAGTCCTCTCCAGTCCTGATTCTTCTCAATAAGATTTTTCATATGTGTTTTAAATCATTGTGATTGGTCTTTTTAACATTAAGACAAAGTTTATGTAAAATAATTGTTAGTCTAGTGCATGTTGATGCTTTTCACAGAAACCTGCTAGAACAAAGGACATTCATGGCCCAGAGAGACCTTAGAAATTCCATTTCTTTATGACAAGGATGTCCCAGTGAGAGTTAATATATGGCAGGATCCAGAAATATAAAAAGCTTGCAGTTACATGGACTTAAGGCAAAAACCCACTAGCATATTTTCTGCTTTATAAACTCAGGGGTCATGTCACTTAGTATTAAAGAGTTAGTATTAAACAGTATTAAACTGTTCCTTCTGAAAGCATTGATTCAGATGGGAATATTAATTCATTTGATCAGATGTGTGACAATGTCACTCTAAAAGGTGGTTCAAGTGTGCTGATCTGACTTTCACCATCACTAAAATGGCCATGCTAGTAGAGTATGTCTGCATTAGTGGCTGTCCAATGGGACCTTGGTAATTGTAAATCACACAAAAATAAGGACTGCAGAGCTAGAGAGAAATTTCAGATCCGATGTGAAATTCTCAAGACAACCGGTTATACAGTTGCAGCTTGCAGAGATCTAACTCTAGACATCAGAGCTATCAATACAGGCATCTAAGCTCAGTAGCCTAATTCTGCTCATAAAGATGTTTTAATGAATGAATTGGTATTAAACATCATTGCACTAGGCATCGGATAAACATAATACATGACTGAGATCAGTAAGCTTTTGGAGTTTAAAAATACTTGCCCTCTAAGATCAAAAACTCAAGTGACAATAGATGCTGGAGAGGATGTGGAAAAGGGGGAAACAACTCCATTGATGGTGGGAATGTAAACTTGCAAAACCATTTTGGAAATAAATATGGCACTTTCTCAGAAAATTAGGAATAGTACTACCTCAAGATCCAGCTACACCACTCCTAAGCATATATCCAAAATATGCTCAAGTATACAACAAGGACATTTGCTCAACCATGTTCATAGCAGCTTTATTCATAATATCCAGAATCTAGAAACAACCCAGACGTCCCTCAACTGAGGAACAGATGCAGAAATTGTTGTACTTTTATGCAATGGAACACTACTCAGCAATTAAAAACAAGGAAATCAGGAAATTTGCAAGCAAATGGATGGAACTAGAAAAGATCATCCTGAGTGAGGTATCCCAGAAACAGAAAGACATACATGATATGTACTCACTTATAAGTGGATATTAGATATATAATATAGATAAGCATACTAAAATCTGTACACATGAAGAAGCTAGCCAAGAAGAGGAACCCTAGGTAAGATGATCAATCCTCATTCCAAAAGGCAATTGGGATAGACATCACAAGAGGGAGAACACAGGGAACAGGACAGGAGCCTAAAACAAGGCCTCTGAAAGACTCTACCAAGCAGGTAATTAAATAGGAGGCTGAGAGTCATAGCCAGACTTTGGGCAGAGTGCAGGGAATCCTATGAATGAAAGGAGAGACCTGGAGGGGACAGGAGCTCCACAAGGAGAGCAGCAGAACAAAAATATCTGGGCCCAGGGGTCTTTTCTGAGACTGATAATCCAACCAAGGACCATGCATGAAGATAACCTAGAACCCCTGCACAGATGTAGCCCATGGCAGTTCAGTTTTCAAGTGGGTTCCCTAGTAAGAGAAAGAGGAGTTGACTCTGACATTCACTCAGTGTCTGGTTCTTTGATAACCTCTCCCTGAGGGTGTAGGGACAGCCTAAACAGGCCACAGAGGAAGACAATATGACCAGTCCTGATGAGACCTGATAGGCTAGGGTCAGATGGGAGGGGAGGAGGATCGTCCCTATCAGTGGACTGCGGTAGGGACATGGAAGATGAGAGAAGGAGGACAGGATTAGGAAGGGACGAGAGAGGGGGCTACAGCTAGAATACAAAATGAATAAATTATAATAAATAAAAATTTTAAATGAAAAAGAGATAACTACTCTCAGTTTCTCTTTTTTCAAATGTTATCTTCACATATGTAGTCAGTGCAATTGTTAAAGAGATAATTCATTATTATTGTCCCTACATTTATGCTTTGTGTTGTAGCTTTTTAAAAATAATGAAGGCCCATTATAGTATAACAATAGTTGATAGTCATAGAGAATAGTTTACTGTCTTAAAATACTCATTTGCCTCACCCCTCAATCCCTCCTCTTCCAGCACCAAAACTTGAATAACAGTTGATCTTGTTAATCTGACAACAGTTTTACAGTCTCATACAGTTAGCTGGAATCCTTCAATTGGAAGCCCTTCCAGATATGCTTCTATCTGTAATAAACATTAATCCCTCACATGTCTGTCAGCAGCGTGATATGAAATTTAATTAGGTTTTGGGTTTTGGGTTTGGTTGGTTGGTTGGTTTGGTTCATTTGCTGGATAATTAGTTCATCATAAGAGTGTACCACACTTCACTTTTCCTTTTACCTTGGTAAAACTATTTCAGATTCATTTAGTCTGGAGCAGTTATAAGTAAGGTTGTTCCATATTGTCAAGTGTAATGTTTGTATACATTTTCAATTCCAGTATTACTTGGTTTGAGTATGCAGAGACTTATAAGGATATACTCACACTGTTCTAAAGTTGATGTACTATTTGTGTTTCTTCAGACAAGAAGAAACTTCCTGGGTCACACACCATCATCTTACCCATTCTGGTAGTTGTATCATACCATATAAGCATATTAATAATATTGAGATTTTAATAATTAATTTTAACAATCAATTATCCATTCCTATAACATCATTTCATTCATAACCACATAATAAATATAAATGTGATATTCTGTTTTTTTTTTCAATTAATTCACCACATGCTCTAGTATCTAAGTCAGACATTAAAGGTAGCAGTTGATTGAAATAGTCCACTCTTTTCTTCTTCCGGTGTTCAATGTTTTACAGGGAGAACAGACGTTTAAGTAGAGCTGGGCTGATCAGAAAAGCAAGGTGCAATGTAAGTCCCAAAGAGCATCTAATGTTCCCTTAATATGAGTGGAGAACATTGTAAAGTGAGAAATTCTAGAATTCCGTACCAGCTGTTGGAAGAGGAATGTAGCCTTGGGATGTTCAGTCCTGTATATGATAGAAATCTCATGTCCAAAAGGGCTGTCCTTTTAAATATGTTTCCAGAGATGTTGATTGACAGGTCTCCAAAGGCTGCTATCACAAGAGTTGCGTGATATGAAAAAGCATGTTTGCTCAGCTTGAAGTGCTTACTTATCTAACCCAATTCCTCAGTAATGTAAGATTATTAATTTTTTTACGTTTTGTCATAAAACTTCACAGTGTGTACAAAATACAAGTAGTTTTCATAGCAATGTCATAGATTTAAAAAATATCCTGTAATGTTGTGAGATGTATCTTGTGTGTTTCTGTCTGAAACTATTTAATTGCATGATGGCTACATAAAACATGAATGAATCAACAATTAAGTAATGATCTCAGAACAATAAATTATAATTATGAATGTTTTAGTTTATGGTATTTTATGTTTGCATGCACGTATAGATGTAAGCATTAACAAAATTGATCACTCAACACTAGTTCATTTCATTAAGTGGAGCTTTCAACTTCATTGTAAATGACTTCTCAGTAATCAATCTTCAAAATGCACAAGGAATGATTTATTTATCAATTACCCCTTGAAGGTTAGTTCAGGCACTTAAACTTTTTTTATATTATAAATAATCTTTATATGGAATTATGGCACAAAATTTTGGGAGATCAATTCCATTATTTTTCTTGGATAATTGTCTAAATGTGTAATAGGTTTATGCATTTAGATTTTTAGAGCAAAGTATGTGTACCTATTTAATAAGACTTTAATAAATGTTGTTTAATAAATAATTAAAAAACAATAATGTTAGTTTGTATAACTATGTACAAATGTGTTGTATACACGCCATAGAATTCTTCAAAGGAAAAAGATGTGTTTAATTTTATATCTCTGTGGTATGTTTTAATCTTTCTTGATATCATATCAGAAGTTTTGGGTGTCACTGAAGCATCAACCAAGGAACATGGGTGAACTAACCTAGGCCCCCTACCAAGGGTAGCCCATAGACAGCTTAGGCCTCTTGTAAGTAAAGTGGGGACTGCATCAGACATGGACTCACTTGCCAACTTTTTGATCACTTTCTCCTGGTGGGACTGTTTTGCCAGGCCACAGGGAAAGAGGATATGCTCAGTCCTGATGCAACTTGATGAACTGGGCTGGATGGGAAAGGAAGCTCCCCTTTTCTGAGTAAAAGGGGAGAGTGTAAGGAGAAGGGAAGGTAAGATTGAGGGGAGGGAGGATGGGGTTACAACAAGGATGTGAAGTGAATTAAAAGAAATAAAAATAAAAGATGTAAATTTAATATAAAGATAAAAATTGTATCAAATGTCAGTGGTTTTTAATTTGTTATAAAACTCCTTGGTTAGGGTATTATCATTACCATTCATTCTCTTGAGAGAGAAAACAATGAATTTAGATTACCATTGCCCTCATCTGAAATGTCTCATGATCTGGTTGTTAGAGCATAGGTTACCTGACTATGTTTGTAGAGTCTCTTCATTTCACATTGGGATTGGAAAATTCCCCAATCCTACATGGATTCCAGCTCTTCTCTCTGTGCCAGAAGTATGCCTCTCTAGCTCATGTTACTCTTTCTGAAACACTATCTTTAAGATAATGACTTGAGAGACAGGTACACTCCTGTCTAAGACCCCAGTTTTCACATAATGTATCATGTGACTGAATTTATCCTTTTAGTATATATTGCAATAATTTTAGGTAGTCAATTCCTTCTATAATAAAAGCAACAAACTCTCAATCTTTCTATATTAAATTAGATATTCATACTCTTTATTGCCACTAACTTTATCTCCCCATTTTAAGAATTTTTAACACTGATATGAGTAACTCTTTCCATGACCTTTCTCTGAAATATTTGTAAATCATTTATCATAATTTCTATGTGAATACAATTATCTTAACTTTTGCTTGTCAAAATGTTTAACTCTCATTTTGTTGGAGATGTAAAGCCCTGTTCATTGTCTCTTGCTAACAATTACTATGTACAACACAATGTGCCTCTTGTTTCTCATGGAATCGTTATAATGGCACTTTTTATGAACATACTGATAATTGGTAAATCATATTGATATAGAAAAGGAGAGACTAACAGTTCTTAGTTTTTCTCCAAACAACCCGCTTGTTCCAATATGTTGTTCTTGACCCATTCTTTACCAGTTATTGAAATTGTTTCTGATAATATTCTAAATTCAAAAATGTAATTTACTCTCTTATGTTTTCAGTGCTGTTAAATAATTTTTCTTGTTTCTCTCTGTACTTTTATCAAGTTTTTGTTAACTGTTGAAGTTTGGATAACTTTGTGTACTAGACACTGTACAAGTTTTTTATGTATTTTTGCAATGTACACTTTCTCACATAAGCTTGAGGATATTTTCCTCAAATTTGTGTCAAACCCCAGTTGACATTTAAAATTAACAGTTTTCAAGTGTTATCAGTTGGAATTGAAAACTTTGTACATTAATTCTTCAGACTTAAATTCATATTTAAAATCTGTATTCCTATCTCATGATATAACTTAGGTATTTCTACTCAACTTCTCTTTATATTTAAATTATGTAATTCCTCATCTTTATATTATTTTATTTTTAATTATACAAATTTTAATTTCTGCTGCATATTAAAACTAATTGTATGCAACTGCTATACTTTAATGAAGGAAATATTACTTTTACTTCAAAAGCCAGTAATTTTATTATTCTTACTTGTTAAAACAAATTATGTTTATTAGAAATGAATTGATTTTTTTTATTTCTAAGTGACAAAGATAATAGTTTTTTTTACCTGTAAGATTTATGATAAATTTCTCTTTTTTAAATATCTGTCTGAAACTCTTAGGAAAACTTCTGTAAAAACAGATGATAGTTGACATTTCTTGTATTTGTTATCTCAGTCTTGTATTACCTCTCTTTCATGAATAATTTCCTCACAGGAAGAGGAAGGAACACTTTGTTACCGATTCACATTTAGATCATCCATAAACTATGGAAGAGATGGACAATTTTTGCAGACTGGGAAGCTCTTTGCTCTTTAGGTTTCTATATTTGTCACCCTCTACTTTTAAACAAGTTCCTCTTCTACCACCTGACAGCACGTTTCACCATTCTTCTGTTTTATTTATGCTGTTTGTATTCGCATTCAATAATTCTCCAGATTAAATTGTCTCATATTTATGGTAGAATGAAGAACATACACATTTGAAATCTGAATTAATGTTTAATTTATTTTTGACCAGTTCATAAAAATCTAAAAATGACCCAAACTAATGCGGTGCCATGTCATGCTCCAACACATGCTCACAATGTATTATGTTTTAAGAAGTCAAACATATCTCTGTCTTTCAGGTGTTTATCATTTCCATATGGTGAAAATTTTCAAAATCTCCCTGCTCTATATTTTATTAATATGCACCATGTAATTGTTATTTATAGCCACTCCACTGTGCAATAAAAAGCCAAAAGTTCTTCCTCACAGCTGTCTGTTGATGAGACTCTTTCTCTTTCCCTCATACTCCCAGATTCTAGGGAGCATTGTTAATGCCCTCAACATTTATGCAATCAACTTAATACTTTTCTGTAATCCACATGTGATACTTCGTGTTGTTGAGCCTGGTTTAAATCTCACATGAGTTCTATGCAGTTATTATCTGATATATTTCTCTGAAGTCTAGCCATTAGGCAAATGGATGAAGAATATATCAACCAATGCAACCTGAGGCTCCATGGCCAGGTGAAACACAGCTTTAAAAGGAAGTGCCTTGGTTCGCTCCGCAATATATAAGCATGAATAACTTCAAATGCAAATTCATGAGTTCTCTCTGGGATATGCAATCACTGTAAGAATACATTCCAAGAAATGCACCACTGGGTATTTTTGGTTTTATATGAATATCATAGAGTATACTTAGAACATTTTCTACAGAATGGATAATGTACAACAATGACATATATTATAAAGCATCATCTTTTTGGTATTTTCTTGACTGAAAGGTTATTATGATCATGAAAAATCCCCATTCATAGTTTTATCTAAACTGCTAAATTTCATTTTTCTATAATTTTTTCTCCAGACAGGAGAAAAATATGTAAGGGGTCACTCTTTTGAATCATCAATATACCCTTTGAATGTATTTTCCAGCCTGTTTCTTTATATTTGATTGTATATCAGAGTTTTCTTTTGCATTTTATGAATCAGAATAAAAGTAGAAATTTAAAAATAATGGACAGAATCTCGGAAAGACAGCTCAGTATTTAAGAGCATGAATAACTGTTTCAGAGGATCCAGGTTCTATTCCCAGCACACACATGTGACTCACAACCATCCATAGCTCTACTTCTAGGGGACCTGACACACTGCTCTGACCTTCATGGTCACTAGATACATGCATGGTGCATATATACATGTGACAAAACATTCATAATTGTAAAATGAAACAAACCTAAAACAATTTTTAAATCAGGAAATAATGAATAAGTGTATAGCTCACTAAGGAACTAATAAAAGAGAAAGGAAAAAAAGAAAAAAAAGAAAAAGAAAGAAGAAAAAAGGAAGGATAGCTTCTAGTTCATGGTCTGATTTTTCTCCTTTTGAGCAGGCCTGAAGTACAATTAGACAGCTGTTCGTTTCCACCAAGATATAAGTGCCCCTATAGCACCTTTAGAGGTAGCTTGCTGCGTTGGCCATTGTTGTGGTTTATATGTGTCACTGCAGGGTAGGGCTATTTATTATTTACTCTCCTTGGTAGCTTGCTTAGCACCCTCTGATACTATGAGAACTGGTCCACTGGGAGGAAGCTTTCAGGGCAGCTTCAGTTCCAAGCACTGTATCCTAAGTGTGTGATATGGCATCTTCGGCCATAACAAGAAATCGAGGGCATCAGCAATAGCCTATGTTATTTTCCGAGTCTCTTGGATGCCCAGACCAACAACGCCTAAGAGGTTTCTCATGGCTGGTATTAGGTTTTCTGTTAGATAGTCTATGGCTCTTGTGGAACGCACTGTCACATTGTTATCCCAAGTAGCATAATTATATAAATATATATATATATATGTATAAATTTTAAAAAACTATAAATATTATAATATGATTCTGTATGGTTTTGACCCATCTTTAGTGTTACTTTTCCCTTCTCCCTCCCGTTTGTATTGATGACTCCCAATTAAGGATTACCTCTTATCAATTTTATAAAAAAATTATGGCAAAATAGTGTTTCTACATAGAATAAATGTGCATTTGTTACTGTATATTCCTCAGCACAGGGCTCAGTACATACAAACCACTGGTCATGGCTACAAATTTGCATATTTTTCTTCATCATTTTATTCTTAATTAGTACTAGCTTAGTGTCTGTGGCACTTTTTTGATGGTAGAGATAAAAACATCCTCTATGTGTATACTGTTCTTAGAAGGCAGCAAATTTACTGCATACATTATTTTTGCTTATTTTTCTATTGTGAGAACTAATAAGCACTATTAGATGCTTATAAAATGTGTTGTTGGAGTAGTGATTTTACTATCAAGAAAGTAAAATCAGTGCAGCTATTTAAAGTAGTTAAACATAATCTGATGTCTGTGAGCATTAGCTAGGAAACTCCACCAATATTTTACAATAACAACAAACAAGAATTCTTATTTTTAAGATTTCATATTCTTTTGTATTTGACCTAACATTTTTTTATTTTTTAAGTAATTTATTTATTTTTATATTAATCACAGGTTATATACTTTGTATCCCAGCTGTAGCCCCCTCCCTCATACCTTCCCACTCTCTCCATCCCTCCCTCATCTTCTCCCTGCCCCTTCCAAGTCCAATGATAAGGGAGGATCTCCCCCCCCCCCTTCCATCTGACCCTAGCTTATCATGTCTCTT